>CM028130.1:1565147500-1565790000 GCA_016271365.2 Neoceratodus forsteri | reverse complement strand
AAAGATCTTGTTTTTGTGGGAATTTCTTCAGTAATTAATAATACTGAGATGAATTCTATAATTATATATATAGCTGAATTGTGTCTAAATATGTTTTCCAAAGGGGTCAGCTGCTCTTTAAGCTAGTCACAGAACTTCTCCTCCCCCTTTACTGCAGTCTTGTGCAAAAAACAACTCTGGAGAGTGAAGACACAGTATCATTTTAATAGTTTATGAGCCATACCCTGTGCCAAGATGCTTGTTGGAATTGTGTCCATTTTAAATAAAAGCCCATACAGCCCAAAAGAAATGTTAACTGATATCAACTGACCACAGATGGAAACATCAGATAAGATATTAATCAGTCTGAACTGGAAAAATGATGTGGGGTGCTTGTGTGTGTCCAGAAACCTGTGGTAGTAGAAAGAATAATTCATGCAACACTGGTAGTGTTATGCTATGGGTCACATAACTAAGATGATGACAGGTTTGTGTTACAAGCTTTTGTAGAAACCCAGAAGTGGCCTAATAGGCCATAAAAAGGACCAAGGATTTTGCCAAAGCAAAAGACGACCAGTGATACTGATAAAAGGCAGCTTCCTCTGGTGTTGAATTTGAAAGAGTTTGAATAATCTGTCAGAATCCAGTACATATTTGTGAAGTCAGTTGCTGTGTGTGTGCTGGTCTTAGCTACTACAAGGGATGTGAAAAGACACAGGCAAGCTCAGACTACACAGATACTGCCTTTTCCTACCCTCCTCCATCACTTGCTACTGCTGCCGCCTCTGTTTTCACACCAATGGTCAAGAATAATTGGGCATTATTCTGGAGAATAAAAGCTCACTTTTAACTAAGCTCTTGAGAGACCTGCTTATATTTAATGTTTGATTAGGAAACGTCCATGTTGTCGGGTCTCCATGCATCTGAGCGGGTTACCAGCAAATGTAAAATATAGTAATGTGAGTCTTACAGGTTACTATTTTATTTAATTATTCGGTTGATCCCGCGCCTCCCCCGCCTGCATTTTTAAGTCTGAAACCTCCCTGTCACTCCCACAAGCACCCGTGGCTGTTCCTGTAATGACGAACCAGGCGGCGAGCAGCCGGGGTGTCTCCATAGGCTTGTCATAGCCTAAGATTACTGAACAGATCCAGTTGGGAGCCTGTGTACCTCTGTGACAGCCACGGGTGCTTATGGGCTCAACGGGGAGGGTGTTCAGACTTAAAATGCCAGTGGGGAGGAAGCAGGATCAACCAGATATGAATTAAAGTAAAATAGTAACCTTTAAGTGCCACATTTATTACTACTTTTACATTTGCTAATCGTGCCCCGCTTCACACGCAGGTGGGGCCCGATGGCACATGGACGTTTCCCTTTAAAGATCAACTGCAGATATGTTAGAAACATATTATGAACTTTACTCCTTTTCCCTAACATAAGGACAACCAAATCTTATTTATTACATATGAAATGTAGACATTACAATTCATCACATACAGATGCTATTTTGATGCTTTCCAATTTGAATGTTTGACAGAAAATCCCTCCGACATTAGACCAGCTGGCAGAATTTTGGGTGAATGCTCATTCCACTCAAGCAGCAATGACAATTTTCCTCAAGGTCCTCAACTGTGTGTGTGTGTGTGTGTGTGTATATATACTGTATATATATATATATATATATATATATATATATATATATATATATATATATATACATACACACATATATATATATATATACACACACACACACACACACACACACACACATTAGACTAATATTTACTTTCAATTGTCTAAGTACCTTTGCCTACTGAATTTTATCGATACAGCATTACACATAATAATGTTATGGGGAAAATACTTTAAAAATAAGAAGGAAGCTGTTGGGGCTTTATTCAGGGCAAGAAGAGAACAAAGGAAACAAATGTTCATGTTAAAGTGCCTGCCATGTTATCTTTTTTGGAGGGTGGAGGGTTAATACTGAGCACCAAGTGTTGATCTGCTTAGGGAAATTGACAGATATTTACTCATGGTGTTTTACTGGAATAATTTGATAATACAGGCCACCACAAGAAAATTGGAAGTGGTGGCCCGGTCGCGCAGAGGGCTGAGGGCACTGGATGCCTTACCTTGCACCACCCTGGTGACCCGGGTTAGGGAATGACCTTGGGTCACCAGGGAGCTGGCACAGGTGAGGGAAGGGAGTGGAATCAAGCAGCTGAAAAGCAGCTCTCCCTTCCCTGGGTGGTTGTCTGCCCTTCCTGTAGTTCTGCTCCAGTCAGGTGGAGGTCTGATGGGATGTCTAGGAGGGATGGGATGGCAGCAATTGCCAGGGGTGGGGTGGAAGGGGTTGAGCTGGCACCCGGCATGCATGTGGACCTCCACGCATGTGCGCGTGCATGTCTGCCAGGGTTGCTGGGGCAAAAACTGTGGAAAAAAGCACATAAAAATCTAAATTAAAAAGTAAATTGGAAGCAAAGACTGATTTTTGAATGTCATAATATGATGTACTGAGCTGCCAAGACCTTGAGGAAAATGATGTTATTGTTGCTTGAATGGATTCAGCACTCATCCAATATTCCACCAGCTGACCTGAAAATGTCTGAGGGATTTTGTGAAACCTTCAAAAAAAAAAAAAGAAAGGTAGTAAAACCGCATCTGAACATAAGAAAAATGAAAATTATCTACCTACCATAATTCTTAATCTTCCTGTGCATCTTCACCATTGATCACTGTAGGGTGTTAGCAGG
Organism: Neoceratodus forsteri; assembly: GCA_016271365.2. NCBI lineage: Eukaryota > Metazoa > Chordata > Ceratodontiformes > Ceratodontidae > Neoceratodus > Neoceratodus forsteri. The sequence goes on along the minus strand of CM028130.1, from coordinate 1,565,787,265 downwards.
AGGGGCAACACTCTGCAGCAGCCTTTTTTAAATTTTTATTATTATTGGGGGGGAGCTGGTGCCGAGAGCGGTGCTGCCCTCGAGGCTGACATACTACAAGGCACTTGAGGGTTGGCCAGTAACTGCTGTCGACTCCTCCTCCACCTTAGTTCTGCTCGCCAGAGAGTGGGAAAGAACGTGATAGAGAAGAAACTAAGGGCAGGGCAAGGGAGCCTAGGAGACAGCAAAAGGAAAGGATATATAACTAAAAAATGAATCAGGTGGCCAGAGGACAGAGGACTCAAGGATGTGGGCAAGGGCCCCCAGCCTCTGGATGACCAGTCAGAGCGAGCGAGAGAGAAAGGAAAGCAAAAGAGAAGAAAAAGGATAGAGTGGGGGAGGGAGTGAGAGACCCACCTCACCAAAGGATAACCTTTCCTGAGCCTGGAGGAGTTACTGCAGATTTAACCAAAATCATACAAGAGGCGTTCGAAGAGCACCCCACACTCCTATTAGGACAACCTCAAGAGCTGAACATCAGAACAGTGAGACACAAACTGCACAAGCAGAAGATTCTGAATCTCCTACTCTGGAGGTGGTGCAAGAGAGTCTCTCCCCCCTCGCCCCTTGTCAAGGTGAAGACAGGCACCCTGGGACAGGACACCCTTGGATGAAGCAGCCCTAGAAAAATCAAGGAATGAACCCAAAGGGCTCAAGAGGGGGAAACTGTCCCAAGAAATCTCCCTCAAGGAACGAGGGGAGGTTCAGAAAAACAAAAGGAATAAGAGAGTCCCTTCCCCCACATGCCCTCCAACCCACCACCCCAAAAGATGAGTTGGTCTGCGGATTTAAGAAGGTCCAGAACAAGTCATGGGGGATCCCATCAGGGCGACAAGAAGCGGGCCCAAGGGAGTCCCCACAAGGCCAGGGTGAGAGGCCCTACTTGCCCTCCCCCTCAAGGTGGGCCCTTTGTCACTTCAAGAAGCATCACAGGGCCTGGAGGTACCAGTGGGACCAGGCCTACAACTGACCTCAAGGAGGGGGACAGCAAGCAGGGTGGAGGCACTGAGGCCCAAAGAGGGGAAGAAGCGTGGGAAACAGTGATGAATGGTGAAGATGCACAGGAAGATCAAGAATTATGACAGGTATATCATTTTCATATCTTACCTGTGTTAACTTTCACCATTCATCACTGTAAGGTGAGGACCAAGCCCCCCGAAGGGGATCTGGTACCTCCCCGAGGGAAAGATTTCTATACTCCATGGGGAAAACATGGGGTGGGGGGGAGACCCTTACAGGCTAATTAGGCCTGTGACTGGTCAGGGTGAGGCGGAGTCTCCCGCTGCCTGGGAGACTGAAGCTGCTTCTGTAGTTCATGCCTCACCCTGCAAGAGAAAAGGCAGGTCCCCCAGAAAGTGGAGGCAAGCACCCTATGCTGGGCCAGGGATGATAACCTTCAGAGATGAAGCCACACAATCCACCTGATGCAGATCGCAGCCCCCCCTAACCTGAATGCTACCTTGTTGGCATCATAAGACACCCTTGCCTGGTGTCTTGCAAACTCCAGACACCATGCAGAGAGGACAATGGCTTGTCTGGTTGCTTCCAAATCAGGTAGCAATGCCAGTGCTTGTTCTAGCATTGACCAAAGGTGCCAGCCATAGGCAGCATGGTGTGCCTGATGTGCTGCAATGCATGGAAGTACCCTCTTTCTCAATGGAGGAAGAGGAGGAAGCCAATGAATCTGAGGAGTCACAGTCTGGTTGCTGCAGGGGAGGCAGGTGAAAGACCCGTTTGTCCATGGCTCCGACGTACCTGGGAAAGGTGGCAGAAGTGACTCTGAACTGTTCCCAGGTAAGAGGCCCCGAAGGACCCACATGGCCTGGGAAATGGGAAGGGGGAGGGGGTAGGCAGAGGTAAGAGGGAGGTACATCTCACTCCAGGAGCATGACCTCTGCCAGGATGAGACCTTGCTGGCAATCCAAGACCATGTGGGGATTTGTGGGTCTGCACAGTGACTGACCACTCTATCTGCCTCAAACAATCAGGACTGAGTCCTGTAGAGGATACTCCTCTGCGAGGTGACCGGGGCCGCAGAGGTCCAGAAGGGCTGCACCCAACCCACTCAACAAATTCTCCCTCTAAGGCAACGGGGGGGATGGGAAGAGAAAGAAGGCTCCATGCTGTGACTCCTCCTCAAACCTTGAAGGGTCCCTGGGGAAGTATGCTGTCCCTCGCCCAGCTTTCTCAACCCCAGCAACTCAGAGATTGACCTCTTCCTCACTCCCAGCATCAGGGGTCCCCTCCACTCCTGCAGTCCCCCCAAGGGAGGCTGCAAAAGCGGGAGTCCCTTCCCTGACCCCAGGAGACTGAACAGCACTAGGAACGGTGGCAGTCCAATCTCTGCGGTCCTGAACCTCAATTGCCCCAGAATGAGAGTCACATTCAGCTACCATGCTCAGGGGGCCAGAGCCAGTGCCGACCGCAACAGTTGGTGCTGAGGTAAGAGACAGTTGGGAAGGTGCAGAGGTTCTGGGCACGGAAAATCCCTCAGACTCTGAAGACTCAGGCTGCCAGTCTGGGTCAGCCTCCTGATCATCCTCCTCCTCCAGAGAGGAGGAGGAGATCCAGAAGACCTCCAGAGCTGCAACCTCTAAGGTTCTCCCACCCTCAGCACCACAAAAGATGCCACAAGTGGGCCCAGTACTGCTTGCAGTGCTGCCCTGTTCACTGGAGCAATGAACGGCTCCAGGATCCAAGATGGTGCTGATAGGCGGTGCTGAGAAACCACTCGTGCCAGGCCTAGCGAGCGTAGGCTGCAACACTGGTGGAGCCTGCACCTCCGAGGTGGTTACTGCCTGTGCGGTGTTCCCAGCTCAGTCCCAGAGTGAACCGGACCATTCCTCCAGCACCATGGTAGAAGCCTCCACCCTGGCAAGGCTAGAAGGGATAGAGATCTCCTCCTCCATGCTGCATAGAACTGGGAGGAGCCCCGGAGGAAGGGATGAGAGACCTGTGCTTGGCGTCCAAGGTGCGACACTGCCCTCTGAAGGTCGACGACGCATGGACAACCTTTAATGCGTGGTGTTCCAAGACTTGACAGTCCATGGAGAAGCAGGCATTGCAGTTGTCCATGTCATGATTTGGACCCAGGCAGGTGAGACATTTGGTCATGTCAGTCTGTGACGGATACTTGCCAGCTGCAGGGACACCAATGCATAGGAGGTCAGCTTGCCTTCACAGAATGTTTCTTCTTGTCCCCAGGCAAACCAACATGACTCTCAGACAAATTAGCTAAAAACACAGAAAAAGACCTGGTGCTGCTTTAGAATAAAAAGGAAAGATCTTACCGGTTTGTTGAAAATGGAGCTGAGCTGACAGGTAGACGGCAGAACTGAGGTCGGACTATGCCATGGAGCTACACAGCATCAAAGAGAAGGCCATGTAGAAATAGGCCATGATGGCACAGTTCCACTGAGATGGCAAGGTGCTACATGCTCGACAGTGGAAGAAACAGAACTGAGTTGGAGGAGGAGTTGATGGCGGTTACTTGTCAACCCTCAAGTGCCTCGTGATATGTTGGCCTCGAGGGCGGTGCAGCTCCCAGCACTGGCTCCTCCCCCAATTAAAAAAAAGCTGCAGGGTGCTGCACCTCCAGCTAACACTCTACAATGATGAATGGTGAAGACTGACACAGGGAAGATTATTACTTATATTTTCTTCCAGGGGATCCCTCATTGTGCTTAACGGGTGCATTCAACCTGGCAGGTTGGAGTGCAGAGTAATATAGTTTCTTCCAGGGGATCCCTCATTATGCTTAACTTGTGTATTCAACCTGACAAGTTTAAGTGCCCCAGGGCACATGGAATTTATGTAAATTAGAAGAATGTGGAGCTCTATTCAAACTCTGATCCGTGGTGGTGCTGTGCTCTGCTGGTCAATGGCAGATCTATTTTGGAGGCCTAGAAAGCAATAGCTAGAAACCTACTATCCTAACCTATGCTGAATAGTTATAAGAATTAACCAATAACTAACAAAAAGATTGGCCCCTCGGGCCAAGCTATGGCAGATTAAAACCAAAAACTATAGTAAACTGTGGATGAACAGCAAGAAAATGCTCAAGCAATAAATATTAGCAAACAAGAGAAAACAGATTCCTGTAGAATCTTTTTCCAGGTTCTGCAAGGGAAGGTAATGGGAGGTTTAAGCATAATGAGGGATCCCCTGGAAGAAACAGTATTGCTATGGTAAGGTTTTTTTTTTTTTTTTCCTATAAGCCCCAAGAATCCCTCATTATACTTAACTTGTACAGACTACAAAGCAGTACCTTCCGAGGCTGAGTACAGAACCTATGTAGAGAAAAAGTTCTGCAAGACAGCATTGCCAAACCTGCCATCTCTCCTGGATTGTATAGTGCAAACAATAGTGGTTTATAAAGATGTATACAGTTTCCCAGGTAGCTGCTTTACAGATTTCTGGCACGGGGACACCCTTGTAGCTGCCACGAAGCAGCAGTGCCACAAATAGTGAGCCCTGAGGACTTGGGGTGGCTGTTTGCCATCTTTACAGTAACAGAACTGAATGCAGGAGACTATCCAGTAGGCAATGGTCCTTTTAGTGGCTGGCCTGCCCATTCCCACTTCACCATGTGTGAGGAACAGCTGTGAGTGGGAAGATTTGAAGTCCTTAGTACATAGAGAATACTGTATGGGTAACCATGCAGAACCAGTGTGTTCTGCCACAGAGGGGTCTGATTCCCTGTGACCTTGAGAGCGAAGCTTGAGAGGTCCATGGGAATCAGACCTCAAGGTGGCAGAACACATTCGTTCTGCATAGGGTTCCCCATCCTGTATTTTTTGTAGTGTATGGTGCCCCTCTGATTAGTTTAATACCATTTTTAGTGTTTGTAAATGTATTTGATTCATAGACAACAAAATTGTTGTCTCGCAGCACTAGGACAGGGAGTTGTGTGGTTGCTAGGGACTGGGTATCCCTACGTTCGCAGCGAATGCTCCCATTGGCTGCTGCTCTACTGTGGGAGTGATTTAGGAAAAAAAAAAAACATGGTGAATGAACGTCTTGCTTAGTGAGTCGAGGAATGGTCCGGAGGCTAACACTAAATACTCCCCCCATTACACCTGGTTGATCCAGCATTTCCCTAATTGAAAATGACCTGCGCCCTTGTCCAGAAACTACTGAGCTAATTTTCTGTGTGCTGTAAATAATATTGCCACATGATGGTTTACTAGGGCAGCTTTCAAAATGCAACTAGAGCTTTTCAATCTAAATGAATGGAATGCTGTTCTGCACGTACGGTCAGTACAGCATTCCATTCATTGTTTTATGTGTGGCTGAACAAGGTTTGAGTATGGTGGAATTTCCAGTTAGAACAGCATTCCACCATACACTATGATCCAGATAGTGGCAAAGCTTAAATAGCTACTGACGCCTCAAAGAAAACTTTGAAAAACATAATTAGGTAAAATTCTGCTTGTATTCCATATATAATCAGATTTCTCCTCCCCAATATTTATTACTGAGAAAATGTGCATAAATACATGCAATTACTTTAAAGTTAATCTGCCTCTATAGCTTATGCCCTACTTCAAGTCATAATGCTCTGTTGTGACATCACAATCTGTTGCCATGAGTAACTGTGATGTCACAAGTCGTGCATTATGACCTCAGGTAGGGAGACAGCAACAGAAATAGATGGAACTCTTCAGGAGCAAAAAGCCCATTTTCATGCAAATGACCTCAGCAGTAAATATTGAGAGGAGGAATAAAGAATTAATGTGAAATACAAGCTGAACTTAATCTAAATATTATGTTTTGTTGAAGTTCTCTTGAAGGTGTCAGCTGCTCTTTAACGTTCAGACTATGCAGCTTGTGTTCATCAGGACTGGACCCTTCTGTGAAGAACACTGGGAGAGTGATGGACTGGATTAAATAAAACTCAGACATCACCTTGGGGAGACATTTCCCGTCATTCCTAAGGACTACCTTGTCCATGCAGAATATAATGTAGTTAGGGACAGTGCAGAGAACTTGCAACTCGCATACACCCTCCTGGCAGAAGTTATGACAAATAGGAAGACCGACTTCCAGGTGACATACTTCAAGTCTGCAGTTGCCATAGGCTCAAAGAGAGGTTCCATGAGCTTGACTATGCACAGGTGCAAATCCCATGGAGGGTCCCTAACAGGGGGATACAGGTCCAGCAGGTCCTTAAGAACCTCTTGAAAATGGGGTGAGAAGCCACCATTTTCTGTTTGCTTGCTAACACATAGGCAGACACAGCTGCCCAATGCACATTTAGGGTCAAAGGCTTGAGACCTAAAGCTTGTAAGTGCACCAGATCATTCAAAAATGATAGGCAGGTCTGCCTGTAAGGGATTGGACAACTTAGAAGCACACCACAGGGAAAATCTTTTCCACTTGGAAGTATACATCTTTCTGATGGTAGGCTTCCTGGAAAACTTGAGGACCCCTGAGGACCTCTTCTGAAAACTGAAAATCAGAATATTCTAACTCTTCAAAGAACCAGGCCTTGAGGAGAAGTGACTTGAGGTTCAGAAAGGCTACCCTACACTGAGACACGATCAGTGGGTTGTGTCTCCGAGTGTGACAAATGGGCCCTCTGGCATAGAGGGGAAAAGGAAGAGGTACCAGGGTCGTTTGGCCTAGTCTCGTGCTATCAGTATCATGGTTGCCAGCTAGCCCCTCAGTTTCAGGAGGACTCATAGCAGTAGAGGGACTGGTGGAAAAAAAAAAAAAAAAGAAACCTCTCCGACCAGTCCAGGACCAGATCATCCAAGGGGACTGTGCCACTGCCAGAGGCCTGCAACAAAAGTGGAGGAGCTGGAAGTTTTCTTTGGAGGTGAACAGGTCAATTTCTGGTGTACCCCATCTTCGAAAGATTGTGGCTAACACCTGTTTATACAAAGATCATTCATGATAATCCTGGCCTATCCTACTGAGGGAATATGCCAGAGACATTGTGCTTTCCTGGAAGGTGGACTGCTGACAGCTGCACCTCTAGTGAGTAAGCCAGATTCCAGAGCTTCACAGCTTCCGTGCACAGCTTAAAGGACCTTGTGCCCCTCTGCTTGCTGATGCAGTACATGGTGGTGGTGCTGTCTGTCCTAACCTGGGCCAACTGACCCTTTATCTGATGAGAAAATGACTGGAAGACAAGGAAGATTGCCCTTAGCTCCAGCAGGTTTATGTGCTCCCTGGACTCTCAAGGAGACCACCCACAGCTTGCTGTTAGGTCATGCAGGTGAGCTCCCAGTCGTAAAGGGGCAGCATCTATCATAAGAACCACTGTGGAGGATTGTTGCTGAAAAGAACATTCTCTCCCTGAGGTTGCCCCTTTCCATCCACCAGCTCAGAACTTGTAACAAAGTTTTTGTTACAGGCACCGACCTTGCAAGGGAATGTTGCTTTTGGGACCAGATGACCCTTACATGATACTGGAGGTCTCTTATTTGAGCTCTAGATCCTGGGAGCACAGCTGTGGTGGAAGCCATGTGAGCCAGGAACTGAAGAAGTCCAGCGCCTGCACAAGTTCTGTCTGGGACTTCTGGGTATTTATGAGAAAACCGTGAGTCTCCAAGATGCTCCGAGTTAGCTGAAGAGTTCTTGACTTGATGAAATTTCCCTGCGACTAGCCAGCCATCTCTGTAAGGTGAAAACCATCATCTCTTGCCTCCTGAGATATGCCATCAATATGGCTAAGCACTTCATGAACACCCTAGGAACAGATGAATGAGAGATTGAAAAGAAGGACTGCAAACTGGTAATGACCAGAAGGCAGCATGAACCCCAAGTACTTTCTGTGACTAGTCCCAATTAGAATGTGGAAGTACACATCATTCAGATCCAGAGACCCTATCCGGTCTTCCTGTTACAGTGATGGAATCACTGAAGACAGAGTGACCTAAGATCCCAAATGGGTCACCATTCCCCATTCTTCTTGTGAATGAGGAAGTACCTGGAGTAAAGGTCCCTCCCACAGTAGGAGGGAGGAACTCTCTCTGCTTTGTCTGACTGCAGCAACTTCTTGACCTCCAACTCCAGCAAAATCATTTTTGCTGGGGTAGGAGGTTTGAAACTTCTGTGGACCTGTAATTTGGGGAATCTTTTGAACTTCAGAGTGAGCCCCTGGCTCACCACCTCTAGACCCACTTGCCTGTGGTATTTTTTTTCCATTCCTTGGAGTAGTGATCCAGCCTTCTTCCCACTAGCAATGGGCACCAACCTGGAACGATCTGTCAGGAGTTGTCTTTGGGTTAAGCCTTAAAAGCTGGTGTTGGGTCAGCCTGTTTAGACCCTACCTCTGAAGAAACCTCTTATTTGAGATTAGTCATAGGGCATGGGCAAGGGTATGAAAGCCCAAGGGTCGCAGCCCCTGCCCCTACTGCCTTCCTTGGGGCCTGAAGCAAGTGGAGGCCTTTTCCTTAGGAGAACTGCTCTTGTGGGTTGTTTTATATTCCTCGGTCTTGTCACTAAAAAGGGAGTTATTCTCACAAGGAAAATCCATGGTCTTTGCCTGGGTGTACTAGAACAGATTAGTAGTCTGTGGGCAGGGAAATCTCAAAGTCTGGGCTGTGTCTGCCAGATTTTATTTATTACACAGAAAATCCTTTAGGTAGTGCCTATTTTCATAAGGTCTAGCATCATATACAACAGCTTAGCATGGGTACAGGTACTGTACATTACCCATTTACAATTCAGATTAATAGAGGTACAGTGAGCCATTACAATAGAGAAAAAACTTGGAAACATTAAGGTGGACTTAAAATTAAGTGTGGTTTAAAAGCAGCAATATAAAAACACCACAGATGTTCAGGGTATAGGCAGATGGCAACAGAGCCCAGAAAGAGGGAGGAAGAAATCATAGTAGTCAAGGGAGTGTAAGAGAAGTAGTAGATGGGGTCAGCGATAGCAGCCACAAGGGTTATGAGGGGTGAGGGAGGCAAGAAGCTAGGACTTAAAGTAGGTTAAAAAGCCAGAGATTTTGAGTGATGGGGTAAGGGAGTTCCAGAGTTCTGGGAAGCTGAGAGAAAAAGAGGCCTGACCCAGGGAGGTTCTCCTACATGGAAGCACCATGGAGCTATGGTGTACACCTCTAGTTGGGCATTTGGAGGCCACAGGGCTGAGGAGGGAGAGAACCCTTGGGGACAGCAGTCCAAGCAAGGCTTTTTTTCACCAGTAACAAGGGTAATATAATGCAGACAGGAATTGGGATTAAGCCACCGTATGTTGCTATACAGGGCGACTTTATGGGAGTCCCATTTTTGGTTGAGTACAAAGCAGCGGGCCCTATTCATTAATTCATGAACCCTATCGAGCACTCTGCTACAGGCAGCACCACAGATCACAAGGTATAGTCTATGAGACTGAGTATGTAGCATCTGATGAGTTGTTGCTTAGTTTCAGGGAGGAAAGCATTTTTGTGCCTATAGAGCGGACCAAGCCTAGAGTTGGCAGTTTTAATTAGCGCATCCACATAATCCAAGTAGGCTAAGCCAGAGTCATGTGTGATCCCCAGGTATTTGAAAGTGGTAAGTTGCTCAACTGCAGCGCTTGAGGTACAGGTAATGACTATGGGGTGGGGGAGGGGTTTACATCTGGTATAGAAAGGCATGGATTTAGTTTTCTTTGAGTTTAGAACGAGGAGATTGTTAGAGAACCAGTCACATAGAAGTGAGATCCAGTCTGGAAGCTGTGCTGGGCTGCTGTGTGTTGCAGTGATGACTGCATAATTAGCGTATAAAAGGAGTTTTGTGGAGCAGCAGGCTTTTGGAAGTTCATTAACAAAGAGACTGAACAGAAGGGAAGGGAAGGGAGGATTGATCCTTGGGGGACCCCCACCATCACAGGCCTGAAGTCAAGAGGTACATTCGGCATTTTACTGCTTGGGATCTATATGTGAGGTAGTTCTTTTAACCAGCCAGTGGCTTCCACTGAGAGGCCAAGTTAAGTTAATTTGTGGCAAAGCAGAGTATGCCTGACAAGGTTGAATGCCTTGGTGAGGTCAATGAATATGGAGCTAGCAAGCTCCCCCTCTGTCCAGGGAACAGTAAAGATATTCAGCGTATTCTAGTAGGGCAAATAAAGTACTATGGTTCTTGTGGAAACCATGCTGTTCACATGACAGTAAGTCATACTGGTTTAGATGCTGTGTGAACTGATTGTTTACAATGTTTTCAAGTGTTTTAGAAAGAGGTGATAAAATCGAGATGGGGTGGTAGTTTGTGGGTAGGCCTTGGGCACCCCCGCTTGTGGACTGGGGTAATGTGCAGTTTTCCAAAGTTTTGGCACTTGCCCAGTTGAGAGTGATAAGTTAAAGATGAGTTGGAGGGGGTGAGTGACCTCACATAAGGCAGTTTTGAAAAGTTTCATGTCTGTGTTATCAGGCCCTATTCGAGTAGATATTTCTGTGTGGGCAAGATATTTGTAAATAAGACCACATTGGTCTCCTAAGGTAGGACTTGGGATGTGGATCCTTTTTTTTTTTTTGCAGCAACTCATGTTTGTCCTCTTGGCACTAATGACTATTCTCTTGCAATCCTGCAGCCCAGTCCTCCACTCACAGCATACCACTCGGCTGCCTCACGGCTGTGCCCCCCCATGACAGGTTGGCAGGAACCCCCAACTTGCCATCACACACAAACCTGGTGCCAAGGGTTACTGTCCATCATGGAGGCGGCGCCTGCAGGGATCGGATCACTCTGCCCGCCAGTGCCTGCTTTTCTCCTCCATTTTCTTTGCCCCTCTGAGATGCAGCATGCAATGATGCCACAAGGAGCAAGCGTGCATGCTACCGCATGTGCTCCTCCGAGCGTCTGCCACATCTCCTCTTCTTGAGCTTCAGGGCGTCAGCCCTCAGCCTCCGCTAGGGGCCAGTCGTGCACCAAAAGCTGGTGTCTCCCCCTCCCCAGAGAAAGAGAGCAGTCCTCGGATGCTCAATCCTTCTCCTCCTTCCCTGCCAACCCCCAGCAGCCCATGCTCGTTCCTGAACATGTGTCGCCAGTGTAGCACGAGGTAAGGTGTCCAGTGCCTCAGGCTTCCAGGATGCGGACCACCCTTCCTACGGGTGATATGGGCTTCCACTGAGTGACTGGAAGGTGCTGGAGTGTAGGCAGAGAGGTCACTGAATGTCTCATTAAATGTATTTGCTACATTCATGATCCCCTTTGCTATATTCAGATCTTGTGCCAAATCCCTTCCCCCGAGGCCTCCTCACTCAAGGCCAGCACAGAATTTCAGAGGGTTTTCTGGTATTGGGCAGTGCAGGCCATCTAAGTAGCCTGCCTCTAGAGAACAGAGGCAGATATACCCCCCCCCCCCAATACTGTCCAGCTTCCTGGAAGCTTTGTCAGGGGGCTGAGTGGAAAGGGGAACCTTAGCCTTGTCACAAGCAATGTCTGTACCACCCTTTCATGAGCCAGATGTGAGTAGAGGTACTCAGCACTAGCCCTATCCAGCTGAAGCTTCTTTACCTTCTTATCGACCCCTGGCTGTGCAACAGCTTTTGGGTTGCTTTCATGAGAGATTTGTGGACAAGACGGGGCAACCACTTGGTAGGGGTCTGTCCCATCATGTCTACAAATTCTGCTTTTTCCTCATTCTCCACCAATTTCTGAGTGATGAGGCCAATGGTGTTCACCATTTCTTTACAAAGGCATTGTGTGAGGAAAATTCTCTGGAACCCTGGAAGGGGAACCGAATTCCTGATCACGGGAACCTTCAGACTTGCTAGGTTCCCCTTCCTCCTCTTCATAGTAAAAGTCAGCTCCTTGGTTCCCGGGAACCAGAGGAGAAACCAACATACACATCAAGGTACCCATGACCTGAAAAGTCAGGAAAACTGCAATGCCTTAGTCATGTCCTCCAGAGAGGGTATTTTTGTTTTGTCTACTGGTTGCTCTTCTTCAGCAGGAGGGACAGTGACATGTTTTCTTTTTTTTTTTGGGGGGTCATGTTTTGAAACATGTGAATTCCCTTTCTCAAGATTGTTAGGGTCAGAAGTCTGTTTGGAGGGTCATTCCTTATGCTTGCTATGAGAGGAATGACCACCTTAAGAATGGTCTGGTGACAGACGCAGATAGGGAAGCTATAAAAGTCAGGTTGACTGCCCTGATTTACACAGCAGAAGAAAAAAAAAGATGTGGACCTAGCCTTGACACCACTTGTAGCTATCTCCACTCACCAAGAGTGTATGACTATTTAAACCAAAAGGTCCAGTTTCTTCCTGAATCTGTCTGACTAGCCAAATTCCATACAGATCCATAAAGGGTTATCAGAAGAAAAGTACTAATGCAGCTTGATCCTAAAATGGCAGGACCGCTAGTAAAGAAATAAATACCATATCTTTTTTTTTTTTTTTTAAATAGAGAATAGTAAAACAGTGGACTGTTCAGTTCCTAACAATCGGGCCAAGATGCTAATACAATGATGGTCACTCAGGAAAATGAAAGATGATAGAAAACTACTCGCTAGTGAAAAAGGAAAGGAACATTTCTCCGGTTCCTGGGAGCCACTAGAGAACTAGAAAAACCAAAAACCAACTGAAAAAATAATAAATAAAACTAACAGAGCATAGGAAAATAATAAACATTTACTGTATAAAGCCAGAACGAAGCTAGAGAGAGCTTTCGGGGTGACTTGCTTGGCCAAGTGGAGAAACAGATCTGTCATTATCCAGCAGAGCACATCACCACCGTGAGTCAGAGTTTGAATAGCATTCCACATTCTTTTACTTTACATAAATTCCATGTGCTCTGGGGCACTTCAACCTGCCAGGCTGAATGCACAAGTTAAGCATAATGAGGGATTCCTGGGGTTTGAAATGAACATTTCTGCACATTACATACAAACATACAAAAAATACCAGCAGATACAGGCCTTAAGGTCTATCAAGTCTGCTTGATTGTGCAGCTAGCAGTGTTACTCTGTAGCTGCCCCCCATCCTGTAGTGACCATTCCCTTGACGTTCCCCTTGACCCTGTCCCACCCCTTCTTAAAACTGGCCACCGACTAACATTACCGCCTCCTCCGGAAATGCTTTCCACCCGTCTACCACCCTTTCTGTGAAGTAGTGTCTTCTCATTTCCCTCTTGAACTGTCCCCCCTCCAATTTCAGACAGCAACCCCTAGTGTTTCTCCCACCCTTTAATCTAAAAATCCCCTCTGTACTAACCCTGTTTATGTTTCTCATATGTTTGAAGGTTTTGATCATATTCCTCTATCCCTCCTCTCTTATATACTTGCAATATAAGCTATATTTATACAGTGGTGGTTCTCATGGTGAGCAAATAAAATATGGTAAAAGCATTTAAAAAAAACTGCAATTGATCTTTAAGTTATTTTTTTTTTAAAGCAAATGAATAACTAATCATTTTGTCCAGATGCCACCTAGATCTCCCCAGTCCAAGTGCCAAGAACAGGTCCATATTCAATCATAGCCCTTCAGACTTCAGGATCGCTTATTTAGAGTTTAAGGGCCAGATATTCCAAACTTTGCCCCGGGGTTAAATTAGCACTGCCCGCCATGCTAAATTAGCCTGGTCTTAATAGCCTGCTATATTCAAAAAGGATAGCCCCAGTGCTAAACCTGCTGTATATAGCATGCTAAGGAAGCCGGGCAAACTGGGCTGGGAGTGTAGTGCAAACGTAGCCCAGGAATAGAACAGCTCTGAATATAGCAACCAGAAGTGCATACCACAACAGCAGCCCAGTTCACAGTGACGTGAAGGAAGGTAGAGGTGAACTATGTGGCCAATGTGTGTGCCAGCAAAGGCGTGGATTCCATAAAATTGCAAGCAACAGTGCATGTGAAATTACATTGTGCAAAAATGTACAATAGTTTCGAAATATTTGCGTCACGCTAACACATTTGCGCAGGTTTAGCATGGAGCTAAGCTGTTTGCCTGGTGCAATCATGTCTGGCCGGGGCTAAACTTTGCTATATTCACAAGTGACATGCAAATGAGACTCTTTAGGTAGTCTCTGGGCAAACATCCAGATTAGCATCTCATTATGCCCTGATTTGCATGCAGTTTGCCCAGCGTTATTGCAGGGTCCCACAACTCCACCTGTAGGTCAGTCTGGGAGTGCTTGGTGGTAGCTGCAGGCTACATTTATACAGTACAGCATAGCATATTGTGCCCAGGTAACTACACAGCACAGGCACAGGTGGTGCAGCATGCAACTGTCAAACTGTAGTTCATGCTGCAGTGCACAGCAGGCACTACAGTAGCAAGGGAGCCAGTAGTGTGAGAGACACAGCAATGCCTATGGTGTTTAGGGCAGTGATGACCACTCTACTGTACATAGTGACAGGCCCAACTTCCAGGTGCTTATGGACAGTGGATACTACTGTTATGCTGTTGTGTGACCCACAGATGCAACAACGGGCATGGGATGCTTACAGTGACATATACATGGTGGCTGTGTGTGCTGTGGTGTCTGTACAGAGGATCAGAATGTGGCTGGGGGGAGCACATATGATCAGATAGGCACACTGGTGTTGAAGTATTCCCAACACTGGCCCATGTGCACAGCGTGGCTTGTCCCAGCCTTGTGGTCGCATCTGGTATGTGGTGCAGCCTGGCCACTTGTACACCCTCCCCTCAACACCCTCCATGCCCAAAGTGCTGGGATCTGCTGATGTCCACAGAAGGGTGGTCTACAGGTGTGTGCTGTATGGCTGCACTGTCACAGTGTCCACTGGGAGCCAGATTACCACTTACTGCCTGGCATGGCTGGGACTGTCAGCAGATGATGGCATCACTGTGATGCCATCAATGGGCAGTATGTGTCCTCTATGTCTCGCTTTTCCTGTGTGTCATACTTATTGATTAGAGTCGCGCAAACACCGCACAGAGCCACAATGTTGCGCAAAGCTGGTTTGACCAGGGTTAAGACTACCTTTTCCTGGGCGGTAGTTTGCACCACACAATGGGTTGTGCTAACTTGCACAATACCACTTTGCACGGCACTATTCACTGAATATAGTAGCATTGCACTGACACACACCCTCAGTTTATCCCTTGCACACATTATGATTTTACCCAGCACTAATGCAGTTTGAACGCGCTATTTGGCCTTTTGAATACAGCGGACTCGCACTAACCCAGTGCTAAACCTGCGCAAACAGTTTGCACCCAATGCAAAGTTTTGACTATCTGGCCCTAAGTTTCTTAATAAAAAACCAAAAAGATCACTAAAGCAGCGAAAGTTGGGAAATGAGACATTAGGGTTTCCCCAACAGCGTACCCTCCCAAACCAGGCAAGAGAGCAGGTGTGGGGTGTGCCTTGGGCTTCTAAAGCTTAATACTCCCCCCACATTCTCATAAAGTCTACACATCTGACCTAATTTACAAATGGAATCAGGTGAGCATCAGGCTTGAGAAGCCCAAGGCACACCCCACACCTTCTCTCCTGCCTGGTTTGGGAGGGTAGGGTGTTAGGGAAACCCTGCCTCATTTCCCAACTTTTGTCGCTTTGACCCAAACTGGAGTATTAACTGTTTCGCAACTTATTTCCTTACCTTTTGAGATCATATAATAGTATCCTTATTTTACTGTGGGAATGCAAGGTCCAAGGACCCTGTGCTCCAATCCCTCCATAGATGCATGTATGTATGTATGCATGTGTGTGTACGTGGGTGTGTGTACGCGCATGTGTGTAATATATATATATATATATACACACATACATACACACACACGCACGCAAGTGCAGGGTCACAGGTTTCCTGCATGACAAAAGGGATCAACTACCATTGAAATTGCATTGTTTGCTATAGTAAAACTACAGCAGAATTCTGCAGAGTTGGGCTTCACTGCTATACACACACACACACACACACACACACACACACACACACAAACAGAAGTGAGGGTGAGACAAAATGTGCTATTCTCACTGGAGTAAAATAAATGCTGATGATGTCAGCACAGTGATAAATTACATTTATCACACATGTGCAAACCTGTGCAAATGCTAACTTTTGCAAAACAGGGGCCCCTATTGTAGAAATCATATAGATTATGTGCACTCATGTCATACAGAAAATATTTTCACTCCTGCACAGTGACCTCTGAATCCTCACTCGTGGCTTCATCACTCATGAATATCCAGAGGTCACTCTAGAGGAGTGAAAATATTTTCCGTATCACACTTGTGCCCATCATGTATCCCGTGTGTGTGTGTTATATATATATATATATATATATATGAAATAAATTGCAAAAAACCTGCGTTACTGCTCTAATTAGGGTTACAGCCACAAAAGTAGGGAAATGTGGCATTAGGGTTTCCAAACCTAAATGCCCACCCCTAGCTGCACATACCAACAGGTGTTAGGGGTGTGCCTTGGGGTCATCAGCTCTAATGCTCACCCCATTCCATAAGAAATAAGCTGAGATATGTACAGTATAGAAAAATGGGGTGAGTGTTAAGGCTGGCAACCCCAAGACACACCCCTGACACCTGTTGGTGTGTGCAGCGTGGGGGTGGGCACTTAGGTTTGGAAACCCTAATGCCACATTTCCCTACTTCTGTGGCTGTAACCCAACCAGAGCAGTAACTTAGTTTTTTGCTATTTATTTCCTTACTTTTTGAGATAGTATAATTATATCCTTATTTACTGGTGGGAGCATGTGGCTGTCCAGGTCCTGCACTCCCATCCCTCTGTAGATGCATATATGTATGTAGCTGTGGAAGCACAGGGCCCTCTGGGCCTTGCTGTTCCATTTATAGCACAACTGTGACCAAACTCTCAGCATAGCCATCATATTATCCCACCACATGTACCCAGCACAGAAACCTTTTGAATCACTGCCAAAACAATTTTGTGCAACTGCAACACCACAAGTAAAGTGGCTTGCTCAGTGTTACAAAGTGTAGAGGTGTACCTGTTTCTCAGTGTTTTCTTTGCCACAAACTGTGCCCCGATGAACTCACCACTGATAAATCCCCATTCTGCAGTTATCAAAAGATATAATGGTTTTCAATTTTTATCAACAACACTTTGATGGATTTTTCCCCAAATGAAATTGTGAACCATCCTATAATTAATTACTGTATCAAGCAAGAAGTTATTTATAGCACCATTGCCTGGTATGCTGTGACTGTGGGAAGGGTTGGGGGGGGGGTTAGGGAATGGATGTTGTAACTGAAGGACAGAGATGGTGCACACAAAACATCAGTACAATCTTAACATGCAAGGCACCTATTTTCTGGATTGATGTAGGAACACACAGGAGGTCAATTCACTTGCTCAGGGTTGCACAGTGCAACATCAGCTAACTTCTATGCAAACCATTTTCTGACTTTAGTTCTGTGCTGAAACCCTCCACAAATAAACTCCACACTTACTACTCCACACATTAAACTGAGCAAAATACATAATCAGTTAATATGTTTTCCCCAAATATACACCTACCATTTATTTCTATTTCACGGTTGAATTGTAAACACAGTTCAATTGTTTTTTTCTACTAATGGAACATGACAGTTGGATTGTAGTGCTTTAAAATTTACCTAAGCAAACACATACAGTATACAACAGAGATTCTGGTCTGATAATGCTGCGAGTTTGCGTATGGGAAGGGGTTTTGCTGTACATCAGTAGCTTAAAAGTATAAGAAATTTTCATGCAACATACAAAAACAGCAATACTGATCACCTATTTGTTGTGCAACACACTGGAGGGTCAACTCAGTTGGACAGGGTCACACAGGGTGCAAGTCAAGTTGTCAACAATCAACTTACTTTATTTGATTGTGACTGTCCACAAGCCATTCTCACATCTACTACCACTCACAACTGCATGACTCAACTGATGAACAGTGAAACTCTTTGATCAGTTGTTTAAATTAACTCATCAAATTGTTAGTATAATGTGATCAATTGAGTGACATGTCCAATGCTCAAATTAAATCTGTTGTACACTTAACTAATCAAAGTTCACATTGTCTTACTACAGTTTTTCAATATACTTAATGATGTAGCTGTCCCCCTCCCAAACCCCTATCACCAACTGTGTAACTGTATCACCATAGATTGTAACACCACCCCACCTTCCACATTACTTGCATGTTAATTACAGGGTGAACATTACATGGAGGCAGGAATTCCCTTGCAGTGGTATAGAGAATCCCTCTTCCCCACTACACAATGTGGAAAACCTTTTCTGGCTAGAAATAATGTAGTTTTATTTACCTGGTGGTCTAGTGGAAGTCCAGCCCCTCCCCATCACCCAATCTTCAGCAGGCAAGCCTCCATGTACCACTGCACCTGAAGCTGATACCCGCTGTTGCCTTAACAGAGGACCCTAGAAAGATATCACATTTGTTTTTGTCTCTTCCACATAGAACTTAAGTGGAGGAATTAAGGACCTAGACAGCCGTTTGGATTTCTGTCCGCTTTACATGCACACAGCAGTGTTTGCTTTTTTTTTTAACTGCTTACGTCGAGCAAAGGCACAGAAGGAGCTTCAAATAGCTGAAGGAATTAAGAAGGGGGAAGGCTTTCTTTCTTTCACTATGTAAGTGAGAAAAGGGACAAGAAGGAGGGGATTGTTAGGCTTAAGAAAGGTGCGGAGGATAATGGAGGAAAAGCAGAGATACTAAATGAATACTTCTGTCTTTACCAGGGAAAAGGACGGACTAGTGCCTTCAGGCACAGGAGTCACTTTGGTGTAAAGGTTTGGGGGGGAAGACAGGGAGCACTGGAATATTTAGTATTAATCCCTGCGCACTGCCTCGCAGGTGCTACAACAAAAAGCAAACAACATTTCAATAAGCTATCCTTAAATAGTCATTAGCGGTACAGGGAACACTCAGAAAAATGCATTAAGAAAAGAAAAATCAGTACTCATTTGATACATTTTTGAGTTATTTTCCCATCATTATTTCTAAGAGTATTTGCATAGAAATATTTTTCTTCTATGTATTGTATCTGTTTTTACTGCTCATGTACACAAAAGGTCATAACCCTTAGTTTGTAAAATTGCAAGAATTTCTGTAGCAATCTTGGGAAGTATCATGAAAGGATGATTAGGCTTATTACTGTCTCTGAATTACTGGAACCAACAATGCTTACTGATAATCTGTATTATATACACAGCAGACCGTGAACTCACAGGGGACAATAAATTAACATTAAAGAGCTGGTGATACATTCAGGAGAAGGTTAGCAGAACCTAATATTTAGACACAGTTCAGCTTGTATTTCCCACTGGTGCTATTTTTATCCTCCCCATTATTTATTACCGAGGTCATCTGTATGAAAACAGCATCTTTGCTCCTAAAGAGTTTGTCTATCCCTGCTGCTTTCTCACTACCGGAAGCCGTAAAGTACTGCTTATGATATCATAGTTACTCCCATGGCAACAGATTGTGATGTCACAACAGAGGAACATTACTTGAAGTAGGGATTTAAGCAATGAGGCATGACAAGGTGTGGGTTATTACAGGTTATAAAATGGGTAGAAATGTTCCTGTTTTCTGATTGGATAAGAATCACACTTTGGTATGCTCTTACCCAGCCATAATCTTGCAACCGGTCCTAGTTAGGCTGTCAAGGACGCTGCACAGCCAGAGAGATCCATGTCGTTCAACCAGATAAAAAAAAAAGTCTGACCGGCACAGTCATCGTCATTCAGCCAAACCCGCTCCACACACACACACACACACACACACACACACACACACACACACACACCATCTTACAGAAGGATTGCTGGGCAAAAACATTTCTTGTATCTTGCCCCAATTTAAAAAGCAAAACTCTGACCTCTGCTGCTTTGAAGCGTCTGTAGAAAAAGACGCCCAATCCAGTGAGCATCGTGCCTGCCGCCAAGACGCGGCATTCAAATCACAACCAAAACCTGCTCCTCTGTCCATTCCCTTTAAGTAATAGATGTTTCTCTCAAATAAACCTTACCAAATATGAATATAGCAGGTTTTACCTTTTGTAACAGAGTGCTCTCTCACATAAACCTGACCAAATATAAATACAGCATATTTTACATTTTGAAACACAGACCGCGCGTGGCTTTTAAATCACAATCGAAACCTGCTCCTTTATCCTATCAATGTTTATCTCCCATAAACTTTACCAGATCTAAATACAGCTCCATCGGCTCACCAGATCTGCTTCTCCAGCAGCTCTCCACACCGCTCCTCCACCCGACTGTTTCAGGCGTAGATTTTCTTCTTAAAACATTCCTGGTTTCAGTATTATGCCAGAGCGAGCAGCGAAACATAACTGGGTAAGCGCTACCCTCCTCTGAGAAAAACATACTTGCCGTTTACTCGCAAATCAAAAAAAGCAGGAGAGAAAATGAAAAATTCTGGAGTGTGTGTATGTGCTTAGCGAGCAGCCAAAACAGCGACTGGGGAAGCCTATCAAAAAGGTACAACCATGAACTACAGTGGCTAGCGAGGGACACGCTCGCTCCCGCTTCTCTGATTAAAACTCACTAGCCATTTACTGGTAGATAAAAAACTGGGGAAAACAGAAAAGAGAATTTTGAAACCAATACTCTGAAGGATTTTGTGTGTGTTTGGGGGAAGGGGAGACAGACGCAAGAGCCCTCTACTTAATTTTCAATAATGCCTAATACAATGAATGACAAGGACTACTTTATTGTTTTTTTCCTATATCATACTTTTTTTTACTCTTTTAGTGTGCATTTTTTATGTGCATTTTTAACTTTTCACTTGGGAGGCCCATTTTATAAGCAGAATAAGACACTCCGAGGTGTGGTTTATGGCCTGATAAACACTTCCCAGGTGCTAAAAGGCACTTGGCATAAGCGCTTCCATGCCTCATTACGCACCAGGCGTGCTCTTATCAGGCCACAACCACACCTCACATGTCTTATTCCTTACATATACCACGGTCACGTGATGTGTTTTGTCCAATGAGGTTACAGGATTTTCCTTCCCCATTGTATAATAAGTTATAGAAGCAGATGGACTCTAAAGGAACTCTAAGGGATAAAGATCATATATTCATGCAAATTTCCTTAATAATAAATAATGGGAAGGATAAAGATACAAAATATAAATGGAATGCAGGCAGAATTATACCGAATATGTTTTTGTAAAGTCGTCTTTGCAGCTCAGCAGCTCTTTAAAGCATATGTATACATTTAAAATGTCAAATGTACTTTTATTAACTATATTACTTTGACTGGAAGAAGATGAAGATTGGTAAAAATAAAATGCCCATATATTTGCATGCAGAGAACAGAGAGACTCCAATGTGCACTAAACATATGCCTAGCTTCACATGTGTTAACGAGTACTCAGAAACTCCAAGTTCTGTAGATTTTACCACCAAGGAGAAACATGTTACACCTACAGTAAGGAGATTTATGTAAAGCCAAAGAAAGCCCCAGTTGAAAATTCTGGATCTAGATTTCATGCCCAACATCAGGCTGAAAGTACTATCCCTGATACTTCAACCTCATAGTAATGAAACAAAAAGGTGATAAAAACAAACCATACGCCACCAAAGATTGGCTTATACTGCATAAAAATCATCACGGAGCTTGAAGAGAACAAGTGCAACCTTAGCACAGCATGGACGGACCATTAAGTGGCATGTTAGTATCTGATACTCTTGGATCCTTGAATACCCCAAAATATACAGAACTCACACTACTTTGATCAACTTGGAAAATCACCCTAAGCCAATAAGCCTGAATGTAAAAAAAAAAAAAAAAGCCTGAGCGTCATCCAAAGCACTGTATCAAAATTCAGCAAGAAGACTGCAGGGAGATTTCTTTGTCACAAACATAGGTTACAATGCAGTCACAGAGAAAAGAAGTGAGTGGACACACTGAATTAGTGCAATTCCCAAAGCTTTTATTCAAGCCCTCCCCCAAAGAACCATAGCAGAGATACAGTATATGCTGAACACCCAGTGTTTCATGGTTGCCTTCTTTCTTATCGGGATCCTTGTCACCACTTTAGTTCTATCACACCCTCAATCCACGAAGCAGTTTTTTCAGCCTCTTGTGGGTATGTGTCCAGTTTAAACTTCAGAGACCCCAAAAATAACTTCCTATTTTTAAATTACTTGAAGTTATATAACTTATGTCAAACACCTGAAAAAGCATTGCCTTTTCTGATGACATCACATAGGCGACAGAGCTGAGGGGGCAGTAGACTCCTAACTTTTGTAGCTGATGGGTCAGGTAATGAATTTTCACCCCCCACATTTCAATCAGTGGAACAGAATTACAATGAGGCTGGTGTAATTTCTCCAGTGACAGCAGGCATGATACTATTATACCTTCTGGTACTCAACATACTGTACATTGAAAATCCAGGCAAACCACATCATAGTTTTTGGAAAAACTTTTATTAAACTGTTACACGAGTTGCACTGTTATTTTTGGCTCCTTTCTCTAAAACCTCTTTAAAAGCTATAGTTCCTGACCCGGTTTTGTTTTGATGATCATAATAAACAATGCATTTCTGTTAATAAATCATGGATTATTCATCAACAGGAATTGATTATTCAGGATTATAAAAAGCTAAGTAGAATGACTAAAGAACATTTAAGAAGACACTTGTTTTCCCAGCACCCTGGGTTAAGGTGTTCTATGCAGTTCTGATCAAATCGAAAGAAGGCTTTAGCATAGATGAACTTGAACATAAGTGAGCATACAACTACTTGATAATAAAGAAGCAGCAATACAAAAAAGACTAAAACAGAAGAATAGCAAAAAAAGCCACAAAGGCACAAAAGGCTGAAGCTAGTGCTGAAGACAGCTCTGCCAACACTCAAGGAAGGGAAAGTGATGCACCAGCTGCATTCTTGCAATGGTTTGACAAATCCCCACTTTTAGAAATATTACACCAAAGGAAAAACAACTTTAATAGCATCAAACTGGGAAGAGCTTTTCACTGAATATAGATATCACTATATTTGAGTGACTTCTCCCAGACACAAGAAAAACAGAATCACAGTCATACTCCATATTGTTATGGGGTATGACCATGCTCCTGTTAGCATGTAGTCAACCTTGGGGCAGAGATGGCAGTATCCCTCTGTTGGATGCTTCTGAACTGTGGCTATGGAGCTGGACACATACGTAAGAGCATGGGTACTTTTACCAATATAAGTGACAGGTCCTGCAGGGTATTCCAGTTTTCTTGGCGGAGATGGCAGAAAATAAATATGGCAAGGATTGCAGAGAGACCTTGGTGCTGGGGGTGCTATACCATGGGGTAGCTTTTTAAGATATCCAGAGGTGGGAGGACATGCCATTTTTGTTGTTTGAGAGAGAGCGTGGGGTGGGGGCTATCTGACAGTACACTGAGTTTTTTGTTTTTAATTGCAGTATGCTATTTGATGTTAATGATAATTTAAACAGACTGTGGGCATCTGCTCCGTAAAATTTACAGTACTATTTATTCCATGTTAACCATTCAGGGGACTTTTGAATAGCTGCATTATATTCCAGAGCATAAACGGAGCAGACAGTGTTTGAGCATTTCAGGATTACTATACTAGCTAAGATTTCAAATTTGGAGACATTACCCAGAGAAAAAATTTCAAGTATACTGACTATGGGAAGGGTTTCTCAGGCATGCAAATGGCTGACTCCTACCATGTTAGAGTGTCCCACCATTGTGATCACTTCAACTACCCTGATTACACCATAGCCAGGAAGAAAGGGGAGTGCCACAATGGCGAGTACGCCATGGTTATATGGTGTACTTGTCTAAGGAGGGGCAGCAGCTCAGTAGTGGAAAAGCAACTGAGCACCAGGGCTGAATGAAAGCACAATTCAGGGGCAAAAGGCTAACTACAAAAATCCACTCTCACTCATGGCTCTGGAGGACCAATGTAGCTGGGGCTCATGTAGAGAGGGTTGCGTGTGAAGGCTTGAAGGACAACAGCTTCGGCCTTTCTTGATTCTTTTGTCATGCTGGTGTGGGTTGAACATATCTGCAGCTCTCCAACAATTCTGCTAACACTGGTAAAGGAGAAGTTTCTCAAGATGTTCCTATAGCATGTGCAGCCTATATTTACTGTTCCTAGGTGTACAAACTCATTTCACAATGCAAACTAGTATGTATCACTAGAGAGCCCCTTCTCACTCAGTGTATGCAGCAAGGGGCCCCATGGCTATCTAACATGGCACTGAAGGGAGATAAAATCCAGTGATGTAACACATTGGCTAGCATTTCCAACAGTCCAAGTGAGTGACATTGTATACATACAGCACCACTTATCAACTGAGGTTCAGGAACTGTGGGAATAAAAGGTGTGTCAGATTGGAGATGGGAAAATACAATTCATCTTCTTCTGGCCTATTCTGGTTCTGGGTGAGGTGGCAGTTAAAGTTGAGGGGGACTATAGTAATGTGAACTAGATATAGGAAAAAGTTGGGGGTTCCCCCCCCCCGAAATTACACCTATGCCTTCAGGAGTGAAAAAAAGGAGTGGGGAGAGGGGAACATAGACAGAGTGAAGGAGGCATTGAAAGTGGACAAATCACCAGGCCCGGACAGAGTACACCCAAGGGTACTAAACGAACTGGCTGAGGAGCTAGCAGGGCCACTAGCAGACCTATTTAATAGTTCACCAGAGTCAGGCGTGGTACCACAGGACTGGAGAACAGCACATGTAGTGCCCCTTCACAAAAGCAGTCCTAAGGATGATCCAGGGAATTACAGACCAGTCAATCTGACCTCCATTGTGGGCAAGCTCATGGAGAACATACTAAAGGAAAGGTTGGTGGAATATCTAGAGGAACATGGTCTCCAGGATGAGAGGCAGCATGGTTTCATGGGGAGAGAATCATGTCAAACAAATCTGATTGGCTTCTTTGACTGTGTCACTAAGACAGTAGACAGGGACCAAGCGGTAGACATCCTCTATCTTGATTTCAGCAAGGCCTTTGACTCTGTGCCCCACAAAAGGTTGATCAGGAAGTTGGTGGATCTTGGAGTTGGGGAAAAGATGGCCAGATGGGTAGAAAACTGGCTGAGGGACAAAACCCAGAGGGTGGTGGGGGGAAGAGTTATCTGGCACCAGAGAGGTAACCAGTGGGGTCCCACAGGGCTCTGTGCTGGGCCTGGTGTTAAATGTCTTCATCAGTGACATTGGGGATGGCATTAAAGGCAAAATGTGCCTATTCACAGATGACACCAAGCTCTGTGGGAGAGTGGACACAGCTGAAGGGATATGGGACCTACAGGAAGATCTGGAAAACCTGGGGAGGTGATCCAGGATCTGGCAGCTTGGCTTCAATGCCAAGAAATGCAAAGTTATGCATACTGGAGCCAAGAATCCCAGGACAGAGTATTACCTGGGTGGAGTTTATTGTTCTAGGAATTATTACCTTTGAGCCAATGGCTCTTTTACAAAGGTTCCACATCATCAATGTACAAACAAACATGTTACATAGAATGGTCAGCAAATTATAAAAGTTTCAATAAGCCAGTATAATACAGTACATCACAGGAAAAAAACAAAACATTGGATGAATGGTCAAGGTAGGAAGGGTAGGAGGAGATATGGGGAGGAGAGCAGACTTAGAGTAGTTAGAGGTACTCAGATGCCTTTGTCAAGAAAGGAGCAGAGGAGGAGGAGGATGAAAAACAGTAAAAACAGCCATGAGGGAAGAATCATTAGTCAAGGCAGTCACAGGAGCTAGAGGCTGAGAGGTGAGAGTAAAGCATAGATTTGAAAGCTCCTAGTGATGTGGAGGATGTAATGAGCAAGCTCACGGCATTGTACCAGCTGGGGGCACGATAGGCAAAAGATCTTTGGCCCTGTGTGGTCCAGCATCTGGGGACCTGAGAGGCTGGTGTTCCAATCTTCTGGTGGGACGGATGCTGGGTATTCGGGCAAAGTAGGTCTTGGATACACGCATGGAGTGCGCCCAAGATGGATTTTTTTTGCCATCAAGCATGTGAGGTACCTTATGCGATTTGAGAGTTGCAACCATCCTGTTTCAGTGTAGAGCTCACATGTATGAGTACGTCTTTGCGCTCCAGTGAGCAGCAGACAGGCCTTGTTTAGGGTGGTTGTGATGTGCCTTAGTGCGGTGGTAGTGGCAGAGCCACAGATAATTAAGCCATAGTCTATGATTGAGATGACAGAGCTTTGGATAGCAATCCTCAGTGCAGTTTGGGTAAGGAATTGCCGGTTTCGGAACAGGATACCAATGCGCTGGTTCACCGTTTTCGCTGTTATCAATGTGGGTTGCAAAGGTAAGACCTTGATCAAAGGTGATTCCAAGGTATTTAAATGTTGACACTTGTTCAGGGGCATTTCCTGGGTATGTTTTGATAGTAAGTGGAATTTGTCTTTTTCTGTTTTGTGGACTGGAGAAAAGCATGGATTTTGTTTTTTTGTGATTTAGGACCAGCTTGTGATCTAGGAACCACTTTTCAACATTGGAGAAAGCAAGTTGCAGGCTCTGGAGTAAGGGTTGCGGGTCCTTATGAGAGGAGAGAATCATGGCATCGTCAGCATAAAGGATTATTTGTTCTGGGCAGGATTTGGGGACAGAGTTTAGGAAAAGGCTGAAAAGGAGGGGGCCTAGGATTGACCCCCTGGGGAACACCTGAGAGGACCGGTTTTGAGTCCGAGAACTTCTGAGATTTTTACTGATTGAGGGCGTTGGGCCAGGTAACTTTAACCCAGGCAACTGGTCCTTCTGAGAGCCCAAGACTGTGTAGTTGTGTGATAAGTAAGCCATGGTGAACAGTATCAAACGCCTTTGTTAGGTCAATGAAAACATCTCCGGTTTGATATCCTTTGTCCAAGGCAGTGTGAATTTCTCCTGAGAATTCCAGTAGGGTGGTCGATGTACTGTGTCCTTTCCTAAATCCATGTTGCTGCAAGCAGAGTATGTTATAGTTATGCAGGTAGTCTGAGAGTTGGTCAGCCACAATGCGTTCAAGGGCCTTGGAGAGGGGTGGAAGTTTAGATATAGGCTGATAGTTTCCTGGTAGGGACTTGTCGCCACTTTTGAACACTGGTGTGACTATAGCAGACTTCCATTTGCTGGGAAATTGACTAAGGCAGAGGGAGAGATTGAAAATTTTGGTGAGTGGATGCACCACCTCTTCCAGGGTAATCCGAGTATCTGCATCACAGGAGGAGACAGACCTGGGAGTGAAGATCACTAGTGACCTGAAGCACTCCACGCAGTGCAAGAAAGCAGCAGCAAAGGCAAACAAGATGCTGAGATTCACAGCTAGGGGAATCAGTAGTAGGATACATGAGGTTATACTGCCCTTGTACAGGTCACTGGTAAGGCTGCATCTAGAGTATGGAGTTCAGTACTGGTGCCACACCTCAAAAAGGATATTAACCTGCTGGAGAAGGTACAGAGGAGGGCTACAAAAATGACAGATAGTCAGCAGGGCAAGGCATACGAGGAGAGGTTGAGGGCACTGAACATGTACTCCCTGGAAGATGGGTGAGAAAGAGGGGACATGACTGGGACATTCAAGTACTTGAAAGGGATAAATAAGGTTGATAAGGAGAGTCGCTTTAAGCTGAGTGGCAACCATATCACAAGGGGGCACAGTCTTAACCTGGAGGGTGAGAGGATTAGGAGGGAGGACAGGAAGCACTTCTTCACGGAGAGGGTGGTGGACACTTTGAATGCGCTGCCGGAAGAGGTAATCTCGTTGAAGACAGTGGGCAGTTTTAAGAGGGGCTGGGATAGGCATGGGGGAAAGTAAGAATCATGAGAGGATGGGAGGGGTGGGGAGGTAGGGCAGGGACATTAGCTCACACTGTGGACCCTGCAATATGAGCAGACTTGATAAATGAAATGGCCTTCTGTTGGCTTCTTCATATGTTTGTATGTTACACTGTGTGCTGGATTTCCAATGTTTTAGAAATAGTCACTCGTTTTGACCTTCTTTCACCAGGGCCTGACCATTAATACAGTGAGACTAGGTATGCCGTTCAGAGCAGCATCACGGTTTTCTTGAATCATCATACTTTTCCTTCTGTCACTGTCTGGGGACCACAGTCCTACTCTCTAATTTGGCTCAGTCTTGAACCACACTGCCATGACTACCTCTCTGCAGTGAGCAATGCTGTACCTCACCTCCTTTTCAGTATATGTACTTGGTGTGCAACACACTTGAGGTCAACTCAGTTGCACAGGGTCACACAGGATTCAAGTCAAGGTATCAGCAATCAAAATTACTATTTTTGATTTGTTACTGTCCACAAGCCCTCCCACATCCACTACCCACTCACAACTGCATGACTCAACCCATGAAATTAGTGAAACTATTCCTAATGTATTTTGCTGCCACTTTGATCAGTTGTTTGAATTTACTAACCAAAGTGTTAGTATAATTTGATAAACTGACATATCAGACACTCCAATTTGATCAGTTGCACAATTTACTAATCACTGAAAGTAATTTTTCCATACACATAGCCTGTGGTGGTTGGGGGAGAACCTCACAGTTATCTTTTTTTCAGGGCACGGGGGGGGGGAGAGAGAGAATCACTGCTGTCTGTAAACTACATTCCTCATTCAGCAGCACATAATATCCACAGCAATATTTAGATATAGCTCAGGTATACTAGCTTACCAATCGAAAAAGTGTAAAAAACACAGAACGCGAGTGGTTTAGTTGCCGTACTGGGGAAAAAAAAAAAAAAAAATTCTAGATGGCCGCCATCACATTTTTATTTGTGTGTATTTTTCTGTTTTCAGTTAGGAAGGGCTAACATAAAATTAAGGTATGTATTTTTAAACAAACAAATGGGTTTGGCAACATTGAAGACAGCTGCTTGCACTATCGGCTCCTCAGATCGGGCTTAATGTAACAAATCTTTACTTTATACACCGGTGACTTTTGAGGGCTTTACCATTAAAGTTCGTTAGTTTAAAACACCTGCAAATTAAATTTATGTAAATTGCGGGTCAACTCTTCAAAAATCCAGTCAGTATAACAGTGTAAAATTCATTCACATCACCTGTCACCATGGCTGGAAGCATCAGCTGGCATTGTGGATCAAGAAATTAATTTTAACGAATAGTACCAGAGTTCACTGGAGTTTAAGAATCAATAGCTGCTATAGATGAGAAAGTTAAAAAGCTCACAATGTTTGTGGCAGACTCAAAGACTGCACTGAAGCTGCTCATCCTGCGGGGTGATCGAAGTGACACTAAAATAATGCTACTTACAAATGAAAATAGCTTTTTTTGGTGGGTCAAGATCGATCATTGTTCCAAGGTCCTGACCTCTTGTGCACCAGATAATCATGTTGAGAGTACGTCAGTTCTGGGAAACGAGAGATGTCAGTATAATTTGAACAATGTACTTCCATATGGAGTGATCAAATTCAATCTGTTGTGCACTTTAATGATGGAAGTTTAATCTGACTTTAATCAGTTTTTTCATTTACATTTTTTATTTTTATTTTAATGATAATGCTGTCCTGCTGCCAAACCCAGATTCCCCATTTTGTTGATGTAACCCTGTTGACTGTATCACATCCCCTTCACACTGCTTGTAAGGTGAACAGTGCATGGAGGTGTTAACTGCGTTAGTGATGTCGAAGATCCTCCCCCTCCTCGCTACCTGATGTGTCCAAACAGTGGACCCTAAGCTCTGAATCCTTTCTCTGTTCCAAGTAAAAGTCTAATTTACATGGTGGTCTGTGGAACCCACCCCACAACAGCAGCGTGCTACCCTGTGGTATGTGCCCACAGTACCAAGGAGTGTGTGTGTGGTCACAGTATGTGTGTGTGCTGTGACAAGTGTGTTTTGTGGTTCCATGTGTGGGTGGGTGGCGTATAGGTGAAGGCAGAAGGGGGTCCCTTATATGATACCTGGTGGGAACCGAACATGCGTATCCAGGCTCATACAATCATGAGCTGCTGTAGCTTGTGGGAATAGTCCCAAGCTGACCACTGTGGATTTGCATTTTCCTATCCAGTTACGGCTTTTCCCCCACCAAGACCCACTCATGTTCACAGAGTGACTTGACTCAGTCAGCCATGTCCTCACCCAGT
Source organism: Neoceratodus forsteri (assembly GCA_016271365.2). NCBI lineage: Eukaryota > Metazoa > Chordata > Ceratodontiformes > Ceratodontidae > Neoceratodus > Neoceratodus forsteri. Next base: position 1,565,757,235 of record CM028130.1, on the reverse strand, counting down.
GCACATACAGGTATGGTCTGATCCTTTTTTATTTTATTTATTAGCTTTTTGTGACCAGGTAAGTGTATTAGGCAATATACCTGCCTATTTTCAGACACAACCCGGGAGAGTACAAGATACAGTAAAGGAGATAAACAAGTACATACAAGCAGTCAAATCATATCATCAGGTGTCCACGCAGGGATAGACATAAAAGTTACAGCAAGCAGGACCATCTGCGCAGGGATGATTTACAAGGACAGGTAAAACTGATTGACATACAGGTGTAAAGCAGAAACAGGGGTCAAGACAGCTTGGATAAGGAAGGAAGGGAACAGTCTCAATAGTCAAGTGCTGAGAGGTGAGAGAAGAGTGCTGTTTTAAAGGAGAAGTGGGGCAAGGAGCCCTTTAAGCTGTGGGGGAGAGAATTCCAGGTTTTGGAGGCAAAGTATGCAAAAGCTTGTTCACCCATTTTTGTAGCACAGCAAGGAACAGCTAGCAATGGCAGATGGGAGGACCTTAGGGCGGGAATGGAGCACAGGGTTAATCATGGCTGTAAGTGCAGAAGGGCTGGGAGTTCTGGTCATGGAATCAATGAAGCAGGCCAGAGAAAAAAGGCGATGGGATTCTGGTGACAGCCAATGCAGGGCCGAGAAGACAGTGGTGGGTGAGTCGAGGCATGGATAGAGCAAATGTTATTGTAGGAGGTCTCCCACTTCTGGAGATTAACTGTAGTGGTCTAGGAAATAATAGGTAGAGCGTGGAGAAGCCTAGGAAGGAGGACACCTCTATCCATCGAGACCCTGGCTGCAGGGGTTAATGAGTGGCGCACGCGGTAGGCAGCCCCAATCTTCATGTTTACAGATCGACATACTTCATTAAAGTGAGCGGAGAAATCAAGCGCAGGATCCAGCGTCACCCCAAGGTACTTGAAGGAGCACGTAGTCAGTAGAGCTGCCCCATCCTGGCATAGCACACGAAACATTGGGGACAAGGCCTGAACTTTTCTTGGAGACCCGAAGAGCATACCTTGGGTTTTGGTAAGATTAAGGATGAGGGAGTTAAGGAAGAACCAGGACTGAAGCAATTGAAACCCTGAAGTGAGATGATCATTGAGGTCAGGAATGGAACAGGAGGCAGAGAATAGTACTAAGTCATCTGCATACATTATGGAGCTACAGTGCGGTATGTCAGTAGGAATATCGTTAAAGATTGAGAATAGCAGAGGCCCAAGGATTGATCCTTGAGGGACCCCCACAGAGATGTGAGCAGGGGATGAAGGGGTTTTGCAAAAGGAGACAAATTGGGACCGGTTATTGAGGTAGCTAGTAAACCAGGCTAGAGAGAGGGTTCAAATATCCCTAGAGACTGCAGCTTATCTAGGAGAAGAGTATGACTAACTAAATCGAAGGCCTTGGTTAGGTCAATGAACACAGAACCAGTGAGTAGACCTTTGTCCATATTAGACAGCCTCACTGGTGAATAGGGTGAGAGCAGTGGTGGTGCTATATCCAGCCCTGAACCTGTATTGCACAGGAGACTGAAGGTTGAATTTAAGCAAATGAGCAGAGATCTGGACATGGATCAATTTCTCCAGTAACTTGCTGAGAGTAGGAAACAATGCGATGGGACGATAGTTGGATAGGATTCTGGGGTCCCCCTTCTTGAACATCAGGATGGTCCTGGCAGCTTTCCAGGCAGCGGGCATGGTAGATGTACTGATGGATAGGTTAAAAAGTCTAGTTACAGGAGTGGCAAGAAAAGGGGTGGCGAGTCTGAGGATTCTGGGTTCTAGTCCATCTGGCCCGGTACTCCCCTGAGAAGGAATGGTTCGGAGTAACTTAAGTACCTCCTGGCACGTGACAGGGGAAAGCACCAAGTTAGGAGATGCACCAGGAGTGAACGGAGTGCCAGGAAGGGAGCCACTGGGTGCAGGCAGAGACGGCAATGGGACCTTGGTAAAGAGAGCATTGAAGGCATTAGCAATAGTGCAGGGGTTATTGCAAAGGGTATCCTGGATTAACATATCGTGCGGTAACTGTGGCTTCTTGTTCCCCAGGATCTCATTAATCTGGTACCAGTATTTCTTCGGGCTGGAGGCAGATGAGTTAAGGAGATTACAGTAGTATGCACTTTTGGCAGCACAAACCTCCTTTTTGCAGGAATTTCGCATGGTCTGGTATTCCTGAAAATCAGCCTGGAGAGAGGAAGATTTCCACTTCAATCGGAGTTTGTCCGGACGCTTAATCAGTTGTAGGAGAAGCCTCTTTAGGGTCACTTTCCCACTGACCCTACATGTTGAGGAAGGAATATGCTTGTTTTGCAAGGCAAGTAGTTTTATTGAAGTAATCAGTGGCTTGGTCTATATTGGCGGTAGTAAAGAGGGGGGACCAGTCAGTAAGTTTTAGGTCATTAATAAATGCCAACTGGTCTAGCTTAGAAAAGCTGGCAAAGGACAACACTTTGTGAGTATATGATGGAGTGGAGGACCCCCTTACGCAGTAGACTGGACAATGATCACTAATTGAATTTGGAAAAATCCCAGTGGGGGAGTAGCAGTCCTTCCTATTGGTGAGGACCCAGTCAATCGTAGTACGGCAGAAACCATTCTGGGATATTCTGGTAGGAGCCGTAATGAGCTGACAGAGGTTCGCCTTGCTGATGTTAGAGGCTAAGAGGGAAGAGTTGGATCCGAGCCAGTCAAGGTTGAAATTGCCCAGACATATCACCTCATTTTTCTTGGATACAGCAGGAATAAAGTTCATAAGCTCTTCAAGGAGGAACGTATACCCCAAAGATGTGCAGTTTTTTTGCACCCCCAAGTACGAGGAGAGAGTGTAAAACCTCCCCATTATTTAGAGCTGGAGTAGGCAGAAGCGAGATGCACAGGTGAGACTTATAGTACAGTGCCAAATCACCACCCCTTTTGGAGGAAGGCCTGTCAACCTGGAGCAAATTATAGCCTGGTAATGTGTAGGCAAGTTCAGAGATAGAGAGTTTCAACCATGTTTCGGAAAGTACCAGTATGTCCAGATTACTGACTTGTACCCAGGCCTCAAGTTCAGGGAAGTTGTGTACCAAATTTCTGATGTTGAGATGGACAAAGGTCAAACCCAGGGCCTGGGTTAGGAGATGGCCAGAGCTAGTATTTGTTATGTGTGGATTAATCACAGGACCAGGGTTGGTCTCAACATGCCCAGTCAGGGTGAGGAATAGTGCTATAGCCCAGAGTTAGGGCCAGTGCAGTGGGCCATGATTGATGCCTGGAGGAGGGAAGTTTACTGTTTAGAAGGAACCCAAGGATGGGCCCCAAGAATTTATAGGTACTGGGCACTTGAGTTGCAGGTCTGGAGGAGCTTATGGCTATCATGTTGGAGAATGTGAAATCGTTGAGAGCCTCAACCATCCCGAATGAGGGGCTCCCTGAGTCAAGGAATAGAGATTCAAGGGCCAGTGAGGTGAAGAATGCACAGGGCAGATAGTACAAGGCCACCCTCGACATCATAGTGAGGATGATAGGTAACAAGTAGGCAAGAATTAAATAAAGATCCTTGTATTAGAAGTTCAACAGGAGTAAACAGCTGAAGGACTAAGGGGGGAGGAAGAGAGGTAAGCAGGAGGAGACCAGTCAGAAAGGTAGGGATCAGGTGGAGCAGGCAGTGACTGCAGGAAGGCAGGACCCTGATTTGAGAAAGGAGGGAAGGGAGTAACCTCGGAGGAGAGAAGCTGCAGCTAAAAAACTGCTTAAAGTGAAAACTCAGAGAGAGATCAAGAGCTTGCCCACCTTGAAATCAGTGCGAAATACCTAGAATGAGAACAGAGCTCGTCAAGCCGAGCGAGAGCTGATCCAAATGGTAGTAGGTGAGGACCTCTAGTGGTGGCTCAGTAAAATCTGCAAATGAGGAAGTAGGCAGATAGAAAAAAAACAACCATATGACAATAAGCACCTATATATGTAAAACCAGCTAAGGGTGGGAGGGTATTGGGGGTGGGTGGGGAGCAGCTGCATAGTGGCTGAGGGAGTAAACCTAGGTCCTGGCTGCGTGGCTGGAACTGCCGACTTTCAGACATGCTCTGGGTTACAGATAAAAATAATGCAATCAAATCAGCCCAGCAATGCACGATCGGCCCAGAAGACAGCCGATACACCCCCCCCGACAATTCAGTTCTCCAACTGCAAATGGCTACAGTGCTCCTAGGATTCAAATCATCAGGCGGCGTGCACTTCAGTAATGGCGCCAAGTCTGAAACCCATCCTGAGCAAAGGCACCCCCTGCCAGCGACGCAGAATTCATACCTTCAATGTGGTGCTTGTCTCCATGCAGCTCCGAGGGCAGGATGTCCTAAAGGAATCAAAAAGGAGCTTCAATGTGGTGCTTGTCCCCATGCAGCTCCAAGGGCAGGATGCCCTCACAGCCACCTGGCTATAATAATACTTGTGTTGTAGTTAGGGATTGACAGGTAGTTAGAAACTGTTCTGCAAGAATTAGCTGCGCCTGGGGTAAAAAAAAAAAAAAATTCGGCATTACTGCTACAAGCAGTTTCCCTAGATGCAGTTGGAAGGGGCTCAAGGTCCTGACCTCCTGTGGACCAGATAACTGTGATGAGAGTCTCAGTTCTGGGAAACCGGCGATGCTGGTATAATTCGAACAATGTACTTCCATATGGAGTGATCAAATTCCATCTGTTGTGCACTTTATTGATGGATGTTTAATCTGACAGTGGATCCCTTGCTACAAATCCCTTTTGTGTTTTGTGGTTACATTTGAGGGTGTGCAGCATATAGAGGGAGCTGGAGGGAGGTCCCTTATATGGTACTTGGTGGGAACCGAAAATGCGTATCCAGGCTTGTAAAATCAGGACTAGGCACAACTTGCCAGAATGTTGCCAAGCCGACCACTGTGAATCTGCATTTTCCTATCCAGTTACAGCTGTCCATGTTTTTCTTTTCCCAAAAAGACATTGGAAGCTGTACTAACCCCCTACTTCTGAACAACTCACCGCGTGACAGGACACATTACTATGAGGATAGGTTCAGCCGATTTTTAGCAAATCTAGTGCATGACGGGGTTGTGTAGAGGGTAGAGGTCCACTAGACCAGCAGGTAAATAACACTCCTTGTACACATCAGTGCTGTGTTTTAGGGGGAGTGGGACTTTTTTTCAGTGACACTGTTTCATTGAACTAACATATCGAAGTCTAGATACAGTACACTTTGATCAAGTTTGTAATTTACAGTTCGAAGCTGTGGCACAATTTGATTGATTTTTGAATCAATTGAACTGTTTGTGTTTTTTTCAGTCAAACTTCGACATTATCCAAAAAAACAATTCAAAAACTGTCCAACGTTTTTTCACCAAACCATCCAATGGCACTCCCTTGGCATGGACACCATCTTCACTAATAAAATTCACAGAAAATTTCCAGTCTGCCTATACTGTAGGTGACAGCAAAGTCCCCATGTTAAGTATAGGGAAAAGGAGTGTTTTTCCCCTCACTTTTTTGACCCACCGTATCTCAAAAGTGGTATAAGATGCCCTCATGAAACTTTCCACATCTTGAGACTGACAACCTGACCACAAATGCCAAACTGTGTGCTAATTTTGTTAAACAAAGGCAAAGTTATTTAGGTACAAAAATTTGGGTTTAACATTCAACAGCCTGCTCAACTACATATATACTATAAGTGCCACTATAATATATCTATGTAGCTTACATTTATAGGACAACAGTGGCCAAATTGTCAGCATAGCCTTCTTATTACCCCACCCTCATGTACCTGTTACAGAAAATTTTCAAATCCCCTCCAAAACATAATTCTGTGGAACTGCAACGGCATTCCCCACTACAGGTGCAAAAACACATTTTGGGCAGGATTTGAAAGATGACAGCTTTAACATACATGAGGTGGAGTAATAAGAAGGCTATGCTGAAAATCTGGGGTTAGAAGTTTCAAAAGTTACAAGCTGGCGTAGTGAAACTGCAACAAATGGTCATACCTTTGGCATGTTTTCATACTTTGACCCCAAATGTTTAACATAGTCTTATGACCCGACCTCATAAACCCCTAAGTGAAAATGTTAAAATCCATGCCAAAAAACTATTCTGCGTCACAGGCGTGAAAACATGTTTCAGAAAGGATGTGAAAAATGACAGCTGTACTGTTCATGAGGTGGTGTGACAAAATGGCTATGTTGAAAATCTGGACTTAAAATACTGAAAATTACCAAAGTCATGTGCATGAGTAGAAAAATTTCAACGCAAGGAATTTGGCTATTTTTAGAAATTTTTTCAACAAATTTTCCATGCATCCTTTTGGGACCCCACCTCATGAACACTGGTGGGCAAACTTCGTTATTCGGTTCCAAAAGGTGATTTCACGCAGTAAGTGTGAAATCACCCTACAGACCGATTAACAAAATGACAGTTGCAGTGTTAATGAGGTGGGGGGGGGAGCAGTAATGGGACTGCTGAGCCATCCATTATGTAATACTGGGAGCGCAGGTCCCAGAGGGCGCTGCGCTCCCACAGTGAAATGACAGTTCATTACAATGTCTGTATTTATTTTATGGATGGATGACGGGCCCTGAACTCCCAAAACCATAAAAGGCTAAGATTACACTTTCTTAAAAAGGAAGGAAAGACATTGCAAAAAACATTATTAATGCATCAGTTAGGGTTGAAGTGACAAAAGTAGGGAAATGAGACTTTAGAGTTGACACCCTAACACCCCCCCACCCTCCAGAGACCAACAGGTGACGGGGTGTGCCTTAGGGTCATCGGGCCTAACTCTCTCCCCAATCTCTTATACTGTACCTTGTCAGCTTTCTTACACATGGAATGAGGTGAGAGTTAGGCCAATGACTCCAAGGCACACCCCGTTACCTGCTGATCTGTGGAGGGTGGGGTGGTAGGGTGCGGGGGTCTTAGGGTGTCAGCCCTAATGCATTATTTCCCTACTTTTGTTGTTTCAACCCTAACTGATGCATTAACAAAGTTTTTTGCAAAGTATATATCTGCATCTCTCTCTAGATATATATTTATAAAATAGGGGTGAACGGATATGCCATTACAAAAATTTCCATATCAAGCCACAGTGTGATAACTAGCTCGTGATGTGTACAAAGTGGAAAATACAAGGTTATCACAGCCCTCATTACGTCTTCGCTATCACCACTGTGTACACGTCAGCTTCACAATACTGCCTAACTACATTTCAAGCAGCCCCCCAGCCTGCCCCACTTCAGCATGGTCCCAAGCAGTGCACAATAGAAAATATTGTCCATATCACCACCGAATATAAACTCCACACGCCAGTACCCATATAACTCCCAACCCTCAAAAAACAAAAATAATGTTTAAATCCATCATAAACACTTCCAACACAGTACGAGACACTTTGAAACCTGGAAGAGCCCAACCCTGCCTACATCCCAAAGCAACCAACCACAGTCCGATGAAAATGAACCAACCACTAAGCAGAAACCCACAAATACAAATAAATTTATTTATTTATTTAGCTTTTGTTAACCAGGTAAGCACGCTAGACAGTCAACTGCCTATTTTCAAATGCAGCCTGGGAGAATTACAAGGTACTGGCAATAACAATTCAGAGACAAGGTACAGTAATAAACAAGGTACAGGCAGTAACAAATACAATGGCAAGTACAGAGTTAAGGCATGGCAACAGCAGGAGGCAGTCAAGGAAGCAAACATATCAGCAGGACAGATTCAAGGTATACACTATACACATGTGGCAAACGTGCATAGTCATTGGGACACAGGCTCATCATACAGGGTGGGTCAGCTAAGTGAAAACGCAGGAGGATGCTTATTTTAAGCAGCCCCAGAGGGACGACCAGAAGCAAATGTGGGAGGGGCAACCCTTACATGAGCAGGGAGTACGTTCCAGGCTCTGGGAGCAAGGGCTGCGAAGGCGCGATCCCGTGTGAGGGAGCAAGTTTTGGGGACCTTGAGAGCCTGGAAGTCACTGGACCTCAGCCAGTAGCCAAAGGGGGCAGGCTTCAGCAGTTCAGCAAGTACCGGTGGGGTGGACGTTCAGATGTTGTCTATGAAGTTGCCACCAATAACCACATAACAGAACACAACCAAATGCTAAAGACTGCTGAACAACACCCAAACAAAAATCAGCACCACAGACAACAGGTAAATAAATATACCAGAACAAATGCATCTTTCTAAAACAAATACCAAGGGGTTCACCTATACTGTATAAAACGAATATGTGATGTGTAGGCAAGCGATAGCAGGAAAACACCAACACTCAGGGCAAGTGAGCTCGGGGGTTTAATTACACTTGCCACTCACCCTGACATATCTGCTATCACATGACTGCACATCATGTAGCCCCTTAATCTCTCTCTCTCTATACACATCTGTGTGTATGTATACGGTATATATTTATACAATGGGGTGAGAGCTATTCCACTGGAATAAATGGAAATATTCTCACTGCAGTGAAATAAATACTCACTGTAGTGAGATAAATGTTGATGACATCAGTGGAGTGAGATATATTCATTTATCCATACTCTGCTGATGTCATCACTCACGCAAGCATTCTCAATGAAGGTGCTTGAGAAATCAGTTTCTGTTTCTCACTGAGGCCTGCAATTTACTCAGTTAGCAATGCAAAACACACTTACCTGTGGTCCCATAGTTTCTAACACTCCTAGCCCATTACTGTGCTAATCACAGCTTCAAATCAACCTGAATTCTAAACAAAACTCTTTTACAGAGCAGTTTCTTTTTCCTCACTGCAAGCTGCAATTAACTCAGTTAGCACTGCAAAACACAATCACTTGTTTCCCATAATGTTTCTAACAATCCCAACCCACTCAAACACTTCCACTCCCACACCCTCAGACCACACACACACAGTGCTGTCAGTATAGCCTAGAGGTTACAGTAATGAGCTCTGAACAAGCTTGGTACAGCCAGCAGACCAGACCTGGCTTTGAGTCTCATAACCTCCACTCGCATACTGCGTGACTCTGAAAAAGTCACTTGACTGCCCAATGCTCCCAGGTCACTCCTAAAAACTCACCTGCTTACCGATTAAAAAAAAAAAGAGCACATAGAAACAGAAAAAAGACAGCAAAACATAACACTTGTTAAGTTTTTACCCCATTGCATAAATAGCACACATGATGTGCAGATTGTGTTCTATGGGAAATACTCTCACTCCTGCAGAGTGAGCTGTACATTTGTACTGTGAGAATACAGAGCGCTCTCTGCAGGAGAGAGAATATTTCCCATATCACACTCCTGCCCATCATGTATCCATCTATCTCTCTATCTCTCCATCTCTCTTTCTCTCTCTCTCTCGATAGATATATAGGGGAGATGACATGGCCTGACTGAAGATATATTTATCTTTATGAGAGGCCAGTAATATATCATCTCATGAGTGGCGAAGCCACGAGTGAGATATCTTGATGTCACTGGCCTCGAGTGAAGATAAATATGATATCTTCAGTCAGGCCGTGTCATGTTCTGTTTATACAATGTATGTCCCCCGAACACAACCCACCACATGCTCCTCTCAATGCAATGGGTGACATAAAGGTGATGGCCCTAGCAATACAACCCCCCCTTACAGAAATGCTGCGAAAACAACAGATGTCATTTGTTTAAAAAATATCTAGTGGTTATTTTTATTTATTTATTTATTTTTTTAAAGGAGTTATCTGGTTTATCCTGCCATGCCCCATCCCACACCCCATGCCCCCCCCCCAACATAACAGATTATATAGGGTTTTGAAATATCTGGTTGATCCAGTCAATTTAAAGTTATTAAAAATATCTGGTTGACCCTGCTATTATTTTGGGAAAAAAATATTTTAAATGCTTATCTGGTTGATCCTGCCACTCTGAGTACTTTCACTTCCTCTAAATGTAGCGTGGTCGAGCGCTATCCACACTAATGGTTGCTACATTGTCAGATGTTTTCTAGGAGGTACCCAGAGTTCAAAAAGTCAGAAAACGCTGTGCTTTATGCACAGCTTAGTGTCATTTGTTGAAAAAAAAGCTGCAGACTGCAGTGAGTGAGTTCACAGCTTCAGAACAGCAGAGGGAATCGCAAGCATCTGTTGCCTAGCACTTTCTTTTACCATTCAAAAGCCGCTGACTTGGTCGCTGCAGTCTGTGTGCATTTAGAGGGAAAGTGAAAATGCTCAGAGTGGCAGGATCAACCAGATAATTTCACAGATGACTTGAGAGCGTGGGGGTTGGTACAGAGACAGCCACTGGCAGTAGTCAGCGTGTAAATTCTTTCACTTTCATTAGGATGATGTATAGGAACATGGAGATATCACTTTTATCCCTGCATTTATACAAAAACATACATTGTATATATAGATATAGATATAGATATATGTATGTGTATATATATCTATATATATATATCTATATATAGGGGATACATGATGGGCGTGAGTGTGATATGGCAAATATTGTCACTCCTGCAGAGTGAGCTCTGGATAGGCACTCGTGAGATATCCAAGCTCACGATGCAGGAGGACAATATTTGCTATAAGACAATTTATATGCCCATCATGTATTCGATATATACAATAGCCACAAGAGTTTCAGAAGTTTTGTTATGCTGTCTTGTGTTCTGTTCCTGTTAATGTGTTTGCTCATTCTGTGTGTGAGCTTTTCTGAATGGGCTGGCAGTGTTATAAACTCTGAGATACACATGAGTGTGTTTTGCAATGCTAAATGAGTTAGTTTTAGATAGGAATGAGAAACATACTTTTGTGAAGCTGTATTGTTTAGCAGTCTGGCTGCAGTGAAGTTAAATGCATCACAGTAATTGTAATGAACTGAGGCGCAGAGTGTCAGAACAGCTGATACTGTTTTCAGTGGTAATTAAGTTAGCTGCAGGCAGAGTGTAGAGTGTTCTGTGAAATTGTGCTCTTTAGGATTCTGGCTGCAGTGAAGCTGAAATTGTTACAGTAAATTGTAATGGGTGAGAATCAGAGTTTGAGGAACAAGTGAGTATGTTTCAGTGGTAGTTGAGTTAGCTGCAGGCAGTAGTTTACACTGTTCTGTTTGGAATTCTGGCTGCATCAAGTTGAGAGCATCACAGTAATGAGCTGGAAGTTGGGGGGGGGGGGGAGATAGGTGTGTTTTGTAATGCTCATTGAGTTAGCTGTAGGCAGCAGGGAGACCTCTCAGGTAGTTCTGCATTTGTGTCTATGGTAACAGCACAGGTGTTTCTTTCATGCTGAGGGGAAAGCTGCCTAGGGTGATGATATCAGTGACCTTTTGTGACCTGTGTGTGTAAATGTCTCATATCATCACAGTACAGCAGAGGGTAAACATATCACACTGCAGTGGATGATACACTTATCTCACTCATTTACCACTCACCCCTATTGTGTGTGTGTGTGTGTGTGTGTGTGTGTATGTATATATAACCCAAAGGACATTGCAAACCATCACCCAATAGCTATCCTCTCTACTCTGGGTAAAAGTTTAAGAGAAACTGGTAGCTACACAAACCATATCCTTTCTGCTGGACAACAGTCTTCTCTCTGCTAGGCAAGCTGGTTTCCGCAAGGTCAGAGTACTTCCACAGATCTTCTTAAATTTACTAATCAGTCCTTATGGCAATGGACAAGGGCCTTCTCCATGGTGCAATTTTCAAAGATCTAACCAAAGCGTTTGATCTTGTCGACCACTCCCTTTCTCCTCACAAACCTACAATCTCTAGGTTTCTCACCACAAGTAGTGGACTGGTTTGATAGCTACCTATCTAACCGGATACAGTTTGTGAAATGTAAATCTGCCACGTCAAATCCAACAGTTATTAATATAGATGTTCCTTAAGGGTTCATTCTTGGACCCCTCCTATTCTTAGTCATTATCAAAAAGAGCTTCCTATTCACCCAGATGTGCTCTTTTCTTCTGTACACTGACAACCTGATTCTATATTATAGCTCCAGGAATATAGCAGACATCGACTAAACCCTCTCATCTGATTTCAGGGTCATTCAAACCTGGCTCTCAAAAACAAGCATGTCTTCAATGCTACAAAAACTCAAGCAATGCTTTCTGGATCCGACGTCAAGCTCAGAAACAAGAACAATAAACAAACTCAATTTTGGTCATGGCTCCTTGTTAGACACGGTTAGCTCTTTCAAATACCTGGGTGTGTTGCTTGATGGATCACAGAATTTTGATTTACACATCTCCTCCATCAGTAAATGTCAAAATTGGGGTGGCTTATAAAACTAGCTATGCTCTTACCCCCTCTGCTAGACTGGCTGTTGCCTGTGGTATCCTTCTCCCTGCCCTCATCTATGGCGCTTTCACTTTCTTAGGTGGCTCAGAAAACTCTCTTCAAAGATGGGACACAACTTATAATATCTGCCACTAAGCCTCTGCTTCCCTTCATCAAAAACACCACTGTCAGCTCTATGCCAATCTAAAATGGCCCTCCCCATCCACTCATTGGTTCCTCTCTCTCGGCTCTCTGACCAATAACATTATCAGAACTGAAACTCCTGCTTCTCTAGCCTCTGTGCTGTCCTGGCAAGCCCCCTCACATGGGCTAAGGTTGGCTGACCAATCTCTCCTACATATACTGAGGTGTAAAACAGCCAAGGGTACCCACGCTTTCCCCTATGCTGCTCCTCCCTACTGGAACTCCATTCCCGTAGATGTCTGGCTAGCATCTAATCACGACCTCTAAAATGAAATACCAGGGATTACCTTACTAAAAAAAAGCAAAATGTATCTGCTTCCATCCATCTTAAGCCCCTTATACCTACTACTGCTGTTTTTCTTACCCTGCCACTACTTCTATCTATTTTCTTCCTATTTCCTGTATCCCTATTCTTATTACCTCCTACTGTTTAGGACCCGGCCACTACTCTCCCTTCCTTTTGCTCTCCTGCTCCGCTTTGTTACTAGTTTTCCAATAGCTTATGTAGGTTTTCTCCAAAACTGGTAAACACTTACTTTCAGCACTGTAATATCATTCTTTTATAGCTGTAATGTTTACTGTAACTTTGACGCAATCTCTGCTCTAGTGGTAAGCTAATCTTATACTGCTGACTTTTCATCAGTTGTATTGCAGGTCTTATCTCTGCAACATGTTGCACTGTATTTTTCTTTTACTATCACGTGCTACTGTTGTACTAACTGTTCTTCAGCTGTACTGTATTTTTCAGGTATATGTTGTACTGTATTTTTCTTTTAATATCATGTGTCACTGTTGTACTGACTGTTCAGCTGTACTGTATTTTTCAGCTATATGTTGTACTGTATTTTTCCTACAATGTCATATATAAACTTGTTGTAACCTCTTGGGTCATGCCTGAAAATAGGCATTCCTATGTCTAGTGCACCCTACCTGGTCACCAAAAAACAGATATAGATTACATTATACTCCCCCCCCCCCCCCCAAAAGACAAAACCTCACATTAAATACAATTTTGTCTGGTTTCATAAGAAGTGTAAGGCTGATTGTGAGTTAAAACCAAGGCTGCTTAAAAGGCATTAACAGCAACAATCTCTCATTGTCAATGCCTGTTGCCAATGTGAAACTGCATGTGTGGATGTTTAGGTGAAGGGCTCACACAGACAGATCAAGCAAAGAGATGTGCATAAACAAAGGAAAGATTTACCAGTTTATTTTTTGAAAGTGAAATATATTGCATTCTACACCTCCTACTGAACAAGCAAACATGTATTTTAACAAAATGAAATTAAGTACTAATCCCCAAAGTCTTTGAAATCTTGCAGCATTTAAAGACTAACTAAAAAGATCAGTTACGCAAGACCTTACCATAACAGTAGATCTTCTAGGAATGTCTCTTGCAACAAGTCATCACTTCTGGGAGATTCCCAAGCAGTTATATGCCAGTGGGGAGGCCAGCTATGGCATTGTGCCTTATATAGAGTGGTGTAGTTGGATGACCAGTAATGTTCTAAAAGGCAGTATCCCAGTATATTGCCTGGTAAAGGTTCGAACTTTGTGTTTAGGCAACCGCATAATGTCAGTGATAAAATCATTGCTTAAATAAGCCAAATTGGCTGGTAGTAGTGTTCTCCTGAGGAGCTAGGCTGATCAGGGTATACTGTATCTAGCATAGTAATAAGTCATGTGACAGATTCAGCCGTATAATGGAGTGACCGGTAGGTCCCAGTGACTTGTAGTTTAGGATATGGAAGTTGAAAAAACACAGAACCTATGGTGAATAAGGTCTGAGTAAAAGGTTATAATTACAATAGGTCTCTGGCGGATATTCTGGTTATCTAGAAATTAACAAGTCGCTGAGGTATTCAGCGTCTAATCTATTGAAATTGTATAGGGTTCTTGTAAGTGGGTAGTAATATGAGCTGAGAGTTGAAAAGGAACCCAAAATCTTACAAGTGTGTCTATTTAGGAGTGCTACTTTGTAGCATGTCAGGGCAGCAACAAAGACATGTCTGCTAAATTGTTATAAATGATGTAAATATATCCATTTTGGAAGGTAAAGGCTACTTAAGTAGCTACCAGGGGAACAGCAAAAAGATGTTTGTTACAAAGTCATACATGAGACAATGTATCCATTTAGTATTGTTACTTAGTAGCCCTTAGTAGAGTCAGCAAGAGATGTCTGCTGTGTAGTCAAATGATGTAAATGTACCCAGTTTGGGGTTAAAAGTTGTTAAAATCAGTAAGGAGAGCTTCTGCTATTTTGTCCTGTATTAGTAATCTCATTTACAAGGGAGTCTATAAGTGGTACACTAGGGAAAACAGACTTCTCCGGATGTGGTATTTTAAGGTTTCACCCTTTGTGTTTGAAGTATGATTTGAGTACTTGTGTGTCTGTAATTGCTATTAAGTGTTGTTAAAGCCTGTAATGCCAGATTTGTCAAGGCCATGTATGGGTCTAATCTCTCACTGGTCCACTGAGAGACCCTTGAGCTTCAGTGATATAGGACTGATAGAGTCTTGTCCAGGGTCAGGATTGGTCTTAATAACTGCAACAGTACTGGGGAAGCTGGAACTTGGGGAGGCAAACAGATCCACTTCTGGTGTGCCCCACTGCCTGAACACTGTGGCTAGTACTTGCTTGTTCAGGGTCCATTCTCTCTGGTCTTGACTGATGCGACTTAGTGCATTTGCCAGGGTTTTGTGTTTGCCTGGGAGGTGAATAGCTGAAAGGCCAACTCCCAGGGAGAAGGCAAGAGACCAGATTTTCAGAGTATTCCTGATCTGGTACCACCCTGCCTGTTTATGTAAAACATTGCAGTGGTGTTGTCAGTTCGAATTTGTACAGCCTGTCTTTTTATGACAGGAGCAAATGATTTGAGAGCTAGAAAGATTGTTCTGAGTTCCAAAAGGTTTGTGTGTAACTGTGACTCAGAGTCTAGATGCCACTTACTGAGGCACTGTCCATATGTGCTCCCCACCCCAGAAGGGAGACATCTGTAGTGATCACCTTTGTGGTAAGCGGAGCCTGGAAGGGTATCCCTGCTGCCAGATTTGCAGGGTTATTCCACCAAATCAGAGTCTGAAGGAACTGCTCCATCACAGGTATCAGCTTTGAAAAGTTGTTGATTCTTTGAGACCAGAGAGCTGTGAGGTAGGCTTGCAGGTGTTGCATCCTGTACCCGACTCCTGGGATCACTGCAGTCATTGAAGCCATGTGTCTCAAGAACCTGAGGAAATGTCTGGCTAGTCTTGGTTGTCCCCAGATGAAAGAATCTGCTACTGACAGGAAACTTTGAACTCTCCTGTGGGAGGAAGGCATCTCCTTTCTGGGTGTCCAGCTGAGCTCCTATGAAGGTGAGTAGCTGGGTGGGTTCCAGGTGAGGCTTCTTTAGATTTACCAGGAATCCCAGAGTCTCTAAAGTGTGCTCAGTAAGGGAAAGGGACTCCTTGACCTGACAAGGAGACTTTGCAACTATGAGCCAATCATCTAAATAAGGGTAGATCGCAACACCCAGGTTCCTGAGGTGTGCTGCTACCACTGCCAGGCACTTGGCAAAGACTCTTGGAGTAGAGGACAGGCCGAAGGGCATTGTAGCAAACTGATAGTGGCCTAAAGGGAGTTTGAATCTGAGAAACTTCCTGTGAGAACTCCTAATGGGTACATGGAAGTAAGTGTCCTTTAGGTCCAGGGAGGCTAGCCAGTCTCCCTGCTGTAAGCACTGTATGACTAGTGACAGAGTGATCATCTTGAATTTAGGTTTTAGCAGATGTTTGTTTAAATATCTGAGAATTCCATAGTGCTTTCTGATGTTTGGCAGTGAAAGCCATATATGACGAAATTCTGACCAGCAGGGAAGCTGTGGTATACATTTTCTTTGCTATCAAGTCTATTTTTCTGGAGTCTTTGTCCGGGGGTAAGAGGGTCAAGGAGACCCAGGCTTTTTCACAAGCTGTCTGTTGTACTATACTCTCATGGGTATGATGCACAGACAGAAACTCAGTATCAGTTTTAGATCATTTGTATTTTTTTTTTTCAGCCTGCTTGACAACTCCTGCCACAGAAGTGGGGGTTTGAAGCAGTTTCATGGTATTTTTTTGAAAGTATTATAGACGGACACAACCTTTTTTTTTTTTTTTTAGGGGGTAGGAGACCTTTCATCTCCCTGCAGTCTTTATCCTCATCCTGGATGGACTCCTGAGAAGGGAGGTCCAGGATGTTTAACATATTTTGGATAAATGTAAGCACAGAGGAGGTATCTTTCTGGTCAACAGAGGAACCTCTAAAAGGAGGATCAGGGGACACACCAGGTTCTAGACCCTCAAAATTCATGCCAGGAGCATCATAAAAATGTTCCTCTGCATCACCCTCGCAGTCCCCAGAAGAGAGAACTGTGGAAGAGGGCTTGCCAGCCCCAGTAAATATAGACCCCATCTTTTGTACGGTCTGAAAGACGTGTCATGCTTTTGCTATGTCCTGCACAGACTGGCTGTATATGCTCAGTTTTTTCTTTATGCTTTAAGCTGCCTGTTGTCTCACTATTGGTTTTCCCAGGAGGAACAGGAGTGTTTTTATCTTCGCAGACCATCTTTTTAGCCACTTCATCAGCAGCTTGATCATGCTTCCTTTTTTGTACAGACACTTCATCAGCGCCTTTATTATTTTTAAATTTGTGAGGAACTTCATCAGCTCATTTGGAAGCTTTATTATTTGGCTGGGACTTGAAGGCATCATCAGCACCCCTGCTTGAATTTTTATTGTTATTAGTTTTAGATGCCCCCTCATTGGTAGCTTTTGATTTATCTGATATATATTTTTCTTAGGTCTCTTTGCTCTGTGCCAGATTTGTGCAAAGAGAACCAGTATATCTGGACCAGAAACAACTGAAGCACAGGTTGCTGAAAACACTGTTAAGCCAGTCTTGTGATAGCTGACTTTTTTTTTTTTTTAAAGCCTTTAGATCCAGATTTCTGTTAGTTCTAGGAATCTCTGACTAGTCAATCCACAGAGAACCCAGCAATAACCATCAAATTTCCTCAGCTACCTCGCGGTAGGGATATGGAGGGGTTGTGGGTAACAGATGGACCAGACATCGAACTTCAAGTTCAACACACAATCTCTGTGTGATGTTTTTTCAAAATGCAGTAGATAAACATAGAAACACAGAACTTGACAGCAGATAAGGACTGCAAGGCCCATCCAGTCTGCCCATTTCTTTTTCTACCTTATAAATGTGCCATCGGCCTTTGCTCTGTCAATGACCTATCTATTCATACTCATCTGTACTGCTCCTTTATGCCTATTCCATGCCTGTTTGAAGCCTTGCACTGTATTCAGAACCACCACTTCCTGAGGTAGGCCGTTCCATACATCCACCACCCTTTCTGTGAAAAAGAACTTCCTCACATTACCCCTTAACCAGCCTCCCTCTAATCTCATGCTGTGTCCTCTTGTCCTGCTATTTTTCTTATATTGAAACATGTTAGACTCTTTCACCTTGTTAATGCCCTTAAGGTGTTTGAATGTTTCGATCATATCACCTCTCTCCCTCCTTTGCTCTAGGGTATACATATTGAGCTCCGTTAATCTGTCCTCGTATGTTTTCTGATGCAGTCCCTGCACCATTTTAGTTGCCCTTCTCTCCACTGCCTCAATTTGGTTAATGTCCTTGTGAAGGTATGGCCTCCAGTACCACACGCAGTACTCCAGATGGGGAATAACCAGTGTCTTGTAAAGAGGGATTATTACCTCCCTCTTCTGACTTGTGGTACCCCTGCTAATACACCCTAATGTCCCCCTAGCCTTACCTACTGCTTTAGTGGTCTGCTTGGATGATTTCAGGTCATCTTTGATGATGATGCCCAGTATCTTTCTTTCCTTGTGACTGCCAGCAACTCCCCTCCCAGCCTATAGGTGGCTTCAGGGTTTCTCTTCCCTAAGTGCATGATCTTGCACTTCTTTGCATTAAACCCCAATTGCCACTCTTCCAACCATTTTACTAGTTTATCCAGATCTCTTCTCATTCTGCCCACCCCATCTGGATCATCTGCTCAGTTGCAGATCTTGGTGTCATCTGCAAACAGACAAACCTTACCCTCCAGTTCCTCTGCAATGTCACTGATGAAGATACTGAAGAGGACTGGCCCCAGAACTGATCCCTGAGGTACTCCACTTGTGACTTGCATCTCTTCTGACTGTATACCGTTTACCATTACTCTGTTTTCTGCCCGTCAACCAGTTTGCCACCCAGTTGGCCAACTTCTGACCTACCCTGAGCCTACCCAGCTTATTAATCAATCTTCTATGTGGAACAGTATTGAAAGCTTTGCTGAAGTCAAGGCAGGCAACATCAACTGCTCTCCCTTGGTCCACCACTCTGGCTACCCAGACAAAGAAATCTAAGATTAGTTTGACAGAACCTTCCTTTTGTAAACCAATGCTGTCTTGGATCCTGTGCTCCTACAAATTCCAGGTGTTGCACTATCCTTTCTTTAAGGAGTGCCTCCATAATCTTGCCCACTACTGAGTTAAGACTGACTGGTCTGTAGTTCCCTGCCTCCTCCCTGCTACCACTTTTGTGGAGCGGGATCACATAAGCCTTTCTATAGTCTTCTGGGACCTCTCCTCTGCTCAGAGACTCAATAAACAGTTCTGATAATGGCTCTGCTAGTTCCACCCTTAGCTCCTTAAGTACCCTGGGATGTATGCCATCAGGTCCCTTTGACTTGTCCACCCTGAGCTTAACGAGCTCTTGCAGGACCTTTTCTTTTGTTAAGGAACTAGTGCTCACCTCCCTCCCTCCCTGTGTCCACGGTGCGGAGACGTGGGCCCTGCCCTACCTTCTCTTCAGTAAATACTGAGCAGAAGTATCTATTTAGGATATATGCTTTTACATGGTCCTCTTCCTCACACACACCCTTATCTCCTTTGATCTTAGCAATTCCCCCTCTGGACTTTCTCCTTTCACTAATGTATCTATAGAAAGACTTGTCACCTTTTTTTACTGTCTGTGCTAGTGTTTCCTCGGTTTGGGCCTTTGTCTGCCGTACTGCCTTCCCTGCTTCCCTTAGGGAACCTTCAGCAATGGCATATCCCTTCTTCAGTACATCAGTTTGTAACAACAGACTATGCAAATCTCTCCTCTACACTTAGCCAGCACCTACTGACTCACTTGATCTCTGATCTAACTTAGCTGTTAAAATTTAGCCTCCCCTATGTGGGCCTTGTTTGCTTGGGTGGTGGAGGCTCAAATAAATAAAAAAAAACAAAAAACAAGCTAAAGACAAAGAACCTCAGTGTAGAAGCACTGAAACAAGGGTTACTCCAAAGGGCATTGACAATAAGCCAAGTTTCAAAGAAACATCACACATACTTCCATAATGCAAAGCATCACGGGATATATGCAAGTCACCATGAAATTTCAGACTGGCTCAGTTCACAGCAATTTACATGCATTTTAAATAGCACAACTAACTTAATTTCTGTAATATATAGTTACCTAGTACTTGTTACCTTTATGAGAAATGCCTAGTGCCATAGTAGTTTCAACATTTACAGGTTTCATACACATAAGGTATATACATCAATGCATTTTATGACATAGTGCCATTGCATACTAAATCCAACAATGAGGAACACAGCCCATTTTATATCAGCTCAGAGGTCACAACCATAACCTCCCTGTATGAGGACCGGAGAGGAAAAAGGAAAATTAAAGAGTACATTATAGCATAGTCAAGAAAGGGAAGGGGGTGCCCATAGATGGCCAACCTTATGGACTAGAAATTGTAAAGAATAGATTAGGCTAAGAAATAGAAAAACGGTTGCAACAGATTTAAGAAAAGGACGACCCTCAAGAGTGGCAGGAGCTCCCTGTCACATATCCCCCACCTTAAGAGGGAAGCAGTTGCTTACCACTTTTCTGTCCCAGAGCACCGATTCCCAATTGGTTAAAAAGACAAAAGGGATAAACAATACTGCTTATCAGCCTCACTTGAAACTGCACACATGGTGTCGGGCCTATGCTATGCAACAAAGATAGCATCCTCCAATGCAGGAAAACATGGAAGGAACTATAATGGAAGGCGCGCAAGGGACCTCTACAATTTCCACAAGATTCCTTATAGTTGACTCTTCCTCCTCTACAGCAAAGCCCATGGCAGACTGCACTTGCTGTACCATGGTTTGAAAAGAGGGATCCTCAGGGGGAGATCCAGGTGTGTAAGCCACTGAGTCCTCATTTCAGAATGAGAGGGTAGAGCTGGAGGGCAGATTCCATTCTTCAAACTGCTCCTTCACACTCATATTCCTCCTCTAAATTCACCTCAATATTCATGAGGGCAGGATTACAGTCAACCTTGCAGTCACTATCATGAACAACAATGGGAGCCACAGAAGGAATCAAGGACATCAGCAGTGACTGAAAGAGAAATCTGTGGTGTGTTTGAAGAAGCCATCATTGAAGGCCCTGGTACAGTCTACGGTATAGCCAATGTCTGCAGCAGCAACTGTAGAAGGCATTGTAGCATGTCAAACCCACTCAGCAGGCCAGGCCCTCTACTCCAAAAGTGCCAACCTCTGAGTGCAAGAGTATTCCTTAAACAACTGTATGGGACAACCCATTTTTGTGTGAGGTCAGCTAGCTCCTCCTCTGTCAGATTATGTATAAAAAATATATATCTTATACAAAAGTATTACATTCTGCAACTTCAGCATACTTCATGCCCTTCAAATGACACTTCTTTTGCTCTCATAATAAGCTTCCTCCTTCCAGGACATGACAGCATCTTTATGATTTTTGCACTTCTATGTAATAACCTGGGTTTTCTTTCCAATGTCATAAAATGGATATGTTCTAGCAACTATGGCTGTAATTAGACAGACAGGGTCCTTAATTAAGGCCTTACATGTAACACATGGTCTCTAAAAACTGTGTGTGTGAACTCACGTGCTGTCAGTATTTTTCTTATGGCTTTCATCTTTGAGCTGAAATCTGAGGGGGGATGAGTGAGGTCATTCTAAGAGCACCATATTTTTCGGCAGAGACAGTCAGTAATGCATTTTATAGTAAAAAAATGATACAGCACTCAGAGCTGGCTGTCTAAGTCACACTCCTCCCCACCCAGACTGAATTTGGGGGATCTATCCCCTACATGGGATGGACTTCCAAAATCAGTTCACTCCTCATAGACCCTAGACAGCCCATCTGAGTTCTGGTTCTTCACTGCAGTCCTATGTACGATTTTTAGATCATACCCTTGTAAAACAAGACTCCATCTTAGTAGTCTGCCATTGTTTTTCTCCATCTGCATCAGCCAAACCAGGTGGTTGTGCTCAGTCTGCACCACAAAATGCTGCCCATACAAGTATGGCTCTAATTTCTGGCAAGACACTCCTTTTCCACCATGGAGTACGCTTGCTCCCAGGGAAGCAGCTTTCTGCTCAGGTACACTCCTGGGTGATCTGTTCCTTGGCTGGACGTCCGACTCAGTACTGCCCCAATACCCACGTCTGAGACATCCGTCTGAACTATAAAGGTTTTGCTACAGTCAGGACTTGTCAAAACAGGAGCACTGCGCAGTGCCTCCTTCAGTCTGGTAAAGGCTTCCTCACAGGCTGGGCCCCAGGTAATTTTCTTTGGCAGGTCAGATAGGGGAGCAGCCAGGGCACTGCAATTGGGTACAAATTTCCTGTAGTACCCTGCTGTCCTTAGAAAGCTCCTGACCTGCTTCTGGGTTTCTGGTCTGGGCCACACCTGGATCACCTCTATATTTATCTGGTTAGGACAGAGCTGTCCCCGGCTACCACATACCCCAGGTATGCCCCTTCTCCCATGGCCACCTGGCACTTCTCGGCTTTGACAGTGAGCCCATCCCTCTGTATCCTGCCCAGCACTTCCCTAAGGTGGGATAGGTGTTCCTCCCAGCTGGTACTAAAGATGGCAATGTCACCCAGGTAAGCCACGGCATACTCCTCAGCACCATTTAACACCTGGTTCACTAACCTTTGGAAAGTGGCCCGGGGCATTCTTTATTCCGAAAGGCATTACTTTAAACTCAAATAAGCCTATTGGAGTGATGAAGGCCGACCTCTCCCTAGCTCTGTCTGTCAATTCTACCTGCCAATACCCCTTGTTCAGGTCAATAGTCGTAAAGTGGGTCGCCCCTCCCAGCGTGTCCAGGAGTTCGTCCGTCCGGGGCATCGGGTGGGGGGTCTGACTTTGTGACTGCATTCAGTCCACGATAGTCTACACAGAAACGAGTAGAGCCATCTGGCTTGGGCACAAGGACTACGGGTGAGGCCCAGCTGTGGGATCTCTGGATTACCCCTAAATCCAGCATCTCCTCCACTTCCCTCCTAATGTCCTTTTGGACAGCCTCTGACACCCGATATGCTGTTCGCCGTATGGGCGTCTGTGTCCCTGTCTCCACATCGTATGTCGCTAAGGGGGTTAGTCCAGGCTTGGCACTAAACAACAGGGCAAAGTCTACTAAAACCTCCTTTGCTTTCTGAACCTGATCTGGGGCCAGCTGGGGAGACAATTTTACTGCCTCCACAGAGGACTCCCGCTTACTTTCTTCCAGCACATCCAGAAGGGGGTCTCCTTCGTCTGCCCCTCCCCATGACTACACACTGCAAACACCATGTCAGCCCTATTTGCATATGGCTTCATCATGCTGACATGGTACATCCTTTGTCAGTCTTCTGTCAGGTAACTCCACAATGTAGTTCACGTCATTTACCTTCCTAACCACTCTGTATGGTCCTGCCCACTCAGCTTGCAGCTCGTCTTTCCGGACCAGAATAAGGACCATAACTTCCTGACCCACCATGTACGAGCGAGCTCTGGCTCTGCGGTCGTACCATACTTTTTGTTTCTGTTGGGCAGCTGCCAGGTTGCTCTGGGCTGTCCCCATAAGCGTCTTCAGCCTTTCCCTAAACCTAAGGACATAATCCACAATGGGAGTTCCCTGGGTAGCGTGCTTGCCTTCCCAGTCCTCCAGGATCAAGTCTAGGGGCCCACGTACCTGGCGTCCATATAAGAGTTCGAAGGGGGAAAAATCCTGTCGACCCTTGGGGCACCTCCCTGTATGCAGACAACAGGTGGGGAAGGTATTTCTCCCAGTCCCTCCCATGCTGTTCAGCAAACACCTGGAGCACTGACTTTAGGGTACCATTGAATCATTCTACAAGTCCATTGGCTTGTGGGTGATTCGGTGTCGTGCATCTCTGCACCACCCCACACTTCTCCCATAAATATTTCATCAGGTCCAACCTGAAGGAACCCCCTCAATTGATTACCTCCTGTGGAAACCCAGCACGGGAGAAAATCCCAAGTAAGGCATCTGCCACTTTGTCCATCCTCAGTCAGGAAAGAGCGACTGTCTCTGGGTACCGGGTGGCATGATCCACCACAGTCAGGATGAATCGCTTCCCTGAGAAGCTGGGGGTATTTTAAAGGCCCCACAATACCCATTCCCACCCTCTGGAATGGCTCCTCCACTATGGGCAATGGAATCAGGGCGGCTTGGGTTTTCTTGCCCGCTTTCCCTATTTCTTGGCACCGGTGACAAAACCTGCAATACTCCTTCACCTGCTGGGTGAAGTTAGGCCAGTAGAAATTCTGGGCTAACTGCTGTGATGTGTGTGCGATTCCCAGATGACCAGACAAGGGAATATCATGTGCAATTTTGAGCAACTGCTCACGATACCCCTGGGGAACGACAAGAAGCCTGCCTAGCATCCCTCCCTCTGTCTGTACTGCCTGAGTATGCATAAGTCCATTTTCCCAATAAAATTTATGTCTGCCGTCAACTCTCTGTGTGCCATCAGAGTCTGCCCAAGCCCTCAGCTTCTCTAAACTAGGGTCACCCCTCTGAGGAGCTGCAAACCCCTCACATATTCCCAAGGTATGGGACAGGTCCCCTTCAGTCGCTAAACTAGGGTCCCTAGCACTAGCATCAGGGCACTCAGGATCACTGTCAATCCCATCCCTTGAACAATGGATCACCCCTCCCTCTTCAGAGTAACCTATTGTAGTTGTGTGGTCACTTGCTACCGGGGAAATTTCTACCCCCTTTTTATCAGTCTCCCCATCTAGAGACATAGGCTGGGGAACCAGCCTCTCAGAGGTTTCCACAATGGCTTCTGTAGGGTTCAGGGAACTACAATTTTCCCTTTCCTCTTGGCTATGGGTAACTGCACATACCATCCCCTGTTGGAGATTGTTACCCAGGATCACATCCACTGCTAATGTTTGGCTACAGCCACCTGTTGCACAGTTCCCCCTGTTTCACCCCAGTCTAAGAGAACACTAGCGAGGGGCAATGTTGTCTCTTCACCAGTGAACCCTTGGACAGTAAAGTATTTATTGGGTATAAGCTGACCAGGTTGTACCAGATCCCCTTTCACCAATGTCAGGGATGCCCCTGTGTCCCTAAACCCCTGCATGTGCACACCATTTACCATGACTGGGTGCATGTGTTCCCTCATGTTCACTGACATGCTCCCAGGGACACACAAACAACCCACTTCTTTTCTAGCACCCTGTTGTGTATTATGGCTTGCCTTTTTGGGACACTGTCTGGCAATATGCCCAGTTTCTTTACACAGCCAACATGCATTTCTTACTTCAAAGAAATCTTTTCATTGAAACCTGGGGCTAACTGGTTTCGGTGGAGGCAGTGAGGGTTTTAGCTGCCTGAAGGCACGCTTTTCCCTTTCTGTGCTGCCACGCCTGCCCCATTCACTCTCAGAGCAGGTCTGCTCTTGGCATAGCGGTCCGAGAGTCCAGCAGCCTCTTGCACTGTTTTTGGATCTCAGTCCTCTAGCCAGGTTTTTAGCTCAGCTGGGCAAGCCCAATAAAACTGTTCTAATAAAATCACATTTTCAATTTTGTCAACAGAATTTGCCTCAATTCCTTCCCACCGCCGTTTTAAAAATGGACGTTGTTTTGTGGCTAGCTCCTCATAGCTCATATCAGGGCTTCTCCTGAACTTACAGAATTTAGCTCTGTATGATTCAGCAGTTAAGTCAAACTTTTTTAACAGTGCAGCTTTTAGCTTGCTGTAATCATTGCTGTCCTCATTGCCCATTTGACCCAATGCATCCCGAGCTTTCCCGGTAAGTAGCGGGGATAGCTGAAAGCTCCAGGACTCTCTAGGAATTTAAGCCTGAATACAAACTTTTTCAAAACAATTTAAAAAGGCATCCATGTCCTCATCTTCCTTAAACTCGGCTATTAATTTGGAGTTCAATTTGTAACCCAGTCCTGCAGTCCCAGTTAAACCCAAGCCACTTACCTGCTCTGGTGCCACTGGTCGGAGTCATATCTTCTCCAGTTCATGTTGCCTCTGGCGCTCCTGCCCCTCACGGTCTGCATCTCAGCGTTCTCGTTCTCTCTTCTCCTCGGCAGCTCGCTGGTGCTCACGCTCCTCATGGTCTGCCTTCCTCTGTTGTCACTCTGCCTCTCGATCCGCCTCTCTGTTCTCGCTCTGCCTCCAATTTCATCCTGCACAACTCAGTTTGCAGTTTGAGTACCTCTGGATTCAGAATACTGGTGACCATTCCCTGCTGCTGTGGCCTGTCACTGACAGTGGCCCTGCTGTCCTTTTCAGTCACGGTCGGTGACTCGCTGCTCTGAGTATCTGCTACCATCAGGGCCTCTATGAGGTTCTGCTTTTTGGCTGTCACCTCGAATGGGACTCCTCTGTCCCTGCACAACTGCTTCAAGTAATCTACAATGTGCCTGCTGTAGTCAGAAGCCATCTTCTTCTTCCCTTACTATGGCTACTCTGACTTGCAAGTACTTTAGAAAAAAAAATAAAATGGGTAGGAACTCGACTGTATGCCAAGTGATATATAGTTCTGTTTCCTTTTTAAAATAAAACTGCCTTTTTTTCTTTCTTTGCAAGAGAGCTTATGGTCTCAGCTGACACAGAACAATAAGCTTGTGATACCAAAATTATGTCACTGCTGCTAACCAATCTGTCACAAACCCACTCAGCAGGTCAGGCCCTCTACTCTCAAAGTGCCAACCTCCGAGTGCAGTCTTGTGAACAGTGTAACAGATAAGGTAACCCTCTTGTCTGTTTTTGTGAGTTCGGATCAACCTTTGGTCTAAAGTTCTGGAGGGATTCAAACTGTTAACCTCTTGCTAGCGTACCCAAT
The DNA here is from genome assembly GCA_016271365.2 of Neoceratodus forsteri. Taxonomy (NCBI): domain Eukaryota; kingdom Metazoa; phylum Chordata; order Ceratodontiformes; family Ceratodontidae; genus Neoceratodus; species Neoceratodus forsteri. Next base: position 1,565,730,635 of record CM028130.1, on the reverse strand, counting down.
GCACAGGCTCAGATATTTCTGTCTTCGGGGGGGCAGATATCTTTGCCTACGGGCACCTAACCAGGTATAGAGAGGTATACAGAGATGAACCCTTAAAAACGTTAAGACCTCAGATTTAAAATGCTTCTCTTTCCAGTTTGGTACCACCATTCAAGCTTATGTTTAGTATCTGCAATAACCATATACTTTTCTTACAACTAAAAGGAAGTCAAAGACAGACCAAGTAAGTTCTAAAAAATAATTTTACTAAAATAGTTACAAATATGTAAAACGCAAAATACAGAACTCTTATACCACAGGACAAGCAAATCTTTTAAAAGAACAAGGTTTAAAAAGTGCAAATTCCTACTTACGGCACTTAGATTTGAAATCTTTCTAAATATCCGTTTACAAGTGCTCCAAAGATTTTTCCTCAGTCAGAGTCTAGATAAAAGTGTCCAAGTAAAAGAGAGTATTCCTTAAACAACTGTATGGGACAATCCATTTTTATGTGAGGTCAGCTAGCTCCTCCTCCTCTGTCAGATTATGTATAAAAAATATATATCTTATACAAAGGTATTACATTCTGCAACTTTAACATAATTCATGTCCTTCAAATGACACTTCTTTTGATCTCATAGTAAGCTTCCTCCTTCCAGGATATGACAGCATCTTTATGACTTTCACACTTCTTTGTAATAACCTGGGTTTTCCTTCGAACGTCATAAAATGGATATGTTCTAGCAACTATGGTTATAATTAACTCAGACAGACAGGATCCTTAAGGCCTGACATGTAACACATGGTCTCTAAAAACTGAGTGTGTATGTGAACTCACATGCTGTCAGCATTTTTCTTATGGCTTTCATCTTTGAGCTGAAATTTGGGGGGAAGATGACTGAGGTCATTCAAAGAGCACCAGATTTTTCAGCAGAGACAGTCAGTAATACATTTTATATTAAAAAAATGATACAGCACTCAGAGCTGGCTGCTTACATCACATAGCATATCAGAAAAATGATGCCAGCACAGCCTGGGAGTTGATTACACACTTAAGTGGCTTGGAATACCTGCACTGAAAGTCAGCAACATACCATCCATAGTAGATATGGCAGTGCCCAAGTGAAGCTGCGACCTTGGTGTCTCAATGATAGATTGGGACACTCATCAATGCTGCTAGAACAGGGTGGACAAAGAAATATTTGATTTCAATGGCAACCTGGCACTCACAAGTAAAGCAAACCTGTCATGTTTATACTTACTGCTGGAGGACAGGTAGACCTATGACGACAATTACTATTCTTTTTCTTTGTTTTTCAACTCCAATGATTTGTCAGTTGAAGGTGAGGGAGAAGCAGGCCTGGAATTGACAGCCTTTTCTATGGCCTTCAATGCCTTTTGGGCAAGAAAGTTCTCCACGGCCTTCTGATAGCATCCCATTGTAGCCTGGTTGAAACTCCAGCAAATCTTGCAGGCCCTCACATTGTGACATAGGCCCAAACACACACAAATTGTATGAGTGTCATCCTTGTAAATTCTGTAGCCACAGGTACAATAATGGAACAAAAGCCCTTTGTCCTTTCGCAGAATACAGAGATGATGATGGAGTGAAGTATACATAATGAAAATAAACAGCAATAGCTATTTTGACACTATTTCTGTTTAGCAGGTCCAACAAGGATGGTCAACGGTGGGAGAAAGAACTAAGGCATGTTGGGACCACCCACGTTATATGCATGCTGATGCTGTAAGTCATCGTGGACAGCCCCTGGCTGGCAAAAAGTTTGACTGGTCCTGATGCTGATAGCTTGCAGTACCAAAGATGTGGCTTACTGGAGGAGATATCCTTGAAGATGCGTCCTTTGTGAAAGTATTTCATAACCTCCTCATGGCTAGATACAAGGGGAACTGTTCAACTGTGGCTCATCTTTCTCTCTCTTCAGCATTCAACACAGCTGACCATGGGATTCTGATGGAGCACCTGAGGCACCATGGGGGACTCACTGCAACTATTTTGTGCCAGTATGGAAGAAAGGAGGGGAAATTGTTTAACCTGGAAAGGCACACTAAGCCAGACCTTGTTTCCACGTGCAATATGGGAGCACAAGGAAGTTAAGGGACTTGTTCTTCTATTTTCCCAAGCTCTGGTTCCCCAAATCTCAATGTAAATATATCATGACTCTGGGCCTATTTTGTAAGATCCTCTGCAACTGAATTACTGTCATGTTTAGATAAGTGTTGACCTGGGACCTTTTAATGATCCCTGCTGACAAAACCAGTCATTGTACATTGTGCAAAATGTTTAAATTGTTCCAGATGTTAAAGTTTAGTACTGTGTAAAATGTTAAGTTTCTGTACTTTACAAGCGTTACTTTGTGCAGTTTCCTTTTCTCTTATGCTGATGTGGAGCCTTTGCAAAGGAGTCTGACTCAGAGGATTGTAATTCTGATTTCTTTCAATAAATAACTTAAAAAAGTGACTTGCTCAGGGTCACACAGTATACAAGTGGGGGTTGATGGGATTCAAACCCAGGTCTCCAGGTTTGTGGCTCAGTGCCATTAACCTCTTCGTTATACTGCCTCCTTGTGAGTCCTTCCTGTCAACCTGGTCACAGATAGGCACCCTGGGAAGTCTTTTTCCACAGTCCAACTTATTTGTTGTGGAGTGTCACAAGGCTCAAACCTCTCTCTCTCTCTCTCTCTCTCTCTGTCTCATATTGTTTGTGGTGTACATGCTACAGTTTGGTGAGGTCATTAGCAGTATGGTGAGAAGTTTCACTGCTGTGTAGATGATACCCAACTATGGATCTACAGTGTGAGGCTTGATCAATGTCTGGCAAGTATTAATGACCATTCCTCAAGAAGTCTGGTCCTCAACCCAAGAAAGATGGAGCGGTTGCTGGATGAGCAATGCAGAGTTGTGATTTGACTTATATCTTCATTATGGGCATCCAAACCAGAGAAAAGGACAAGGTAATGAATCTGGTGGCTGCTGTAGATAGCAGACTGACATTAGAACATCAGGTGCCGAAGGTTATCTGCAGTGGCCTTTTCCATCTTTAAAACATCACCTGGATATTTTTTTTTCCTTTCCATTGGTCCTACTAACATTAGTATATGCACTGGTGTCTTCATGACTGGATTATTGCAACTCCCTTTACCTTGCATTATCTGAAGGATTAATGTGCCACCTGCAACTTTTCAGAAAAGAGGTGCTCAAGAACAAGGGAACATGATATGAAGATGGAAGGGGTAGATTCAGAAGAGATGTGAGGAAGTACTTCTTCACAGAAAGAGCAGTGGATTCCTGGAACAACCTTCCAGGAGAGGTGGTGGGGGTGAAAACAGTGGTGGGATTCAAGTATGTATGGGAAAGGCACAAAGGAATTGTAGTGGAAAAGAAGGGGGAGGGAGACAGAGCTATAGATCAAGCAGGGACTATGGTGAGAATGTAGGTAGGGAAAAATGGGCAGACTGGGTGGCCCTTGTGTGTCATCAGATTCTATGTACCTATGCAACTAGCGCAGAATGCTGCAGCCTGACTATTCATCAGGAACTTGTTTCTCTGGTCACATCACACTAATGCTGCACAACCTGCACTGGCTGCAGATACAATTTTGCATTGCCTTCAAGATTAGTTTGTTAATTCATAAAGCTCTGCATGGTTTGGGATCCAGTTATCTGAAGGATCACCTTGTCCATTAATCCACATGCTGCTCCCTTCATTCCACTGGGATGGGCATGCTGCAGGTCCCAGGCTCCTGGCATAAACGGTCAGCAGATAGGGGATTTGAGGTGGCAGCTCCTCAAATATGGAACACCATGCCTTTCCATCTTAGGAAGCCATCCTCAGTGGAGACATTTAAAATGAGTTAAAGACTTATGTTTCAGATGGCTCTCACAAACACATGATAAGGTTACTATTTTAGCTAACTGGAGTTTTGCCAGTGCAAATTGTTAGGCTTGTATTCAGGTTTCTCAAGTACTGCTATGCAGGGGTGTAGCCAGGCATTTCAGATTTGTACACCAACCTGCCATACTGCTACCCCCTCCCCCACTGTTGTTCATGCCTGCCCCTTCCCCCACTACTCGAGTCCGAGGTTCCTGGCTCCAGTCAGATGATTCACACAGTAGACCTGCTGTCTGTGCTGCTAGTGTGGTGCTCGCTGCCCACTGGTAAACGCCACTGACTGCCCGAGAGTCCAAGACCATGGCAGAAATTTGGGCTCTCTGTAGGGACAAGAGTGCCCTGGCTTAAACTGAATCTAATTCTGTCCTGATAAACCAGACATTTTGGGTTAGGGTTAGTCAGAACTTTTCTACATTTAGGAGGAACCCCTCTGGTTAGGATGTAAACTGTAATGTCCAGGGAGTCTGAAGCTTCTGAACAGGACTTGGCTTTGATCAGCCAAGTGTCCAAATAGGGATACATCAATGCTCTCTGTTTACAACTGTGTGCAGCCACTACCATCAAGAATTCCATAAATACTTTGTAATACATCATCCTCCATGTGGAAACGTAGTTACTTCCAATGCAACTTTCTGTGGAAATGTGGAAATAAGCATCTTTCAGGTCCAGGGGACAGAACTAACCTTCCTCATGGACTGTGGAGACTATGGACTGTGGACGTCACGAATTAGTGGGATACCATTTTGAATTTGTTGAAGGGCATTAAGTCTAGACAGTCTGTAGCCTACCAATTTATTTATTGTTAGAAAACAGTAAGAAGATATCCCCTTTTCTCCGGATCTTGGGCAATATGACCACTGTCTCTTGAGACAGGTACTGGCAGATCTCTTCCTCCTGCAACACTGCCAATTCATCTGCAGTGTCCCTTGATGTACTCAATGTTATGAGACAGACTGCGGTTATTCTCAAAGTTGTCAGGGCTGGAAATGTTTGCAGTATCACCCATACCTTAAATGTCCAGACCTAGATACAGCATAATCAGGCATGCCTTTGGAAAGATAGAAGAGACTATGCTCCTGGCAGTCAAGTCATGGCATCCATCCATGGTCATTTGGCGCTGCTGTGTAGAGGCATTAGTACCTTAATCAATCAGCTTGATGACCTAAAGTCATTGCCAACTTGATTAACTCAAGCAATAATGTTTCTAAGCAGCATTGTGAAAACCAAGTGAGGTGGTATTACAATAATACCTCTATGCAGCACTCTGAAAAACAGGCAAGGTGGTATTATGACCTTGCCAAGTCCTTCAGCACCATAAACCACTGCCTGCTCCTACAAGTTGGCATCCTCTGGAGTATCTTTCTGAATGCTCCTCTGGTTCCAATCCTACCTGAATTCAGTCAAATTTCTAATGGGTATCATTAGTACAAAACATTGTAGTTGCATAGACAAATACTTATACATGACAAAAAAGAAAATACAATACTTTTAAATACTGCAGACAAATAAAATACATTCGTCCATCATTAAATATGCCACTAATACATAATTACATATTTTAGTGTGGAGACTGCTCTGCCTTACAGAATAGAGAGACTCTAATTAATCCTATCCCAAAGGCATTGCAACAGCTCTGGGGTCTAAAACTTTCCTGTGTCAACCATTTTTTTATATTACTTGGGTCTATTGGATTTATACTACTTCTATAATAAATCGGTAATGAATTCCAGGAAGTAGGCCTTCTATGTCTAAATGATGCCCTACCTGTACTATTTCTTATGTTACTGCAAAAGTCAGTCCCGTCCGAGGACTTTCAAGTTTTGTCTACCTTTCCTGATTTCCATAGTTTCCAATATGTATTTGGGTAATTGTTTTTTTATATATTTTGCACATCATTTCTACCGTATGCATATTCCAACAATTTCCCAACCCCAACCAACCTAACACTCTATACAAAAGACAATGGAGTTTTCTACAATGAACATTTAGCACAAATCTTGCAAACTTGTACAGTGTGTAATTTTTTCAGTACTGTCACTTTAGAACCCCTGTATATAATATACCCATAATTAATAACAGGCAAGATGGAAACCTCAACAGTTCTCCATCACTTTTTACTCGGTGTAATGCACCTAACTTTTTATGTTGATTCTTAATAGTTTGTTCTATGTGGATATCCCACTGCAGACCCTCATCAATCCATACCCCTACATACCTGCATGATGGAACTCTTGAGTTTTTCCACTGCATAGGTAGAGATATCCAATACAGCATTCCTATTCTGGGTTCCAAACACCACCACTTTTTATTTCTTTGAGTTCAAAACCAATCTATGGTGATAACAGGAAATCCTGCAGCACATTAAAAGATAGCTGCAGGGTCTCCTGTATCAGATTCATAGGAGTGTGATGGCAGAAAAGGACAGACGAGGCCCACTGAGTCTGCCCATTTGTCCAGCTATCTGCCTGGACATACGCCCCCCCACCCTCAACACCCCCTATGGTAGTCCCATGCCCTTTTGAATCCTTCCACTGTTTCTTCTCCAACAACCACCTCCAGGAGTCTGTTCCACTTATCCTCCACTCTCTCTGTGAAATAATACTTCCTAATGTTACCCTTGAACTGCTGCCCCCCACCTCTGATTATCCTTCATCTGGAAGATGCTTTCCACTGGCACCCTGTTTATACCCTTAAGGTACTTGAAGGTCTCTGTCATGCCCCCCCCTCCTCTGTTCCAGGGAGTACATGTTTAGATCTCTCAACCTTTCTTCATAGGATAGGTGGCTCAACCCTTTGAACATCTTTGTTGCTTTCCTCTGAACTCGCTCCAGCCTCCCCACATCCGTTCTGAGGTATGGCCTCCAGAACTGGACTCCGTATCCAAAATGCGGTCTAACCAGATCAGTGTACGAGGGTCCTATGACCTCTCTATTTCTACTGGTGATCTCCCTTCTGATGCATCCCAGCATTCTACTACCCCTAGCCACTGCTCTCCCGCACTGCCTTTCCACCTTCATGTCCCATGATATAGTGATGCCCAGATCCATTTCTTGTTCTGTTACCTCCAAATCTCTGCCCCCCATGCAGTACCCTGCCCTCTGGTTCCTGTAGCCAAGATGCATGACTTTGCACTTTTCTGTGTTGAATGAAAGTTGCCACCTCTTTGACCATGCCTCAAGCCTCCCCAAATCTCTCTGCATTTTTTCTACCCCTGAGTGTCTACCCTATTTCAGATTTTAATATCATCTGCAAACAGACTCACCCACCCTTCAAGGCCTGCCACAATGTCCCCTACAAATATATTCAATAGTAGCGGCCCCAAACACTGATCCATGAGGGACCCCGCTTGTGACGTTGCCCTCTCCAGATGCCACCCCATTTATTATGACCCTCTGCCTCCTGCCCCCCAGTCAGCTTCCCACCCATTTAACCACTCACTGACTCAGCCCCAGGCTTGACATTTTATACAGCAGTCTCCTGTGGGGCACGGAGTCAAAAGCCTTCTTGAAATCCAGATAAACCACATCTACCACCCTCCCTTGATCCAGTTCCTTTGTGACCACGTCAAAAAAATATCAAATTTGTTTGACAGGATCTGCCCCTTGTAAAACCATGTTGCCGTGGATCGATCAGGCCACTTTCCTCGAGGTAGCTTGTGATCCTGCCTTTTATTAATTTCTCCATGAGCTTGCCTACCATTGATGTCAAGTTCACAGGCCTGTAATTTCCCACTTCCTCCTTCCCTTCTCCCTTATGCAGCGGGACCACATTTGTCTGCCTCCAGTCTTCCGGCACCACCCTAGTCTTCAAGGACTGACTGAAAAGTGCAATCAATGGCCCTGCCAATATCTCCTTTGGTTCCCTTAACACCCTTGGGTGCACCCCATCCGGCCCCATTGCCTTGTCTACCTTCATGCAGCCTACTTCTCCCAAAATCTCCTCCATGAAGAATGGCCTCATATCTTGTTCCCCCTCCCCTGCCATTGCTTTTCCTGCTCTGCTGCCTTCACCGTCTTCCTCCCTAGTGAACACTGATCAAAAATAGTTTAGCAGGTCTGCTTTCTCATCGCATAAAAAATAATATCATCTGCATACAGATGGAAATTTGCAAGATGACTCGGAAGTTGCAATAAGTTCAAATATCCATTAAACAACAATGGTTCCAGTATGGATCCCTGAGGAACTCCAGTGGTGTTAGATAACTGGAGTTATGGGTATTCAGGGAAACCAGTTGGGTCCTCCCTGCTAAATAATCTCCCAGCCACCATAATGCAGGTTTGGACAAACCCAAAGATGTTAATTTGTTCAACAAGTGTACCAGACGCTTTCATTAAATCTATAAACACCACTCCCACCAGTTGCTTTGTGCCTACGGATTCATGAATATCTCCAACTATTTTCAATAAGACTGTTATGGTACTATGCCCCCCATTAAAACTGACTGCTGTTCATTCATCAAATTATTTCCCTCTAAGTATACGATCAATTGCTCACTTACTAACTTCTCAAAAAATTTAGAAATTATAGGGAGCAAAGATACTGGCTGAAAATTATTAATATCACATTTTTCTCCAGATTTATATATGGGACTAGCCTTGGCCTTTTTCCATTCAGTAGGGAATTCACTTGTAGATAAGAATAGATTAAATATACTTGTCAAGGGACCAGCGAATATAGGAGCAGCATATTTTATTAGTGCCATAGGTATTCCATCCAGCCCTATGGCTTTGTGGGAATTCAATTAAAAAAAAAAAAAGTCACACAACTGTTTCTCTTATTTCCTGAAAATAAAATTTGTTATTTACTGCTTTCATCTCTGTTTCTATTAATAGGTAAATATTTGGATGTTCAACTATGGAACATAATGCTTCTTTCTCCATGTTTATGAAGAAAAAAATACTCACCTTAGTAATTATATTTCTTCTAATGGAGTCTTGCTGTATTCTGACAATTGCAGTGATTCCCAACCTTTGAACTGCCCCGGAGAACTAAGGGTTAACTTTCCATGCAGGGCATGGAATGCTGAGCTCAAGCTCGGTTTAAGTCTCTGTCTGGAGTGTTTTGAACTCAAACAGTCAGATTCTTACGAGCCCAACTAAACTAAAAAATTCTATGTGGAAACTGTAAAAATTCTACTAGCCAACTGGCTGAAAAGTTTTGGATTACCAAGGAAGACTCAAGGTAAGAAACCCAAAAACTAAACCTAATGTACTCAAAAATAACAATAAATAAGCACCCAAACAAAAAGGGAGGAGAGTGCAAGCAAATACACCCCTGGGGTGAGACACTGCACCTATCCACCCACTTCCCAAAAACAGGTCCTGAGAGGGGAGACAGGTCAAAATACAGCAAGACTCCATTAGAAGAAATATAATTACTAAGGTGAGTAATTTTTTCTTCAAACAACATGAAGTCTTGCTGTATTCTGACAATTGCAGACTACCAAGCAGTACCTCCAAGGGAGGACAGAACCTACTTTGGGAATAGGCTCTGAAGTACTGCTGTGCCAAACCGAGCATCACTCCTAGCCTGGATATCCAGAGAGTAATGCTTGGTAAAGGTATGGACTGTTTTCCAGGTGGCTGCTTGACAAATTTGTAAGAGAGGGATATCCCTGGCCGCAGCCAGGGAAGCAGCTGTACCTCTTGTGGAATGAGCCCTCAGGCCTGAGGGTGGAGTTTTCCCCAGTTTTTCATAGCAGAATTGTATACAAGACACAATCCACCTGGCAATAGATCTTTTAGTGGCAGGTTTGCCCTTCCCCACTTCTCCATAAGTGAGGAACAACTGGAGGGAGTCAAACCTGTGACCCTTGGTACACTCTATGTAGTAACTAAGGGCTCTTGACATCTAAACTGTGAAGCCTCCTTTCCCCTGAGGAAGGATGATCAGTGAAGAAAACAGGGGAGAGAGAGAGACTGGTTTAAATGGAAGTCTGAAACCACTTTGGGCAAGAACCTTCTGTTGGTTCTAAGGACCACTTTATCCCTATGAAAGGAGATAAAAATCAGGTTCCACTGACAGGGCTTGCAATTCACTGATACACCTGGCAGAGGGAACGGCTATCAAGAACACAGTTTTCCAAGTCAAGTACTTAAGCTCTGCTGAAGACATAAGCTCAAAGGAGGGTTGCATAAACTGAGCAATGCAAACATTCAGATCCCAGGCAGGGGCAGGGTCTCTAAAAGGGGGACTGGTGTGAAACAATCCTTTAAAGAATTTACAGAACACAGGATGGGAAGACAGTGAGGAAGGCTTCCCCACAGACAAAAACTCAGAAACAGCTGACAAGTGTACCTTGACAGTAGCTGGTCTGAGGCCTAGGGCCATTAAGATGGACCATATAATCCAGAACCGTAGGCAATTCAGCAGTGTCTGGGGAAATATTCTTCTTAGAACACCAAATGCTGAATCTTTTCCATTTGGAGTTGTAAGTCTTTCTGGTGGAGGGCTTTCGAGAAGCCTTGAGGATATCCAGAACCCCTTGGGAAAGATGCAGATCTGCAAACTCTAACTCTTCAAGAGCCAGGCTTTGAGATTGAGAGACTGAAGATTGGGGTGCCAAGTCCTCCCCTGAGAGGATGTTAACAGGTTGTAATTCCTGGGAAGAGACAGGGGAAGATGGACTGCTAGGGACAGCAACAGGGGGTATCAGGGCTGTCTGGCCCAATCTGGAGCAACTAGAATCACCTTGCAAGGTTGAGACCTTATTTTGACCAAAACTTTGAACAGGAGTGGGAAGTGGGGGAAGGCAAACAGAAACTTCCCTTCCCAATTCAGAATCAGGGCGTCCAGGGGGACTGAGCCCAAGACTGGAGGTCTGCAACAAAAGAGAGGGAGTTGGTGATTGTCTGGGGCTGCAAAGAGATCTATCTCTGGAGTGCCCCACCTTGAAAAAATCACTTTCAAAACCTGAGGGTCCAGGGACCATTCGTGATGGCCCTGAGAAATCCTGCTCAGTGCATCTGCTAGCACGTTATCCTTGCCTGGAAGGTGAACTGCTACAAGAGAGGGAATAAGCCAGGGACCACAACTTCATGGCTTCTGTGCACCACCTTGTTCTGAACTGACTGTGAGAATGCTTTTAGAGCTAGAAAAACTGCCCTGAGCTCTAGAAGATTGATGTGGAGAAGGGATTCCTGGGGGGACCACAGGCCCTGGGCAGTAAGGGACCCCAGGTGGGCTCCCCAGCCCAGAAGAGAACCACGTGGTAAGGACCACTGAACAAGGCTGAGCAACAAAAGGAACACCTTGCCTTAAATTGTCCTGATCCTGCCACCACTGGAGGGCCTGGATCAAGGTCAGAGTCACTGGAATCAGTTTGGTAAGGGAGTATTTCTCTGAGACCCGAAAGCTCTCAGGTGGAACTGAATATCCCTTATCTGGAACCTCGCCCCTTGGACCACTGCTGTTGAAGCTGCCAGGTGGCCCAGAAGCTGGAGGAAATGCCTTGCTGGTAGAGATACCTGAAGGCTGAAGGAAGAAGCTAGTTCCATATGAGCCCTTGCCCTTTCTAGAGAAAGAAAGGCTCTTGCTCTGAGTGTGTCCAGTTCTGCCCCTATAAAGGTAAGAAGCTGGACTGGTTTGAGAACTGACTTGGGAAGGTTGAGAAGAAATCCTAGAGAAGTGGGCACTTGCTGGGTCACTTGTAGGTGAGACTTGACTTGGTCTGGAGACTGACCCACTATTAGCCAATCGTCCAGATAAGGAAAAATGGAAATCTTTTGCCTTCTTAGAAAGGCAACTACTACTGCCAGGCACTTTGTGAAACCCTTGGGGCTGAGGTTAGGCCAAAGGGCATTGGTCTGAACTGATAATGGCCTGAGGGCAACTCGAACCTGAGGTACTTTCTGTGGGAGCACCTGATGGGAATGTGAAAGTAGGCATCTTTGAGGTCCAGGGAGGCTAGCCAGTCCCCTGGCCTTAGAGAGGGAAGGATTATTCCCAGAGTTATCATCTTGAACTTTGGTTTTAAAAGATGTTTGCTTAGATATCTTAGGTCTAGGATGGGTCGCCACTCCCCTGTCTTTTGGGGTCAGGAAATACCTGGAGTACAGTCCTTTGCCCCAGTGTAAGTAGGTACTCTCTGTCTTAAAGCTAGGAGAGAAGAAAACCTCTGCCTCTAGGGCAAGGGTTTCCGAAAGGTTTGCAGGTGGAAAAAATCTGGCTCTCATCTTTGGAAATTTTTTGAAGCTGAGAACCAGTCCCTGGCTTTACTTCCAGGACCCACTTGTCTGATGCAATAGACATCCAGTCCTGAGCAGTGGGGCCAGCCTGCCCCTTCTGAATAGGAGAGTCGACCCGGCAGACCCATCAGGGTGTCTGCTTGTGCAGGCTTTAGGCTGAGGGGTGGATGCAGGCCTGCTCATCCCCTTCTGCCTCTCCCTCTGAAGAAACCCCTCTCCAAAAAGGCAGAAGAGGCCTGTGCTTGGTAAAAAGGCCTTTGAAAAGGCCTGCCCCTAGACTGCTGCCTTTGAGGAGTTGCTTGCCTTTCCTTGGCCTGAGCTCTCCTGTAAGTGGTCCTGTACTTGTCCATTTTCTTCATGCAATTCTCTGTCTGCTCCCCAAACAGGATTACCCACTACAAGAAAATCCATAGCCTTAGCCTCGGTGTCCTGCAAGAGGCTAGTACATCTGAGCCAAACCATCCTCCGAAGAGCCACAGATGTAGCCATGACTCTTGATGAAACATTATTAGAGTCCACAGCAGCATGAAACTGAACCTTAGATGCCTCAGTCCCATCTCCGGCCACCGCCTTCAGCTCCTTGGCTAGCTGGGGGGAAGCCTGTTCAGCCAGTGCCAGTACAGTGTCCCACCTGGACTTCTGGTACCTGGCTGTATAGGCCATGTAATTCACCTGCCTGAGTCCCAAAGAAGATGCCATGTACTGCTTCTCTGCCACGGCATCAATCTTCCTGGAGTCCTTGTCGGGGGGGGGGTGTGAAGCCAAGGGAATATTTGCCTTGTCACAGGCAGCAGCCTGCACTACTCCAACATGGCTGCATTGCTGATATAAGAACTCCATGTCTGAGCCTGAAAGTGTATGCCTCTTGTCCATTCTTCTATCCACAGGAGGTATAGTGTTAGGAGACTAAGACTTTTTGTGCCTGTTTCCCAAGAGATTTATTGAGGGGAATAAACAGTCTCCTGGACTCTGGGATATCCATCATCTCTACATAATCAGGCTCTTCTTGATCTTCCACAGCCTCCTCCATAGGAAGCTGGAGGGTTTCAGCCACTTTTCTGTAAAACATAAAATGGAAACGGGACTCAGAAAGCCTAGGAGGGGAAACACCTGATGGTCTGTCTGGGGAGATATCCGGTTCCACAGGCACATCCAGACCTTCACTTACATCATAATCCTCAAATTCCCCTTCCTCTTCAAACTCCAGTTCATAAAAATCTTCAAGGGTATACTCTTGAACCGGGGGAACCAACCGAACCGAACCCCTGCCAGAAGGAGCTGGATCGGTCTAAACAGGATGGAGAGATTCCACAATCTGAATCACCCTGGCTATCTCTTCGGCGGTCGAAACATGAAGCTCTGGATCAGAACCGGTCAATTTATCTTTGCGCTTTCTTTTTGTCGGAACCAATCCCTCAGAATCGGCTCTCCCTTTGCCCAAAGAAGTATCGCCCTGGTCAGAGGGCACTCCTTCTGGTTCGGTTGAAACCGAACCGGGCTGGCCATCTGGGTCAGTGGACTTCTCTGCCTCCTTTTCCCTCAGTCTACCTAATCTCTTCTCAAGGGTAGATTTGGGAAAATTTTTACTTATTTGACAGTCTGAATTGAGGTGGTCAAACCCCAGACAATAAACACAGGAAGTGTGGGGATCGCCCTTGGCAAAGACCTCCCAACACTCACTGCAGTGTTGAAACCCAGTGGGCCCGTTTTTTTTCTTGGGTTTCTCAGACATGGCCAACCTAACCAAACCTCCCCTTTTTTTGGCAACCGCCAGGCAAGACTCCCTTATCGGTTCCTAACCATGTCACGGGTATTGGAAAAAAATGGTTAACACACATTTTTTTTTTTAGAACCAATAAGAACCAGTAACCACACACTAAATACAGCAAAATTCACAATCAAATGGTCGGTTCAGCTGAACAGACCCCACTTTTACAAGTTCCACAAAGAAAAATAGAACAATTCCTATCTAGTACTCACGGCACCACAGACAGAGACTGAACAGACTATGTGGATACTTTTTTTCGGTTTAAACCGACGAAAAACTGAAAACTTTAACCGACTTCGAACCGAGCTGAAGAAGAAATCTCCAGAGCGACCGTTCAGTGAGGCAGAGTAAAGAATCTGATGGTTTGAGTTCAAAACACTCCAGACAGAGACTTCAACCGAGCTCGAGCTCAGCGTTCCATGCCCTGCATGGAAAGTTAACCCTTAGTTCTCCAGGGCAGTTCAAAGGTTGAGAATCACTGCAATTGTCAGAATACAGCAAGACGTCATGCTGTTTGAAAAAACTAGTAAAACAATTTGTGGCTTCAGTTCCCATCTTAACTTGCTGTCCATTTACAGAAAATGAATGTCATAACCTTGTACTGTCCATTGGTTGTAGTTTTCGTACCAACCTCCAGAAGTCCCGAGGTCTAGTATCCAAAGTTGGCAAAAATGTAGTTTTATAATATTTTTCAAAGTCAAGTGAACACCGTAAGCCTTTGGCAGACGGGGCTTGCGGCATTCTCCCAGCTGGCAGTCAGGATTTTCAATCCCAACAGCCAAGTGCCACAAGTTAGACCAGTTTTTCCCTGCTTTAATGTGAGCCATTTGGGGGACCTTTTTTTATGGGACTTGTGCCAAATCTTTGGCGCAAGCTGCTGTAAATTGAGGAAACTGCCACAACTGTGGCACATGTATCAAAATGGTGTTCAGCTGCATCAAAGGGGTTTGGTGCACCTGCGTCAATCGGGCTGATGCAGGGCTTGATGCAAGCCCTGCATCACCCTTTGAAGATCGTGCCCTTAGCGTGTGGCCATGGTCAAATCCATGCCGATAGAAAAATTGATCTTTTTTTAGTTCAGCTGCAGGATTCAAAAGCCAGCACCCACACCACCACACAGCAGTGCAACATGCTGCCACCAAGCATAACACATGGCCTTTTTCCTGATTTTTTATGTTCAGTGTGCGCGGACATGCAGCAAACATTTTGTTAGCAGAGCAGCTTTTGAGGGGTGTGTCACTGTCAGTCCAATGCAGAGTCGTCTGTAAGGGGTTTATCAGTGTCACACCAATCATCAGCCAGGCTGATCATGACACTGTTCTGGCTTGTTGGGAGGAAACTTTGTGTTGTTCGAAGGAGAGAGATGACCCATAAGTCAGTTCTTTCTTTTGATCTGCGTAACTGCCACTTAACAAGCACAGCTGCTCTGTCATGATTAGCCTGCTGAGGTTGACTTACACCCTGCAACAAAGAAAACCATGCATCAATGTCTGTTGTTGCCACTGCTGTTACTGTTCCTCCACCAGACCCTCCCACTCATCACCTACACCCCCTCCTCCAAACAAACATAATACCAACACTGGGGAGCCCAATCTCCCAGTGTCGCCACCTGAAATAAAGAAAACCATCCCTAGTAGCTTTTTGTTCTACAGTATAGCCTGTGAAAAAGAAAACTGTCTATCGATGTCTGTTGCTGCTGCCGCTGTTAATCCTCCCACTCAACCATCCCAACTCAGCACTCGCCACCCCACACCCCCTTACTTACCCACTGGGAGTCCAACGCTATAATCCTCCTTGGACTGCAGACATGGCTCTTCAATGCCAGACTGTGAACAGAGGAAATCAAGTACGCAGTTCAATGTATTTCAACCGGGTTTTGAACTCAGTGGCATAACTTGGTCATTTTTTAATATTTTTCCTGAAATTTTCAACATGCCTTTTTTGGGACTCCACCTCATTAACAATGGTAGTGAAATTAGGCAAACCTGTTCCAAAAGGTGATTTTGCAGTCAGTGCATGAAATCATCTTTTTGGCAGGAGCTGAAAATGTTTTTGCCCTTGTTCATGAGGTGGGGTCATAAGAAAGCTATGTTCAAAATTGAGGGTAAAGGTATTAAAAAAACAAAAGTTATGAGCCTACGTTGAAATTTATGAACGCAGGCTCATAACTTTGATCATTTTCAATACTTTGATCCCAAATTTTCAGCACAGCCATTTCTTCACAGCACCTCATGAATGATGCAGCTAACACTTTTCAAATCCTAGCAAAAATGTGTTTTCGCACTTGTGATGCGACATCACCTTCTGGGCAGGATTTGAACATTTTTTCCACCCTTGTTAATGAGGTGAACTCATTAGAAAGCTGTGAGGTCATAAGAAGGCAATGTTGAAAATGTGGGGTACAAATATGAGAAAACAGTTGTGAGTCTACGTTGCAGTTTTTCAATGCATGCTCATAACTGTGGAAATTTTCAATATTTTGAGCACAACTTTTCAAGAAAGCAATTTTTTCACACCACCTCATGAAGGTGACAACTGCCATTTCTCAAGTCCTACCCAAAATGTGTTTTAACACTTGTGGTGCAAAATGACATTTCAGCCATTGTTTTATAAATAACTTATGCTCAGAAGGAGTAGTCATATAAAGATTGTTGAAAATGTGGGGTAAGATGTGAAAAACCAACTCAGTTACGAGAAAATGAATTGTTCCAACATTTACTTGTAACTATTTTTTTGCAGATATTGGCCCCTAATATTCAGCATATCCCTTGTGTTACCCCACCTTCTGAACATGGTAGGTGTCATTTTTCAAATCCCCTCTGGAACTTGGTTCCCCAGTTGCACAGCAAAATCACCCGTTGGATGGGATTTTAAAAATTCCACCTGTATTGATCATAACGCCGGGTCATAAAAAGACTGTTGGACATTTGGGGTCAAAATGTGGGAAACCACTTAAAAGTAGATATTGCCTCTCAGCTGCCCTATCCTGGGTAATTACAGTGTAACAATGTGTTAAAGCAGGACACCACTGAAAATGAGATACTGCATTTCATCCTCTCTAGCATGGGTAAATATATAGTAAAAATGTGTACAAGCAAGACCCGGTACAACAGCAACACCAGCGGCAAACATTTGACATTGACAAACGCTTGTTATTGGTTTGTAATTTTTTACAAGAAAAGGCCCACTAAACTGCGACAGCTCATTTTCCAGGTGCATCCTGAGGGTTGTTTATATGAACTGGTTTTACTGAAAGGGAGAATGTTGGCAGGGCACTAGAAAAACACTCCTACTCTTACAATATGAACTATAGGATCTGAAACTTCCCCTTTGACAGCAGCTAGAGATGGGTGAGAAGGGACCTCGTCTTTCTGTCTTATCTGAAGGATGATACAGCAGCAGTGCAGTACCCATCTTGTTCTGCAGTACAGTGTCAGTACTGGGTATTATCCCCAAGTTCCTGATGTGGGACTAGGAATCATACCTTTCTGATCTTCCAGCCTCAAAGCCAAGTGTGCAACCAACTGAACAACCAACACTGCCATCTCCTTCCTCACCCTTATTAATAACAAAAAAGGTTTTTCCACTTACTTTACCACCTGCCTCTGTGCTTTGTCTGGATCTATAGCCGGAAAGGAAGCTATAGTCTGCCCCAAAGTCAGGTCTTCAGAAATCTGCTCTGTCCTTTCTGCAGGGGTAAAAATTGGTGCTTCATTCTGATCGACAACAGATACGGTGACAGTTGCAGTTGATGTGGGAAGCTGAACAGCGAAGGGTACTTGGTTTTCAGCTGTTACCAGGAGAATGTACTGGTTTGTAGTCTCAAAGTCTAATTCCTGGTGAGAAGTTTTTATGGTGGGGTGTGGGGGGATTGTGAAAGAGAGGGAGAGAGAGAGAGATCAGTAACATTAATGGCTTGTCATAAAATATACATGCTCAATTCTGGCTCTCCTTTGGTTAAAACCCCATCACATGGGACTACATTACAACATACAGTACCCCTGCTGAAATACCTCAGGGGTGCATTACCTGAGAATACAACCTGTTGGGGTCAAAAAGGTAATCAGCTCCCGATGAGACTGCCGTCAGAAGCTTTCAGGCCATGATTTCTGTGCATGCAACCAATGAGTTCTCAGCTACAGGTATAACCAAATCCATGTCTCCCCCGCCCCAACACAGCACACGCTGCCAGAATGTCCTCCACAACACATGTTCCAGGCAGCAAGTCCATATTGCTGTGCACATGAATACCCACCACATCAAGCTGCGACCAGCACAGTGAGTAAATTGCCCTTTCATTTTTTTCCTCTCAGCTCTTACCACCACAAGTCAAGAGCATGGTAGCAGGTGAGGGAAGACGCATCTTGCTAAAGAAACAGAAAGTGAAAAGTACTCTTCCAATTCACCAAATCCATCCAGTAGTGATGGGGATAACAATGATGCTGACCCTCAGTGCTCTTAAGCTGCTAGAAATGTACAGGCAGGCAGCACACAGAAAGGGGAGAGCTTGGTAAAAGGTAGCATATGTGTGTGGAACAGCAATTATGTGCCCCCACTGCTCTTACTACCAGTATGCTACTTTACTGAATCCCATTTCATAAGTGGAATAAGCTGCCTCTCTGCTACGGCTGCTCCGTTTCTAGAAAACAAGCTGCTCACCCGCCCCTGAAAAGGGCACTCTGTTCCTGTGTGTGGCTCGGTGGGGCTTCTTGCCACTGGCTGCCTCTCTGCTACTCCTGCTCCACTTCTAGTGGACAAGGGAACGCGCTCTCTCCTGGAACTTGAATTTCTGCTCCTTCAGTTTGATGTGTTGCCAGCCACTCCTAGCCCCTCCACACAATTGGCTACACCACTTTTACTGAATTTCAGGCTTCCTTACTGAACTGTGCTGCAGGTTTCTCTTAAAATTTCAAAAGAACCATAACACTGTACTGCAATGTTATTTATCCCTGTTTGTCACTAAACTGGAGAAGTGTTTTAAATGCTTTAAATGCTTCTTAGCAATTGTTTAGTGAGCCTGATTCCCCTAAGCCATAGTGATTACAGCACTTCTGTGTGGATTTTATTGCTAAGTTAACTGCTCCTTCTTCTGCCCTTCTGGCGCCTTGCCTGAATTGCCACCTGCTGTGTACTGTTTCAGCCTCCTTCTTCCTGTAGAGACTACAGTCCCCCCGCCTCGCTAATCTGCTGGCTCTTTTGTCCTACTACCCACCCACCATTTAACTCAAATGCTGAGGCTCCGACAGCACTACATCTGTTCACTGCTTTTTCTCTCTCTCTCTCTTTCTTTCTCCAGCTGCTCGCCTGCTCCCGTGTGTGGCTCGGTGGCGCTTCTTGCAGCAGGCTGCCTCTCTGCTACTCCCGCTTGGCTTCTAGCAAATTCCCCGCCAGTGCTACCTGGGCAATTTCTTATATAAGCAACTGTGATCACCTGATCTCGTTATGAATAAGTGCCCGCTTTTTCATTAGCGCCTTAGACTGTGTATCCACTAGGGGCACACAAACGTACAGCTACTTCTCTTCAAGCCTAATCAATCAATCATAAGATCTTTCAAAATCCAAGCAATCAGTTAAGCCCATCTTCTTTGGTGACCTCCTCCCTATTACTACTCTACTGCTCTCCTTGCTATGGCCCTCAACTTTCTACTCCCCCTCCTCACTGCCCTCTCTCTTCCCCTTTTTACCCTCTCCTCACATCCTTTGCCACTACTACCCCACCTCCTACATTCCCCTCCTCCCCCCAGTTTCATCTCTACTATTACCCCCTCCTCTTATCTCATCATATGGGTGCACTACCCTTTCCACTCTAGTGCCTTTCTCCTTTCTACCTCCCTTTACTTCACACTACTGCATCTCCTATGCTTTCAGACCGCCCCCCCCCTGCTCACCGCATACTGTATATCACATAACTACTCATTCTAACTCGGCCCCCTGGTACAAGAGTGCAAAACTGCACTTTTTAATCATAGTGCTCCTACTTCTATCTGCTGGAGACATCAATCCCAACCCTGGCCCTCCAAATGTTCCAGGGACCACTCCCCTAAATCCAGCAACCTCTCTATCTAACCCCACTAGCTTCCCCCGGCAGCCTAAAGATTCTCCACCTAAACATCTGCAGCCTTCTTCCCAAAATTGATCTACTCTGGCCTCTAGTTTCACTCACTCTGGATATCATCATCCTGATTGAAATTGGGGACTCATCTCTGTATATCCCAGGCTTCTCTTTATCCTGACAAGACTGGTCTAGGAGGGGAGGAGGTGTGGCAATTTCTCGGTAAATTCTGTAAGTTGGTTTAACAGCTATCTATCCAATAGGACTCAAGTTGTAAAATTCAACTTGGCAACCTCAGACAAAATAGTCATGGATTTTGGTGTACCACAGGGATCCATTCTGGGTCCTCTTTTCTCAATCTTTAATAATATAATGCAAAATGCCTCCTCCTGTTCATCATTACTGTATGCAGACGACCTTGTTCTTTATATCAGCTCAAATGATGTTCTTGCTCTCTACCATAATCTATCTGTGGCTTTCATAAGTGTACAATCCTGGATCACCAGTCTTATGCTTGTTCTTAGCATTGGCAAAACTCAGGCTATGCTTCTTGGCCCATCTGCCAAGCTAAAAACTATTGAGACCTTTTTAGGATCTCCTGTGCTGACGGTACCCCTCTGGAGGTGGTAAACTCCTTCAAATACCACAGGGTTCTATTTGATGAATCTCTTAATTTTGATCACCATATTGCCACCCCATGTAAGTCCATCAATGCTAAATTAGGGATAGCCTACAAAACAAGCCATGGTCTCACACAGAAGCACAGACTCACAGCAGATAAGCACTGCTTCGCCTACCCAATCTTCCCATTTCACTACCTATTGGATAAGCTGCAGATCCTAGTTAACCAACAGCCTACTTCTTCCTAACCCCCACCAGAACTGCCTTATGTCTGTCCCATGCATTCTTGAATTCCCTCATTGTTTTTGAACCCATGAACTCCTCAGGAAGGTCGTTCCATGCGTCCACCAGCCTCTCCATAAAAAAAAAAAATACTTCCTCACATTACCTCTGAGCTGTCCCCCCCTCTATCTTCAAATTGTGCCCTCTTGTTCTTGTACATCTCTTTTTCTGAAAGATGCTACCCTCTTGGACTTTGTTGATTTCCTCGAGGAACTTGAAGGTTTCTATCATGCACCCCCCTCCTTTCTTCAAGGGTATACATATTAAGCTCCTTTAGTCTCTCTTCATATAGCTTCTGGTGCAGACCCTGCACCATTTTAGTTCCCCTCCTCTGGACTGCCTCTATCTTGTCTATGTGCTTGCGGAGATGAGGTCTCCAGAACTGCACACAGTACTCCAGACGGGGTCTCATCAACTGTCTGTACAGAGGGATAACAACCTCCTGTTTTCTACTGGTGATGCCTCTCTATACATCCCAGTATCCCCCCAGCCCTCCTTACTGCCTTCTCGCATTGTTTGCTTACCTTTAAGTCATCTGATATGACCACCCCCAAGTACTCTTCCATTTGTTGTTGTTCTTGTTAGTACCCCCCAAAACTGTGTACTCTACCCCTCTTTTTTTGTTTCCCAGGTGCATTACTTTGCATGTCTTTCCATTGAATTTAAGCTGCCATTCTTCTGACCATTCCTCCAACCTTGCCAAGTTCCTTCTCATCCTTTCTACCCCCCCCTTGTGCATGAACCCAGTTGCAGATCTTTGTGTCATCTGCAAAGAGGCATACTTTTCCTTCCAGTCCCTCTGCAATGTCACTTACAAAGACATTAAAAGGACCGGCCCCAATGCTAAACCTAATTGCCGCTAATATTTTCTTGGTGGACTCTGTTTACTATTACCTCTGTGTCCTGTTGTACAGCCAACTTTCTACCAAGGCTACCACCCTGGGACCCACTCCCAGGCTGGCTAACTTGTTTATAAATCTTTTGTGTGGTACTGTGTCAAATGCCTTGCTAAAGTCTAGGTAGGCCATGTCCACAGCCCCTCCCTGGTCTACTACTTCAGTCACCCAGTCAGAGAAATCTATTAGATTCATCTGACATGACCTTCCCACTGTGAAGCCATGCTGCCTTGGGTCCTGTGCCCTGCTGGTCTCTAGGTACTCAACAATTCTTTCTTTTAGCCCTTCCGTGAGACTGGCTATCGCCAGGGGTATCCTACTTCCGTCGCTTGCATATGGAGCTGTCATCTACAGCAATGCATTCAAAGCTTCTATACGTAGATGGGACACAGCCTATTATAATATATGTCGGTGTGCTTCTGCATCCCCTAGGTTAAAACATCACTGCCTCCTATATGCAGACCTAAACTGTCCTTTCCCGATGGTCCACCAGCTCCTTTCTCTTGGGGCTCTACTGGACAGTATATTAAGACATAACGTGCCTATTTCTCTCACTCCCATGCTTGTCCCTCAGTCCACCTTCTACATCCTCTGATCTGCAGATCTTTCCTTACTCCACATTTCCAGATGTAAAACATGAAAAGGTACATCAGGATTTTCCTATGTGGCACCCAGTTGTTGGAACTCCCTACCCCTTAATGTATGCCTGGCCCCTAGTCATGCCATATTTAAAAAGAGGCATCACTCCCTCCTTGCTGTGTGCACCTGTTTCAACCCACCCTAAATCTTGGCATCCTGTGCTCTACTGCTCCATGGTTTCCTATATTAAGTATTTCCCTGCTTCCACCTGCTTCCCACCATCTTCTCTCCGTGATCTCCTTCCCCATCGTTCCTCTCTCTCTCTCCCCATGCTATGCCCTGCCGTACTGTTTCACCTACTACTCTGCCTCTTTACTCCCTCTCTTTTAGAATACCCTGAAGCTTGTAATTGCATACCTTAGTCAATACTCCAGTTGTAATCACTGGCACTTACTGCACACGTTTGTAATGTCTAATATCCTACTGTTTCTTTGTTATTGCACTACCCAATGTTACCTGGTTAAACTTATTTCTCCTGTATTTCCAATATATTGTATTTTTTACATTGTCCTGCCTTTCCATTTGTTGTACTGTTTCCTTTTGCTATGTTGTAACCTTCCGGGTCGTGTCTGAAAACAGTCACTTCTTTGTCTAGTGCACTCACTCGGTTATTACAAATTAAATAAATAAATCTGTCTCCTCAGCCATTCAGTTCGCTACCACCCTTTAAGTCATTGTAACCAAAGCCTACGAGTCGCTCATACTACAGTTATCCCTCCCCTTCACACACTCTATATTCATGGCAGGTGCCTACTGTTGCTCTGGCCTACAATCCGCTGTTAAACTTACAGATTCCATTGTCTCCCATACTTTTTCAGGCAAGGTCTATATCATGGGAGATTTCAACTCGAACTGGCTATCCCACTCCCTTAACAAAATATGGAATGACACTGCTGCCCATAATCTGTCCCAACTCATTTTTGAATCTTCCAGGATGAATGACAAAATGTATAAAAACTTCCTGATCGACTGGGCCCTCACTTCACACCAGCACAGTCATTAAATCAGGGGTACTTCCTGACTCATTAAGTGACCACCACATGGTCTTCCTGGTGCGTAAAATACAGAGTCAAGGCCCCACCCAAGACCCTACTAACTCGATCATATAAATCACTAAACCTTGCTCCCTTCCTCCAAGACCTCGCTCATACAAACCGGGACCCTACTGCCTTGGCGACCTCTATAGATGTAGCAACAGATTTCTTTAAATTTAAATTCCTTGACATTTGGAACTGGTATGCCCCTCTCAGCTGAGTCAGAGTCCAAGGTTACCACCTTCCCTGGATCTCTCCTGAACTGATAACATGCCAAAGAGCAAGGGCTCTAGCCTGGAAACAACATAAAGTCTATAATCTACAAAGCGATTATGATGCCTGTCGAGCTCTATGTAACAAATGCACAAAGGCCACTCACTTAGACAAAGCCAAATACTTTAGCTCTACCTTTTCAAGTAAACATTAATACCCCTTCTAAATTTTGGAAGGTCATCCACTCTCTCTTCTCCCTTCCCTCCACTCCTACTTCCCTCCTCCTCAAAATAAACAATTCCCTAGTAACCGACCACCCTAATGTTGCAAATGAATTCAATATCTACTTCACCTCTTGTGCTTCTACCCTGCTATCTTCCACTCCTGCCATATGGACTGTTCCCCCCACTGACTCCAGCATACCTCCCCTGGCAAACTGCTTCTCCTTCTCTAAAACTACCCCTTCAGACACCTTGGAAGCCGTACTTGCACTAAACCCTTCCAAAGGTAGTTCACCTGATGGGATAGACCCTAAGCTGTTATATCTCTCGGCCCCAGCCACTGCTGACCCACTTTCTGACCTCCTCAACTTTGCTGCTATCCAGCTGGCTGGAAACATGCTGTTGTATTTCCTTTACCCAAGGGAGGTGATCCTTCTGCTCCTAGAAACTACCATCTTATTTCCCTCTTTCCCACCCTAGTGAAATTACAAACGCATCTGGTCTTCAGACAACTCTCTTCCTATGTCTCCAATGCCAACTTCTTCACTCCCTTCCAATCTGGTTTTCGGAACAAAACCCTACTCTACCACCTCTCTGATTAGGTTACTGACTCAATCCTCTCAGGGATGGACAGTGGCCAACTCAAATCTGCCATTTCTGCAGATTTAGCCAAAGCTTTCAACACAGTCTTCCCCTCACTTCTATTAAACACCCTCTCCTCAGCAGGCGTATCTGACCAGGCAACAAACTGGTTCAAAGCCTACCTTGTAAGTTGGACTCCGTAAGAATAACTGATTCCATATTCTCTCCCCTCCCTATCAATAATGGGGTACCTCAAGGCTCTGTGTTGGGTCCTATACTCTTCTCCATTTTCCTGAACAACCTCCCATCTGTCTGTACATCTACCTCTTTACACATGTATGTAGATGATACGGTCCTTTTCACCTCAGGTGACTCCCCCACCGATGTTGCCACCAGACTTCAGCAGGACTTCAACAAGGTTCAGCTCACATCACTTTTCCTTAATGCCAAGAAGACAGTCTCCATGACCTTCGTCACTAGGCAGAAACTCTCTAGGCTCCCCTTCCTGCTCTCCTTCCATACCCTTGATGGGACAGTTCTTGAGGACACCTCTTCATTTAGATACCTGGGTGTACCAACACCTCAACTTCTCTGGCCACGTTGACAGCATCCTGAAAAAGCTGTACCTCAAGCTTGGTGCTTTATAAGGGAACCAGAACTGCCTCCTTCCCTCTCCCAGGCAAGGCATGACCTTGTCCAGAAGATGGTCCTCCCAGTATTTGATTACTGTGATGTAGTCTACAGTGCAGCTCCCAAGACCTCCCTAGCCAGATTGGATACTCTCTTCAGTTCCTTATGCCGCTTCACCCTGGACTCTCCCCCCCATCACACACCACTGTCTTCTCTACCACACTCTGGCTCTCCTATCACTTGAAAATAGACGCCTCCATCATTGTGCCAAATCAGTTTCTAAATTTGGGTTTGGCTCACTCCCTCCTACCTTTCTTCCTCCCATCAGCACCCCCAACTGTCCATAGATCTATCGACTCCCATTCCTTGGCAATCCCCCGCTGGTTCTACCTCTGTTGGCCAAGCTGCCTTTTTGTATCGGTTTCCAAAACTCTGGAATTCACTCCCTCCTCAAATCCACAACTCCTCCCCCCTGATTTTATATCCTCTACCCTACACAACTTGCTCTCAGTCAATTGTTCATGCACCTAATGCCCCATGCCCTGCCCAATATCTCCTCTTCTACCTATTTATCTCCACTCGGCTCCTTCTCCTAACACTGCCTGACCTACTCCCTCTTCTCCTTATGCTGGTACTGGCTCTGTCTCGTCCCTCTGTTATACTGCCTCCCTGCAAGTCTTTAAAGTTAAATTTCAGTCACTGCACCAGACCAGTCACATGCACTTGACCACATGCCCATCATATGTGCCAACAGCAAACTAGCTCTTATGTTGTTGCTGTCCTGAGTAGTTATATTCTAACTGCATTTACTGATACTGGTTGTGTATTAGGCATTGCTAATACACATGCACGTCAGCATATCTGCTCCAGTACCTGCTTAACTGCAATGCTAATACTGTTGTCCTATAATTGTACTGTTACTGTAGGACTACATGTATTTCGTATGCACTGCAGCATCCCACTATGTTTCCTTCAAGTTGCACCATGTGTCGGGCAAATAGCTGTAAGCTCATCTGCTCCTGTGCCCGTTTAATCTGAACTGTTACTACTTTTGTACAATAATTGTATGTTTAATGTATGTAGTATGCTACTTTGTATTCTTCATAAAATCCCTATACCCTTCCCCCAGGATGCAACATGAGACGAGTAACTTGTTGTTCAGTGTGCCTTTCCTGGTGAAATATTTCAATAAATAAAAATAATTAAATAAAAACTCAGGCTTTCTGTTTACTGTAAAGATACCAATCTCTCTGCCTTGATATAAAAATAAATTTAGTTCTCCTTGATTAGGTATTCAGATGCCAAGTCTGATATGTATTCGCTTGTCTTCACTGGTGCACCAGACCAGTAAGAGTTCTTTCTAGTGTTCCAGGGCAAAACAGAACATGTCCTGGAAGTAGAACCAGTGGAATTTTGACCCCCCAATTCAATTCATCTTTGCATGATTGCAGGTGTACTAGCTTCTTTGTAGAATCTGTCTGACACATGCAACTATAATGACCTTCAATGTAAGGAGAAAGATATCTCCATTCCTTGTTATCATAAGCAATTTTCAGCAATTTTGCTGTCATGTTAACACGCTTACGTTTAATTCCATACAGCAGTATATATTTGTATGTTTCATTAGAAATATTATGAAATACAAGAATTTTCAGAAAAATTTTGCACCTACCTTTACAGTTTTTAAAATGCCCTGATTGTTTTCGCTGTCTGTTGTTATGTTGAAGAAGCCTCCGGCATTCCCTTTTACAATGCGGTATACTGCTATCCACGCTTTTGAGTGTGGCTCATCCTTCTCTGTCACACTTAGCCGTGCTACTTCATGACCAACAGTGTTTTCGGGTGCACTCCCCTGATACTGTGGCAAAAAAGGAAGCTATTAGGAATAATTGGCACAGAAGTGAAAAACTGTTTGCACACAACTTGCCCCAATCAGTCTGTTCGGGTCTCAAGGTCATAGTTGTCTTAACAGTCATTGTCAGAACTGAAATTGGTGCAGACACTGAGCCTGGTGCTAACACCGAGTGATGTCAACACTGAGGTCATCAGTGGCACATAGATTGGAATCCCCCCCCGTCAATGATAGTGGTACCAATCTCAGTACAGACACTGACAATACTATTGAAATCAACATAGATATTAGCACTAGCCCTGGTGCAAACAGGACAAGCAGATACAATACTGGAGCCAGTGGAGATGCCAACCCTGATCCCAGAGTTCACAATGCAAATGGCAATGTTCCCAGAGATGGCGTAGATTTACTTATTTCAATGCATTATACTAGGAAAGACATAATGAGCTGGTAACAGTTCATTTCCAGATGTGTCCAGGGTGAAGAGGAGAAAAATTAAAATTACATACCCATGATAATTCTTAATCTTCTTGGACAAATCTTCAGCATTTATTTATACTTCTGGGTTATATGCCAGAGACTCTGGGATCCTCGGGAGACAAAAATTTTCTGGAGGGCTGGTGCCAAGGTAGGACCACAAATGCACAGCACCATGAGATTAGCTCATGCCTCTGTAGGCTATCTCAGTGTTTACCCCTCCGAATGCCTCAGTACCTTTTTTACTGAAGAGGTGCACTGTAATATAACTTAAGGAACATCTAATGTAGCAAGGGCATAAGATCGCCTTATTGACCTATGTAAGAAGGGTCAACTGTAAATGTCTTCACAGCCCAAACAAAATGAGGGAGTGAAGATCAGGAACAGACTGAGTGAGCTCAGGGGATGGCGGATGGACATATGAATAAATGGTGAAGACTTGTCCAAGAAGATCAAGAATTACAGTAGGCACGTAATTTTCATATCTACAGTACCTGGACTTAAAGTCTTCACCATTTATTCATACTTCTGGGTTAGAGTACCAAGCTAAACCAAGCCCCCAAGCAGAACAGTAGGAGCTCACTCAGGGCAGAAATCCATTAAGGACTGTCCCTGCCAAAGGAAGCATGCTGTCTGGCATGGATATCTAGACCACAGTGCTTCACAAAAATGTGCACTGAGCTCCAAGTAGCTGCTTTGCAAATACTGGCAATAGGCACAGAGTGTACTTCAGTCAGGGACACAGCAAACACTTTAGTAGAACGAGTGCACACCTGGCCTTCCAACTTGACCTGCACCATGGGGTAGCAATGGTGAAGGCATGCCACTATCCAAACAGAATTGCATTCGATGGATACTGGCTGAACCAGCCTGGTCATACTGGAAGACACAAAGAGTTGCTTGTCTTGATGGATATCCCCATTTCTATTGATGTAGAATTGTAAATCCCTCTTGACATCCAGGGAATGAAGAATGTTTTCCCCTTCATTTGGAAATTAAAGAAACAAGTGGGAAGAACCAAGGGCTGGTTGAAGTGGAAATCTGAAACCACTTTGGGTAGGAATTTAGGGTAAGGAGGACATAGAAACATAGAATTTGATGGCAGATAAGGACTGCTAGGCCCACCCAGTCTGCCAATTTCCCTATCTAATGGATAAGCTGCAGATCCTACTTAACCAACAGCCTACTTCCTCCTACCCCCCAACCCCTATAATTGCCTTATGTCTGTCCCATGCATTCTTGAATTCCCCCACTGTTTTTGACTCCAGAACCTCCTCAGGAAGGGCGCTCCATGCATCCATTACCTCTCCATGAAAAAGTACTTCTTACATTACCTCCGAGTCGCCCCTATCTATCTTCAAATTGTGTCCCTTGTTTTGGCACATCTCTTTTCTGAAAGATGCTACCCTCTTGGAGTTTGTCTTCCCTATGAGGTACTTGAAAGTTTCTATCATGTCCCCCCCGTCCCTCCTTTCCTCAAGGGTATAAATATTAAGCTCCTTAAGTCTCTCTTCATGTGTCTTCTGGTGCAGACCCTGCACCATTTTAGTTGTCCTCCTCTGGACTGCCTCCATCCTGTCTATGTCCTTGCGGAGACTGAGTCTCCAGAACTGCATGCAGTACTCCAGATGGGGTCTCACCAGCTGTCTGTACAGAGAGATAACAACTTCCCATTTTCTACTGGTGATGCCTCTTCCTATACATCCCAGTATCCACCCAGCCCTCCTTACTGCCCTGGATGAATCCCATCAGGCCTCATTGCTTTGTCCACCTTCAGTTTTAAGAGTTCTTTCAGAAATATTTCTTCTGTGAATGGGCTGGTATCAATGACCACCTTGTCTTTATGCCGGGGGTCTGTAACCGAGCCATGTATTTCAGAGACCCTTTGAGCAGAAGTGATGGTGTCACAACACCCATCTGCTTGTTATTTGTATTATATTTTTGCTATAAAATATATATAGAAACATTGAAGCTGACGGCAGATAAGGACTGCAAGACCCATCCAGTCTGCCCATTTCTTTTTCTACCTGATGAATGTGCCATCTGCCTTTGCTCTGTCAATGGCCTATCTATTCATACTCATCTGTATTGCTCCCTTATGCCTATCCCATGCCTGTTTGAAGCCCTGCACTGTATTCATATCCACCACATCCTGAGGTAGGCCAAGGCATGCATCCACCACCCTTTCTGTGAAAAAGAACTTCCTCACATTACCCTTTAACTGGCCTCCCTCTAACCTCATGCTGTGTCCTCTTGTCCTGCTATTTTTCTTATATTGAAACATGTAAGACTCTTTCACCTTGTTAATGCCCTTAAGGTGTTTGAATGTATCGATCATATCACCTCTCTCCCTCCTTTGCTCTGGGGTATACATATTGAGCTCCGTTAATCTGTCCTCATGTTTTCTGATGCAGTCCCTGAACCATTTTGGTTGCCCTTCTCTGGACTGCCTCAATTTGGTTAATGTCCTTGCGAAGGTGTGGCCTCCAGTACTGCATGCAGTACTCCAGATGGGGCCTAACTAGTGTCTTGTAAAGAGACATTATTGACTCCCTCTTTCAACTTGTGATACCCCTACTAATACAACCCAACATCCCTCTAGCCCTACCTACTGCTTTAGTGGTCTGCTTGGATGATTTCAGATCATCGGTGATGATGATGCCCCAGTCTCTCTCTTCCCTTGTGACTGCCAGCAACTCCCTTCCCAGCCTATAGGTGGCTTCAGGGTTTCTCTTCCCCACGTGGATGATCTTGCATTTCTTTGCATTAAATCCCAGTTGTGTCTCTTCCAATCATTTTGCTAGTATTCATATTTCTTCTCATTCTGCCCACCCCATTGGGATCATCTACTCTGTTGCAAATCTTGGTGTCATCTGCAAACAGACAAACGTTACCCTTCAGTCCATTTGCAATGTCACTGATGAAAATATTGTACAGGACTGATCCCTGAGGTACCCCACTTGTGACTTGCATCTCTTCTGACTGTATACCATTTACCACCACTCTCGGTTTTCTGCCCATCAACCAGTTTGCCACCCAGATCCTACCCAGCTTATTAATCAATCTTCTAAGTGGAACAGTATCGAAAGATTTGCTGAAGTCAAGGTAGCTGACCTCAACTGCTCCACCTTGGTCCACCACTCTGGTTACCCAGTCAAAGAAATCTATGAGTTTAGTTTGACAGGACCTTCCTTTTGCAAACCCATGCGGTCTTGGATCCTGTGCTCCTATGGATTCCAAGTGTTGCACTATCCTTTCCTTAAGAAGTGCCTCCATAATCTTGCCCACTACTTAGGTAAGACCGACTGGTCTATAGTTCCCTGCCACCACTATTGTGAAGTGGGATCACATGAGCTCTTCTCCAGTCTTCTGGGACCTCTTTTGTGCTCACAGACTCACTAAACAGATCCGCTAATGGCTCTGCTAGTTCCACCCTTACCTCCTTTCGTACCCTGGGATGTATATCATCAGGTCCCATTGCCCTGTCCACCCTGAGCTTATCAAGCGCTTGTAGGATCCTCTCTTTTGTGAAAGGACTAGTGTACACCTCCTTCCCCTCTGTGTCCGTGGTGCCGAGCTGTGGGCCCTGCCCTACCTTCTCTTCAGTAAATACTGAGCAGAAGTATCTATTTAGGATAGATGCTTTTACATGGTTCTCCTCCTCACATGCCCCCTTATCCCCTTTGATCTGAGCAATACCCCCTCTGGACTTTCTCCTTTCACTAATGTATCCCTAGAAAGTCTTGTCACCTTCTTTTGCTGTTTGTGTTAGTGTTTCCTTGGTTTGGGCCTTTGCCTACATACTGCCTTCCCTGTTTCCCCTTATGGAAGTTTGGTATGCCTCCCTATCTTCATCCCGCTGCATTCCCATATATTTCCTGAAGGCCAGCCTTTTGGCTCTGGCCTTTTCTACTACTGTTTTTGAGAACCAAAGTGGATTCCTTCTTTTGCACTTCCTTTTCTCTCTAACACAATGGGATGTTGCTTCAAGTATTGCAACTTTAATGCTTGCCCACTTTGCCCGTACCCCATCACCTGCATTTCTTTCTGCCAGGGCTAGCTTAACTCTGTCGGCCATCTTATCAAAGTCAGCTCCTCTGAAGTCCCATATTTTTGCCTTGGAATGGGACGATTTCGTTCTAGTGGCCAAATTGAACCATACCATGTGATAGTCACTGGCCCCCAGGTGACCTTTTATGTGGAAATCTATGATCCTTTCCCTGTTAGTCAGTACTAGATCTAGGATAGCCCTATCTCTTGTGGGTTGTTGTACCAGTTCTTTGAGGCCCTCCCCCTGCAGGGAATCCACCATGTGTCTAGTTCTGGCAGATGTTCCTGCTGGTATTGACCAATCTGTATTTGGCATGTTGAAGTCTCCCATTATCAGACCCTCCCCTTTAGCTGTAATGTTTTGTATATCTTCTATCAGTAATGTGTCTATGTCATCCCCCTGGTCTGTAGGCCTGTACACAACCCCAGTTTGTATGTTTTTGAGTCCTGCTTAGGAAACAGGCCAAGCAGCAGAGCTTCATGGGACACTGGATTTTAAAAGAGAAGAAAAAATGGTCTGCCCTCTCACTGACCTAGAGGATAAGCTAGTTAGAGCTTCCTTTTTTGACATCTACCTGTCCAAGCCTGTGCAGCTGCTATCCAACCCAGTTGTAAAAAGACAACTGTTTTGAAGTTAGGAAGACTGCCGCCGTAAAAGGTTACATTTTATAGGATAACAAGAGGAAGATTGGTTTTGGAAAGCATATGTGAATTAACTGTACAGGATATTTCTGCAACATCAAAGGGTGTCATAAACCATACTCTGAGGAAGGCAGTCTTGTTGTAATTGAAATATTTGCTGTATTTGCAGATTCCAATCCAAATGTAATCTGACCTTCTTGCCTATGTAGCTGCATGTTACAAATGAAGTATGCACGACTGAATGTGATCTCACTTTGGCAGCCCAGAGGGACATCCTCACCTCTGATATTGGTGAAGCTTGGCTGAAAGGACAGACACTTGTTCTGAACTTGGAAGGGACACTTTTGTTCCTGGACTCAGAGAGGCACTTCTGCCAAAATAGGTAATTTCCTTCCATTTATTTACCAACTGAACTAGGGTAGACCTAGTTATTCAATGCAAGGTGCTTTGGTTATAACTGTCCATTTATTTTTAGACTGTACCCTTAATGTATATATGTACTGTGTTTTGTATATTTTTTTTACTATTTTAAATTTTAGTAAACTTTTTTTTCTTAAAATGTTGCCTGAGACATGTTCATTTTGTGTGTGAATGGTGGAATAGTCAATTTCTAACACAGCTGTCAAATGCTTATTGTGTCACCCTATGCAGCCATCCTAACAAGGATCTGTGTAAAGATCCAACAAGGTAAGAAAATACCAGCATCTGAATTGAGTTGGAAGGGGGTGTGAACCAGGTTGGCTGTATGCCCACTGGACCAAGTATACTGTGTTGCTTTTCCTGAAGAAAGTGAGATACTTGGATCTTTTTCCTGGTTGTGCTGGCTAAAAAGGGTTCATAATTGACCCCAGGACTTTAGACTGATAGTTTGCTTGGACCCAAAACAAACAGGAGGATGTCCCTATTTGTCCCCTGTTCACGAATTGCACTTAAAGGTTAGGCACAGTGGTAGCAGAGGGCCTGACCACTGGAGTGGATCTGTGACAGACTTGGTGTGCAGTGGTGTGATCTAAAACATTTGCTTGCATACTATGCAATTTTTTGGTGGCACGAGCATTAACAGTCCAGTGTGTCAGACTGAAGAACTGTAACAGTTCACACACAAACACGTTAGAGATTTTTAAAAGAAATATATCATTTTGGTTGCAGTCAGAGTTCCCTACTTTTTTTTTTTCAGGTGCCAAGCTAGTGTTGCCATAGATTAGGGAAGAAGATGGCTGCCACCTACAGCAAATACACTACAAACAACCTGTGGCAGTTTTGCCAGGAAAGAGGAGTCTGATGTGAGGGGCGTACCAAACAGCACCTCATGGAAGCTCTTCTGGCAGCCGATGCACAAGTGACTATCAAGACCTCAAGTCAGCCAGTGACTGAAAGGGACCAGGTTCCATCGCAGTGTCCGGCCCCAGGGAGAAGGACAGTGGGAACAGAGAGCCAGAGCAGTAGGGGAAGGTCACCATAATGCTGGAGCCAGAAGGGGTCAGGCTACAGCTAGTGTTGAGGAGAATGGAGCTGGAATTCAAACAGAGAAAGTTCCAGATGGAGCTGGAGAAGCAGGAAAAAGAAAAACAGCTTTGGAGAGAGGCAAGGAAAGAGTGACAGCTTCAGCAAGAGGCCGAGCAACAGGAGAGGCACAGCCAGCGAGAATATGAATTGGAGAAACTAAAACTCCAAAGACCAGCGCCAGAGCAGGTAAGTGGCATGGGTGAACCTGGAACTCCAGGACTGGGTTTCAAGTTAAATTCTAAATTGATAGCTGAATTTAAAGAGGGGGAGGATATGGATGCATTTTTAAATTTATTTGAAAAGGTATGCATTAAGGCAAAGATTCCCTGAGAGTCCTGGAGCTTCCAACAATCCCCGCTGCTTACCCGTAAAGCTCATGACGCCTTGGGTCATATGAACAATCAGGACACTAATGATTATGACAAACGCAAAGCTGCATTTCTTAAAAAGTTTGAATTGACAGCTGAAACGTACAGAATTAAGTTCCGTAAGCTCAGAAGGAGCCCTGACATGAGCTATGAGGAATTAGCCACCAAGCAATGTCAGTTTTTGAAACGTTGGTGGGAGGGGGTGAAAGCAGACTCTACAGAAAATTGAGTATGTGATACAAATCTTCTTGCTGTGGGTAGTGTTAGCAGTCGAGTGTGAAGATGTGATAAGGCTGTGTTTTGGAGAACTTATTTATCTTTTTTTGTCATGAGATTTTGTACGTTTTGCTGTTGTGTTTTTAACGTTGCCTAAATTCTTAAAATCTTTCTGCGGCTAGGGGGACAGAAATCCTTAAATCTTTCTGTGCTGGCTGGAAACAGTTGTTGTGGAGGAGGAATCTTTGGCCAGTAACATAGCCAGCCAATCAAGGTTGTTTCCATTTCAGTTAATCTCTGTTTAAATCCTCATGGAGGCATTTTAAATCTTCTTGCTGTGGGTAGTGTTAGCGGTGGAGTTTGAAGATGTGGTGAAGCTGTGTTTTGGAGAGCTTATTCATCTTTTTTGTCATAAGTTTTTCTAAGTTTTGCTGTTTTAAATGTTGCCTAAATCCTTAAAAGCTTTCTGTGGAAGGCCTCCCACCCACCCCTTGCATTAGCCTTTCTTAAATATGAAAAATCCACTGGGGCTTGGGCTTAAAGGCTGGGAGGGAGGAGCTTAGGAAGTTGCAAACTTCCCCTATGAGCTAACTCTTAAGGCTAAAAATCAAGTGGAGAAAAGTTCAGACACTCAAAAGTTGCAAGTATGAAAGTCTGCATACTGTATGGGGGGTATTTTCTAGGTATAGGTACTGGTAGATCCGAGAAACTGCAGAGCCACTGAGTTGGTAATTTGGCCTACAAAAGACTGCTATGATGATGAGGAAGGGACCACACATCACTAGAGCAGGTATCTTTGGGCAGTTGGTTGGGAGCACAGGGTATGGTGTGGCCATGATACTGGACTGGGCTTGGAAGTTTGGAGGATGCCCAGTGTGCTTCCAGCTGGCACAGCCTAAGGAGGTGGTAGAGGGGATCCGAAGGCAGCTGGGGGTGCAGGATTGGAGAGGTAGGAGGCAAGCAGTCACCTACATGTAAGCACTAGGTGCTGGGGCCCCCCACGCTGGGGGAGGAGTGAATAGAGGTGCTCACACTAGGGGAGAAGGGAAGGGGGGTACACAAAGGGGACTCTAAGGGACCCTCGCAGGTGGGGCCCAAAAGATGAAAATTTCCACAGCAGTAGGCATGAGACTGGGGGTGTCCAGAGGAAACCGAGAGGGCAGTAGGGATGGGGGGCATGGGGGGGATAGGCTATGGCTCACAAATTGTTTTAACCCTCTACACCCATTGGTGGAAGAGGGGAACGTGGGGCGGGGGATGATGTTGCTGCTGGTGAAGCTGGGGCAGGGACGGACAGAAAGGATGAAGGGGGCAAGAGGCAAGGGAGCAATAGAGGGGGACCCAGACAGGATGGGGGAAGCGAGGTAGGGGAGGAGAAGAAAAAGGAGGATTGGGGAACAAGGAGGAGGCTGAGGGTATGGAACAGGTGAGCACGACATGCAGGAAGGTGCAGGATGTAAATGGGATGATAGCGAGCAGAAAGCCAAGTAGGCAAATGGATAGGATGGATGGATTAGTTAGGCGTGGGGAAAGAGATACAGAGAAAGACACTCAGGTGGGGGGATAAAGAAGGCCAGAACACAAGTAGAGGGGGTGACTAGGGAAAATAGTGAAGGGGCTACCTTTGACACCCAGATTGTTGGAGGAGAACCCAGACGAAGGGATGAGGAGGGGCATGGAAGGAGGGGAAACCCGACGGATGAACAGGGAAGCAAGGGGGAGGTTAGAGTACTGCTGTTGGGGGACTCCATGATCAGAGGCATCCAGTAGGAGGGGCAGGGGAAGGGTAAGACCTGTCTGACCACAACCAAATGCCATCCAGGCCTGATGGTGCACAAGGCCAAGCATGAGTTGTATTCACTGGCAAGGGAATGTGGGTGGACCCCAGACATTATAGTGCACTTGGGGACAAATGACAAATGGTAATAGTGAACTAGAAATTCAGGCAATGTTCTGTGAGTTGGCCAGGGTATGCCTTTCCATAGGCTGTAAGATCTCCTTTTCGGAAATCCTGCTGGTGCCAAGGGCTAGTGGGGAAAATAAAAAGATGATTAGGGAGATAAATCAGTGGCTTAGAGAGTAGTGTAGACATACAGAAAGATCAAGAATTACAGTAGGTGCATAATTTTCATACCTTACCTGTGTTAGTCTTCACCATTCATTACTATTGGGTGATTACCAAGCCCCTCGAGGGGGCCCAGAACCTCCCTAAGGGACAGTGTCCCTTAGCCTCCAGTCGGGGAAAAAAAAAACCCGAAGAGAGAACCCTCGCAGGCCTGGCTAGGCCTAAGAATGGTCTGGGAGAGGTGATGAGGTGAGGATCTCCTCGCAGGAGAGGGAAGGTACCCCTGTAGCTCTCGCCTCACCCTATGGGAGAAAAGATGGGTTCTCTGGAAGGAGGAGGAGGCAGTCACCCTATGCCAGGCAAGGGGTGTTAACCGGGAAAGACGAAACCACGCTGACCACCTAATGCAGATCGCGGTCCACACTAACCTGTAGTCACCTCGTTGGCATCATACGATGCCCTTGCTTAGTGCCTTGCAAGCTCCAGGACTCGCACAGAGAGGGCAATGGCTTGTCTGGTTTCCTCCGAATCAGGCAGAAAGGCTAGGACCTGGCCTAGCGATGACCATAAGTGCCTGTTGTAGGCAGCATGGTGGGCCTACTGTGCTGACACACAAAGCAAGAGACGTGCTGAGGAGAAAGTTCTGCTGCCCCAAAAATCAAACTCCGCTGAGTCGTATTCCAGGGGTCGGTCATGACTCAGGCTTCTATCCCCAGAGGGGCTGTCCAGGAGTGTCACGCCCGAAGGAGGGTGAGGCAGAGCTCCTGGAGACCCTGGGGGTTGCAATACCGATGATGAAGGTCCCTCGGGGCTGGAGCTCGGGAAAAGGGACACTGTCAGACCCAGTGTGATGCCTCCTGGAAGGTAGCAGGCCAGGTGGAAACCAACAGGTTGGCCATACTGAACTCACCTAAGAAGGCACACGCTGGCTGGTCAGGACTGCGTTCACCTAGGGTGGATATGTAGAGCTCGTCGAGCAACCCCAACAGGAAACGCTGATAACTGGAGAGACCAGCTGCTGAGGAAAGCTGGATGATATGACCTTCCCGCAGTGAACCCATGCTGCCTTGGGTCCTGTGCCCCACTGGCCTCCAGGTACTCAACAATTCTTTCCTTCAGAAGTGACTCCATCACTTTCCCTACCACAGAGGTCAAACTGACAGGTCTGTAGTTTCCTGCCTCTGTCTTGGTCCCATTTTTGTGAAGGGGAATCACATCCGCCTTCCTCCAGTCCTCGGGTACCACACCATCCTCCCATGATTTATTAAAAAGAGTAGTCAGTGGTTTCACTAGTCCCCCCCATTTCCTTTAGAATTCTGGGGTGAATTCCATCAGGCCCCATTGCTTTGTCCACCTTCAGTTTTAGGAGTTATTGCAGAACCCTTTCTTCTGTGAAAGGGCTGGGATAGACACCCCTATCAAGAGTGCTTCTGCTAATTGGATTAGGCACTTCCCCCTCATCTTTTGTGAATACTGAGCAGAAATATTCGTTCAGTATCACTGCTTTTTCACTGTCCCCCTCTGCCCACCCACCATTCATTCTATTCACCCACCATTCATTCTATTCATCCTCAATATCCCTCCCTTTGTCTTTCTACGTTCTCTGATGTACCTATAAAAGGTTTTATCCCACTTCTTAACCGAGTTGACTATCTTTTCCTCAGTTTGGACCTTTGCTATTCTGACTTCCCTTCCTGCTTCCTTCTGCCTTAACTGGTACAGCTTTCTGTCCTGCTCTTTCTGTGTTTCCTTATACTTCCTGAATGCTATCTTTTTCTCCCTGACTTTCCCAGCTACCTCTTTTGAGAACCATAGTGGCTTTTTCTTTTGTTTTGA
Source organism: Neoceratodus forsteri (assembly GCA_016271365.2). Taxonomy (NCBI): domain Eukaryota; kingdom Metazoa; phylum Chordata; order Ceratodontiformes; family Ceratodontidae; genus Neoceratodus; species Neoceratodus forsteri. The sequence continues at coordinate 1,565,692,611 of CM028130.1, read as the reverse complement.
TTTGTTTATTTGCTTCACTCAAAGGCTTGTTGCCTCTGTGATGGCAGTTTTGATGATTCCCCATTGTTGCTCCACCCCTCCTTCTAGCCTGTTTGCTAGTGCTTTTCTGAGGCACTCTCCCATCTTGCCAAAGTCAGCCCTCCTGAAGTCCAGTACCCTCACTTTTGTATGGCTTGACTCTGTAGCTGAGTTTAACGTGAACCGCACTATTTGATGGTCGCTTGTTCCCAGATGGCAACCCACTTCTAGATCTGAGATTCTCTCACTGCCCCCATTTGAGAGTACGAGGTCTAAGACTGCTCCCTCACGAGTGGGTTCCGAAACTAGCCGTCTGCGGCCTGCCACCTGTAGGGCATCGAGAATGGCCCTGCTCTTGGATGAGGCTGCAGCAAATGTGCGCCAGTTAACATCTGGCATATTCAGGTCTCCCATCAATAGTAACTCCCCTTTCTCTGCCATCCTAAGAATGCCTTCCATCATATCCTTGTCCATTCCCTCCCCCTCACATGGGGGTCTGTACACAACCCCTGTGCGGATTATGGTGCCCTTTCCAATCTCCAAGGTGACCCACAGTGCCTCCTCTCCTCCCTGTTTACTCTTTCGTTCAGTTGCTTTTATCCCTTCCTTTACATAGAGAGCTACTCCTCCCCCTCTTCTCTCCTGCCTGTCCCTCCTGTAGGTTATGTGCCCTGGTATGTTAACATCCCAGTCATGGTTCTCTGTGTACCATGTTTCTGTGACTGCTACGATATCCAGGCATTCCTCTTCCATCAAGGCCACCAGCTCAGGGAGCTTGTTGCCCAGACTATGGGCATTGGTACTCATTACCCTCCATTTCCTGATGGCCTTACTCCTTTTGCCCCATCCCTTTCCTTCTTGCCTTTGTCACTTTCACCATTTACCCCTGCCCTTCCTATCGAAACCTCTATGTTGGTGTTACGATTTAATACCATGATTTTTGGGGTGGGGGCTAGGATTTCCCTGCTCCTTTCCAGTGCCTCTCCCCTTGGCTAGTTTAAATGCTTGCCAATGAAGCATTTAAACCTATCACCTAGGATCCTGGTTCCCATCCTGGACAGATGCAGCCCATCATGCCAGTATAGGCTTGCATCACTCGAGGTGGACCCCCAATCCCCAGTGAAGCCAAATCCCTGAGCTCTGCACCAGTTTTTCAACCACTGATTGAATCCCATGGTGCAGAACACCCTAGCCTCTCCTACGCCATAGATGGGTAGCACCTCTGAGAAGGTTACCGTGCGTACTACTTGTCTAAGGCCCCTCCCCAATTCTACAAACTCTTCCTGCACTGTTCTAATCCCTTTCTTAGCCAGGTCATTTGTCCCTAGTGGACAATGGCACAGCTCCCTCCCTGTGCTGCTGCTCTCGCAATCCTGAGATTCGCCTCCTGTCCCTCCAAGCCATGGCGCCAGGCAGGCACCTTACCTCCTCTCCCTTCCTCCCCCAGTTCTATCTTCCTAACAATGGAGTCCCCACCAGGAGTTGTTTCCTTCCCCTGTGGGGTCCCATGCCACCCTCCTGTGGTTCCCCTTTGTGGAGGTTCCCAGCATCCTCCTTGGTCTCCACTGCAGGTGCCTCCATAGAGGAACCACACTTTGCCAGAATGGCATAGGAATTGTGGAGAGGTACAACTGGAGGGATGCGCCTCTGTTCCACCACTGTTACTCTCCCTGAGCCCACTGTGGTCCAACTGCTCCTCTTTCTTGGCAGTGGCACTGGTGGTCCCTGGATGGAGGAGGTGGTCCCACAAATCCTGGCCAACTCAGCCTGGAGATGAGCAGCCTCCTCCCTGAGCTCAGAGAGGTGCCTGCAGATGGGACAACACCGCATCCTCCAGAATGTCTCCTGGAAGACTTCTGCTCCACAGCCACTGCACTGCACCACTCCCATCATGTCTTATTTCTGGCACCTTAACTGTTTGGAATCCTTCTTCTTTCCTCTGTTTTTTTTTCTCCTCTCTACTTACTTTCTGCCTCTGTGCCCTTTAAGCTCCTGATTGTCCTGTTCTGAGACTAGAATATCCTATATTTCTCAGTAGACCCCTTACTTGCTCAAAGGCAGGCTTCCAGCAGCTAGAGGGGGCCGGAGAGCTACTCTTGCCCTTCTAAGATGGTGGGTCTTTGGTGGTTCTGTGATCACTCACTTCCTGCTCCCAAACAGGAAGTTCCTGTTGTCAGTCAAATCCTGTGCCTATAAAAGTAGAACTACCTTTGCATGGGAGGGAGGGCAATATAGTCCTAGTAGAGCAGTCCAGTCTACCCTAGGAGGGGGTACACCTAATGAGGGTACAGACGGGTCACCGATTCCAGGCTGCCCTGTAGTACCGAACTGGGCATCTGAGGACTGGTCTGTGCCAATGACCCTGGTACCAGTGAGAGCCATCCATTCCTCAGAAGGGGCTGAGTGGGGGCTGAAGCACTGGACAAGGAGAAATCTGAGGATTCCGAGGAATTTGGGAGCCAGTTCGGGTCAGCCTCCGAGTCATCGTCCCCAGAGCAGGCTCAAACCCAGATGACCCCCCGATCTCTCCCAGCCGCAACTCTGAACGGCACTGTGAACCGGTTCCATGCCGCCCTCGGTGCTGCCCCTGATTCCAGTGCCACTGGCCTGGAGGCCCCAGAGTGCAATGCCGGGGGAGCCTTCGCCTCCAAAGAGGCAATTACCTGGATGATGCCTCCTGCCTGGCCCCCAAGGGGACCAGCCTGGGCCTCCTGCACCAAGGGAGAGGCTCCTACCAAGGCAAGGTTGGAAGAGGTGGAAACCCCCCCCCTCCTCCGCGAGCAGTATAGGACTGGGAGGAGACCCAGATGAAGGGCCTTAAAACCTGCTCTTGGCGACCTGCATACGTGCCTGTCCCCCAAAAGTCGGCGGTGTATGCTTGACTTTAAGCACACGCAACTCCAGAATCCAGCAATCCATGGAGAAACAGGCATCGCATCTGTCCATATCGTGGTCTGGTCCCAAGCAGGTGAGGCACCAGTCATGTTGTTCTGAGACGAGTACTGTCAGCCACAGAGACACAAATGCATTGGAGGCCGACCCACCCTGGAAAATTTCTTCTTGTCCCCTGAACCAGACGTGACCTAATGGTAAAACAAACAGCAAATAGTACTCCGCATCAACGGAAAATAAACAGGAATGGCCTTACCAGTTCAATGCCGAGATAACGAGGCCACAGAACTAGGGAGTGTTTTCTATCCGACAGACTAGGCCACAGAAAAATATGGTGCTCACATGAGGTCTTATTCTCGCAATGACGGGAGAAGCAAAACTGAGGCTGAGGAGGAGTTGGTGTCGGTTACTGGACAACCTGCAAGCACCATGCAGCAAGTTGGTCGCGAGGACGGCTCCACCCCGATGACTCCTCCTCCTACTGAAAAAAAAAAAGCTCTCTCAGGGTCCTGATCCTCTGGCTCATTACCAAACAGTGATGAATGGTGAAGACTTGACACAGATAAGATCACCCAATAGTGTACCTCACTAAGAAATTACTTCCCAGGGGACAGGCTTATTCTACAGTAGAGGAGGAGTGCCTGGCACTGAAAAAATTAGAGTCATACCTATACGGTCGGCACTTTGAGGTACAGATGAACATACAAACATACGAATGTGCCAACAGAAACAGACTGCCAGGGCTATCTAAGTTTGCTCGGGTGTGCAGCTAGCACCCCTAGTTTACAGCTGCCCCACCCTTCCCTTTTGTCATCCCACTGCTGCCCCCCAACCTCCCCCACCTTCACTCTCCCCTGTTCCATGTCCCATGCCCTTTGAAAGCTGTTCACAGATTTACATACCACCACCCATTCTGGTAGTGCATTCCATTTTGATACCACCCTGTCTAGGAAATAATGTCTCCTCATTTCCCTCCTAAATCTACCCCCCTCTATTCTTAACCCACGCCCCCTGGTGTTCCTCCCCCTCCTTAGCTTAAAGACCCCATCTGCCCCATCCTCATTGATTCCCCTCAGATACTTGAATGTCTCTATCATGTCCCTCTTGTCCCTTGCATCTTCCAGGGTGTACACATTCAGGTCTCCCAGCCTGCTCTCAGTCTCTCCCCTCCATTCCACATATCATCTTCGTTGCTCTCCTCTCTACCCCCTCCAGTAGCCTGATATCATGCTTCAGGTATGGCCTCCAAAACTGCACACAATACTCCAAGTGTGGCCTTACCAGCAACCTGTATAGGGGCGAAATCATCTCTCTTCGGCGAGACAAAAAAACCCTTGCTATGCACCCCATTAGTTTGTTCACTTCTGCACCCACTCTCCTGCACTGGGCAATGTTATTCATGGTACCTGTTACCATTACCACTAGGTCCTTCTCCTCAGTGATCCCCAGCTTAACCCCCTCCCCAAGCCAGTATTCTCTCCTTGGGTTCTTTGCCCTGAAGTACATAACCTTACACTTCTTTGCACTGAACCCCAGCTGCCACTTCTCTGACCACTCCTCTAGCTTGTTTAGGATTATAACTCCCTGGTTTGGCTGGCACAAATGGGTAATACAAATGGAAGGCTTCCAAGATGGAGCCTTGTTTTACAGGGATACAATATGACTGTCACTCACAGGGCAGGGGCAGCAAATGCCAATGCAGACGGTCTATTACGTCACTTAGAGCAGTGAACTGAATTTGGGAAACTCATTCCATGCCTAGGAATGGATTCCCTCAAATTCAGTCTAGGAGGGAGGGGTGTCACAATAGCCATCTGCTTGTTATTATTTGTATTATATTTTTGCTATAAAATATATGTTTTTGAGTCCTGCTTAGGAAACAGGCCAAGCAGCAGAGCCTCATAGGACAATGGATTAAAAAAAAAAAAAATGGTCTGCCCTCTCACTCACCTAGAGGATAAGCTAGTTAGAGCTTCCTTTTCTTTTTGACACCTACCTATCAGAGCCTATATAGCTGCTATCCAACCCGGTTGTAAAAAGACAACTGCTCTGAACTTAGGAAGACTGATATAAAAGGTTACATTTTATAGGATAGCAAAAGGAAGACTGGTTTTGGAAAGCATATGTGAACTAACCTTACAGGATATTTCTGCAACATTAAAGGGTGTCGTAAACCACACTTTGAGGAAGACAGACTGTCTTGTTATAATTGAAATATTTGCAGATTCCAATCCAAATGTAATTTGACCTGCTTGTCTATGTAGCTGCATGTTACAAATTAAGTATGCAGAACTGAATGTGACCTCACACTAGGAACTCAAAGCTGTGACATCACAAGGAGGGAGGGACACCCTGGCCTCTTTGATATTGATGAAGCTTGGCTGAAAGGACAGACACTCTTGTTCCGAACTTGGAAGGGGCACTTTTGTTCCTAGACTCAAAGAGAGGGACTTCTGCCAAAATAGGTAATTTCATTCCATTTTTTTACCAACTGGAACTAGGGTAGGCTTAGTTATTCAGTGCAAGGTGCTTTGGTTATAACTGTTCATTTATTTTCTAACCATACCCTTAATGTATATATGTTCTTTGTTTTGTATTTTGCCATTTTTAATTTTAGTAAACTTTGTTTTTCCTTAAAATACTGCCTGATACATGCTCATTTTGTGTGTGAATGGTGAAACAGTCTTATTCTAACACTGTTGTTAAATGCTTACTGTGTCACCCTATGCAGCCATCCTAACAAGGATCTGTGTAAAGATCCAGCAAAGTAAGAAAACATCAGCGTCTGAATTGAGTTGGAAGTGGGAATGTGTGAACCAGGTTGGTTGTATGCCCACTGGGCCAAGTATATTTTGTTGCTTTCTCTGAAGAGTGTGACACATTTGGACCCATTACTTGGGTGTGATGGCTATAAAGGGTTCATAACTGACCCCAGGACTCGAAACTGGTAGTCTGCTTGGACCAAAAAAATAACAGGAGGGTGTCCCTGTTTGTCCACTGTGCACGAATCACACTTAAAGATTAGGCATGAGGTAGCAGAGGGCCTGACCCCCAGAGTGGATCTGTGACAATGGTCACCAGAAAGGTGGTCTTCCAGGTCAGAAACTTCAAATCACGTTACTAGAGGCTCACAGGGTTTACGGATGAGCATGTCTAGAACAAAATTAATATCCCAGGCGGTGACCAACTTCCATACCTGGGGACACTAACGAATGCCTTTGAAGAATCTTTTAAACGATGGTATCTGAGCCACAGACATGTTCTGGACTGACTCATGATAGTCAGAAAGTGCACAGAGGAATACCTTCATAGTTGAATATTGCAGTCCCGCATCTGAAAGGTGCAACAGGTACTCCAACATTTTATCCCAAGGACAGTGGTATGGATCTATGTAGATCTCAGCACACCTCTTTGAGAAATGCTTCCATTTAGCGGTGCAAGTCTTCCTGGTGGAGGGCTTATGCACTGCCAAGAGAATCTGTGAGATTCTCTGGGAAACTATACTTGCTCACTTCTGTCTCCTTAGGAGCCAGGCACTGAGGTGAAGGGACTGCAGGTCAAAATGGACCAGGGGTCCCTGTGTCAGAAGGCCTGTTTGCAAGGGTAGTTGCTTTGTGGGGGGAGAAGACACTGACAACTTGTTGACTAATGGAAACTAGATCTGTCGAGGCCAGTATGGTGCAATGAGAATCATCTTGCCATCCTGTGCCTCCAGTCTGAGCAGTACCCTCCGAATAAGTGAGAGAGGGGGAAATCCATACAGAAAACGTCTTGTCCACCACACTCTGAATGCATCCCGACAGAAAATGCCAAGTTCTGGATTTCTGGAGCAGACATGGGGCAGTTTTGTGTTGAGTGGGGATGCAAAGAGGTCCAGGTCTGGGCTGCCCCATTCATTGAAGAGCGACTGCATGACGTCTGGTGCAAGTGACCACTCATGAGGATCTGCTTCCATCCTGCTGAGGTGGTCTGCCAAATCATTCTGAGTCTCTGGCAGATAAACTGCTTGAATCAGGACATTGTGATTGAGGCACCACTTCCAAACCCTCATTTCTTCTGTGCACAGGACACAAGAGTGTGCGCCACCCTTGCTTGTTGATACAGTACATCATGGCTTTGCTATCTGTCTGAAGACTGATTACCCTATGACTGACAACTGTTTCTAGGACCCAGAGATCATACAGAACCACCCTCATTTCCAGAACACTGATGTGGAGATGAGACTTCTCTTGAGTCCAAACTCCCTGAGTGTGGAGGTCCTGGCAGTGAGCACCCCTCCCCCAATCTGAGCAGAGATGCGTCCGTTGTGATGGTGATCTGCGATTCCAGTGGAGTAAAGGGCAGACCTCAAGCAAGGTTGTCCTCCTGTATTCACCATGCAAGTGATCTCCACATAGGCTCCGTCACTTTGATGTAGTAAGACTGTGGGGGGTAATAGGGGACCACTGCATGCTGAGCATCCACCAAGTGGTCCTCATGTATAACTGGGCTGGGGCACTGTGAAAACAGTTGCATGGAGTGAGCTCTCACCGGATTGTTCTCTGATGAAGTGAGCCATCTGGAGAATGTCTGGCCTCCTGCCCTCTAGAAAGAAAGCCCTTACCTTTACAGAGTTTAAGAGGACTCCTATGAAGAGTAGCTACTGAGAGGATTGAAGCTGTGACTTCTCCAGGTTCAGTAGTACCCCCATGGAGGTGAGGAAATGAGATGCTGTGGATACTGCTTGCTGTGTCTCCTGCCTTGACAGGCTTGCTAAAAAGGCAATCGTCTAGGTAAGGGAAGACATGAATGCCGAGCTCTTGAAGGTGTGCAGTGAGAACTGTGAAACACTTGGTAAAGATGAGGTGTCAAGGAGACCCCAAAGGGGAGGGCTCTGAACTGGTGGTGCTGACCCAATGCCACAAAGCAAAGGTACTCATGGTGACTGGGATGCACCAGAATGTGTTGGTAGGCATCTTGCATATCAAGAGATGCCAGCCAATCATTCTGATTAAGAAGTGGTAGAAGAGTGCCTAGAGAGACCATCTTGAACTTCCCTCAGTACAAGAACTTGTTCAACTTTCTGAGATCAAGAATGGGGGCGGATGTCGCCAGTCTTCTTTGGGACCAGAAAGTAATGGGAGTAGAACCCCATGTTCTGCTCTGCTCAGGGCACTACTTCCACTGCCCTGTTTTTGAGACGGTCCAGTATTTCTGAAGTGAGAAGCTCTAACTGAGCTGTGGATAGACTGTGCTGCCACTTGGGTGGAAGTTTTGGGGGATCTCTGCAAAGTTGAGAGAGTATTCTTTTCAAATAATCTGGAGAATCCATTTGTCTGTAGTGATAGACTTCCAGTGGTTGTAAAACTGAGTCAGATGACCTCCCACCACTAAGGAGAGGACCACCTCAGGCAGCTGAGGTGGAACCGGGGCTGGACTTTCAGAAGGTGGCACTGGGCGCTTTCATGCCCTGTGCCTTCTGCTGTACTTTCTTTTGTGGCTGAGGAGGCTGTTGCCTTTTTGGGGGCTCCTCAGCCCCTTCCTCAAAAGGACTACCTGTTATGAGAAAGCTGACTGTTCCTGCCTCTCTACAGAGCAGAAGGAGCTGGCCTCCCTGTTTTAATTCTATTTAAGTCTTTGGCAATCGGGTAGTGCACTGATCCAGGAGACCATTTTCAGGCACGACCCGGGCCGCAACATGCGGCACAAAGTAAAATATACAGAGGAAATAACAGTAAAAAATACATTTCACATCTTACAAATTCATAATCTTACAATCATTGACAAAATGGACAAAGGAACAGTTCAATTTACATCAAAAATTACATAGCAGACAGTACCAGCATATTAAATTACCCACTGTCAGTTCAAAACAGAGGATAAGGAATGTGTTTACAGATTATACAGGAGCGGTAGTGTAACCCCTAGGTGGCGCTTATCCCAAGAGGTTACTACCCTGCCTGCTTGGCTTAGTAGCAGGTTAAGGGGCCTGAGTTCGAAAGGTGCTTCCACCCGGAGGTCAGGTTGGTACTGGTCAAGCTAAACCAGGCACAGCCCTCCGGGACACTGTAACCCCCCCTCTTTCCTTACTAGTGGCCAGAACAATAAACAATAATCACTTTCACAATACCCCTGATACACCACACAGGTACCCACACTGTTTGCACTTAACACCAGGGCCTTTCCTCTGGCTCGGCCCTGGGGACCCCCTGTAAAACAAAGTTATACACAGCAAATAACAGTACAGTACTCTTGCACAAACTGGAACCACAGTGAGGGTAAACACAAAAAAGAGTTGGATCTGATTTAAGGGACATGAACAAAGGAGGGGTGTAATCAGGTTAATTTGCTTAAAGACTCCATCACTCAAACAGTTTTGCATGCACTTCAGGGTCTATAAACAGTTACACACTCTGGGTACTCAGATGGAGAAAGGTGGGCTAGCCAGGAACGTTGCAGCTGGTTGGGGCCCTGTGATGGAAGAAAACAACATGCATCACACACACTAATTATAATCCGGAGCCAGAGGGCTCAGTTCGTGAAAAGAAAACAAGACGACAATCGGATTACACACTTGTAGATTAGGCTGTTATTGCAGGGAGCTACACTGATGATTACTCATGATACCAAAGACTGGACATAGGCTGGACGAAAATTAAGACTGCAGGTGGTTGATCTGGAGTGCCAGCAGAAGCAGGGTCCACACGATTTGCCGAGGCGTCATTCCTGTTCAAGCGTGGAGCAGGGGGCTGATCCCGAGGCAGGTCTCTCGTCAATGGCTTTCTCTGTGCAGTGGGTAGTCTGGCTGGGCTAGTGTGGCAAGGCCCCGGCCAAATGGAGACAGATTCAAATACAGTCCGTTTAGGCTGGATACAGCTTCCAGCAAGCAAAATGCAGTTCGGAGCCAAATCACAACCCACTAATAACTCACCACACATTTACATGTAAGGGAATTCTACTGTACCAGGCAAACCGCTCTCTGGTCACAATCGCAAAGTCTCTGCACAAACCAGGGATTCAAAAGCAGCTAGAAATCCTGACAGGCTGATCGCACTCAGCAAAATCTTCGGTCTTCTTCAGGTATGAGCCTGGTAAAAAAATCAGTGATTTACTTCGTTCTCACAACCTTGGATTTAGTCAGAAATAATTCTCTTTTCTCCCTCTCAGGGGCAGCAAGCAGGCAGGCAGACATGCAGGCCAAAACTCAGCCCTTTCACAGTTCTCCCATGTGAATCCACTCAGGATTGCTGCTCAAAATCACTTGAGCTCTTTCTTCTTCAGCTCCCAACTTAGATCTGCCTGAAACAGCAGGCAGCTTGGGGATTTCTCTCAGATCCAAAAGGTTTGGTTGGCTGATTCGGCTGTCAGTCAAAGCAAGAGCTCCCCCTTCAGATGCAAAAAGGTGCCAAAAGCCCAAAACTACAGTTCCTACAGATTGACTCCAGACAGCTCCTGTAGTCTGGCTCCATTTCAAGTCCCACCAGTACTGATTGGCCCAATTTGCAGTCCCGGACCAAATGGTGGGGATAAACAAAACAGTCCTTGCTGCAAAAAAGGCAGATTAGATAAACTACATTATCATTATCAGGCTAAATGATTTTCAGCAAATAGTTACATCTTTCAACAGAGCTCCCTCTCAGATTACTTATGACTGCAATCCAGGCAACTCTTAAAGAGATGGTACACAGAGGCTACACAGGCACTCTCTGGCAATCACATTTAAACTGCTAAAACGCAGGACACCAGCCTGGCAGTGAGTATTTAGGCAAGCTCAAGGAAGACTTTTTGGGAACCCCCATTTGTAGTGGGGTTACAGTAGAACAAACTAGCAAGCAAGCAACATTTATTAAATTCTATTCCAGACAGATCACAGCGTTGTACAAGCATAAATAAAAACATAACTAAATGTATTTAAATCTACAGGGGGGCATGCCTCAGACAGCTAGTGCTGGAACCCACTTGGGAGGGAGCAGTCTTAGACCTGGTACTCTCAAACGGGGACAGTGAGAGGATCTCAGATCTAGAAGTGGGTAGCTATCTGCGAACAAGTGACCACCAAACAGTGTGGTTCATGATAAACACAGCCGCAGAGTCAAGCCATACAAAAGTGAGGGTACTGGAATTTAGGAGGGCTGACTGTCAAAATGGGAGAATGCCTCAGAAAAGTACTAGCAAACAGGCAAGAGGGAGGGATGGAAGAACAATAGGGAAACATCAAAACTGCCATAACAAAGTGTGAAGCAAATAAACAAAATAGAACAAAAAAAAGCACTATGGTTCTCAAAATAGGTAGCGGGGAAGGTTAAGGAGAAAAAGATAGCATTCAGGAAGTATAAGGAAACACAGAAGGTGCAGGACAGAGAATTGTACTGGTTAAAAACAGAATAAAGCGGGGAAGGCAGTCAGAATAGCAAAGGCCCAAACCGAGGAAAAGACCGCCAACTCGGTTAAGAAGGGGGATAAAACCTTTTATGGGTACATTAAGGAGCTAAGAAAGACCAAGGGAGGGATAGTGAGGGTTAATAAAGGGGTTGGTGGGCAGAGTGTGACAGTGAAAAAGCAGGGATACTGAATGAATAACTCGGTATTCACAAAAAGAAGAGGAGGGGGAGGTACCTAATCCAGTCAGTATAAGCACTTTGGACAGGGAGGTTGATACCAGTCCTTTCACAGAAGAAAGGGTTCTGAAAGAACTCCTAAAACTGAAGGTGGACAAAGCAATAGGGCCTGACAGGACTCACCCCAGAATTCTAAAAGAACTAAGGGGAGAACTAGTGACACCATATACCCTTTTTAACAAATCATGGGAGGATGGTGTGGTACCTAAGGACTGGAAGAGGGTGGATGTGATTCCCCTTCACAGAAGTGGGAGCAAAGTAGAGGCTGGAAACTACAGACCTTTTAGCTTGACCTCAGTGGTAGGGAAAATGATGGAATCACTTCTGAAAGAAAGAATTGTTGAGTACCTAGAGGCCAGCAGGGCACAGGACCTAAGGCAGCATGGATTCACAGCAGGAAGGTCATGTCAGATGAATCTAATAGATTTCTTTGACTGGGTGACCAAAGTAGTAGACCAGGGAGGGACTGTGGACGTGGCCCACTTAGACTTTAGCAAGGCATTTGACACAGTTCCACACAAAAGATTAATAAACAAATTAGCCAGCCTAGAAGTGGGTCCCAGAGTGGTAGCCTGGGTAAAAAAAACTGACTGGACAACAGGACACAGACAGTGACAGTAAATGGAGTCCACTCTGAAGAAAAGGGGGTTACTAGCAGGGTACTGCAGGGTTCAGTACTGGGTCCGATCCTTTGTAATGTCTTTATAAGTGACATTGCAGAGGGACTAGAAATAAAAGTATGCCTCTTTGCAGACTATGCAAAGATCTGCAACAGGGTTGATACACAAGGGGAAGTGGAAAGGATGAGAAGGGACTTGGTAAGGTTGGAGGAATGGTCAAAAGTATGGCAGCTTAAATTCAATGCAGAAAACGTGCAAAGTAATACACCTGAGAAACAAAAACCTAGGGGAAGAGTACACAGTTTGAGGGGGGAGGTAATAACAACAAAAATGGGAAGGGACCTGAGGGTAGTCATATTAGATGACCTAAAGGTAAGCAAGCAATGTGAGAAGGCAGTAAGGAGGGCTTGGGGATACTGGGATTTATTGGGAGAGGCATCACCAGTAGAAAACGGGAAGTTGTTGGCCCTCTGTGCAGACAGTTGGTGAGACCCCATCTGGTGTACTGTGTGCAGTTCTGGAGACCCCATCTCTGCAAGGATATAGACAGGATGGAGGCAGTCCAGAGGAGGAAACTAAAATGGTGCAGGGTCTGCAACAGAAGCCATAAGAAGAGAGACTAAGGGAGCTTAATATGTATACCCTTGAGGAAAGAAGGGAGAGGGGGAACTTGATAGAAACTACCAAGTACCTCAAGGGATTCAATAAAGTCCAAGAGGGTAGCATCTTTCAGAAAAAGATGTGCAAGAACAAGGGGGCACAATTTTAAGATAGAAGGGGGATGGCTCAGGGGCAATGTAAAGAAGCATTTTTTCACAGAGAGGGTGGTGGACACACAGAACAGCCTTCCTGAGGAGGTCATGGGGTCAAAACCAGTGAGGGGAATTCAAGAATGCATGGGACAGACATAAGGCAATTCTGGTGGTGGGTAGGAAGAAGTAGGCTGTTGGTCAACTAGGATCTGCAGCTCATCCAATAGGTAGGGAAATGGGCAGACTAGGTGGGCCAAGCAGTCCTTATGTGCCATCAAAGTCTATGTTTCTATGTTTCTTATTCTTAAAACAATAGAGCAAACAGCAGGGCTTCAAATATCAGCAAACGCCAAATTAAAAAGGTGCAATTTTAAGGCAGATTTAAAGGCCTCAGCAGACGAGCACTCTCTTATCTAGCGAGGTAGAGAATTCCACAGGGCTGGGGCTGCAAAAGCAAATGATCTCACTTCCAATGTAGTCAGGCAAACCTTGGGAATCTTTAACAATCCCTCGTCGGTGGAGCGGACAAAGGAGGCAGTAGGGACTAAGGAGGTCTTGCAAGTACCATGGTCCCTGTCCATGTAGGGCTTTATAGGTCAGTAATCTGACCTTGAAGGTGATCCTCCACCACACTGGCAGCCAGTGCAGGCTGCAGAGCACAGGTGTGACATGGCAAGATCTTGACAAATCAAATCAACTTTATTTTTATAGTGCCTTTCAAAGCCAAGGCGCTTAACATAAAAACAGAAACAGCCAATATAAAAAACATTAAAACATAAAATTTAAATTATCCATAACTAGGGAAGGCCAAATCAAAGAAATAAGATTTTTGCTCAATTTTAAATCTACTGATGGTTGGGCATTTTCTCAGCTGAAGAGGTAGAGAATTCCATAGGGTTGGAGCTGAAAAAGCGAAGGCACGAGAACCAGACATCTTTAGTCGTACCCTGGAGATCTCCAGCAATCCCTCGTCGGTGGAACAGAGGACGGAGGAGGCTGTAAGGTACCAGAAGATCTTGCAGGTAGCCGGGTACCTGATCATGTAGGGTTTTAAAGGTTAGCGAGCCAACCTTAAAGGTGATCCGCCACTGAATGGGCAGCCAGTGCAGCTTGCAGAGCACAGGTGTGATACGACTGGTCCTGGAAGTCCCAGTCAAAAGCTTGACCACCGCGGATATCAACCCCTGGTAGCCCTAGGTAGAGGGAATTGCAGTACTCAACACAGGTCGTGACAAAGGCATGGACCAATGTTAGAAGATCATCTGAAGGAACCAGGTGTTTCACCCGGGCAATATTCCTCAGATGATAAAAAGAGGATTTGACGACAGCTGACACCTGAGATTTTAAAGTCAAGTCATCATCAAAAATAATGCCCAGGTTACGCACCTGGTCTGAGGTAGTGTGCGACATACCACCAAGTAATAAACCTGATGGTTGTCCAACCCCCACACCTGCCCTCGGACAACCCGAGTCCACTACCAGCACCTCAGTCTTGTCTGGATTTAGTCTCAACCAGCTGGAACTCATCCAAGATCTAATCTCGGCAAGGCAATTATTTAGCATGGAGATTACATCATTCTGTCCGGGCAGAAAAGACATATACAGCTGAGTATCATCTGCATAGCAGTGAAAACTCAGACTGTATCGCCTGATGATATCTCTCAATGGCTGCATATACACTGCAAACAACATGGGGGCTAATATAGAGCCCTGCGGCACCCCAAAAGGCAGGGGTTGAGTGCCAGAGGAATAAATTCCAGTGGCCACTTTCTGAGACCTGCCTGTGAGGTATGAATGGAACCAATTTAGGACTGCACCAAAGAGCCCACATAAAAGCCGCAGGTGCTCCAACAGCACACCATGGTCTACAGTGTCAAATGCAGCAGAGAGAGATCAAGAAGGACCAGAATGGTACATGCCTTTCGATCTCTAGCCATTAGGAGGTCATTCAGTACCCGGACGAGAGCCATCTGTGCTATGCTTCTTCCTAAAACCGGATTGAAGAGTATCAGGCATTGTGAGTTGTAAGGTGATCATCCAATTGCAATGCAACCACCTTTTCAATAACTTTACCAACAAATGGCAAGTTAGAGATAGGCTGGTAGTTGGCTAGACAGTCTGGATCCAAGGAGGGTTTTTTTAAGGAGTGGTCGAACAACCACCTCCTTCAGGGAGTTGGGAAAGACTCCCCTCTCCAAGGACTTCCAGACAATGTCAGCAAGGATCGGGCAGATAACATCTACACAACCTACTAAAAGGGGTGTAGGGCACGGATCCAAACTACAACTGGTTGGACGCAATGTTTGGATGATCTTCACAGTGTCACTGAACTCCAGCCCATAGAAATCTGACCAGACAGACAAGATGCCAGTCACTTCCCGTCGACCACTGCAATCGCTCATAGGAGAGGATGAACCGATGCCAGACCTTGATGCTGGCAACCTTATCTGCAAAGAATCGAGCAAACTCCTCGCATCTTAGCTGAGAAAAAGCTTCTCTGGGCAGGAGACAGATTGAATTGCACAATCTGTCGACAGTCAAGAAGAGCTGAGCTGGTTGATTCTGTGCAGTAGAAATCTCCCTGGACAGGAATTCTGCCTTCTTACAGGTGATTTCTGATTGATAGCTATCATAATGTGCCATCAACCTAAGCCTGTCATCATCATGGCCAGACTTCTGCCAAGCTCTCTCCATCCTTTGACCAACTCACCTCATCTCCTTCAAGGAGCCATCAAACCACGGGCTCCTTGGGCGAAGGGTGAGAGGCCAAACACAGCAACCTGGCTGCTGCATTCTGCCCCAGCTGCAGGCAGTGAAGGTCCACCGCTGGTAGCCCCAGGTATAGGGCATTACAGTAATCAAGGTGTAAAGTCACAAAAGCTGGACCAACGTTGGAAGGTCATCAGGAGGAACCAGGTGTTTTATCTGGGTGATGTTCCTCAGATGAGAAAAAGAGGTTTTGACAACTGCTGACACCTGAGGCTTCAGTATCAGCTCAAACACAGTGTCCAGATTCCACACCCGGCCAGAGGTTAACAGCTGGTCACCTACCAGTCAAGGTCCAGAAGGTTGCCCTGCCATCCACCCCTCTACCTGATGACCTGGGTCCACAACCAACACGTCAGTCTTATCCGGGTTCAACCTGAGCCAGTTGGCACACATCCAATCCTGGATCTCAGAAAGGCAATTAAAGACCAAGATAGCGTCATTATCCTTGGAGGCAGTATAGCGCAGTGGTCTAAGGCTCTGAGATGCAAATTTGGTGACATCCAGCAGACCAGACCTGGGTTTGAATCCCACAGCTTCCACTTGCATACTGTGTGACCCTGAGCAAGTCACTTAACCTCCTTGTGCTCCCAGGTCGCTCCTGTAAAAAAGTTTTCAGCTTAGTGTGCTATACCTGGTTAAACAACTAAAATAAAAAAATTAAAAAATTATGCCCAGGTACAAAGGACATGTACAGCTGAGTATCATCTGCACAGCAGTGAAAATTCAGCCTGCAGTGCCTAATAATGTCTCCCAGCAGCAGAATATACACCGCAAACAACATGGGTGAAAGCACCAAGCCCTGGGGCACCCCACAAGGCAGGTGGTGAGGGGCAGAGGAAACACCTTCCCCCCGACTCCACTCTCTGAATCCTGCCTGTGAGGAAAGATTGAAACCATCTGAGGACTGTACCAGATAGTCTGCAAAACAGCCGCAGGCACTCTAGCAATAACCCATGGTCTACGGTGTCAAATGCTGCAGAGGGATCAAGGAGGACTAAGATGGAACAACGACTTCAATCTCTCGCTATCAGGAGATCCTCCAGTACCCAAACTAACACTGTCTCAGTACTATGCCTCTTCTTAAATCCAGAATGGAGTGGATTGCAACTATTGTAGGTCGTAAGATGCTCCTCGAGCTGCAACGAGATTGCCTTCTCAATAACCTTGCCCATAAAAGGCAGGTTAGAGAGAGGCCTGTAGTTAGCGAGACAGTCGGGGTCAAGAGGTTTCTTTAGAAGGGGGTGGACCACTGCCTCCTTCAGGGTGTCCGGAAACACCCTAGTCTCTAATGAACACCAGACAATCTCTGCAAGGACCGGTCGATTACCTCCACAGACCCCACTAGGAGGTGTGTTGGACCTGGGTCCAAACTACAGTAAGCTGGTCGCAAGCCCTGGATTATCTTCACAATATCCCCAATCGCCAACCAATCAAAGTCGGACCAGATCAACTGGGTGGCTGTAATCTCCCACCGATCACCGCTCTGCCCATTTGAGCGAGTTGTGCTGATCTCCGACCTGATGCCGCCGACCTCATCTGTGAAAAATCGAGTGAACTCATCACACTTCAACTGTGAAAAGGCTCCCTGATTCTTGAGACAGACTGGATTGCATAGCCTGTCCACAGTACAGAAGAGCTGAGCTGGTCGATTTCTCACAGCCACAACATCCCTGGACAGGAACTCTGCCATCTTACGGGAGATCGCGGATTAATAATCCCTATAATGGGACATCAATCTAAGTTTGTCATCAATCAGGCCAGATTTCCGCCAGCACTGCTCCAACCTTCTTCCCACTCTCCTAATCTCCCTCAAGGTCCCATCAAACCATGAAGACCGAGGGTGAGGGGGCAAACTCGGACAGGAGCTATGGACTCCAGAGCAGCCGTGACTGCCTCATTATAGGGTAGAAGAAGCTCCTCTAGATCCGAGCTCACACTTGAAATCCCAGATAGGTCCAGGACCACCGTAAGACCATCAGGGGTCAAGCCCCGCAAAGGGTGGTACTGGACCATCTCCGTAGGGGCAGGTCTATTGGGTTGCGAAACTGAACCCTATAATATGGTGATCAAACCATCCGACGGGTTCCACCACCACGTCAAAGATCTCCATCCTCAGTAGAAATACCAGGTCCAACGAATGACCTTGTATGTGGGTCACAGAGGTAATCACCTGTGTAAAGCCCAATGAAGTCATCAGCTGGAGGAAGTCTTGTCCAAAATGAGAGAGTTCATCGTCAACCCAGGCACTGAAGTCCCCCAGCACCAACCACCTGAGAGACTCCAATACCATCTCGATGAAATTTGTGACTTCATGCAAGAACTCCTTCTTGCTACCGGGTGGACGGTAAATGACAAGTATCCTACAACCCACACCTGCACCCACAATACATTCGAAGGATCTAGCAACTCCAACTGGCACATTTACAAGGCCCAGTTACATCTTGAAACAGATGGCAGCCCCCTTGACCCTATGATCCAACCTCGGGCAGTGCATCACTGAGTACCCAGCTAGAACAGCTGACTCCAAAATGGGACCTGCAGTATTGTCCAGTCGGGTCTCGGTGATGCACATCAGGTCTGATGTTCCAACAAGATCAGCAATTACTGCTGTCTTGTTTCTAATCGACCTGGTGTTACATAACACCGCCTGTGTTGGATGAGTACTGTAGTTGAGGTTGGCCCCACTGATTGCCCACATAAAGTGGAACCCTTGGGTATGGGAACCAGTTAGGGTGGGCCCCTCTCCTGGACCCATTTCACCCCAGGGCGCCTCCCTGACATCACTACTCCAATCCGCCCACCCCAGTCCCCCCAACCAGGTGCATGCCCCCTCCTCCTCCTCCCCTCCCGATGCCCCTCGCTATATCCAAAGCAAGACAATGCCTATACACCTCCCTGGTAGTGGGGGGGCAATCAAAAGGGCGGAAGGCCTGAAGCTCGTCGGAGTAGCACCCGCTTCCCGAAGCCCTCTGCCAACACATCCTGTTTTACCCACACTCAGCAGTTCCAGTTACCCCACAATCAAACACTCATAACCAATCACACACTCAGTCTCAAACCCACAACCTCCTCAAACAACCCCCAAAATTGCTAACCCCTTCAATCCACCCCAAATTAAACAAAACCATAAACCCCAAGAACAACTAAAAACCAGAAACAGTTATAGCGCAACTTAGTTTTTCAAGGTTATTGTCCAAAGAACTTTAACTGTTCTTTAAAGTCACAGCTTAGAATCAGTGCTTCCTAGAAGGCATGCCATGTCCTCATAAATTTTGAACTACAGAGGGGGAGCTCTCACCAGCCCCTCACCCAAATAACATGTCCAAATAATGCGGCCCTCTCACAGACACAAATAACTGTCATACAGTATCCATCAAGTATCAGTTCATAAAGAGGCCCTCTCACTGCCTTCTATATGGATATTAAAAATCACAGTACCGGCAACTGGTCTTCAAGTTTTGAGGACTGAGTGGAACAAACTCACACCACCCCATTCTTTGTGTGGAGATTGTCTTCCTGGAATCACTCCCAAAGAATAGATCCTCTGAAATGTCCAAATCACCCAGCCCGACATACCCTAGAGCAGGCACCTTAACCCCTAAAACCTCCCCTCCCAAACTGCCGGAGCCACCCAGCAAAAGTCAGGTGGCCAATGGTGGCTAAAGGAGAATGAGCAAGCACCCACCCTTCAGTGGATGCTCTCTATCTCCACATGGGGCAGTTCCCAGACCAGGCACCCACCTCTGGGCAGCTGGTCCAGCTGGCCAGTAAACTACTCTGCCAATCCTCGACTCCTGGCAGCCACAGAGTTCAGCAGGAGGGCAGTCCCACCAACCCTCCAAAGAGGCTGCCCTCACCTCTGCTCTCACTGCTCCTCAGGCTCAGCTTCAGGCTGTCCAGTCCCTGGATCTCCCTCAGCTCTGGTCGTCATGCAGCACGCAGTTTTTCAGCACTTCTCCGCATCAGTCCCAGAAGCTCAGACCAAAATAGCCCGGCTTCAACGATCTCCCCTCCAGGCTTCCTGGTTGCAGGTGAATATGGTGCTATATCAAAGTACCAAAATGTATATGCAATGTCACCCAGTGGCATCCACACGAGCGAATAAGAATTTGGCCTGTCACAGTAACATAAAGTGGCCACTTGGCATCCAAAAAGCAGCGGTCACACTGTAACACGGCCAGAGCTTACAAAATTATGGAGTTGTGCTTAGCTGCAGTAAAACTAGCAATGGTAAAAACATAAGACTAGACTTGCAATCTACTTAAAAGAAAGGGAGAAACTGAACAAACTTAAGCTAGACTGATTAAAACAAATACAAAAAAAAAAAAATCAGGTAACTGCAAGGCTAAAATGATGGCTGACCCACTGTGGTCACCATCTTGCCTAGACTAGAGCATACAAGTTATTAGGGTAGCGAGAAACGGGGGCACTGGAGATGGGGTCACACGATGAGGAAGAAAAGTTCTAGTGGACCAGGCAAGCACGGGGGGGGGGGGGAGATAAACTGTCCCCTGTAGGAAAGGTAGGATGACAGGCGAAAATTAGATTGTCCTGGGGACCGGAGGCACTTGGCTTCACTTAGTAGCCAGGATTTGAATCATTGCTTGAAAATACTATGGGTGTCTAGGGTGGCGGAGGGACACTGGGAGACTGTTCCACAAGGAGAGAACAGCAAAAGATAGTGCTCGACCTCCTATGGCAGTTGAGACTCTGGGGATTTCCATGGGGGTTGGGGGGGAGAGACAGAGGACGCATGCAAGCATCTTGATGGAGCATAGGTAGCCAGGAGCAATGCATATGGAGAAACATCCCCGTAGCTAAACGAGCTGTCGATAATGCAACCCAAGGAGTAGTCAAAGTGAGAGTGGAGCGGGAGCCAGCCCAGCATCTGGTAAAGGAAGAAGTCGTTGGTCCTCGTTTTCTGGGCAGCCTCCAGGGCTTGTTCCACCCGTTGGCCAAACAGATATATACCATCTAAAGGGACGTTCATGACTTGCTGTTGAGCAGAGGAAAACCCTGATGTTCTAAGCCAGGAATGTCGTCCGATGCAGACTCCAGCAGCCGCTGCTGTGGAAGCTGTGTCATAAGCATCCATAGAAGCCTTAAGCTGGTGGCCATTACATTCTATACCCCAGGTAATGGTCTGTAGAATTTCCGTTTTGGATTCAGACTCAAGAGACCTTCCACTAAGGATCTCGGGGAGGTCCAGAGGACATATTCTTATTGGGAGAAGCGTCCTTGACGGCTGGCACAACTGCAAATGCCTTTTTTCCCTCACAGTATCTACCATACTTTACAAGAGTCCTTATTGACAAGATGCATTGAGACCTCATGAGGAAGAACATCTTTGTAAGTTTCAGCGAGGACAACTAGCACATCTGCGATGGGTTGAGAAGTCAAGATCGGTCTCTGCTTGGGAGGGGCATATTTCCTCTCCATGGATTTACAAACAAAAGGAATCTGAGCCGGCTTTGCGCATGCAGCCTCAGACAAGGTCTCAAAGGGTGGTGGAATAAGTGGTGTGAGGTTCACTGTAACATTAAGCCACTCTAGGCACAAAAATCTCCCTGGACAACCCTGGCCCTGAGGATGGGTGCAGGGCCAGGGCTGCCCTTGTATTCTTAAAGAAAGGTCCTCTAAGGTTTTCAGTGGGAAACGAGGGTTTATCATTCAAACTGTAGAATGAGTCTTCATCTACTTCCTCAGAGATTATGTAATCAGGATCAGACTCATTCTGCTCCAGATTAGCCTCCAAAAGATCAGGGGCTGTCCCCAGTAAGCCAGTTCCTTGCCTGGGGAAAGGGTAAACAGGCAACACCAGCACTGGTGCAGGCACCTGTAGTCCCAGCACTGAATCTGGCACTGCACGTGGCACCGTCAGACCTGGCATCACATGTCGCACCACAGAACCCGATGCCGAGCTCGAGGTCACCCCATGGGGAGCCTGCACCAAACACAGCACCAAAGTTGACATCTACCACAGATCTACTCCAGACCTAGAAAAAAGAGGGGGAAAGAGGTGGTACTTGTGCCTGCCCCAGCAAATAAACAGTTAGGGGGTAGGCATGTGGAACCAGCATCAGTGGGAAACGGCAAGGAAAACATTCTGTTGCCAGTGCTGAATGCTCAACATGCCCTGAAAGACCCGATGCCTGCATGAGGCTCCTAGGCCCGAAGGTCCTCGAACCATGTCAGTCACAAGGGGTAAACAAGACAGACGCTGTACCCACTGTTCTATATGAGCAGCCCAATGATATAACTGCCCACTGGAACCCCACACGAGGACAGAGAGGGGCTCTGGTGTTGAGAGTCTGAGCCATCGAGAGTTGATGCCACTGGGCAATCTGACTGGGTTGGAGACTGCCTACCACTCTCGACTACTGAAGACCTCTTGGCAGACATACCAGTGGGTGACCTTGAGTGGTACCACTTTTTCCAACAGGAAGAGGAAGAACTCGAGGCCAAGTGGTGCCAGGCCCCAAACCTGAACTGAATTGGGACCACTTCCTTTTGTGTTTATGGGAAGACTGTCCTTCCTCCCAAACACCAGACTGCCCGTGATTGGACCCCCCCCAAAAGAGGACAGCGGACCAGACACAGCCCCGCTGCCAGAGCGGCTTTCCAATGAAGAGTCACTACCATCACCATCTCCATCCATGGCTGACTCCATCGATCGTCAGAGTTAAGAGGAAAAACTAATCTTTTGTAAAACAAACGGCAGAAAATAAAGTCTTACTAAACTGAACGACTAGATGCTGCTGTCATATAGACATGAAGATTCGACTCCCAGCAGGCTAGCGACATCACTCCTGAAGTGCACTTGACGGAGGGGAAAAAAGGCACCGAGGCAGTTGAAGGGTTGATGACAAGATAGTCTATACAGGTGTGTGCAAATCTCATGGTGACATGCATGCACAGTTCTACCTCGGCACTGACCCTCCTGAAGAATTTTGGCTCCTGCAGGGTCCCGGCGCCTCTGGCATGTAACCCTCAGCAACTACAGGGAATGCTTCTGAGCAGGAAATTAAAATGATGTACCTACCGTAATTCCTGATCTTTCTGTGCATCTTCACCATTCATCACCTTTGGGTTTTGGCTTGAGGTCACGACCCTGCGGAATCTTGAGGCTGACCTGACGCACTGCATGGCGCTTGCGGGTTGGCTGTTAGGTGTCGTCGACCCTACCCTCCTGCCAGTTCTGAGTCGCTGTAGAGTAAGAAAGGGTTGGGAGGGAGGAACAAGGAAGTCCAAAGGACAGACAAAGGAAAAGATATACAAACTAAAAGGAGAAAAACTACAGAGAGGACAGAAGGAGAGTTAGAAAACCTAAGGGGATTGGGAAGGGGTCCCAATTTCTGGAAGCAGAAATAAGAGGGAAAGAGGGAGGGAAAAACAAGAAATAGGGAGGGGGAGGACAACTGTGAACTTTTGACATGTCTCCAGACTGTATAGGGACTGCGAAGGAGTAGCCAGAAGGCTGATTTGCCAGAATTCAAGGCACAGAAACACTGGCAATAAACTCCAATATGAGCAAAAGTGGCTATTCTGGAAGAAAAGAGAATACAGGGCCGTCCTCTCCCTGAAAACACATATCTAGAGGTGAGAAACAAAAGTTTCTTTAATTTTGAAGGATGAGTAGAAAAGAGGCAGAGAGAGAGAGAGAGAGAGAGAGAGAGAGAAAAGAGAGGGCAACCACCAACTTCCACCCCCAAAGGGGTGAAACAGGGCACTGAGAAGAGAAGTGCCCTCTCCCCTCCTGTCAGAAGGTAAAATTCCCATGTGCCTAAGGGCACCCCGCTCCTGAGCAGCAGAAAAGAAGGGGGGGAGGAGGACCCAGAGACTGAGGCCCCGGGGATGGCGTAGTGATATTAGATGAATGAGAAAGATACACAGAAAGATCAGGAATTACGGTAGGTACGCATTTGCATGTCTTATCTGTGTCAATCTTCACCATTCATCACCTTTGGGTGAGTACCAAGCCCCCTCCTCCGAAGGGGGCCCTAGACCCTAAAGGACTAAGTCCCTTAGCTCCCAGTGGGCGAGACACTGGAAGGGAGAAACTCTACGGGTCTGATGAGGCCAGAGACTGGGGAGAGTGAGACGGGAACCCCCCACCCCCGGAGGGGGCAGGAGTTTGAACCGACAAATGCCACCTCACCCTACGGGAGAAAAGATGGGTTCTCTGGTATGCGGAGGAAATCACCCTACCCCGGGCCAAGGGTGACAACCGGGAAAGACGCAGTCATGCTGTCTGCCTAGTGCAGATCGTTGTTCCTACGACCCTGCAAGCTACCTCGTTGGCCTCGTAAGATGCTCTCACTGGGTGCCTTGCTAGCTCCAGGCCACGTGCAGAGAGTGCAATGGCTTGTCCTAGTTACCTCCGAATCAGGCATAGAGGCTAGGAGTTGACCTAACCTGGACCACAGAAACTTATCATAGGTAGCATAGTGGGCCTGATGTGCAGAAATTGAAAGAAGCAACCATGCTGAGTAGAAGGTCTTCCTCCCACAGAAGTCAAAATCCATGGAATTATGATCCGGGGCTGGTCATGGTGGAGGACGCGAAGCCCATGAGGAGTGTCCAGCTGTGTCAGTCCTGACTGAGGAAGAGGCATACAACCTGGAGACTCCGGAGGAGCACAATACCTCTGGCTCAGATCCCTAGGGGCTGGGACTCCAGAAAAGGGTCTTTGCCAGAATCGCAACAATGCCTCCTGGAAAGAAGCAGGCCAGGCAGGCACCACAAGGGTGTCCACACTGAGAACGCCTAGGAAGGCACGCGTTGAATGCTCCGGATTGTGCTGAGTGGGTGGAGTGACATGCAGGTCCTCCATCATCCTCACGAGGAAACGCTGCTACTCTGCGAGATCAGCAGCAGGAGAGATGTGGACAGAGGGCTCCTCTCTCCCTGAAGAGGGGGATGAGGAAGCGGAGGACCTCGAGATCCAGGGGTTGGCTGCTCAAGGTGATTGTGGAACACCTGTCTGTCCATGGCCCTAACATACGAAGGGAAGTGAGCAGCCGCACTCCTGAACTGCTCCCAGGAGAGAGGTCCCCTAGGACCAAGAATGCCTGGGAGCACAGGAGATGGTGACAGAGGAGTGAGGCAAGGCCAGCAGCAGAAGGTGACCATCCTCTGTCCAGGCAAGAGAGCACAGCAGGAGCGTTAAGAGAAGAAGGGGCTCCAGAAAACCCAACAGCCGACAGCTGATCAACCATGCTGGAACTGTCTAGGCTGTGCCCTAAATATTCCCCACTGTGAGGTGACTGGTACCGTGGAATTCCAAAAGGATGGTCCCTACCCTCCACAGACCAGTGCCCTCTTGAGGAGACAGAGAGAAGGGAGAGGGGAAATGTGCTACAACTCCTTCCTGAACCCAGGTGGGTCCCAGAAAAGGGTCGCGGCATCGAACCCTGACCCTTTGACCTCTCAGAATCCGAAAGAGCCCTCCTCCTCGAAACACCAGCCTAGGCAGCTGACAGCCCTGGTCAGTCCCCGAGGGGACCACCTAGGGAGTAGCACCTTCCCCTCCCATGGGTGCTCCGATCGTCCCTAAAGTTGGGCGATCCAGACACACCATCTGAGGGGGTACTCCAACTGAGGGGGCAGAAAACCCTCCGAGCCCAGGTTGCAGAGCAACAGTGGCCTACACCACTGCCTGCTGGTCAGCACCCCCTGACCCTAGACTCGGGGGCAACCGCCCGCTCCTCAGAGGGAGGCTGGCTCCAGTCAGCTAAGGAAACTATTAGGGTGCCCACATGGGCCACCAACTCCAAAGAATCAGACAGCCAGTCCGAACCAAACTCGAATTCCATCTCCGAGGAGGTAGAGGCTGAAGTCCGGTGCCAGACTGTATATGGAAGCTCGCTACCATCCTGATCAAAGGGGGTACCAGTCTGGGTGTCTGTACCACAGCTGGTGCCCAACTCTCCAATGGCACCACGAGCAGTGCCCGAAGACACGGCACCAAGAGCGGTAGCAGAAACAGAGTCTATGTCTGCCACGGCGCCGTCCAGACCTACGGCACCGCGAGCAGCACCAAAATCAAGGTTGGCACTGACAGCTCCCTCGGCGCCGCGCGACATATCTTATGGCGCTGTGTCCTCGCTCAGCACCGCAAGCAGCACCAGAGCTAGACATGACGCTGTCCCCAGCCTCGGCGCCGCGAATGATGCCGAGGTGAGAACTGGTCGAAGACGGCGCCACAGAACCTCCCATTATGCAGTCAGCACCATCTGTGCCGTGAATGGCGTCAACAGTGGAGATGGCACTGAGCGGCGGACCAGCACCAACCATGGTGCCATCAGGGCCCACGGCACTGACAGACTGCGTCGAGGACAGTGCCAACGCAGGCTTCCCAGCCCGAGGAAATGACACCGGGGGAGGCTTTGCCCCCAAAGGGGCGATTGCCAGAGCAGTGCCTCCCACCTGCCTCCAAGGGGAATGGACTGGGCCTCCTGCACCACAGAAGGGGCTTCTGCAATGGCGAGGCTTAAAAAGCAGAAGCCCTCTACTCCACGGTCCATACAGAACCAGAAGGGGACCCAGAGAAAAGGGTGCGAGACTGTGGCTTGGCCAGATGAGTGCGCACCTGTCCCCCGAAAGTCATCGGAGCTCGTCAAACTTTCCATGCATGTTGCTCGATAACATGATGGTCCATGGAGAAGCAGGTGTCGCACAAATCCATGTCGTGAAGCGGGCCAAGACACACAAGGCAACAATCATGCTGGTCAGTGATGGAGTACTTGCAGCCACATGGGCACTGTCGCATAGGGGGCCGCCCCGTCTTCAATGATTTCTGGCCCCCTGACCGAGACATGATCAACGGCAAAACAAGTTAAACAAAGACTTGACATCACTGACAAAGAAAAGGAACAGTCTTACCACAGTGACATCGAGTGGTGGTAAAATCAGAACTGGCAGGAAAAGTATTCTTGGCATAGATGACATGGAGTCATACAGTAGTAGGCCTCTTGAAAACAGCTCCTCACGAGGTGCGACCTCTACGGCAGGAGACTAAGAACTGGTGGGAGGGTGGGGTCAACAACACCCAATGGCCAACCCAGAGCCACGAGTGCGCTGGTTTCAGTGCGGCGTCACAGGAGTCAACCTGCCCATCCAAAAAAAAGCTCCCACGGGGTCATGACCTCCGGCCAAAACCCAAAGGTGATGAATGGTGAAGACTGACACAGATAAAATCTATGCAATACTGTAGATTAAACTGCAGAAGAACAGTGAAAATATGCAGCGAGCAACATTTCAATAAGAGAAAGGGTGGGGGTAGTGTCTGAAACCTGGAGCAGAGGGGCTGAACTAGTAGAGTAGGATGGAGGGCTGTAGATGAAAGTCCAAGACCCAGTGTCAGGAGCAACTTCAGGACTGAGCAGTAAAATCATGGAGGAGAGATTTCAAAGCAGGAATGATAGGAGCAGAGTGAATGGAACAGGGAGAGAACCCCAGAGTTTAGGGAAGTGGAAAGATAAGGCAGCTAGATCAACAGAGGATTTCATGGTGGGAGGGAGAGAGAGAGCAAGAGTTGTGAAGGGAGTAAAAGATAGTGGGGGTGGGAGGACTCTTCCCACCCCCACTACCTTTTACTCCTTCACAAGTCTTGATCCCCCCACACACACACACACACACACACACACACACATTGAAATCCTCTGTTGCCCTAGCTGCCTTCTTTCTACTTCCTAAACTCTGGGGTTCTCTTCCTGTTCCATTCACTCTGCTCCTATCATTCCTGCTTTGCAATCTCTTGTCCATGATTTCACTGCTCACTCCTGCAGGAGAGAAGCAAGATAAGAGGGGAGGGAGCCAAACTAAAATTTGAAGATAAAGGCGGCACAGTGGGCCAGGCACCTGGCATCAAGGGAGGGGGGAGAGAGAAAGAGGTATACAAAGAGCAGTGGTGCATGCACAGGGGGTTCTTAAAGGTAAACTGACAGAAGTAGTGAAAGAGGGAATCCAGTCTGGCTAAAGTGGACTTTAGAGTAGCACTGTAAACAATGTCACCATGGTCGAAAAAGGGGAGAATAATCTTTAAGAGGATCTCTCTGCAGGCAGGAAGTGGATGCTTCTCCAAGTCCTGTAAAGTGCCACAGATCTGGGGTGGACCTCTTTTTGGATTGTGTCCACATGAACAAAGAAACTGAGCTAACGGTCCAGTCAGACCCCTAGGTACTTGAAGGAAGAGACATCTTCAATTATTGCACTTTCAAGGATATGGAAGGAGGGGAGCAGGGTGAATCTAGCAAGCCTCTGCCTGGTGCCAAAAGTCAGAGACAGTTTTCTTGGTGTTTAGGGACAGTGTTTTTTATGGAACCAGTGTTGGACATCGTAAAAGTTCATTTGGAGCTGGGCCATGACATCAAAGCCATAGGAGCCAGAGGAAAAGAGTACCGGGTCATCTGCATACCTTTGCAGAGACCCAGAGGATTGGGCAGTGGGGAGTTATTTAGAAAAATTGAGAAAACAACTGGCCAAGGACAGACCCGGGGCTGAGTCAACTGCAAGTGGAGGTGGAGGGAAGACAAAAATTACTCACTGTAGTAATCTTTGTTCTTCCAAGATGTCCTTTAGCATCAGTAACAACATACAGTGAGCTGACTAGGTTGAACTGCCTTGCAACTGGAGATTATGATAATGAATATTATGAATTAGCCAACCAGGAGGGAGCTTGAGGGTGTGCTGAGGAGAGCCTGTCCAGAAGGCACCATATTTTTTTCAAAGCTAGACTGGGAACATGCCCATTTTAGGAGTGAACCAACAGGATTTAAAAATCATGCAACAGAATGAACAATGACTATGGAGAACAAACTTTGCTGTAAATCCAATTCAAAGGTTAACACAACAAATTTGGCAGAAAATAGAAGCAGAGTCCTCTTCAGTAAGGTTGCTAGGGGAGGATGGGTGGGAGCTTACTGATGCTAAAGGAAGAAAGAAGATTACTATGGTGAGTTTTTTTTTTTCCTCACCCTGGGGTCCTTTAGCATCAGTAACGATATGCAGACTACAAAGCAGTTGGGAGGCAGGTATAGAATCTACTTAGGGAAGAGGCTCTGCAGAACTGCTATCCCAGCGAGGGCCGAGAACGCTCACTTAATTTGTGGCCGGTAAAGCAACTAAGGATTATGCTACCCTAAGAGAGGAATTTCAACTGCCTCACACTGATTTTTTTTGGTACATACAATGTTGTCATTATATACAGAGGGTGGTTGGAATTTCAGTCTTGTTACAATCCCCAGTTCTTCCCATTAATTTTATTTACACTAAGAGCAGACAGAGATAGCCAAAAATACATTTCATATATACATTTATAGCGCTACAAGAAGAGGTGGGAACTTCAGTCACTCAAAACCATAGAGGATAAATGGCATGAAGTCTTCTGTCATGATAAAGGAAACAGACTGGCAGAGAATCTGGCTGGGAATACATAAAACCACAACATCACTGGTTTGGGGAGAGTTTCGATGGAAGATCAAGATACTTTATTACACCGGTTATCTCCCAACACTGCCTCACACCCTCCTCTGCTCTCTGTTGGAGAAATCGTGGCCAGATAAGCTTGCATCATATCGTCTGTGATTGTCCCAATATACGAGATTACTGGGAGGGGGTGACATGAAATACTGTGGCTATACTTCACATACAATCCTTCCTTACCTTTGTAAATATGATACTGGATCTACCACCCTCAGAAGTTGCTTCAGCAGCAGAGAAATACCTATTTTACATCATTGCAGCTGCCTTGAAGGTTATTACCTAACACTGATTCTCTGCTAAACCATTATTAGTTTCGAACAGCTTCTCAGTAGTAGATTTAATAAAGGATAAGGAGGCTGTCACTGCCCATCTGAATGTTCAGGTGGACACCTACACCTCTAGATGGCTCCCTTATTTCGATTTTGCAGACACACAATGGGGTAAATCAGTTATTAACTAACTAGAGACTATATTTTAATTATTGTAACTACCCAGGTACAGGTTTAAAGTTTTAAAGTTTGTAAAGTTCTAAACTTTCAATCTCTGCATTTGAAAAACCTTTTTCTTATGATTGATTACTCATAATGGATATTTACAATTTAGCTAATTCATTTAGAGTGGATAGATGTAATAAAGAAATCAGGCAGATACATTTAACTTTGGTATCCCATAACAGGTTTTATTAATGGACCGCATTACCAAATATACTTTGATTCTGCTGTTCATACTGGACTTTACTATCAGAATAATTCAGACATCAGCAGACTAGGAAGGACTCCCGGGACTGGCTGCATCTTACATTAATGGACTATCCTTTCCTTTTTTTGCAGATGATGATTTAGAGTGGAGAATTTACCACGTCTTGAGAATAGTCCCTGTCAGAAATTAAGAGACTATGAGAGATTATAGGAGTCTTTTTATTGCTTATTTGTACTTGAGTTGTAATGAAGTCCACCTGTATTATGAGGTGTATGCATATGTTTTATTACCTGTCTCAAAACAGTATTTACAATAAAATTTACAAGTTAAAAAAACCTGCCCTGGCAAATTTGGCATCTGATCTAGACTGTACATTAAAGCCGTAATGCTTTGTGAATGTGTAGTCTTCCAAGTGGCTGCTTTAGACATCCAGTAGGGGAATGTCCCTAGCAGCTGCCACAGAGGCAGCAGTGCCCCTAGTAGGGTGGGCTCTGAGGCCCTCAAGGGGCTGTTTGCCAGTCTTGTCATAACAAAACTAGATAACGAGACTATCCAAAAATATATTTTTCTTAGTGGCTGGCCTTCCTCTCCCTACCTCCCCATAGGTGAAAAATAGCTGTGTGGAGAGACCCCTGAACCGTTTGGTGTGATCCAAGTAATAATACAGTGCCCTCTTGATATCCAAACTGAGGAGTCCTCTCCCCAGGAGTGGATTTTTCAGTAAAGGAAACTGGTAAGGAAATGGACTGGTTGAGGTGGAACTCTTGAAATCACCTTTGGTAGGAACTTTCTATTAGTTCTGAGCTCTGTCTTGTCCCTGTGCAGGACAATGTAGTTGGGCTCAGTGCAGAATGCCTGTAGCTCTGAAATTTTCCTTGCAGAGGTGATGGCTACTAAAAAGACAGTTTTCCAGGTGACATATTTCAGATCAGCCATAGCCATGGGTTCAAAGGGTGGTTCCATGAGCTTGGCAATACACAGGTCAAGATCCCAAGAAGGAACAGGTTCTCTGATTGGGGGCTGAAGATGGAGGCGGCTGTTTAAAAAACAGGCAAGGATAAAACAGATTTGTCCTTTCCAATAGAAAGGTAGGCCGAAATTGCAGCTAGGTGAAGCTTCTGCGATAAGGTCTTTAGGCCCGAGGCCTGAAGGTGCAATAAATAATGTAAGAGATTGGGACTGATGCTCTGAGAGGATTGATTTTCTTCTTGCACCAGAGGGAACATTTTTTCCACTTAGCTGCATAAGCCTTTTTGTTGCTGGGCTTTTTGGCCATCCTCAGGATTTTAAATACTTGTTCAGAATACTGAGTAGCAGGGAACTCTAACTCCTCAAGAGTCAACTTTTGAGGTGAAGGGACTGCAGGTCTGGGTAAGTCACTTCTAGCCGAGGTAGAGTCAGGAGAGAGTGACAGAGGGAGATGAATAGGTTTGCTGTAAAAGAGGGCTAGCAGGAGAGGGTGCCTTGGTCAGTCCGGCACCACCAGAATCACTGTTGCTGGTTGACTCCTAAGTTTCAGAAACACCTTGAAAATCAGAGGATGCAGTGAAGACATATAGGAATTTCCTTGACGAATCCAGGGAGAAAGTGTCTGCTGGGAGGGTTCCCAATGCTGGGGGTCTGCAGCAGTACAGAGGAAGCTGATGGTTGATGCGAGAGGCAAACAGATCCACTTCTGTGGCAAGGACCCGTTTGTCCAAAGTCCATTTGTTGTGTCCTTAGCTGATGTGACTGAGGGCATCTGCCAGGGTGTTGTCCTTGCCCGGGAGGTGTATAGCTGAAAGGCTGACCTCTAGGGAGTAGGCCAGGGACCAGATTCTCACGGCTTCTGTGCACAGCACACTCAACCTTGTGCCACCTTATTTATGTAAAACACAGCAGTGGTATGGTCGGTTCATATCTGCACTGTGGCCCTTGACCTGTGAAGCAAAGGCCCTCAGTGCTAGATAGAAGGCTCTGAGTTCTAGAAGGTCGATGTGGCATGCCGACTCCTTTGGGGTCCAACTGCCACCGACAGAAGAACTTTCCAGATGAGCTCCCCATCCCAGTAGAGCTGTATCTGTGGTAATGATTTTTATGGGAGAGGGAACTTGGAAGAGAATTCCTACTGAGAGGTTGACAATTTCTTTCCACCACTGTAGGGCCTGAAGCAGTGCTTCTGTTACAGGAACCAGTTTGAACATGGCTCTGCTGGGACAAGTGAGACTGCAGGTGGTGCTGTGCCATTCTGAATCTGACTCCTGGGACCACAGAAGTCATGGATGCCATGTGTCCCAGGAGCCGCAAGAAGTGCCTGGCCGGCCTGGGCTGGGCAGAGTAAAGGAATCTGACACAGACAGAATGTTTTTAATTATTTCTGGTGGAAGGAAAGTCCTGCTTTGCTGGTGCCCAGCTGTGCCCCTATGAAAGTGAGGATCTGAGTTGGACCCATGTTGGATTTCTTTTGTTGTATAAGAAAGCCCAGAGAATACAAAAGTGTCCTTTGTTTGGGAAAATGCCTCTTTTACCTGTAGAGGAGTTTTCCCCACTATGAGCCAGTCGTCTAAGTATAGGTAGACTGCGATTCCATTTTCTGAGGTGCGCTGCCACCATAGTCAGACATTTGATGAATACCCTTGGTGCAGATGTCAGGCTGAAGAGCACTGTTGCAAACTGATAATGCTCTGATGGGAGCTTGAACCTCAGACATTTTCTGTGAGACTGCCTTATTGGAATATGAAGATATAGGGAGGCTAGACAGTCTCCCTGCTGGACGGAATGTATTGCCATCCCAAGGGTGACCATTTTGAATTTTGGTTTGAGAGGAAGCTTGTTCAAGTATCAGAGGTCAAGAATAGGTCGCCACTCCCCATTTTTTTCTGACTTAGCAAGTATCTGGAATAGAAGCCCTTGCCTTGCTGATGCAAAGGTACTCTTTCCACTACATTTGCTGCCAGAAGATGTTTTACTTCTAATTCAAACAGAATTCATTCTGTTAGGGTTAGAGACTGACAGTTGGGAGCCCCTGAGTGCTGGCAGCTTTTTGAACTGCTGTGATGGACCCTTTTCCACTCCCTCTATGGCCCACTTATCCAAAGAAATGAGGGTCCAGGATTGGAGATAGTGGGAGAGCCTGCCCCCTAGAGGTTGAGGGGAGGTGGCCTGAATGTTGGAGTCAGGGCTTAGGCTGAGAGGCAGGAGCAGGAGTAGGGTTACTTCTCCTCTGTCCTCTCCTGCCTCTTCTTCTGTAGAACTCCCCTCATCTGGGTTTAATCGACCTGCACAGGAAAGGGAAAAATGGTCTAAGGTAGTAGCCTATATCCCAGTTCCCTTTATTCTGAGGCTTTTGGGTAGCAGGAGGCTTCCCTCTGACCATATTGATTTGATAGACTATTTTGTACTCATCTCTACTAGTCAACCTTTTTCATGTAAGTCTCCGTTCTGGAGTCAAAAAGGACATTCTGATCACAGAGGAAGTCCACAGCTTTGGACTATGTATCCTGTGTTAGGTTAGTCATTCTCAACCAAGCAAAACCCTCAGGGAGATGGCATGGGCCATAACCCTAGAGGCTGCATCATTGTCTGCTGCCATATGGAATTCATACTTGGTGGTTTCCAAGGCAGTTTTGGCTGTGTCCACAAAGTCCTGTACCACAGAATCAGACCTTTGCTGAGCAATGGCCAGGAAAGAATTCCAAAGAGCCCTTTGATACTTGACTGTGTATGCCAAGTAAGAGGAAAGAGGCTGAGGTATAGGACTTCTTAGCCATGAAGTCCAGTCTCCTAGACTCCTTCTTAGGGAGGCTGAGAGAAGAGAGGAGTGTTGGCTTTGTTGCAGGCTGCCTGTTGTACAACCCCTACATGGCTGGGGAGTACATACAGGAAATCAGTGTCAGATCTGGACAACTGGTACTTTTTATCTATTCTTTTGCCTAACCCAGGCAGGGAAGTAGGTGTCTGGAGCAGTTTCATACTGTTTTTTTCTAAAAGCCTTATAGATCAGGAGCACAACCTTTTTTGGAGGAGAAAGGCGTATCATCTTCTGTAATCCTGGTCTTCCTCCTCATCCTGAGTGTACTCCTGAGGGAAGATCAAGGGTGTCCACCATATACTGCAGAAAAGTTAGCATGGAGGACGCATCTTCTTGATCTGTTGGTGAAGCTCCGAAATGTGGATCGGGGAAAACATCAGGTTCTAAAGGTTTCCCATTTGAAACATCATCAGGATCCTCGCTATAATAATCCTCATCATCCTCACCAGCATAGCCACATGCATCTGAGGGAGCTGAAGTGGGAGGCTGTCTGGAAAACACAGGGGTATTAAAAATAGGCCCCATGCCCTGTAGAGTTTGATAAAGATGCCAGACTTTAGCCATAGCTCCCACTGGGGTAAATCACCATGAATATCTGGGAGATCTCCACTGCGAAGCTCAGTGTTTTTTACTGACATTTCACCTTTATTAGTACTGGGAGGGGCAGTGGTATGTTTTTCTTTATAAGGCTTCTTGGCAAGCACTTTATTAGTGACCTGATCAGCTTTTCTTTTATTAGTAGGCACTTCATCAACACCTTTACTTCCATTTTTTTCTTTGAAGGCACTTCATCAGCACCTTTATTTTCATTTTTTTGCTTTTTAAGATGCTTCATCAGCACCTTGTTTCTTATTCTTAGAGGACCCCTCATCGGCAGTCTTGGGTCTTTGTTTTGGTACAGAGGAAGACCCTTTTTGAGCCATAATTCTTAATCTTTTTGCTCCATTTCTTAGGGTCTTTGAAAAGCATTTAGAGCACAGTAAACAGTAATGATCTGGATCTAAGCACTTTAATCACAGGTCATGGCTATCAGCTTTAGCCACTATTCTGTGGCACTTAATTTTTAAAACCTGTGGGTCCAGTCCTCTTTTTCGGGATTTCTGACATGCCAAATAGATAGAAACCCTAAAAAAAAATTAAGCCCAAATGGGGCAAAGTGAAAAAATGCGTCGTTCCCTCATGGTTAAGAACCATGACTTTCTAAAGTAAACGCATCAAAAAACAGAAGAACATTGGTTCCCACTGAAAAAGGGAACCACGGCTATTTTTTAGAAAAGGAACCATAAAATTATTTTATTTATTTGTAATTCGATACAACCTTTTCATTTACACTCTTTTAGAAAGGTTCCACGTCAGGATGTAAAACAGCAGACACATAAAAACTTGACAGTTAACACAAAAATGAAAATTATGTACCTACCGTAATTATGATCTTTCTGTGCATCTTCACCATTCATCACAGATGGGGTATCTGCCGGAGGTCAGGATTGTCGGGAGCCTTTTTTTTTTTTTAAGGGTGGCGGAGCCAACACACCATCAGCGCGGCCCTAAGACCGGCTGTCGTGGCGCCTAGGTGGCAGCATTAGGCTGTGTCGACTCTGCCTGCATGCCAGTTCTGAGTCGCCAAAGAGGTAAAAGAAAGGGAGTGGAGAGTGGGACAAGAGAGTCCAAGGGACAGAAAAAGGAAAATATGTATGAACTAAAAGGAGAAATAATGACTGAGAGGACAGAAAAGAAAGAGGTTAGAAACTAAAGGGGATTGGGAGGGGCCCCAATCTATGGAAGCGGAAGAAGGGGGTAGGGTGGGTAAAGAATTTAGGAGAGAGGGGAGAAATATAAGATATCCTGGACCCTGGTCCGTCTCCAGATTGTATAGGAACTGCAAGGAGTAGCAAAGCTTTCTGCCAGAATTCAAGGCACGGAATAACTGGCAAACACTCCAGATAAGCAGAGTTGGCTATTCTGGAAGAAGGACAGGATACAGGTATTCAGCACCCTCTCAAGGAAAGATTTTTGGTGAAAAAAAGGTTGTTGTTTTTTTTTTTTTTTTGGAGAAGTAGGTTGGATGGAAACAGGGAGGAGGAGGAGAGAAGGAGGGCAGCTACCAACTCCCATCCCACAGGGGTGGAGACAAGGTACTGGAGAGAGTGCTGCTCGAGCTATCCACTCTTCCTGGAAGAATACTCCCCTGTGTGTCCCTATTTTACCCCACTCCTAAGGAGGAGAGAGGGAATCAAGAGAGGGAGGGGGACCCAGAGACTGAGGCCCCAGGGGATGGAGGGTGGTTAGATGAATGGTGAAGATACAAGACAGATATTACGGTAGGTATGTAATTTTCATATCTTATCTGTGTCAATCTTCACCATTCATTACAGATGGGTGAGTACCGAGCCCCCCCAAGGGGGGTTTCTTTTACACCCTAGGGGACAAGGTCCCTTAGCCCTCAGTGGGTGACACACTAAGGGGGGAACCTTCAGGACCTGGAGAGGCCAGAGAGAGATGGAGTCCCCCGGAGGGGGAAGAAAGTTGCCTCGACAAATGCTGTCTCACTCTTTGGGAGATGAGATGGGTTCTCTGGTGGGTGGAGTTAATCACCCTATGCCAGGCCAAGGGTGACAACTGGGAAAGACGTAGCCATGCCGTCCGCCTAGTGCAGATCGCTGTCCCTACGACCCTGGTAGCTACCCCGCTGGCATCATAGGATGCCCTCGCTTGGTGCCTTGCTAGCTTCAGGCCACACGCAGAGAGTTCAATGGCTTGTCTGGTTTGCTCTGTGTCAGGCAATGAGGCTAGGAGCTGACCTAGCCTGGACCACAAGAACCTGTCGTAGGCTGCACTGTGGGCCTGATGTGCAGAGATAGAGAGAAGAAACCATGCTGAGTAGAAAGTCCTCCTACCCCAGAAATCAAAATCCAAGGAGTCTTGATCTGGGGGCCAGTCACGGTGAATGGCGCGAAGCCCATCAGCAGTATCCAACTGCGTCAATCCAGACTGTGGATGAGGCATGGAACCTGGAGACTTCAGGGGTGCGCAATACCTCTGGCTGAGATCCCTTGGGGCAGGAACTCCGGAGAAGGGCCTCTGCCAGGAACGCAACGATGCCTCCCTAAAGGGAGCCGGCCAGGGCGGCACCACAAGGGTGGCCTCACCAAAATCTCCTAGAAAGGCATGCGCGAAGTGTTCAGGTTTGCTAATAGTGGAAGGAGTTAGGTGCAAACCCTTCAATATCCTCATAAGGAATCGCTGATACTCAGATCAGCAGCCGGAGAGATTTGGACAGAGGGTTCCTCTCCCCCTGAAGAGGGGGAATGAGGAGCTGGAGGTCACCGTCTGTTCAGTGGGTGGCTGCACGGGGGAGGTTGAAAAACCTGGCTGTCCATTGCCCTAACGTAAGCAGGGAACCGAGCAGCCACCGCTCTGAACTGCTCCCAGGTGAGAGGCCCGCTAGGACTGAGGATGCCTGGGAGCGCAGGACAGTGTGGCAGAGGGATGGGTACAGAGCCGAGAAGAGATGTTAGCTGACCTCCGCCTGGGTTAAGGAGCGGACTGTGGGCACCCACGGAAGAAGGTGCCCTGGAAGATCCCACAGCTGACAACTGAACAACCACATCGGCCCTGCCTTGGCTGCACCAGAAAGAATCCCCCCTGTAAGGGGACTGGGGCCGTATAGGTCCAGAAGGACGGTCCCCTACCTCAAAAGAATGGGACTCTCTCAAAGAGACCGAGGAGTAAGAGCGGAGATTCACGCTACGGCTTCTCCCAGGGCCCGGGTGGACCCCCAAAAAAAGGCAGACGCGCCGACCCCACACCCCTCGACCCCTCTAAGTCTGAAAGAGCCTTCCTCCTCAAGAGGGCCAGCCTAGATAGCTGGCATCTCTGGGTAGCCCCCGAAGGGGTTATCCAGGGTGCAGTACCCCCCCCCGGCAGGCGCTCCGATCGGCCCCAAAGTTGGGCGATCAAGGCACACCACTGGAGGGGGTACCAGAACTGAGGGGTCAGTGAAACTGCCAAGACCAGGCTGCAGAGCTAATTGGCCTGCACCACTGTCTGCTGGTCAGCACCCCTGACCCTAGTCTCGGTAGCCACCGACCTCACCTCAGAAGGGGACCGACTCCGACTGGTCGAAGAGACTACCGTGCTGCCCACCTCAACAGCCAACCCCGAGGGATCAGACTGCACGTCCGACTCAGAGCTAGACTCAGTCTCCGAGAAGGTAGAATCGGAGGCCTTGTGCCAAACCATGGGAGGGCGGGCAGTGCCATCCTTACCACCAGGCCCAGAGACCACAGCTGTGCCTGAGTTGGTGCCAGCACCTCCCGCAGCCCTGCAAGCAGAATCCAAGGGAGGCGCGGCCCCAGCCCGAGCCAGAGCCGGGACCAGTCACGGCACCATCCGGTCCCATGGTGCCACGAGCAGCACCGAGGATGGAGACGGCGCCGATGACAGCCCCAGAGGCACCATCGGCGCCACTGACTGTGCCACCTGGCTCCCCAGCACCGCAAACAGCGCCAAGGGCAGAGGTGGCCCTGAGGACGGCACCGAAGGCGGACATGGCGCTGCCCAGCTCCCCGGCGCCGCTTGTGGCTCCAAGGGCAAGGGAGACGCCGAAGACAGCGCCAACTGAGGAAAATGAAGGCCCCATGGCGCTGAGCCTCGAGGACACTGTGCTGTACTCAAGGATGGCGCCGAGGTGAGACATGGAGAAGGACGGCATCATAGTAGATCTCACGGCGCCGCCAGCAGTGTTGGCATCGTGAAAGGCTCCTACAGAGATCACGGCGCTGCGTGACAAGTCGGTGCCTCCGACGGCCCCATGAGGGCCTATGGTGCCGCAAACGGCGCCGAGGCCTCAGACGGCGCGGGCAGACGGCATCGAGGATGGCACCGACCCAGGCCTTGCGAGCCACGGGAGCGACACCAGTGGAGCCTTCACCCCCGATGAAGCGACTGCCATGGCGGGCGCCTCCCGCCCGCCTCCCGGAAGGAGAGGGATGGACCTCCTGTGCTATGGAAGAAGCCTCGGCAACGGCGAGGCTATAAGGCACAGGCTCCTCCTCCTCGGTCCGTGATAGAACCAGAAGGGGACCCGGAGGAAAGGCTGAAGGCGGGGCTTGGCCCGGCGGTGTGCAGCACCGACCTCGGAAGTTGGCGAACTCGCCCACTTTCCACGCTGCTTTTTTTGAGGATCCGCGTCCATGGAGAAGCAGGCATCGCATCTAATCCATGTCGTGAAGCAGGCCAAGACACAAGAGACACCGTCGCTGATCAGTGACTGAGAATTTTCACGATGGGCACTGGCCGCATGGGGAGGCTGACAAGTCTTGGAAGAGTTCTTGCCCTCCGACCAAGACATGACCAAAACACCAAAACAGACTCAACGTCGCAAAAAATAATAATAATGGAAAGATCTTACCGGGCGACGTTGAGTAAAGCAACACAGAACCATCAGGAATCACCGACGGACTTCGGCACAATATACTATGTAACAATAGAACACTGCGAAGCAGGCCTCAAATCTCTTCAGCTTCCACATGAGGTGACCTTTACGGCGGGAGACGAAGAACTGGCAGGCAGGTGGAGTCGACACAGCCTAACGGCCAACCCGCGAGCGCCACGCAGTGCATCGGCCCCGAGGGCAGCGCTGATGGTGTGTCAGCTCCGCCTACCCTTTAAAAAAAAAAAAAAAGGCTCCTGCGGGGTCCTGACCTCCGGCAGATACCCATCTGTGATGAACGGTGAAGATTGACACAGATAAGATCATAAGATTGCTATGCAACACAGAATATAAAGAATACATTTGAGTAACCTAGACAACTGAAATGAAGCAGTGGGAGGAGACTCCCAATTAGCAACGTATGGCATAGCTGCCCCAGGGGGGGCCTGCCTAGGTAGAGTTTTGGAAAGGGTAAGAGAAAAAGAGGGGAGGAAATGCTGAGCGAGGTTTCCCAATTGTAATGTGTGGTATAGCTGCCCCAGGGGGCCTGTCAAGGTAGAGTATCGAAAGTGTAAAAGAAAGAAAGGTGGGGAAAAAACGTACAACAAGGGGTAGAGAAGCGAGGGGGGAGAGGGGGAGAGAGAAAGGAACTGGGAGAAGGAGAAATATTTAGGGGAGAGTGGGAAGAAAGGGGAGTGGGGTATGGAGAGGAGGGAGTTAGAGGGAGCTTGAGGGGGAGTGGCAAGGGATGGCAGGTGGGGGGTCCAGGGTAGGTAAAACAGTAGAAAAGCTCAGACAGACAAGGGGGGGTATCCAGGTTGAAGATATAGATTCAGGTAAGGCAGTCACAGGCATTTGAGTTCAGCAGGTATTGCTTCAATTCTCTTTTAAAGGACTGAACATCTGTTGTATTAAGAGCTGCAGCAGGGATCTCATTTAGCCATAGTGGAGCTCTGCACATGAAGGATCTTTGTCCTAGGGAAGTTCTACGAATGGACGTCAAACTGTGTTGTCACTGCTCTTCGTGTGTTGTATTTGGATCTTGCTTCCTTTACCAGGTCTGCAATGCAGGCAGGGGTTATGGAGAGCATGACCTTTCTCCCTAGTAGGCAAGTTTAGTATCTGATTCTGGATTAAAGTGGTAGAATGCGGGCCAGACCATACAGGGTACAAGTGTGCGTGAAGCGGTCAGCATTTAGCAATAATCTGCAAGCCTCGTTAAGGGCAGTGACAACCCTTTTGAGGGCCGTATCAGTGGCAGTGCCATAAACACGCCTTATGGATATACTCAGTGAAATCCACAAGTGCAGTGGATTTCACTAAATAACCAATTGTGGTAGACTTTTCTAATCAAAAATAAAGGAAGGGAACCGCAGTTCCAATAGAAAAATGCGGTTCCCAGGAACCACGAAAAAAGAGTGTAAAATCACTCAGCACACTATAAAAGAAAGAACAAAAGTAGAAGTTACAGCTACCAAATGATGAAAAAGCTTTTTTCTTGGCCAAGAGAGAGAGCACCCCAGAGGCAATATTACTCAGTTAGGTGGAGTAAAACTTGTGGTGCGTTCTAGGCAAGCTCTCCTCAGCACGTTATAGAGTAGGCCTGTTGAGTATTGTAGTAGAGTACCACTGTTACATTTTCGGGGGAGAGGCGTCATCCTGAGTGCTTGGGTACTGCATGGTGCTTCAAGAGATGGAGGTACCTTGAAAATTTAAATTCCCTCGCAAAGTTACACCAGATCCAGGGCCATCTAGCCAAAAGTTTAAATGAAAGCTTTACAATCTTCTACAGCTGCATCAACATTCCTAACAGCAGTAGTGTACATTGGGGAAGGGGGGCCTGGGGGAACTTTCCTGGAGTAATCTTAAAAGGCTGATTCAGTTCCACAAGCAAAATGGGGATAGACAGCAACCTCCATGGTGTAAAACTGAGTACAAATAATGAAAAATACAGCATATGATTAGCAAGGAAAAAAATACTCACTGTAGTAATATACTGATTCTTCCAGGAGATCCCTCATTATGCTTAAAATATGCAGTAAGCTTGACTGGTGAAGCTGCCCCAGAGTGCGTGAAATGGAACTTAGAAAGCAATTCAAATCTCTGCACTCTGGGTGGTGCTGTGTTCTACAGCATAACGTCAGATTCTTCAGAGCCTATAGCAAATATAACGCCACCCCCCAACCAATCTACAAGCCTAGCTAGGCAAAAGGGGAAACAGAGTGGCCCAAAGGCCAGGTATGGCAGAACAAGAGATTTTGCCAAAAGAAAACTGAATGTCAACAAGTAATGCTCAAACAGACAAATATTCAACACAACTGGTGATTGTAGAACCTTTTCTTGGTTCTGGAAGGGAGGTAGGGTGGGGGATTTAAGCATAATTAGGAATCCCTGGAAGAAACACTACTGCTAAGGTAATTTTTCCTTTGAAACCCAGGAATCCCACATTATGCTTAACATAGGCAAACAACAATGCAGTATATTGGGAGGCTGCATACAGAACCTACTTTGGGAAAAGGTTCTACAGCACAGCAGTGCCAAATCTGGCATCCCTAATGAACTGCATATCCAGACAATAGTGCTTTGTAAAGGTGTGAACTGTTTTCCATGCAGCTACTTTAAAGATTTCTAACAAGGGGACATCTCTGGCTGTTGCCACAGATGTAGCAGTGCCACGAGTAGTGTATGCCCCGAGGTAAGTGGAACTGAATGTCCCCGATCTGAAACCTGGCACCTGGTACTACTGCTGTGGTGAAGGCCATGTATGTGTCCCAGCAGCTGAAGGAAGTGTCTTGCTGGGCTGGGCTGGGCTGAACCAAGACAAAGGAATTTGTCAGCTCCACAGGGTTTGCTGCTCTTTACTAGGGCAGGGATGCTTTGCCCTTCTAGGTATCCAGCTCTGTCCCAATGAATTCCAGTAGCTGTACTGGTTCTGTTTGCGACTTCTGCACATTAATGAGGAACCCTAGTCCCTCTAGAGTGCACTGTGGGAGGAAGAGGGAGTCCTTCATCTGCTAATGGGACTTCCCGACGACTAGCTAGTTATCCAAGTAAGGAAAAACCATCGCCCCTGCCTTCTGAGTTGTGCTGCCACCACGGCTAGACACTTTGTGAATACCCTGGGGGCACAGGAGTGGCCAAGGGGGGGAGGGCTGGTAGTGATCAGACGGCAGCCTGAAATGCAGGTGCTTTCTGTGGCTGGGCCCGATGGCAATGTGAAAACAGGCATCCCTCAGGTCAAGAGATGCTAACCAGTTTCCCTGTTGCAGGGAAGGAATGACTGTGGACAGGGTGACCATTTTGAACTTCATTTTCTCCAGATGTTTGTTCGGGAATCTGAGATCCAGAGTGGGTCGCCATTCCCCATTTTTCTTGTGCGTCAGGAAGTACCTTGAGTAAAGGCCTTTTCCCCACTGGGAAGGAGGCACTTTTTCTACTGCATTTGCTTGCCGAAGCTTTGTGACCTCCAGTTCCAAGAGAATTCTTTCTGATGGGGAGTGAGGATGGAAATGTCTGTTTGCAGACAGAGATGGAAATCTTTTGAGCTGCAG
This sequence comes from Neoceratodus forsteri, assembly GCA_016271365.2. Lineage (NCBI taxonomy): Eukaryota > Metazoa > Chordata > Ceratodontiformes > Ceratodontidae > Neoceratodus > Neoceratodus forsteri. Next base: position 1,565,650,004 of record CM028130.1, on the reverse strand, counting down.
GGTAAGGTCTTGGCCCACCACCCTGTCCAGGACCCACTTGTCTGTGGTGATGGGTTCCAGTCCTGGAAGAAATGGGCCAGTCTCCTTCCCACTGTAAGAGGACTGGTGATCTGGACACATATTAGGGGTTTTGTTTAGACTGAGCCTTAGAGATCGAAGCCTGGTCAGCCTTTTTAGCACACTTTCTTCCTCTGCCCCTAAAAAGAAAACTCTCATCTGAGATTAGTCGTAGGGCATGGGATAGAATTCTCCAGGATAGTAGCCCCTGCCTGTATCTCCCCATCCATGAGGCCTTTAAGAAGTAGATGTCTTTTCTTCCTTGGTGTTATTCTGGTAAGTGGCTTTGTATCCCTCCACTTTTTTATATGAGCCACTGTCTTGTCACCAAAGAGGAAGTCATTTTCGCAAGAGAAATCCATGGCTTTTGCCTGGGTATCCTGTGACAGATTGGGTGTTCTAAGCTAGGCAAACCTCCTGAGGGAGATGGCATGTGCCAGAACTCTAGAAGCAGTGTCATTGGCATCTACTGCCATATGAAACTGGTACTTTGTGGCATCCATTGCAGACCTGGCTGTACTTACTAGGTCCTGGACTTCTTCCTCATGGAGGTCGTCATAGATAGCTAGTGCCACATTCCACAGTGCTTTTTGGTACTGTGCTGTGTATGCCATGTAGACAATCTGCCTCAGCAGCAGGAAGGCAGTCATGTATACTCCCCCCCCATCTGTCCAGCTTTCTGGAGTCCACCTCTGGAGGCTGGGAGGAGAGAGGGACTTTGGCCATATTTTAGACAGCTGCCTGTACCGCCTCTTCATGGTCAGGATGAGTATAGAGGTACTCTGCTCCGTGCTTATCAAGCTGGTATGTTTTCCTATATTTTTATCTGGTATAGAAGTAGGAATTTGGAGGAGCTTGCAGGTTGCTTTCCTAAGAGACTTGTGTACTGGTAAAGGTAAACTCTTAGTGGGCGTTAAATCCATCATATCAAGGAAGTCAGCTTCCTCCTCATCCACTCCAGACTCTAGAGTGGGTAAGGGCCAGGTAGCTCACCATTTGTTTAAAAGAGAAGAAGTGTGAGGAATAGTCCCCTGGGCCTGGGGAGAGGAGTTAAACTCCTGGTAAAGGAAACTATCTGGCTCGATGGGTTCTCCTTTCTCATCCTCCCCTTCATAACAGAATTCCTCATCTTGTTCTGTGGGAACCGGGGGAGGGACTGGATGCTGAGGTGAAACTGGGAACCCCAAAGATCCCATGGTCTGGAACATTTGAAAAAATTGCCAGGCCTTGGTCATGTCCTCCTGAAAGGGCACAGGTACTGTGTCTGCTGTTGTCTCCTTTTGCTCTTCAGCAGAGGGGACAGCAACATGTTTTCCTTTTTGTTTCTTTTTAGCATGACCTGCATCAGAAACATGCTCTAGTCCTTTAAGACTTTCTTAGACCCAGAGGGACCCTCATCAGACAGTTTAGGTGACTGAGGCAGACTGAGAAGCCACGAGTTCTTTAAATTTTTTCATTTGTTTTTTTTTTTTTTTTTTTTTAACTATCTTAGAGCAGAACTTGCTACACAGCTCACAGTTCTCAAAAATATGGTCAGGACCTAAACACTTCCCAACACAACTCATGGCTATCTGCCTTAGGCAGGAGATTAAGGCATTAAGTACAATTTTGGAAACCAGTAGGTCCCGTTTTTTTTATCTTGGGCTTGTCTGTCATGCCAAACGAGGACAGAAGAACCAGAACTAATATTCCCTTAAGGGAAATACAAATCGCTGTCCAGTTCCAAATGTGGTAAGAAAAAATTACTTACCGTAGTAATATTTCTATCAATGTGTCCTTCAGTATGCTTGGCTACTGCAGTATGCCAAGCTGAGTTGAGCTGCCATGGAGGTGGAGTTGATGCTAATGAACTTATTAGAATTCACCAATCAGAGCACAGGAGAAGTTGTGCCATCTGTAGCTTGAGCCAGAAGGCAGTCGGATTAATTTTGAAGCTGCAAAAAGGGCAAAAAACAAACAAACAAAAACTCATCCCAAATATCTACCCTATCAAAAAAGAAAAAAATTTCAAACAAGAAACAAGTATCCTGAATTATAAATGCACATAACTGTGAAAACCTTACATCTAACAACAGAAAACTCTTAAAAATTTGGCAAAGAGAAGGACTGTAGGACCATACTCAGTCAGGTTATACAAGGGGATGATGGGTGGGAGGTTAAGCAAACTAAAGGACACCTTGGAAGAAATAATACGACGACGATAATTTTTTCTTCTCACCCAAGGGGTCCTTCAGTAGTCTTAATTATTGCAGAGTACAAAGCAGTTCAGATGGGAGGAGGGTACCGAACCTACTTGTGAAAGAAGTTCTGCAGGACTGCTGTGCCAAATCTGGCATCTGTTCAGGACTGTTCATCCAAGCAATAGTGTTTTCTAAAGTGTGTATAGTCTTCCAGGTAGCTGCTTTGCAGATATCGAGCAAGGGGATGTCCCTTACAGCTGCCATTGAGGAAGCAGTGCCCCTAGTAGAGTGAGCTCTGAGGGGGCTGCATGCCAACCTTACTGTAACACAACTGAATACAAGAGACTATCCAGCAAAAGATAGTTCTCTTAAAGGTTGGTCTGCCACTGCCCACCTCACCATAGGTCAGGAAGAGCTGGGTATGAGAGGCTCTGAGCTGCTTGGTGTGCTCCAGATAGTATGTTAGTGCTCCTTTAACATCCAAACTGTGGAGTTTACACTCCCAAGGGGTGGATTTGTCTGTAAAAAAAGACAGGGAGTGTTATGGACTGATTGAGGTGAAATTCAGAAACTACCTTAGGAAGGAAATTCCTGTTTGTTCTGAGGATTACCTTATCCCTGTGGGAGATAATGTAGTTAGGTTCAGTACAAAGAGCTTGCAGCTCAGAAATCTTTCTGGCTGAGGTGATAGCAATTAAGAAAATGGTTTTCAAAGTGACATATTTTAGGTCTCCAATAGCCATAGGCCCCATGAGTTTGGCTATGCAGAGGTTCAAATCCCAGGCTCCCTAAGTGGGGGTTGCAGGTGCAGCAAGCTTTTGAAGACATTTTTAAAGATGGAATGAGAAATTACAGATTTTTAATTACCAGCAGAAAGGTAAGCCAAAATGGCCACTAAATGGACTTTGAGAGATGAGGCTCTAAGGCCCGATTGCCTGTAAGTGCACCAGATAGTCCGGGACAGCAGGCAGGCTGGCCCAGAGAGGGTTGATTTGCATGAAAAAATTACTCACCGTAGTAATCTTCTTTCTTCCAAGGTGTCCTTTAGCATCAGCAACAATTGCAGTGAGCTGACTAGGTATTACTGCCCTGAAAGTGGAGATTATGGGAATGAGTTTATGAATTAGCCAATCAAATTGAAGCCTGAGGGTGTGAGGAAGGCTCCATAATTTTTTGAAGCTAGAATGGGCACATGTCCACATATGAATGAACCAAAATGATTCAAAATATAACATGAAACTGCTCAAAATACAATTCAAAGTTTAAAATGACCAAATTGCTAGAAGGGAAGACTCAGAACCCTCTTCTGAAGGTTCTCTGGGGAGGAAGGGTGAGAACTTACTAATGCTAAAGTACACCTTGGAAGAAAGAAGATTACTATGATAAGCAATTATTTCTTCTCACCCCAGGGGTCCTTTAGCATCAGTAGCTATTGCAGACTATAAAGCAGTGCAGTTGGGAGGCAGGTAGAGAACCTACTTAGGAAAGAGGCTCTGCAAAACCACCCTTGCCAAATTTGGCTTCAGACCTACACTGTACATCCAAGCAACAGTGCTCAGTGAATGTGTGCAGTCTTCCAAGTAGCTACTTTACAGACATTCAGTAAGGGTATGTCCCTTGCAGCTGCCACAGAGGTGGCAGTGCCCCCAGTAGAGTGGGCCCTAAAGCCCTCAGGGGGCTGTATACCAATCTTGTCATAGCAGAATCAAATACATGAGACTATCCAAGAGATTTTTTTTAGTGGCTGGTTTTCCTCTACGTACCTCCACAAAAGTGAGGAACAACTGTGTGGATGGGCCCCTGAACCGCTTGGTGTGATCCAAATAGAAAAACAGGGCCCTTTTGACATTCAGACTGTGGAGCCTCTGCTCCCCTGGAGTGGATTTCTCAGTAAAGAACACAGGTAAGGTGATGGACTGGTTAAGGTGAAACTCTGAAACCACCTTGGGTAGGAATTTTCTGTTTGTACTGAGCTAGAGAGTCTATAACTCTGAAATCCTTGTTGCAGAGGTAATGGCTACCAAACATACAGTTTTCCAAGTGACATGTAACCCCTAGATGGCGCTATCCCAGGGGCTACTACCCCTGCCTGATTTGCCACTAACAGGTTGAGGGGCCTGGATCCAATGGCGGGTGCCTCCACCCAGAGGTCAGGGTTTGCAATAGTTAAACTAACTTGGTCACAGCCCTCTGGGACACTGCAACCCCCCTTTCTTCCCACTAGTGGCCCACACAATATATCAGAATTACCTTCACAGTATACACTTACCCCCAGGTCTGGTTCCGGCACTGGGACCTCCTGTGAAATGAGATACAGTGCAACAATCACAGTACAGTACTTTAACATAGACAAATACCTCAGGCAGTATAACTTTGCTGAAACAAGCAGCTCTGATTTATTTAGGGGATATAACAAGGACAGGGAAATCAGGTTAATTAGCTTATCACTCTAATAATCTACCTATGGCTCTGTGCACAGGCCTATCCCTATCAGTTACTGTCCCTGGGTACCCAAGCCCAGTGGCTAGTCCAAACCGTGGCAGCTGGTAGGGGCCCTTTCACACAGAGAAAAGGAGAATTAAACAGTCAGCAGTACAGTAATTCCATTTGGATTTAATGTGGCAATTCAACAGGGAGCGACCCTGAATTAGTACTCACGACCTCCAAATAAGATAGGGTCCTTTCAATGTCAGCAGGGCTCACTTGAGGTACACAAACCTCTTCACACATCCATATAAAAAAGCACTATACCAGGCAGGCTGCATCTGTATCCCGATCGCAATTACTGCACAATACCGGGAGAACACACAGCAGATTCAGTTCCTGACAGACCGAGTGCAGTTTTCAGCAAGTCCTCCAGTCTTCTACAGGGTGAGCCTGGTTTCTACTCTTCAGAGATCCTTTGATTCTTTTCACAGGAGATTCAGTCCTACCAATGCCGTTACACAAGCTGCAGACCGGAACTCTGGGCCTTACACGCTTTTTGACTAAACTGCACACTGAAAAAGCACAGGGCTCCTTCCTTCTTCACTGCCAAAGCTCAACTGAAACTCCAACCGACAAAACCGGCACTTCCTTTGAGTTCCTCCCAGTTCTTGACTGGATTGCTGTCACTCACAATAGACTGCTGTTTGGTCCAAAAAGGCACTGAAGTCTAAACTACATCTCCCAGAGTCACTGCCCATACAATCCTCTTGTGGCTGGCTCAGATTATGAGTCCAAGTTCTGATTCGTCCAAGGCACCATTTTAGAGCTAGCTTACTCCACACTGATTGGTCCAGTTCAGCAGTTCAAAACTAGAATGGGAACTAGCAGACACAGTTCTGACTGCAAAGAAAGCAGGTTAGACAAACTGTAATTTCATTATTACTCTAAATAATTTCTGGCAAACAGTTACATCTTTCAGATAGATTCCTTTGCACTCCTAGTGACTGCAAAATGAAGTGAATTGGCAGCAGCTCGAGTGGTACTCAGAGAAGCACACAGTCCCCCCATACAAACTAATTATGTCTGCAAGCAGACAGCTCTTAAAGAGACAGTACCAGAGGCTCTAAAAACACTCACTGATAAATGGCTTAAATGCCAAACACCATTCAGGCTTGGAGCATTCAAGCAAGCTCCTGGAAGTCTTTTGGGAACCCCCATTTGCAGGGGGGTTACAGACATACTTGAGAGTAAGCTGTAGCCATAGTTTCAAAGTGTGGCTCCACGAGTTTGGCAATACAGAGATTCAAGCTCCAAGGAGGGCCAGGTTCCCTGACTGGAGGCTGGACACGAAGATGACCTCTGAAAAACTGTTTAAACACCGGCTGGGAAAACAGAGTTAGTCTTTCCAATAGAAAGATAAGCCAAGATAGCAGCCAGATGAAGCTTCAGAGATGAAGAGCCTTAAGCCCGAAGCCTGTAAATGCACTAAATAATCCAGGATATTATAAAGTGAAGCCTTAAGGGGACTAATGTGTTTGATCTTGCACCAGAGGGAGAATCTCTTCCATTTGGCAGCATAGGTCATTTTTGTACTAGGCTTTTTGGCCATCCTCAGACTCTTTAGAACTTGTTACAGATACTGAGTGGTTGGAAACTAAGTCCTCAAGAGCCAAGTTTTGAGGTGAAGAGATTCCAGAACTGGGTAAGTCACCCCTACCTGAGGGAGTGTTAGAAGACAGTGAGTGGAAGGCGAATGGGCTTGCTGCAAGATGGGGTTTTCAAGAGAGGATACCAGGCTTGCCTTGGCCAACCTGGTGCCACCAGTATCATTGCTGCAGGCTGATCTTCGAGTTTCAGCAACACTTTGAAAATCAGAGGAAAGGGGGGAAGGTATAAAGGAACTTTCCTGACCAGTCCAGGACTGGGACATCTGTTGGGAGAGCCCCCAGGACTGGAGGTCTGCAACAATACAGAGGAAGTTGATGGTTGAGGTGAGAGGCAAAATTATCTATTTCTGGTGTGCCCCACCTTCTGAACACTGTGGTTAACACCTGCTTGCTCAGACACCATTCACTGTGCCCCTGACTTTATGCAACTGAGAGCATCCACCAGGGTATTGTCCTTGCCTAGAAGATGTATGGCTGAAAGGCCAACAACCAGAAAGTAGGCCAAACTCCAGAATGTCATGGCTTCCAGACATAGAATGTTGCACCTTGTGCCACCCTGCTTGTTTATGTAAAACATTATAGTCATGTTGTCTGTCCTGATCTGCACTGTATGACCCTTTGTGAGGCAAATACCTCCAGTGCTAGGTAGACAGCCCTAAGTTCCAGCGGACTGCTGTGAGCCCATGACTCCTCTGGCGTCCAGGAGCCACTGACAGAAGTACGGTCCCATATGAGCTCCTCATCCAAGCAGAGTACCATCTGTAGTAATGATTCTTGTTGGAGAAGGAGCTTGGAAGGAGACTCCTACAGATAGGTTGGCCATTTCCTTCCACCAGCATAGAGAGTGAAGGGATGTCTTTGTGACTAGAACCAGCTTGGACAGTCAGCTTTTGTTTTGGGACCAGTGAAACCTTAGGTGCTGCTGTATGTCCCGCATTCTGAATTAGACTCCTGGAACCACAGCCGTCACAGATGCCATGTGTCCTAGGAGCCTTAGGAAGTGCCTGGCTTGCCTCGGCTGACCCAGGATGAAACAGTTTGCCACTGACAGGAAATCTTGTATTCTTTACAGAGGAAGGAAAGCTCCGAGTGCCCCACTGTGCTCCTATGAATGCAAGGAGTTGTGTTGGTTCCAGGTGGGATTTCTTTTGGTTTATAAGAAACCTCAAGGAGTGCAGAGTGCCTCGTCAGGGAGAGGGCCTCCTCCACTTGTAGAGGTTTTTTTCCCCACTATGAGCCAGTTATCCAGGTAAGGGTAGACTGAAATCCCATTTTTTCTTAAATGTGCTACCACTACAGCCAGGCATTTTGTAAATACTCTTGGAACAGCGTCAGGTCGGACATGACTGCATGCCCTGAAAGAAGTTTGAACCTTAGAAACTTTATGTGGGACTGCCTTACTGGAATGTGTAAGGCATCCTTGAGGTCTAGGGAGGCTAGTCAGTAGAGCCTGTATTATCATTTTTTAGGGTTACCATTTTGAATTTGGGTTTCAGAAGATGCTTGTTCAAGTATCTGAGGTCTAAAATTAAGTCACCTTTCCCCATTTTTCTTTTGTGTCAGGAAGTATCTGGAGTAGAGACCCTTGCCCCATTGACTGGCGGGTACTCTCTCCACCACCCTTACTGGCAGAAGGTGTTTTACCTCTTGCTCCAACAAAAGCGTTTCTGTTGGGGTTAGTAATTTGGACAGATGGGTGCCCCTGAGGGTTGGCATCTTTTGGAACTGAAGAGGCGGGCCCTTTTCCACTATCTACAGGACACACTTGTTTGTTGTAATAAGGGTCTAGAACTGGAGAACCTGCTGCCTACTGGCAGGGGAAGGTGACCTGGACTGAGGAGTCAGGGCTTTTACTGGGTAGCAGGGGTAGAGGTAGCTCTTCTCTGATCCCTCCATGCCTCTTCCTCTGAAGTAACCTCTGAACTGAGAGAAGTCAAATTGAGGAGGAAGGGAATAATAGGGCTTAAGAAAATATTCCCTGCCCCTATGTCCCGTTTGCTGGGGCTTTTGAGGAACAGAGGACTTCACTTCTGAAGTGTTACTCTGATTAGTTTTATATTCATCAACCTTTTTTATGTACCGCTCAGTTCTGGAATCAAATAGAACATTTTTATCGTAGGGAAAGTCCATGGCTTTGGACCGAGTGTCCTGCATAAGGTTTGTAGTCTTCAGCCAAGCAAAGCGCCTAAGGGAGATAGCCTGGACCATGACCCTGGAGGCTGCATCATTACTGTCATCTGCCACATGGAACTGATACTTTGTGGCTTCCAGGGCAGTTTAAACAGTCTCTACCAAGTCTTTTGCCATATAGTCAGACCCCTGCTTAACTATGGCTAGAACAAAGTTCCAGAGGGCCTTTTGATACTTGACTGTATAAGCCATGTATGAAGACAGGCGAAGGAGTAGATAAGCCGAGGAATAAGTCTTTCTAGCCATAAAATCCAGCCTTTTAGAATCCTTCTTAGGAGGCTGAGAAGAAAGAGGGATTCCTGTTTTATCACATGCTGCCTGTTGCACAACTCCTTCATAACTGGGGTGCACAAACAGAAAATCTGTTTTCTAGAGCCGAGCCAGCATGCATTTGAAACGGTTCAAGTGCCGAGAGCCATTTCAAATGCCCTAGTGTGAACAAGGCCTAAAATTCATTGATGTTGCTGTTTGTTTTGTCTGTCTCCTTGTTTAGTAGAACTGAAATGCATGGCAATGTAGATTTATAAACAACTTTTTTTATTTGTTTACAATCCTGGATCTGTACTTGCTGCATACTTCCTGAGCATTAGAAACACACCCGAATAGTGCAGTCACTCATCAGACTGTAGCCTCCTAAACTCCAACTGCATCACAAGTGGCTAGACTGTGTTGTGGGCGTTCCCAAGTCCAGGAAAGATGCAGCTGGAGCTGATAAAGGACTGTAAACAAACCTGTGTTTGTGTGGTAACACCAATAATGGTCTGCAGTCTGTTTTTCACTTTTTCTAAGAGGAAAAAAAAAAAAGGGTCAGAATCAAACTACCAGCTACATCAACAATCTTTGCAGAATGTTAGGAATCATAAAATGTGTTTTTTAAACTAGGGACACTTTGAAAACTAATGGGGTTGACAGTGTCCCTTTAAACACCTATCTGATGGCGGGCCCGGTGGCACTGAGGGTTGAGGCACTGGATGCCACACCTCGCTCCACGCCGGCACCCGGGTTCAGGAGTGGACTTGGGTCGCTGGTGGGTCGGCTGGGCGGAGATAGGCTTGAGCATCCCACAACAGCTCACCTTCTTTGAGGAGGGAAGGGATGTTGCCTGCACACTTGCTTGGAATACTGCAAGACCCTACTGTAGGGGATGGGAGGCCACCATATAGCGTGGACGTCGGCACCTTGCGCCATGCTGTCTGGGGTTACAGGCTGTAAGGGGAGGGAGAAAAAGTGAAAAGAGCCTGCCACTACCGGGGAGATGGGGAGCCAGGAGACATGCCCACGATGTGCTTGCGTCCACCCGACGGACCCGAGCAGACGCAACTAAGTTCCGGGTGTTAGTACCCCCACCTCATCCCCACCCGGGGGATTAAACCACAGCTCCATGGGGTCTCAGGTCTGTTTGGGGCAGGGTGTCAGGCAGTGGGATGTCTGCCATGTCTCTACTAGTGGGTCGGGGGGTGGCAGGCTGGGATAGGCAGAAAGAGTAATTAAAAAAAATAAAATAAACTCCTATCTGATATGAAGAACAAAAATGGTGAGAAATTTCAATTACCTCGTGTGGCTCAAATTGGGATGCGTTGTCATTGCTATCTGTAACGGAGATAACTGCAGTCGCTGTATTGGAGAGACCTCTTCCCTCCTGATCTGCAACCTGGACAATTAGGGTATACTGGCTCACATTCTGTAAAATAAAAAATAGAGGTTTCATTATTCAGCAGGTAATAAGAAGCTAAATGCACAGCATTTCAAATGTTCATTAAAAAATAAGAACTGCAAATGCCTCCAGGGATTAATCACAAGTAGCACTGAATCATGGGCTTAAGAGCCTCAGGAGAGGATGTTTGTAGACAAGACGTACATCGTTGGAGAACAGAAAATGATTGTGAAATGTACATTTAGCTCTGCAGGAGCAGAACTGCAACAGCTGCTAAAATAACCCAATGGTTAAACACTGAGAAGTTTTTTTTTTTTTTCCAGATTTCGCATAATCAAGAGAGGCATTGCAAGATCTGGAAATAGGGGAGGGGGGTCCCAGCAAGAAAACAATCCCATTTTGTAGCCCTCACATACACAATCCATATTGAGGGTCTTCACAAATGTCACCCAAATCTCATACTTGCTGATCCCAGGTACCTCATGGAGGGTGGGGGAGCAGACTGAAACCAACCCCGTGTACCTGCCACAGAGGCTGATCAGAGTACGAATGCCACAAGACAATGGCTTTACCTCGGTTCTACCTACTAAGATTTGAAAAGTCAAACAACTTTCTCACCCCTATATACCAGAAATCGCTAGAGGAAAAAAGCCTACACTTTCATATTTCCTTAAATCTTTTGTCAGTGGCTCAGTAGGCTGCATATTCAACTCTTGAGGCCAGAAAATTGGAAGGCTGTGGGTTGTATCCCCTAGCAGGAACTTGAGGCTAATCCCAATACTGGCACTGTAATGCAACATGGGGGTGATGCCTCCTGAGGTGCAGTCTTTCGGATGAGGTCCCATCTATATGTTCTGGTGGCTGGACATTAAAGATTCCACGGCATTTCTTGAAAAGATGGGGAAGTTCCTCAGTGTCCTGGCTAAATTTCCCCCATTCACTAAAAACATCCCACCAACCACATAACCTTTTTTTATTTTACTTTTTGTTGACTGGGAAAGGAGGACTAGACAATTCTGCTCATTTTCGACCTTGTCCCAGGGAAGGGGGATACAGACGGATGCCAATGGACATTAAACCAGATTAAGCTGTTGGTGGTATTTTAGTGAACCTGATTCAATATTATGTCCGTTTGCACTGGGATCTCTCCCCCACCCCAGCTGAAAACACTCCGATTTGCCTAGCCCTCCTTTCACGGTGAACAAAATCTAAATAAAATCCCCTAAGCCCTGTTAAAAGTGCATTCATGCTTGCATATAATATGTGATAGGACAAACATGTGCTGTGCTTCCTAGCCCATCACTCCTGATCAGGGACCCTGGTTTTCCATTTTTACCGGTAACAATCACGGAATCCTGCTTGGTTTTCGGATTTTGAATTCTTGTACCGGTGCCTCACGGAAACTGCATGTCACTGCATAGAATCTCTAAGATTTCAGCATCCTTTTTAATTTGTTTTAATTTTCTCTATGTCCCCTTCTCACAGCATCAGTCTCCACTTTTCAGAGATCCCTAGACTGGGTATCCCTTAGCTTCACCCCCAGGTAACGCTCATGAACTCCTGTGGTCCTTCCCCTGTCCTGCCTGGATTGTGCCCCCCCCCAGGTGAGAAGGGAGGGGACCCCAGGTCACCCCTCCACACTCCCTTAGTGTGTGTCGGGCAACTCAGTGGGTCCCTCATGGAGCCTGGTTATGAAGTCTGGGGCACCTGGATCCCTTCTGCCAGTGGCCAATGTGGGGTGATTGTTCCTGGTTTTCTGGTCTCTGTCCCTGAGGCACCGGCACTAGAGGAGATCCAAGGAGGTGGGTCACATAGAGACATGCTACTGCTTCAGATCCTGGCTAGCATCCTCCCCTCCTGATCACTCTGCAGCACTATTGCATCACCACCCGTGGTCACACAGGTGGTGGTAAAGCAGCAGGACCTGCAGCCCACCCTCCCCGTAGGAGGAAGAGAACAGTCCCCCAGGTGCTCGATCCTACTCCCCTGGCCAGACCTCCAGCAATCCGAGTTCACTTCTGACCCTGGGTCGCTGGCATTGTAAGCAATAGTGTTACCGTAGCGCCAGCGGTCTGACCCAGATTTCAGCATCTTAAAATGAATGCTGCTGTGCTTTGCATTCTTTCTGCTTTGCTGCATATAGAGTCAGTAAGGAAATCACCCGCACTGCTTTGTTGTAATCAGCCACTCAGTTTAACCACCCATGCCTAGTGGTTAGAGTAACAAACAGTGAACTGAACTGGGTACATCCAGCAGACTTGGGTTTGATTCCCACAACCTCCACTTGCATACTGTGTGACTCCAAGCAAGTCACTTAACCTCCCCAGTGCTTCTAGGTCACTCCTGAAAACAGACAGTTCTGCCTAGTGGGCCTTACCTGCTTTACAAAGAATATAAAAAAATACCAATATATGTTTACTACATCATAGAATAGTAGTCAGGGTACCTGTAATTTACCTGGGTTTTACTTAGGCTGAAATGATTTTGTATAGGTAAAGATAAATGTTCAGATACATTTTGTGTGTTTTATAAGCTTGTTTTTAGATTTTAGTCAGGTTTTTATTGTATTATTTGCATATAAGCATCTAGGTTGTAGATTGCTAAACGCAAGATCACTGTTACCAACTAGCTTATTCAAGCTTATAATCAGTAGAGCTATCCAAAATCCTCAGTTGTTTGAATGAAAACTAGTCTGAATGAAAGTATGTTCACAAAGAAGAAACTGCCTTACTACTTATGAAAAGACTTCACAGTTAGCACCCCATTTAGGTGAATTGGCTAATTTGCACCTTTTCTCCGACCTGCTGTTTCAGTCTGTGACAACAGAAAGTTTTCTGATAACATTTGCTTTTTGTTGAAACAGTTTAAGTATTTAAGTGTACTTATGTTTGGCCAGTGGATTTTGAAAGCACAGTCAATAATGTACAGAAGGTAAGACTCTAGGGGCTGTATGATGCTGGTGGGCAGAGTGGTGCTCAATTCACATCTGAACAAAGGCATGAAAACTGGGAGACACCTTTTTCATGGACACCAAGTAAAAAAAAAAAAAGCATCCACATGTCTGGGAGATGCATAAATCCATTTGAATATCCTCCACTAATCACTTGTGAGTTTTTAGGTGAAGACACTATTTCAAAGAAGCAACTTCAAGCAGTTTTTTTTTTGGCTCCTCCTACCCCCTGGCAATTCACTCCTTCAGGCCTGCCAAGGCCCCTACCACCGCTGCAGAGTCCCGACCACCATCCACTGCCCCTTACTGCTGTGCTACCAGGTAACCCAAAGTAACTCTTCATTGAGTGGGCCCCTACCTTTGTGGGAGGCTACCAGGGGAGGAGAATTGTCCTAAAGAGCTTCCTGTGTATCCTGGTCATGGCAGGGGACAGAACGGACACATGTCTGGGGCTTCCTGCTTAAGGAGGGGCCAACAGTTGTCCTTCGGTTGGTCAGCGGGTGTTTTCCCATTTTCTTGGGAGCATGACAGGCCACATGATGTCAAGGCACAAGCAGACATCCGTCACGCTCCCTCCTGCAGTGAGGGCTGACATGTTGTGCCTCTGGCCTCCACCAGGGGCCAGCAAATGCTGAGCAGTGAACCCACCCTCCCTCATAGGAGAAGGTGAGTGGTCGTTACACACTCAAGTCTTCCCCCACCAGCTGGCCCTCCAGCACCCAAGTCTGTTCCCTAACCCTGGTCAGCAGTGTCACAGGCAGAAATCCGATTCAGGCAGTTAAATTATAGATAGGAAAAAACAAAGGTAGTCCACCTTAGTGGTGATGGTTCAGATTAATTCACATCTGAATTCTAACAAGCAAAGAGACCAAGTAATTTGTAACTTGTGCATGTGGGATGTGGGTGTTGAAGAAAGGGGATCATAGTGCAGTCACTACTGCCATCACCTCAGAGGGATGTGGACTGCATTGTTGCTACTGCCATCACACCGAAGGGATGGGGGCCATAGTGCAGATACTGCCATCACACCTGAGGAATGGTGAACATAGTACTGCTGCCATCACACCAAAGGGATGGGGCCACAGTGCTGCTGCTTCTGTCATGCCTGAGGGAGGAAGGTCATAGTGCTTTTGCTGCCATCACACCAGAGGGATGGGGGCCGTAGTGCTGTGTTGGTGCTGCCATCGCACCTTAGGGATGGGGCTGTAGTGCTGCTTCCATCACACCTTAGGGATGGAGGCTGTAGTGTTGCTGCTGCCATCACATCTTGTACCTAAAATAACTTTAAATTGGTACAAGGATGGAAGGATGCGCAATAGTGGAGGTCAAAATTGCTAAAATGCATGTTAGCAGAGTTAAAAATTGTTAAATAACGTACACAAAACCAAACACCGGTAAAACTGGATTTTGGCTTAGCAGACACCGGTGACAATACCGTTTTTTACAATGTGCAAAACGGAATATGCCCTTTCTCAATCCCGGTAAACCAGTGTCCCTGCTCCTGATCATCTGTAATTGTTATCTTTACCCGATTGTGTAACCTTAAGTAAATCACTTCTAACTTGTAACTTAAAACTGAATGCTTTTTAAATTACAGATACTACAGGGTATCTCAGACCCCCACACACACACAGGGACTGAGGCAACAGTGTGCTGGCTGCTTGTTGGAGTGCTGCTGGGGGGCAAGCTGATGAGGCGAGAATGGCCAGAGGACTGGCAACTGAAGTTTAATTCAAAAAAGTGCAAAATTTTGCATCTGGGGCACAGAAACCCTGGGGAAAGCGACAGGACCTGGGGGGGGGGGGTTGTTGCGGACAGTCACAAAGGAGGAAAGGGACGTTAGTGGTTATTATTTCAGATGGCCTAAAAATGTCAAAGCAGAGTGCTAAGGCAGCTGGGAGGGTCAGTGGCATGCTGGGGTATCACCAGCAGGAGGAGGGAGGTAGTGATGCCATTATATAAAACCATGGTCAGGCCTCACATAGCGTACTGTTTATTTTGCTTGTTTGTTGACCCGGTAAGCCCACTGGGCCCAGAAGTCCCTTTTTCAGGGGCGACGGGGGTTACAGATGGTAAGCAATTGAATTTGAACCAGATTAAGCTGTTGGTGGTATTTTAGTGAACGAGGGAAATTTGGCCAGGACACCAGGGTAATTCCCCTACTCTTTTTAGATAAGTGCCATGGGATCTTTAACATCCACCTGAACCACCTCCAATCCAGGCAGATGGGTCCTCTGTTTAACATCTCATCTGAAAGACGGTGCAGTGTGCACTTCTGGAGACCACATCTTCGTAAAGACATTAACAGGCTGGAGACGGTCCAGAGAAGGGTGACTAAGATGGTATAGGGCTTGCAACACAAGACTTATGAGGAGGAGTGATTAACGGACCTCAATATGTACTCACTGGAAGAGAGGAGGGAAAGAGGGGACATGATAGAAACATTCGAGTACCTCAAGGGTATAAACAAGGTGCACTGGGTAGACATTTTCCAATACAGGAAGAGCACAAGAACGAGGGGGCATGACATGAAATTGGAAGGTGGGAGGTTAAGAGGGAATGTGAGGAAGTTCTTCACAGACAGGGTGGTGGACACATAGCACAATCTGCCTCAGGAGGTGGTGGGAGCGAGCACTATAGATGGATTCAAGCATGCTTGGGACAGGCATAGGGGAACCATAGAGGCACAGCTGTGGGTGGGTCAGAAGCAGTAATCCAGTACAAGGGCTTACGGGCAGTCCTTATCTGCCAACAGTTTCTATGTTTCTAATAAAGTCAGGGGGTATCTGGATAAGAGGGTGCCTGGGGGTAAGTGTGTATGGGGTATGGCACATCCTGCGGCCTGTCACACTGATCATTGGTAAATTAAATCATTTTTAAAAATGTATACTTCAACAGTTGTGTCTACTGCTGTGCCAACATTTCAGGTATTGTGTGTGGAGCACAGCACTGCAGTTATTTCCCATGCATCCTCACACAGCAGCTATGGAGTGCTGTGGATGGCCAGGTTTCCTTATGCAACCCTCATCGGGATATCATTTATATTTAAAGAGCAGTTACCACCTCCGGGACAAGTTTCAAAAACATAGTATTAGACAATTCAGACATTTTCTTCTGCATTTCTTTTCTCCCAGTTCTTAGTTAATGAGGACTTTTGTATGAAAACAGGATCTTTGTCCTCTGCAGTTGATCTGTTCCTACTGTTTGGTCCCTGCTTGAGGTCATAATACGCTGCTTGTGACATCACAATTTACTGTATTGCCCGACTGTCTTGATTGTATTCATTGTGCCTAGGACATGGAACCGTGGTAAATAAGCACTTGTGCTCAAAAGGTATAATGTGATATTTCAAATAAATAAAATTGCACAGTGACAAACTATGATATCAGAAGTACAGGATTATGATGACCCCAGCTGGTAAATGGTCTGTGGGAGTAGCTATGAAGAGACAAGCATCCTGTTTTTTATGTACCCTCCACAGTAAACAATGGAGAGATGAGAATCATAGAAAATGTATGAAATGTAAGCAGAACTGTTGCTAAACAAATTAAAATTATGTACTCAACCGTAATTCTTGATCTTCCAGAGTACATTCACTATTCATCACTACTGGGTCTTAGACCAGAAGCACTAGGACCCCGTGGGAGCAATGCATATCCCTTTGAGAATTTTTTTGAGGAAGTGAGCAGACAGTGATGGTGCCACCCATGAGGCAGACATTTGATGTGGTGCTCGTGGACTGGCCAGTAACCACTGCCAGACCTCTTTCCTCCTCAGTTCTGTTTGCCAAGGAGAGGAAGAAAGAGTAACAATATAGAAAGGGTGGGACAAAGGAGCCCAAGTAATAGGAAAAAATATGTAGGATGCAAACTTAACAAATAAATAAAAAATTACCAGAAGACAGAAAATTAGAAATTCTGGGCAGAGGACTTCAATGACCAAGGATGACCAGGATAACTCGGTAGCTTACAGGGAATAGAGAGAGTGGTGGTGGTGGGGGGGAGGAGGAGAGAATGGGAGGAGGATCTTGAATTTTCAGTCAGGAAAAAGTAGTGTGTCAGAAGAGCTGGCTTGTTCTCAGTCTAACTTAAGTCATGCCGGACACCCCTCAGAGTTTGGTAACTCAGAACATAGAGCTGGTCCTCAAGATGAAGGACCAGCTTAGAATGGACTGCAAGGAAAGGAGTACTTCTCTGAGGCAAGAACATGAACGCCTATGAGCCCTGGAAAAATAGCAACCCCAAAATGCCTCTGAAGAGGTGGACCATGGTGATTAAAGAGTAGCTGATGCATTCAGAAGGACTTTAACATTTTTTTTTTCAGTCTTTGGTACCTAGGTAAGGCCCACTAGTCACAAGTGCCTGTTTTCAGGGGCAACCTGGGAGCACTGGGCGGTTAAGTGACTTGCTCAGAGTCACACAGTATGCAAGTGGAGGTTGTAAGACTCAAACCAAGGTCTGGTCTGCTGGATGTATCAAGCTTGTTACTCTAACCTCTAGGCTATACTGTCAGCTCATTTAGAGACAGTTCAGCCTGTATTTCACATTAGTTTTGTATTCCTCCTCTCCATTATTTATCACTAAGGTCATCTGCATGAAAACAGGCCTTTGGCTCTTGAAGAGTTAATCTTTTCCTGTTGCTTTCTACCTACTTGAGGTCATAATGCCCTGCTTGTGACATCACAGCTACTCCCATGGCAACAGACTGCAATGTCACAACAGTTGATTATGACTTAAAAGTATGGCGTCAGCTACAGAGGCAGATTAAGTCTAAGGGAAATCTAAGGGATAAAAGTCACATTCATGCAAATTTACTCAGTAATAAATGATGAGGAAAATAAATATATATAATACGCATTGGAATGCATGCTGAATTGTACCTAATTATTATGCTTTCAAAGTTTTCTTTGAGGTGTCAGTAGTTCTTTAAGGTTAAGAGTCCCATATGACCAAAAATAATATGGGAGTAAGGCAAGTGTCCGATTTCGAAAATCTGAGGGTTAGCCAAGGTTCAGGCAGCTAAAGAGGATTTGTACGCAAAAAGTAAGAACTAAGGAGAGACAAACTCCTAAGGCAAGACCGCAAATGGGCCCTCATTAGGACAAGGGTACGAATAAAGATTAAGTCTGTTTAAAAAGAGTCTGTTGCCTCTCTCTCTCTCCTAGAAAGAAAAACATGACCAAAAGAGGGTACAAAAACATGATGCATATTTTATAATTTTTTTTGGCACCAAGGGTACTAAGAGAAGAAAAAGGAGACACAGTTGCCCAAGATAGAAACTGCCTTCCTCATAAAACAAGCACGTCCAAAGGAGTGGATCCAAGAAAAAAAACACTCTTTTATGGTGGTCACAAGATGGAACAAGACTGCGCAGTTTACCTCCAGATGCCAACCCCCTCCCCTTTTTTTTTTTTTTTTAAATAGGGGAAACACAGAAGGAAAAGGAGGAGAAACTGCCCAGAAGCCTGTCCATTGTGGGAGACTGTAGATGGGTGGCAGTGATGAATGTTGAAGACAATCTGGAAGATCAAGGATTATGGTTAGTACAACATTTTCATATCTGTCAAAAATCAGTCTTCACCATTCATAACTGGTGGGTCAGAGTACCAAACCACCACCGAATGGTGGCGTTGGCAAACCCCAAAGGAAACAGTTGTTCCCTCAGCCTCCTGTGGGGGAGACACTTGGGGGGCCCTTATGGGTCTGGTGGGACACGAGTGGTCAGGTGCAAGGTGGAGGCTCCCATGTGGAGCAAGAATGCACTGCCCCAAGCTCACCCCTGGCCCTGCAGGAGAAGAAATGGGCCCCCTGGTATCATAAAGAGATCACCCTATGCTGGGTCAAGGGTGATAATCGGGACAGATAATGCCACACCATCCACCTAATATAGATCGCAGTTCTTACCAGTCTGAAGGCTATCTCACTGGCGTCGTAGGACACCCTCGGCTGGCATCTTTCCAGCTCCAGACCCTGGCTGGAAAGGTGAATGGTCTGTCTGGTTGCCTCACAATCTAGCAAGGATGACAGGAGCTGTACCAGCATCGCCCACAAGTGCCTACCATAGGACACCATGTGTGCCAAATGTGCAGCAATGTACAACAATGTGCACGTCAATGAGAATACGCTATGACTCCAATGGTCAAAACTTGGCAGAGTCAGGGGGAGTCATGGTCTGGGTGACAATACCCAGGAGGAGTGTCCAGGAGCTGGACCCCCAAAGTGGCATCTGACTGGGCTCTTAGAGACTCCAGAGGTGCGCAACACCTGCACTGGCAGTCCCTCAAGGCTGGGGGGGGGGGCAGAGGGATGAAGCCAGATGTTCTATGATGCCTCCATAAATGGCCATGGCCACGGAAGTATGACCATGGAGTCATAACTGTACTCCCCAAGTAAAGACAGAGTCAAGCAGGCAGGATTGTGTCCTGAAAAACTGGAGAAGTGCAGCTCTTCCATAATCCCCAAAAGGAAGTGCTGATAACTGGTGTAATCAGCAACTGAGGATAGACGGATGGAAGTATCCTCTTCCTCAGAGAAGGAAGACAGGGAAGAAAAGGAGCTGGACTCCGGGGGGTAACGGTGCTGGGGTTTCAGGCTCGAAAATAACCTGATTCATTGCCCTCAGATAGGTGGGGAAAGTACTCACCTATGCCTTGAACTGCTCCCAGGTCAGGGGCCAAGTAGGGCCAAAAATGCCCAAGAAAGGGGGTGGAACAGGTAGAGGAGGAAGAGGATGATTATGCTGGACCAGACCAGGTCCTCTGAGAGGGCTGCAAAATCATATAGGCAACCTCACCAGAGGGGAGGGGTTGTGCAACTCACCCACTCAGAAACGCCCAACCATAAAGGGGCGACTGAGGTGCTGACCTTGAGGGAACCACCCGGTGGGGTGGATGGAGCCGTGCAGGTCATACAGGGTGGCCACTTGTCCCACCTACTGCAGGCCCCAATGGTTCCAGGGGGCACAGAAGACCTGAGTCGACACTACTCTTGCCAGAGCCCCCAACCACTGTGGACACAGAGCATGGCGCCGACCGGGAATTCCCAACCCCCACCTTACTAGAGAGGGCTCTGCTCCTTGGAAAAGACCCAACTGCAACCCCAGGTTCCAAAATAGGGAGCAAGGGGGACCCAGTGCCGCAAGTGGAATCAACACCCCCCCCCTCGACACAGCAAATGGTACCAGAATGGGATGGCACCGTAGATGGTACCAGAATCAGACTCCGCACTGGAAGCAGCACCAGACTCCAAGCCTGTGCAGTACATGGCACCACCATACCAACCGGCACCAGAATCGACACTGAAGACCTCTCCAGCACCACAAGCAGCACCATGGAATGAAGGGAGGTGGTGCTGCAGCCAGCACCAGAAAGAGAACTTCCAGACCCCGCTGCCAACTAAGTCCTTTGATCTAGGTCCAGAAGGGACCCAATCCTCATATGAACCAGGAATCCAGTCAAGATAATCATAATCATCACTGTCTGAATCAGGGAACAAGATCAGGGAGATCTCCAACTGACAGACTCCAGGGGCCCCTCCACTCCTGATGCCAGGAATGGCTTCCAGCCATGCAGATGGCACACCACACCACTCACTGGCACTGGCTTTAGTGCCAGGAGGCAAAGTGGCACTGGACCATACTACCAAGGGACCCATCAGTGTAGGCCCAGCATATAGCTGCAACAATGCCACTGAGGATGTCCGGAACCCCGAGGGGGGGTACAAGATTGGGAGGGGTGCGCAACTGGCCCCCTAGAGGAAGCCGGCTTTCCCACAGACCCATCCCTCAGGCCTCCCATCTTGGCAAGATGAGGACTAGCAGAGGCCTGGTCTCCCTCAGTACGTATAGTACTGGGGAGGGGCTATGGGGAAGAGCCCAAGGACCTTACTCTGGAGTTTTGGTAATGACGCCAGATTCTGAAGGAGGGGGTCCTGCCCCAAACTCATCACATGAAGCTCGAGAGTGCAGAAGTCCGTGATGAAGCAGGCATCGCAACAATCCATATTATGGGCCGACCTCAGGCAGGTTTAAAAATGGTCAAGTTGTTCCTGAAGCAGCAGGTTTCCCCCACAGGGGCACTGATGTATGGGGCGAGATTCTGTTCTTTTTCCAGTCTTCTACTTAGGCCCCAGACTGAACATGACAACTTCAGCAAAAAATAATAAAACCATCAACAGAAGAATCCAGTGCCGTTCTACAGGGACAGAAGAAAAGGAAAGTGGCGACATGGTGTTGAATTACTGTAGGTTTACTGAACAGCACTGAATAACAATGACAAACAGAACTGTTGTGTAGGTAAAACTGTGGACTGTCCCCATGGTGCTCCTTCCTCTACAGTAGGAAACTAAGGAGAAAAGAGGGCCTACATCAGTTACTGGACAGCGCACGAGTGCCATGTCATATGTCTGCCTCATCAGTGGCACAGTCCCCAATGCTAGCTCTCTCCTTCCAAAAAATTCTTAAAGGCATGTGCTCCCATGCAGTCTTACTACCTCCAGCCTAAGACCCACCAGTGATGAATGGCAAAGACTGATTCTTGGAAGATCATATTTTTCAATGTATTTTCAGAGATTTCAGTTTCTCTTTAGAGAAAACAGAGAAACAACCAGAATTTGATGGCAGAAAAGGGCCTAGGGCCACTTGGCCCATCCAGTCTGCCCATGTCTCCCTTACTACACTATTACTACAGACCATGCATGATCTACAGCTGTAATGCCCCAAATATTGCCCTCTCCCATTTGCCCCAGTCCCCTGTGTGCCCAAGGCTCCACAATAAAACTGCAGCTGCAGTTTAATTTTTTTTCTGCTTTCTTCTGCAGCCTGCCCAGCCCTAACGCGAGGGAATGGCATCCTTGTGCTGGGCAGCTGCCTGCCTCCCTGGTCACTAGGGACTCGGCGTCCCAAATGCCAGGAGGGTTTCTCAGGCAATGTAATTATTTAAAATATAATCTGGGGGCAGCCAGCAGTCGGTGTGGTCGGGTGAGCACTCTCAGGCACCCAGATGAATAAGAAAAAGAAAGTTAGTGCCCAAGTCCGAAGAGAGGGGACACAGGGCGGTACAGTGCAGGGTATTATGTACCTGTAGTCCTCCTCTTCTTCCTGTATGTCGGTCCTGCGTTGGTCCAGTGCTCTGGTGGGTTCCTCAGGCGTGTAGCGGGTCCAGTGTCGGCAGCTGGCGGACGTCAGCATCGGGGCTCGTATAGCCCACTATTTAACTTTAAATTTAAAAGTAAACGCAGTCCCTCGGTGGCGGCACCCTCAAGCAGGGCCGCATTCCAGCTCCAGCCACCGAGCCGAGGGCCAAGCGATAGGCTGCCTGCCCCATCTGCCAACCTGCATGCCAGCAGCATCCCTCTTCAGCCTCCTCCGGCAGCAGCTTTCTCCCGGGTCGAGGTGGTGAGTTGGCGGCACCACCATCTGGCAGGTGCTGACCGCCAGAGCTTTACTTTAAAATATTTAAATCAATTAGTGTGATTTCGGTGCCATCGGGTGCTTAGTGGGACAGCTTATAGGGGCATAGCAAAGCCCCTGGAAGAGGGAGTGCCTATGGGTGGGTTTATTTAAATCAGCCCTGCTTCAGAGCATAGTCAGGGGTGGAGCTAGGGCGGGACTAGCTGTTTGATGGACAGTGGCTCTTGACAAGTCTCCCAGATTTAAAGTGGAGTCATAGCTGGCAGATTAAAAAGGGAAATGCTAGTTTTACTGTGTTCACACATCTCAGCCAGTTAAGGGGTCCCGCTCGGAGTATAGTAAGCCCCAGTGTCTTGGACTAGCTAGTCAAGTGTGCTACCAGGAAGGGCTAGCTGATCCCAAAACTATTGTTTGTTTTATTCAGCCAATATTGGCAGGGTGAGCTAAGTTACTTCGGTAGCCACAGTAGCCAGGTGGGCTAGTAAATTAGGGGCCAGGTAGCCAATGCATTTTTTTGATGTTATTCACGTTCTACACAGTTTCTCTAGTTCTGGGTGGGCCAGTGAGGGGATTCCAGCTGCAGATAAGGTATATTGCCCCAAAGTGTGGTTCATCGGCCGGTGGCCACCAATAGAGAAGCTAGCTAATGCTTAACGAGTGACCTGCTGTGGTTTAGAAAGGCACTCTGTTTTAGTGATAACTAGTAAGCAGCCAAGGGGACTGAGTCAGGTAGTTAGCCACAATCCCAGGTTAGTAGCCATGTCCGTGCCTTAGGGCTAGTAACCCCTGAAACTTCCCTGTCAGCCCTAGTCTGGGGAAGGACAGTTAGGGAGGGACTCTTAGTACTTGAACTAATCAGATTACCTTTGTCTTAGGGTAATTTTCCTATTAGATGCTCTTGGAGCTTATGATCAGTGGGAAGGGTACAGAAGGTATACCCTGGGGTCCCAACATAGCTAGCCCGTAGGTTTTTCACCAGTGTATTCTCTTTCTTAAACTCCTGTCCGGATCGCTGCTGTGTAATGCTAGGAGTATATGGAGAAGTAAAGCACTGTAGAAATATTGAGACTGTGTTTTACAAAGACTGTACCTGAATCTTATATCATAGCCACCATTTCCTACTTGAACTGTTGCGCCACAAATAACTATTGGATTAACCCTGTATATGCTGTGCTTATGTCAAAATGTTATGCTGGTTTTCTCCCCTTGGAGTATGCTTTGAGACTATGGGATCAATCTTACACTAGTACCTCCGCTCAGGAACTGCCTTGTCTGCTACCGAACTGTCCGCTTGTCCAAGAACTAAACCTTTCAGCCTGATGCTAATCACCTTCACCTGATTCTCACCTTCTTCACGTACTGTTGATCACACGGACCACTCAGAGACTAAAGTTACTTTCTCGGTGCTACCAGTCGGGGCCGGTCGTCAGTATAGGTCTAGCGTAGTTAATCCCCGGCCAACCACTTCCCATTCATAACGTCAAGTCATTACCCTTCCCAACAGTGTTTAGGAAGTGTAGGGAACCGCCCTGGTTCACAGATAGGGATCTGTCGTAAGGGTGGGGCCTCGGACGCAGGTATCCTGGAGTCCAGTTTCGGCTCAGTATTTGCATCCTACTTGTATCCTGGAGTCCAGTTTTGGCTCAGCGTCTACATCCTGCTTAGTATCCTGGAGTCCAGTTTTGACCCAGTGTCTGCATCCTACTTGGTATCCTGGAGTCCAGGTACGGCCCAGTGTCAGCATCCTGTTTGGTGTCCTGGAGTCCAGCCTCGGCCCAGCGTTCACATCCTGTTTGGTTCCCTGGAGTCTGGTTTCGACTCCATGTCTGCATCCTGAATTTCCCTGAAACCAGTTCTGGTTTAGGAGTTCATCTACAGCAGTGTCTCTTCTCGTTTCCTTGGGGTCTTCCACTGGTCGGAGGCTCCCACATCTTTCTCGCATCCAGTATCTCAGTTTCTTTAAAGCACTATTGCTCTGGAATCCTATCTAGCCAGGAGGCTTGTGCAGCTGGGGTTCTTGCTTGTTCAGTTCTTTCACCCCTTTTGCTCTTCCAATTCGACTAAAAGCTGGCCAACGGAACATATTGGTGGCCACCGCTCTGGACTTAGGAAGGACTTTATGTCCTGTCGGTTTACTGATCAACAGGTTGTACTTGTACATTGAAATGCAGTACCAGATTGAGTATAGAACTTATAATGATAAGTTTACTATAGAGCATAAGAATTCCCTTAGAGTATAAGCATCCCTATAGAGTATAAGAATTCTCAGAGTATAAGCATCCCTTTAGAGTATAAAAATCCGTAGAGTTATAGGATCCTAAGATACAGCATACTAAGTGGTAGTATAGCTATTGGTTGCATACTGCTCGATTCCCCTGGTACCTCCCACTCAGTAAACCTGCTTTTATTTCCGAGTTTGTCTCCTGTCTCTCCTTACTTCAAGCACCGCTACACCATCAGCGAGAAGAGACAGTTGTGCACTTTACACAGCTGCTTCTCCCTCCCCACTATGATTCCCCTGTGCATATCTCCCATGCATTCTTGAAAAAAATCTCGGCACCAGTGGCCGAGAGATAGCACAGTGCAGGATTGAAAATTAAAACTTAAGTACATTCCTAAAAGGAGATATGCATAAGGTAACTGCGAATAATTACTCTCTCATCTGCAAACTGCATCAAGGCTTCCCACACAGCACACTACAACAGCGACAGACTACAGGCATAAGGAACTCAGGAAGCTCAACCTTCCTTAAAGGGCAACAGTCAGCACACTAAGAGCCCCACACCCAAGTGTGGGGCTGCTCCCAATTTGTACTGTATGCAAAAATTTTTTTTGTTTTGTTTTTTAAAAACACACACTTCTCCTTACTGTAATACTTACTTATTTTATAAAATGTTGCCAACCAGGTAGGCCCAATGAGATTGAAGGTCCCTTTTTCAAGGGTGACCTTACACAGATAAAGGCAATTCTCAAGTACTGAAGTTACATACAAGCCAGTACAAAATTACAATGTGTTATTAGACACAACTTAGAAAACATTTGAGAATTTACAACAATATGAAACAGGCAAAAATACTAGGACATGTCTAGCCAGGTAAGCAATGATTACCAGCTGAGAGGTACAATTCAGCCATAACAGATGCCATTGGTTGCACTCTAGTAAATGGGTCTTTAGCTCTTTCTTAATATAGCCCTTTGTTAATATACTACAGTAGATTGCATCAGACTGGTTCTGCTGACTTGCAAGCGGACACTTTTTTTAACCATCTTTTTATTCAAGATTTTCAGCAATACAAACAAAATTCCCATTACAGGCAGGATAGTAAGTCAATGTCAAGTACAGCAATGATGCCAAGTGCAAGAAGCATACAATCAAGTTATCATTAACTCTTATCCTAATCTGGTTGGTAAGTATCAGACATATCTTTTTCAAATAGGTAATCATAACTATTCATAACATCACGTTTTATAGCTGATAGAGACCGCTGTTAAGCATAAATCAGCGTATGATAGTGGGATACAACAGGTTACTTGCTGACTAAGGAAGAAATAACAAATCCTACCACAAGGGGAGAACTATAGTATAAGGAGCACAGAAAGTGCTTAAAATTCCTAAATAAAACAAGAGACATCGGTTCTAGAACTATTAACAGATTTAAAAAAATTTGTTACAAGTTTTGTAAGAGTTTCCTTAGTAGTCCATTAAATGCTTGTGTTATTAAGGTAATTAAAGTAGTCCCGCTAATATTTACCATATTCTTTGAGTCTGTTGTGAGCAGATTTTGTAATATGTTCCAAAGATGCACACTGGGAGAGATTTTTGATGATATCAGGAAAAGAAAGAATATTAGTAGTTCTTCAGGACATCAGTATAAGTTGCTTAACTTGAAGAAAAAGTAAGTTAAGCAATTTATTTTGAGATCGAGAAAGGGAGACGTTAGGAGAAGTTGAAATTCCAAGCAAGAATAATTTAGGGTCAAAAGTGACATTGAGACCAAGTACTTTAGAAGTAAATTGTTGTACCTTAGACCAGAGTTTAAGTATGGGGCACAATACGATAATACGTGAAGTAAATCTCCATGTAGTTCATTGCAGCACCAACAATTGTTGGAGTTAAGCAAGCCCATACGATAAAGAACTGAAGGTGTTCTGTACCAGAAATGTAAAATTTTTGTTTGAATTAAAGTGCAACGCGTATCTTTGAATAGAAACATAGAATTTGACGACAGATAAGGACCGCTTGGCCCACCCAGTCTGCCCATTTTCCTACCTAACAGATAAGCTGCAGATCCTAGTTAACCAACAGCTTACTTCCTCCTACACCCCACTAGGACTGCCTTATGCCTTGTCCCATGCATTCTTGAAGTCCCCCACTGTTCTTGACTCCACGACCTCCTCAGGGAGGCTGTTCCATGCATCCACAACCCTCTCAGTGAAAAAATACTTCCTCACATTACCTCTGAGCTGTCCCCCCTCTATCTTCAAATTGTGCCCCCTTGTTCTTGCACATCTCTTTCTGGAAGATGCTACTCTCTTGGACTTTGTTAATTCCCTTGAGGTACTTGAAAGTTTCTATCATGTCCCCTCTCTCCTTTCCTTCCTCAAGAGTATACATATTAAGCTCCTTTAGTCTTTCTTCGTATGTCTTCTGGTGCAGACCCTCACCATTTTGTTGCCCTCCTCTGGACAGCCTCCACTCTGTCTATGTCTTCTATGGAGATGGGGTCTCACAGAACTGCACACAGTACTCTAGATGGGGTCTCACCAACTGTGTGTACAGAGGATAACAACTTCCTGTTTTCTACTATTGATGCCTCTTCCTATGCATCCCAGTATCCCCCCAGCCTTCCTTACTGCCTTCTCACATTGCTTGCCCACCTTTAGGTCATCTGATATAATTACCCCCAGGTCCCTTTCTATTTTTACTGTTGTCAGTATCTCACTCCCCATTGTGTACGCTTCCCCTGGGTTTTTGTTTCCCATGTGCATTACCTTGCACTTCTTTGCATTGAATCTGAGCTGCCATACATTTTGTGAGTAAGCAGCCAACGCTTACGCCATTGTAAATCAGATACATCGTAGTTCAGAATTTGGCTCCATTTATTTTTGGCTTTCAGAGACCGAGTAAAGTGTTTCTGATATCTTTATAAAGGATACTGGTTAAATTTGAGGCAGTACTGATCCATAACGAAACATGATGGTCGTATAAGTCCTGTGCATGGAAATATTGGAAAAAGGCATGACATACTAAGTATTTCCAAAAATCTTGGTTTGGAAGATCCCATTGAGCACAAAGCTCATTGAAGGGTTAGGTAAGGGTGTCCCCACCCCCTCCCCCCAAGATATCCCCCAGAAGAGTTATGCCACTATTTTGCCACGAGCGACAAAGAATTGGGTATTTTTCAACAGAGATGTTTTGATTGCCCCAAATGGGGGTACAAAATAAAGGGGTTGGATTCGATTTTAGTTTCATTTTTTTGAACAAGTCAGATTCACAACCTTTGAGTCAGGGTCTCATTTACAAAGGCACCTCATCGCAGGGAGGGCAAGACAATAGAACATTGTACAGATACAACACGACAACATTACAGGTATAGTCATTAAACATAGAATACACTTAGTTACATGTTGGTATAAAATACAAATTTACAATTAAAGATGTACAATTTCTCTGGAGTTGCAGTGGAATACATCCTTGTATAAACCTAAGGGGGCAGGTAAAAAGGGGTAGGGGAAGATGGATCGGCAGTCCAGGAACCTTGTTGAGATTAGGGGGCCAGGCAGGAAGAGGTCCTGCAGTAGGGATGGGGGGGGGGCAGGGTTAGTTGCACCTACAGCAGCAGACGGACATTAAAGAGATGGGTTCGGAGAGCGGTTTTGAAGGGACCAAGTTTGGCAGTGTTGGTGATGCAGGTAGGGAGGGAGTTGAACCAGGCAGGGGCTTGATAAAAGGAAGACCTCTGGGTGAGGGAGGTCTTGGTTCTGGGCACTTTGAAGGTGGCTTTAACAGAGCTGTGGGTGGAAACGGATGAGGATGACCATGGTAGGGAGGCAGAGATTCAGAGCAGGGATTTCTTAGCAAGAAGGCAGGTCTGATACTGCAGACATTTCTCGAAGTTGAGCAGGTTGGTGGAGGAATAGAGCAGGCAGGTGTGGGTGCGGCTGGAGGCTCCGGTCAGGAGCCTACAGGCCTTATTGATGGAGAGCTGGATTTTAGAGAGGGAAGTGTTATCAGCTGCAGCATAGATGGGCAAGCCGTAGTCCACTAGGGACAGGACGGAGGAGGTGATGGCCAGACAGAGGGCAGTGAGGGGCAGGAAATCCCTGTGGTGGTAAAGTAGGCCAATGCGAGAGTTTATGGTGGAGAAAAGAGCGTTGATGTGGGTGTGGAAGATGAGGGCAGTATCAAAAATGATGCCTAGGTATTTGTATGTGGGCACTTGCTCTAATAGAAGCTGAGAGTTGGGGATAATCAAGAGGTGGGCACTTCTAGCTTAATTTTGGTAATGAGAGAAGAGCATTGATTTGGTTTTCTTAAGGTTTATGACTAGTCTGTGATCAAGAAACCACCTTTCTGTTTAGTTGTAGGGATGATTGGAGAGTGGAGGGATCTGGGTGTGAGGCAAAGAGAACTGCATCGTCTGCATAAAGGAGCATCTTGCTGTTGCAGGAGCTAGGGAAGAGTGTTGAGGTACAGACTGAAGAGAATGGGACCCAGGATTGAGCCCTGTGGGACCCTGGAGCTAACAGATCGAATGCTGGAGAGTTAGCCATTGATTTTTACATGCTGGGATCTAGCAGAGAGGTAGCTGGAAAACCAGGCAAGGGGACCAGCAGAGAAACAGTTGAAGGAGAGAGTCGAGTAGGAGGGGGTGACAGACAGTGTCAAAGGCCTTGGAGAGGTTTGTGTATTTGTTTCCAGTAGTATAGAGAGGAGTAGATAGTAGGGTGCCATCTTAAATTTGAAGGAAGAGGGTTATACATAAAGATGGTAGGGAATTTCTCTATGCTGAGCAATGATTCCATTTCTATCCAAAGAGGTGTTTGGAGTGCAGGCTTGCAAAACCATTTAGAAGTTTGTGAGGCACGAAAGGCCTATAAGTAAGCTGTAAACCAGGACAACCCGAAACCCCCTTTAGACTAAGTGATATTGAAGTTTGATACGACTGAACCTTGGAGTTTTCCCTTGCCATGTAAAATTGCCTATATGTTTATCTAGTTTTTTCAAGAAACAAGCTGACATTTGCTGTAACTACAAATCTCAGTATCCCCTGCAACTGACATCAGAGGGCAGCTGCAGTGGAAGATTCAGTAGCCTGCAGTGCATGTTAGAGTTATTATAAGCTCTAATCTTTTGTTTGCTGGTCCCACAGTCCTTCTAGGGCTAAGCACAGTCACAAAAGACTGTGCATAGCCTTGAGAAAACAGTGGGACCAGATCGAGCCACCTTAAGGCCTCAGTCCTTGGGCATGCTCGCCATTTGGCACAGAAAAGTACTGGGGACACAATGCACAAAAAGGCATAGGCCTCCAGGTTCTGGTCTCCCAACCTGATCACAACTTTGATGCCGGGGGCAGGGGCTTGAAAGTGTAGAAGAAAGGAGATAATTTACTGGAGTTGCCACCCTGTGTGTGTGTGGGGGGGTCCTTACTGTTTATCATCAATGCTGCATGGGCGCTGGCTGGGGTTCAACCTAATCAGTTGGGCATGAAATGTCAGGGGAAACAACAGTGTCAATGCAGTCTACCTAATTTGCCACAACGCCAGGCTAGTTACTTTTTCATGGTATTTCCTGGCCACAGTGACTGTGATTCTGATTATCAGCTTGGCAAATTAAATGCTACTACTATGCCTATCCCAAAAGCATGTAAGGTGCCAAACCAAGCAACCTTGCTTCTGGGATTGTGGGGTCCCAAGGTAGCAAATTAGGACAATTTAACTGTTAACTTGCTCAACAGTATCCATCCATACAGGTGTTTATGAATTTGGTAATACAGTACTTGGACAGAAAATGAAAGTTATGTATTACCATAACTGTTGATCTTCCTGACTATCTTCTTGATAGATTACCACTAAGGAGTCTGAGCCACTGTTATCACTGCATGTGCCTCTTGGTGTTCAGTGGTGCCAGCCCTCAACTGCTTCAGTGCTTTTTTTTTTTTTTTTTCAATCAATCAAATCTTTATTTATCCAGGCGGATACCATTGAGCAAGCTCATTTACAAGGTGGGCCTGCATCACACAAGGTCAGGTACAATACACATAAGTACAGGCATTAAGGCAAAACATTGGAATATACAATAAAGCAAGCTAAACAACAGTAAGACAATCCATGTAGGCACACATTTAATATATCTAACTATGTACATGTCATGTTTAAGAAAAATGAGAAAAAGGAGTTAGGGGTAAGGGGGCTACATACGAAGAGGGGGATGCAAGGTCAGGAATTAAGTGGAACCTCACGGAGGTGTAGGTAGCAAAGGGCTACGGAGCTGCAGGGGCAAGGGTCCTGCACGGTGTGCTGTACGGAATACTCACTTATGGCTTAGGGTTTATCATTTAGGGTTGAAGGCTTCAGGGTCGCCGACTGCCCGGTGGCCTTGGTTTCCTGCGGCAGATGGGTTGGGAGCCCTGAAGGGTTCTCGGCTCTCAGGGAGCGGAGTAACATCAAATGGATATCGGCGGTGACATCGGTAGCGCCGACCACCCAGTGACTGCTGTTGCCTGTGGCGTCCAAGTTGGGGCCCTGGAGGGTTCTCAGTTCTCAGGGAGCATAGTCCGATCGAGTGGTCTCGGGTGGCGGCTTCAGGGGCGCCGACCTCCGGAGACCACAGTTTCCTTCGGTGACTAAGCTGAGGGCCCTGTGGGGTCATTGGCTCTCAGAGAGCATAGTCAGAGCAAAGGGTTGAGAGGCCTGGGAGATGGAAGGAATGTCAAGGCAAGGGTGACGAGGGTATAAGGTTTCTGAGAGATAGTGTTTTTATTGTGTGCAAGGCAGAGGATGACATTACGCAGACAGGGAGCAGTTCATAGGCGGTGGAAACAGTGACATACTTCTGTGACTGTTTTTGCGTATAAAGTTTTGAACACTGCGAGACTAATTGGGGATCTTAGTTCCAAAAATTTCTGTAGCTTGTTCCAGAGAGTTGGCAGTGAGAAGTCTATGGCCGCTCTCCCAAAACGTGTGCAGACCCTAGGAATCCTGAGAAATTTGGGAGCAGCTCCTTAGGGCATAGTTTCAGGGCACACTTAGAGGCAGTAGATCAAAGATATATTGTGGTAATTTGCCGGTAATCACTTTAAATGTCCACAGGCGGCACTTCTATTGCGTCTGTATTATAGGGAGGTCCAACCCACTGCAGCGTATAAGGAGCAGTGGTGGGCAGAGGAGGGGAGGCCGGTAATGAAACGCAGCGCTCTGTGATATAGGACGTCAAGTTTACCCAGGTATGAGGCATTGCAATGACTATAGATGAAGTCAGCATAATCAATTAAGGAGATGAACGTGGACTGGACAAGCTGCCTTTTTGCCTCTGTAGTCAGAAGGCGCTTGGAGTCATGCCAGCTTCAGGCCTACAGCAGAGAGCGCAATAGCTTGTCTGGTTTGCTCCATATCAGGCATTGATGCTAAGATTTGGGAAAGCATTGACCACAAATGCCTACTGTAGGCAGCATGGTGAGCCTGATGTGATGCAATGCATAACATTGCATGAGAGGAAGAAAACACTCTTCACCCCCACTGGTCAAATTGTAGGGAATCTGAGTCTGGTGGACAGTCGTGCGCCAGGCAGCGGCACCCGGAGGGAGTTTATAGGTATGCCAATCCCATAGGTGGGTTGGAGAGAGTACCTAGAGACTCCAATGGGGCACAATACCTTCTTCTGCAGTCTGCCGGGGCTGAAGAAGGGGCAGCTGGTGACTGCCAGGAATGGACAGACTCCTCCTGGAAGGGAATAGGCCAGGAAAGTATCACCCAGTGCTGAGCACTGAATTCACCGAGGAATTCACGCGTCTCCCATTCGGTATTGTCTCGCCTAACAAAAGAGATGCGAAGATCCCTCACCATCCTCGAAAGGAATCGCTGATATTCAGTGAAATCAGCATCGGAGGAGAGATGAGCAGTGGGTTCCTCTCCCTCCGAGGAGAAGGGAGACGAGGATGATGAAGAGCTCGAATGTCCAGAGGACTCCTGCGGCGGTGGGGATAGGCGAAACACCTGCTCATGCATGTATCTAACGTATGAGGGGAAGGCCGCCACAGAGCCTCTGAACGTCTCTCAGGATAACGGGCCCGTAGGACCGACATGGCCTGGGAGAGAGGGGGGGTGGCTGCAGAGGAATGGGAGAGGGGCACCTACGGCGAGGCAACTGTCCTCTGCTTGAGGTTCTGAAATCCGGGAAATGGGGCCTGAGCTGGCGGCATCCCGGACAACAAACCAGGTCGCAGAATGGAACCCTGGGGATGCGAAGCCTGGAAGAGTCTAGTAGGGGATCCTCCCCTGTGAAGAACCTGGGGCTGCATGGGTCCAGAAGGGCAGCCCACAGCAAGGCCACAAGAGGGGTTCCTGGGGCTCAAGAGGGAAAGACGGGGCCCAGCACTATGGCTCCTACCGGCCCCCCCGAGGGGTGGCAGGTGAAGACCGTAGCCTGAACCCTGTCTCCTGACCCCCGGACTCGAGAATGCCTCCTGCTCGGCCTCAGCAGACCCCCCCACTCAGGGGTGCAGCAGCACCGGACACGGCAGCTGCCACAAACCCCCAGGAGAGATCCCCTACCTCCACTTCCACGCCATCCCCCTCCAGGGAATCCAGACCACCCCCAGTCTGGGAGGCCTCAGGGGAGGACAGCAGCGGAGACATAGGAATAGGCACGCTGGGCCGCCTAGCACCTTGACCCACCGGAGACCCTGATTCCGAAGAGTCAGGGTGCCAGGACGGGTCCACATCTGAATCATCCTCTGAGGAGGAAGAGACCAGCTGGACCACAATACTGGCCACCCCAGGGGTCTCCAGTGAAACGGCACCGCGAATGGCGCCCGAGTAAAGCCCGTGAGCCCAGACCCCTGCAGCACCCAGACCTAGACCAGGACTACCCTAACAGCAAGCCACACCCACAGCACCGCCCTCGGTGCTGGGACCTGGCACTGCACCAGGGAACCCCACCAGGCCCCACAGTGCCGCGAGAAGGCGCTGGAGAGAGCCAACATGGCACCACGGAAATGGCGCTCGGAAGGCGGTGGCTCCAGGGTCCACTGGATGCCGGGCCCAGCAGACCTGGGCCGGCACTGGGGAGCCTGCACCTCCAAGGAGGTGACTGCTGAGGCGCGGCCCCTGTCATGCCTGGGAGGGACCTCGCATTCTCCGAGACCTAAAAGAGGCCACCTCTTGCGAAGAGAAGATGAGGCCTCCTCCTCTCAGACCATGTAGGCCTGAGGGAGGACCCAGAGGAAGGGTCTAGAAGACCTTACCTGGGAATCCCTGGAGC
Organism: Neoceratodus forsteri; assembly: GCA_016271365.2. Classification (NCBI taxonomy): domain Eukaryota; kingdom Metazoa; phylum Chordata; order Ceratodontiformes; family Ceratodontidae; genus Neoceratodus; species Neoceratodus forsteri. Next base: position 1,565,615,989 of record CM028130.1, on the reverse strand, counting down.
GGCGCCGTCCCCTGAAAGTCGGCAGGGCCTTGCCGATCTTGAATGCATGGACTTCAAGACACGGTCCATCGAGAAACAGGTGTCGCACGCATCCATAGTATGGCTGGGTCCCAGGCAACTGAGACAATCATCATGCTGGTCGTGACGGAAAAATGCGGCCACAGGAGCACCCGGCGCATGAAGGCGCGGCCGCCTTGACTTCGTTTTGCCCCCAAACCTGACATGATGTGAAATAGTTAAGGCAAAAACAAAGCACAGCTCTCGGCGTCATCGAATTAAGAGAAGAAAAAGAACGATCTCACCAGTGACAATGTCGAGAAAAAGCAGGAAGGAGGAGTCTGGAATGGCGTCGATTAACGACAACTTGGCCTAGTACTGAAAAATCCTAATCATGCAGCAGGTTCAGACTCAACGGTGGGAGAAACAGAACTGAGATGGAGGAGGAGTCTGCGGTACTTAACGGCTGCCCCTCATGCATGACGCAGTGTGTTGCTTTCGTGGGCGGCGCCGTTGGAGCCGACTCAAAAAATCTCCTCATCACTGCAAGCAGTAATGGACGGTGAAGATTGACAAGGGAAGGTATAAGTGTTAAGCAGGGGTAGCCTCAGTACCCGACTATTGGGTTCCACTGTGACTCTCCTGGGGGATGAAACCTCCCCCCAACCCTCACCTTCTGTACATGCCCCTCCACCCAGTTTCCTATCCACCTGACCATCTGCCCCACCACCCCCATATCCTCCAGCTTCCCCAGCAGCACGGGATGCGGCATCGAGTCAAATGCCCTGCTGAAGTCTAGAAAGAGGACATCTACTGGCCTGCCCTGATCCAGCGCACTCGTCACCCCTTCATAGAACTCCACCAGGTTGATCTGATGTGATCTGCCCTTAAAGCCATGCTGGCAATCATCTAGGCTACCCAGTGCCTTCAGAATCTCCCTCCAGCCCTCCTTCAAGATGTCCTCCATCACTCTACCCACTACTGACGTCAGGTTAACCGGCCTATAGTTTCCCGGCTCCTCTCATGAACTGCCCTTGTGTACAGGCCTGATAAGGCCCATCCTCCAGTCATGAGGCACCCACCCTGACTGCAGGGATGAGTTTAAAAAAAAAAAAGGTCCGTCAGGGGTGTGGCCAGGGTATCAGCCAGCTCCTGAAGCACCCTGGGATGGATCCCATCTGGGCCCAGTGCTTTATCCACTCTTATGGCCTCGATGGAGTCCCACACCCTCCCACTGTGGAGTTCAACATCCACTTCCCCTTCTGGTCCCCCATCTCTCTCTCCTCTTGCAGTGCTTCCCCCCGTCCTCCTTGGTGAAGACAGAGGCAAAAAAGTCATTTAGTACCTCCACCTTCTCCACCCACCAACTGCCCATCCTCAGTCTACTAATCAGCCCCTTCCCTTTTCTTCTTTCCTTGATATACCTGAAGAACCCTTCCCCCCCTTCTAATCCCCTGTGCCAATCTCAGCTCTGCCCCCATCTTGGCCACCCTCACCACCCTGGTGACCCCTTCTGGCTGCTAATCATGCTCCCCTTGACTATAGCCCCCCCCAAGAATGTTTGTATCTATTATAAGCAGCCTTTTTTTTTTTTAACTCACTGCATCCTGCACCTCTCTTGTCCATCAGCTCGGCCTCTTAGCTTTGCCCTATTCGCGCCTCTCCCTCGTGCAGGCCTTGGTAGCCTCCAGGAGCCCCCTTTTAATAGTCCCCCATTGGGCCTCTGTGCCCATGCTTGGCCTAATCTCATCTAGGTAGCCCCTAAGGATCTGTTCCATCCCCCCCCCGAAGTCTTCCCCTCTAAAATCAACCACTGACGTTACTGTGTGTTCTACCCGGCCCCCTAGTTCAAGAGAGAACCAAACTGTGGCATGATCACTTCTCACCAGTGGGTCCCCCACAACTAGGTCCCTGATAAGCTCATCGTCTGACAAGACCATATCCAGGACATGCTCCTCTCTCATCAGATCAGTCACCAGCTGGGCAAGAAACACATCCTGGAAGACATCTAGTAGGCGCTGCTCCCTGCTCGATGAGGATACCATAGTTTCCCAGTCTGCTCCTGGCATATTTAGGTCTCCCAGCACCGCCCTCTCCCCTACCACAGTGGTCCCCAAGGTTAGCCACCAGGCATTCCTCCTGTTCCTCCCTCTGCCTGGGTGGTCTATATACTGCCACCATCTTTACCAACTTACCTCCTGGAGCCTGCAAAGTGACCCATAAAGCCTCCATCCGATCCCCCGCTTCCTCAACCATGCTTATCCCTGTGCCATCCCAAATGATAAATGCTACACCTCAACCCCTTCCCTCCACCATATCCCTTCTGCACGTGATGTACCCTAGTAGGTTTAGGTGCCAGTCATGTCTCAAAGTGGCTCAAGCCTCTGTGACAGCCACTACATCCACCCTTCCCTCTCCACTAAAAGCGCCTGAAACTCTGACATCTTATTTCCCATGCTCCTGGTGCTAATCAAGACCACTCTCTAATGCACCCACGCACCTCCTGCCTCGGGGACCCCTCATGCCCTATTAGGTGCTCCTGCCCCCTCCCCTGCTTGCAAGAGAGGCAGGGCCAACATGGCCTGGTCTGCCAGGAGCCCTCCTCCACCCTCACAAGTTTAAACCCCACCTGGCGGATTAATTCTGCCAGTCGAGCTGCATGACCTCTTTCCCCTCTGAGCTAAGGTGCAGCCTGTCTCTTGTGTAGAGCTCCTTGTCCTCCCAAGTTGCACCCCAGTCCCCCACCCACACCTCCTGGCCTCGCACTATTCTGTGAGCTATACATTTACCTCCCTTATTTTTTGCTTATTTTCCACACTGGCCCTAGGCCCGTTAGCATCTCCGAGAAGAAGACAGAGCACCGCACGTCCTGACAGACCCTAGCCAGCTCACGGAACCTAGCCCTGAATCTCCATCGCACTGTTCCCCTCTATATCATTAGTACCCAGGTGGACTAATATGTCAGGGTCCTCCCACACTCTAGTGCCAGAGCACAGATCATATGTATGGCCTTGTGCACAGTCATACTGGATATATTTTTGCTCATAACACCACTGGACGTCTCCCCGGCCTCCCACCTGATCCCCCTAACCATGAAATCCCCAAGAAAAGCACCCTTACCACCATGCTGCTCCCCGACTCCCTACCCTGTCAGTTTTCCATCTAACCCTCCCCTGCACACCTATTTCCATCCTGCCCCCTAGCTTTTTCTTCTTACTGATCTGGCCTCCCTAGCCACTACCCCTCCCACTGTGGCTCCCAGACCCAACTCAGTACTACCCCCATGAAAAGGAAACCTCCCTGCCTCTGTGGGCTGCACTACCCCATACACCTCCCCATAATCATGGCTCCCAACCCTACCCGTATCTTCCAGTGCTCTTGAACTCTATTTCACCCACCCTCACTGACTCCCTTGCACTAGAGTATCTCCTTACTCTTTCTGCCAAAGCTCCTGCTACCTTCAGTTTACCTGCCTCAGAGCCTCCTCCATCCCAGAAGACACCACCTCCTCATCTATCTAGCACCAGGGTTACAAGCCTAATGCCATGCTCATCTCCAGTGACTTGTCCTCACCAGCGGTCCCCCCACATCAATCCCCTGTCTATACTATGATCTGGACCCTAACCACCTTCCAGGTCCCCTGGTCCTTCTCCCCATGTCCTCTGGTGCCCCCTCTATCCCGTAGAGCTCACCCCACCTTCTCCCTATTGGTGGCGCGTCCCCTTGCCCATACCATTTCCCTCCAGGCAGCTTCTTTCCTGTTTTGGCGCCACCCTGAGTTCACTTCCCCCACCTTTTGATTCCTGCTTGCCTTCCCTAGGCTCCCCCACAGTAGGGTCACCATCCATTTCACCCCTCGCCATCCCCAATGCCACCTTAACCACATGGCCTCCTCCTTGAGTTGTGCCAGTCATTGGCACACCATGCAACCCCCCATCCTCCATGAGTAGGCCAATACCATGGTGGACCCATACCCTACACACTCCACCACCCTTCCAAAGATACTAGCCCTCATGATCTGTGGACTATGCCCCCTACTGGTCCCCCCATACCGCTGTTCTCTCCCAGTCAGTCGCGCCATCTCTAATCCTCGTGAACGACCAAGTCATGCCAGAGCTCCTTTGGGCCTCCCACTAATGCCCATTACACCAGCTACCAAATACAAGAATACCTTTTCCAAGTATGTCAAGGAGTTCCCTAAACATAAACATAGGCAGTACCAAGCAGAGTAGCCCCCCTCAACTCAAGCTGTACATAACAAGAATACCCCTTCCAAGTACACTGAGAAAATCCACATTTAACATGGGCAGTACCAGAGTACTCCTTCCCCCTCACAGGCTGCGGCAAAGCAGTAACCCAACCCGCAGTACAGGCCACCTCCTTCTCCCAGAGTCCAGACACTCCCCTTAGTTGGCTCCACCTCCTATGCCCATTTAAGAGAGGTTGGGCCAGGGTGGGTGGTGTGGGATGAAATTCCAAGTCACTGCAGCTCCTCTTATGCCCTTGGTACAGATGGTCTTAGCCCCCAGATTTTTAAAAATCCTGCACCATTGCCCAACTACCCCGCCTTCCTCTCCTGGATCATCCGGTCACCGCTCCCTCTGACCCTAGCCTGCTTCCTAGCAGCGGGGAAGTACCCGCTGCTTGCCACTCTCTGGCTCCCCTTCACACTGCTCCTGCTGACCCTGGTCCACTTCCTAGTGACCAGGAAGGACCTGCTGCTCTCTGCGCCTTCTGCGTGTGCCACTCCCCGCTGACCCTGGCCCACTTCCTAGCAGACGGGAAGGACTCGCTGCTTGCTGCTCCATAGTGGCCGGGAGAATTGCCCTTTTATAGCCGCTTCTTGCACAAGGTTAAAGGGAATCTATACCCAGACATGAACTGTACAGAAATAAGACCCTTAACCACCAGTCTAACTCCTGATGAATACATACTGGACCAACTAGAACTCCTACATACACATTTTATAACTTATCCGCCCCCCTTGTACCCCATCATTTTTTCCCAGTACTGGGGCATACAGAAAACTATGAGCTATGGCAGTTTGAGCTCAGTACCTCCTATTAGTATAACAGGCACTGCTCCAGGTCCATGTCCATGTCTGATACCATTTTTCTACACTGGTGGACAGAATTTGAAAATGTTGCTGCATTTTCAGCTCTGGGAATAAGCTATACTAGGACATGGTCATGCACCTGCCACTGGCTCAGAGTGTGTTATAAGGTGAGTGCACATGCCCCTTCTTACAAGCAGACTGAAGTACTATGAATATAACAGGGGAGAAAAATAAAACTATTAAAAAGTGCAGCTTCTGGTAACAAACACCTAGGTATACTGCTAGAGTGGTGCCTGCACTAAAAACAAGAATTGGTTAAGGTAATTTCAAATTCTGTAACTTACTACTACGAGAATGTGCATCAGTGACAGCTTTACAGCCACAGATGTGCACAGTGATGAGGTCCTCCATTCCCATGGGAAAGTAGAGAGAAGGGGCTAAAAGGGTGCCAGCTCAGGCTGCGGACTCTGCAACACAGGCCGTGGTCGTGGGTAGGGTCTTAGAAACCACACCAAGGACAGCCCTGGGACTGACTCTGAAGGGACTGGTACTGGCAATGAAGGCTTGTGAGGCACTGTTGGTCACAATGGTGTCGAACAGAGGTAGGCTCTGAAGGACCAAATTTTGTCACCTGACACAGCACAGCCAACAGTGGTGATGACCATTGGCCCTTAACTTACCGTAACAGTAGATCTTCGAGAGTATCTCTTGCAGCAGGTCATAACACATGGGAATTCAATCGCAGGCATCATTTCCTCCAGATGACTTTTGTCGACCATGGGACCTCCCCCTAGTATTACCATATGTCGTCTTTATGGCACATACAAAAGGGGGAGGGTCCCAGCTACTCCTTAGTTCTTTTCCATCCTAGCGACCGAATGAGAAACCATTTCTTAGGCCTCCGATGGGAACCAAGGAGGGAAATAAGGCAGCAGCTCATGGAGTCATAAAAGACAGGAACAAGGAACCCTTCTGAAGTAACAGCAAGTGGGATGGTGGGTGGGGCTGTATGACCTGCTGCAAGAGATGCTCTCGAAGATCTACTGTTACAGTAAATTCTTATGGAACTATACTATCTTCTTCGAGACAATCTCTTGCAGTAGGTCATAACACATGGGAAGATTCCCAAGCAGTTATGCCAAGAGGGAGGAGGAAGTGAACCATCAGGACATAGGACAGGAGGCCTTGTAAAATGTCCCATCCAAAATTGGTCCATTTCTTAGAAGTGATGTCTAGACTGTAATGTTTGGTGAAGGTATATATAGAAGACCACGTGACGACTTCGCAAATATCTAGGACAGAGACGCTCCAGAAACACACCATGGAGACAGCAATTCCTCTGGTAGAATGGGGTTTTACAACCCCTGTGAGAGTTTTTTTTATTTTGCATAGATAAATGTAATGCTGTTGGCCTACCATGTGGACAAGCAGTGCTTTGAAAAACTAACACCCTAGTTTCCTGAGGCAAGAGAGAAAATGTTGCTCAGTTTTTCGCAACTGTAAAATGCAGATAAGATAAATGTTCTATGCACATCGAGAGTATGAAGCAGGGATTCCCCTGGATTCATAGGCTCTGCAAAGTACACTGGTAACTGGATAGCCTGATTTTAAAGGAAATTCAGAAACAACTTTTGGCAAAAAAGACTGGTTCATGCGTAAAGACACCTGGTCGTTATGAAATTTTAGGTAGGGAAGTTTGCACATTAGTGCATGTAACTCGAACACATGTCTGCCTGTTGTAATGGCAACTAAAAACAGTTTTCCAAGAGAGATAACGGAGGTCACTGGTTTCAGTGGGCTCAAAACCACTGTCAATTTTTCAAACACAAAATTCAAACCCCACACTGGTACTGGATTCCGGATAGGAGGATGAAGATGCAGAATACCTTTTAAAAAGATTTGAATCAAAGGTAACTGGGACAAAGGAAAGTTGCCCACAGGTAAATGAAATGCTGCAATGGCAGAAAGGTGGACTTTCACAGAGGAATATTTCAGTCCACCTTCACACAAGGAGGGCAAATAATCTAAGATGCTTTGAGGGGAACACTCATAAGGATCTAAGTCCAGTGTCGACACCCAAATGGAGAAGTGTTTCCACTTCATGGAACAGGAAGACCATGTAGACGGCTTTTTGGCAGCCTGGAGGGCTTCTGCCACCTTTGGAAACACCCAGAAGTGCGAGAGGACTATGTCCTCAGGAGCAAGGCATGTAGATAGAGTGAGTGAAGGTCTAAGTGCAGCAGGAAGCTGTGTACCTGGGATAACAGAGCTCAGCAGATTGGCAGAGGTAAGGGAACTGGTTCAGAGAGCTGTATAAGCAAAGGGAACCAAATCTGTTGTGGCCAGAACAGTGCTATGAGATCATAGATCCCAGACAGAGAACACCAGGAGAAGGAGCTGCTGTTGTAACTAAACTTCTCTACTGGGACCAAAGAACTAGAACTCTTCTACTGGGACCTTCAAGTTAGGGTAAAAACAAACCAAAAAAAAATTAGTTTGTCTGAGTTGGCTGAAGTGAATTGTTATCTGTGCAGTTATCTAGGTGTTTGTCTCAGGTGGTTGAAGGGAAGTGTTATCTGTGCAATTAACTAAGTGTAGAAATATCTGTAAAGTAAGGGGAGTGGCTTAGCTAGAAGGAAGCCAGGTTGAAGCCAGATTTAAAAGCTGACCTAGATAGCTCCTGCCAAAGAACAGGCAGAGAACACCAGGAGGAAGGAATTGCTCCTGTAACTAAACTTCTCTGTTGGGACTATATTGCCCTCATTCCCTCCCACCGTAAACCAGTTCTACTTTTATAGGCACAGGATTTGACTGACAACAGGAAAGTACAGTTATGTAATAACTTACCATAACAGTAGATCTTCGAGAACAGCTCTTGCAGCACGTTACACCATTAGGACTGAAGCTGGCAGGCGCCAGGACTCCACTGAAATTTTCTAGCTAGCAGTATTCAGCAGGGACCACCCCCAACGTCGGTCCCGCCCCGACGTCAGACATAGCACATAAGGAGGCGGTCCCCCAGAATCTCCAGTTCTCCTGCCGGAGACTCCCAGCCGCTGGATGACATCAGAAGAGGAGACTGAGGATCCGCCATCAAATGGCAGTCAGAGAGATGCTGAGAACACCTGATCCTAGGGAAAGGATGTTGGAACTAGAATCTACCTCCAGCGGGGATGGTGGAAGGGAAAGTACCTGCTGCAAGAGCTATTCTCGAAAATCTACTGTTACGGTAAGTTCTTACGTAACTGTACTATCTTACTTCGAGAAACAGCTCTTGCAGCAGGTTACACCATTAAGACTGATTTCCAAGCAATAATGGGAATGCCACACCATTGGGAGGAGCGAAGGTGGAAATCCTTAATGGAACCTAAGCCTAGGACAGAAGTCCTTGAAGGACTTGCTAGACCAAAACCTGCTCTTCGCCTCGATGCAATATCCAGGCTATAATGCCTGATGAAAGTGTGCACGGAGCTCCAAGTAGCTGCAGCACAAATGGCCGAGGTGGACACATTCTTAAGGGCTGCAAAAAAGGTAGCCACCCTCCTTGTGGAATGACCCTTAACCGCGCCTGGTAAGGGTTTGTTGCGCTTCTGGTAACAGAACATGATACACTGAATGAGCCACCTGGACAGCGACTGTTTGGAAACAGGAGCTCCCATCATCCTGTGAGAAAATAAGACAAAAAGCTGGTCCAATTTTCGGTGGTGTTTTGTTCTGGTCAGGTAGTATCAGAGACACCTATGCACATCTCCTCGATTAGAATACTTAGGAAAATACACTGGTAGGTCAATGTCCTGATTAAGGGGTGAGAGCTGAGACCACCTTAGGCAGAAACTTAGGAATAGTCCTTAGGGATGCCCTGTCTTGGTGAAAAACCAAATAAGGTTCTTTGCACATGAGTGCATGGAGTTCAGAAATTCTTCTGGCCGAGGTAACGGCAACTAAAAACAACGTCTTCCAAGTAAGAAGACGTAGCTTGCAATCTGTGGCTGGTTGAAAGGGTGGCAAGCGTGAGCTGCTCCAGGACAAAGGGTAAATCCCATGGCAGAATCGGATCCTTAATCGGAGGTCTAAGGTGGAGAACACCTCTCAGGAAGGCTCGTATTGTGTCCAACTGAGATATGGTACATTGGCCTATAGGAGTGTGATAGGCTGAGATGGCACAGATGTACCTTAATCGAGGACTAGGCCAAGCCTGTCTGAAAAAGGGACAGGAGGTAGTCCAAGACCAACCTTTCTGGACAATCCATAGGCGAAAACCACGTGCTTGAACCCATATACAAAATCTGCGCCATTTCATGGCATAAGTAGCGTGGGTAGCCGGGTTTCCTAGCAGCAGCAAGAACATCTGCTACCTCTTGCGAGACCTCGTATCACATCATGGCTATGTCTCTAGGAGCCGAGTGTGCAGGTTCAGCAAACAAAGGTCCAGATGAACCAAGGAACCCGCCTCCTGAAACAGCAAATGGGAGCCGATTGGCAGAGGCACTGGAGGTTCCCAGGATAGCTGATGTAGTACAGGGAACCAGATCTGCCTGGGCCAAAATGGTGCGATAAGTATCAGCATCGCTTGCTCTCTGCGAAGTTTCAGAAGGACCCTCTGGATCAACGGAAAGGGGGGAAGGCATAGAGGAATCTGCCCACCCAGGAGAGGGACAACGCGTCTCGCCAGAAAACACCAGGCCCTGGATCTAGTGAGCAAAAATTGGGCAGTTTTGCGTTGGATGGGGACACGAAAAGGTCTAACTCTGGTGTACCCCATCTGCGAAACAGATCCTCTACTACCTCCTGGAGTAGTTCCTATTCATGGACTCTTGCCTGAGAGTGGCTCAGGCTGTCTGTGATGACGTTGTCCACTCCTGGGACATGAACAGCAATGAGGTTTGCGCTGTGTTGCAAAACCCAATGCCACACCCTCATGGCCTCCCTGCAAAGCTGGTAGGAATGGCTATCTCCTTGTTTGTTGAGGTAATACATCACCGCGGAATTGTCTGTTTGTAACAGAAGAGTACCTGGTGGAATCTCTGACTGGAAGGCCTGTAGGGCGTAAAGAACTGCTCTCATTTCTAGGATATTTATGTGGAGATTAGTCTATTGGGCTCTCCACAGGCCCTGAGACCGGACACCGTCGAGGTGTGCACCCCATCTGAGCCCTGAGGCGTCTGTGGAGAGTGTCACAATCGGAGACGGCGCAATGAAGGGGACTCCCACCGATAGGTTCTTCGGATCAAGCCACCATTGCCAATCCCAGATTACGGCTTTGTGATCCAGATTGGGAGCTGCAGATGGTCTTGCTTTTGATCCCATTGGACCCATAACATCCACTGGGACACCCACATGTGGAGACGGGCTAGCGGGACTGTTGCAATGGCTGCAGCCATGTGTCCAAGCAGGCAAAGGACCAATCTGGCAGGAACGGTCTTTGCCAAAATCTCCCTGATGAGGGATCTGTCCTGGGGAAGAAAAGCTTTCCCCTGGACAGTGTCCAGAACTGCGCCTATGAACTGCAGAGTCTGTGATGGAACCAGGCGTGACTTCTCTTGATTGATGATGATGCCCAATGTCTCGAACAGAGACCAAGTATAATGAATGGTGGACATCAGGGCCTCCTGAGAGGGCGCCCCGAGAAGCCAGTCATCCAGGTAGGGGAACACGTAGTGGCCTTGTCTCCTCAGAGTCGCTTCTACGACTGCCATGCACACTGTGAATACCCGAGGTGCTGATAACAGTCTGAAGGGATAGGTTTGGAACTGATAATGGTGGCCCTGAAACTCAAAGCGCAGAAACTTCCTGTGCGCTTGAGCAATGGGTATATGAAAGTAAGCACCTGCATGTCCAAGGACGCTAGAAAGGCACCCTGTTTGAGCATGGGAATCAGACCTGGGAGGGTCACCATGCGGAAGCATTTGTACAGAACCAACTTGTTGAGGTCGCTGAGGTCCAGTATCGGACAGAGGTCCCCTGTTTTCTTGGGAACCAGAAAGAAGTGAGAATAATATCCTGCACTCCTCTGGTTCCATGGTACGTGCTCTACAGCTTCTTTTCCCAGAAGCGTAAGCACCTCCTGCTGTATGAGCAGGGCATGCTGACCCGAGTAACGGGAAAGCAGGGGAGGTCCTGCCGGTGGGTGGTTGAGAAATTATATGAAGTGGCCTTTCTTGACCAATTGGAGAACCCACCGGTCAGTGGTAATCGACTGCCACCCTAAAAAGTGGTGAGCAATGCGACACCCGACCTTTTGTGCCCACTGATCCAGAGAAGGGGCGGAGGCCAGGAAGGAGTCATGCTGTGGCAGCACTGGTTCCTGCAGGCTGGGCTGGTTTGGTGTAGCGTTGGGCTCTGCCTGGGGACGACATAGCCTGGGCTTTACGCTGAAAAGTGCCCCTTTGTTGCTGGCCGGAACATGGCTGCTGCCTTTGTTGCCGGCTGCAGAAACCGCTCTGGTTCCTATGAAAGGAACCAGGCCTGGATCTGTACATGGCCTGCACAGACCTGACTGCCTTCCCAGCATCCTGGAGTTTGGTTATAACCTTCTCCGAGGGTTCACCAAAAGGTACTTCGCTGTTGTAGGGGACGTCAAGAATGTTCTTCTGTACGTCCAGGCTGAAGCCGGAGACACAAAGCCAAGTGTCGCCGGAGATGGATGCCTGAAGCTGCAGCTCTGGTGGATGAGTCTTCAGAATCGTATGCAGCTCATAGTACTTGGGTACCCACATCAGACTCTGTGTGGAGAAGGTTTAGGAGCTCCACCTTCTAATCGCCATCCGGAAGTTTATCGACCAGGTCCTGGCCCTGTTCCCACAGGGCACTCTGAAATTGTACCATGTGGGTTAGATAGTTCAGGGACCTGATAGAGCATGTAGCAGCCGCATACATGCGCCTCCCAAGGGCATCCAATTGTTTGGATTCCTGGTCTGGTGGCTGTGTGCTCATGTGTTGCAGTCTTTGGGACCGGTCATGTGAGGCCGTAATGACCAGGGAGTCTGCCAGAAGTTGTTGAGCCAAGTACTGGTCCTCTCTCATGGCCTTGTACAGGTGGTCAGCTTTCTTTGGCACAGCGGGAGTGGAGTGCGGACACTTCCACGCAGCCTTGGTGACGTCCTCGAAGGTGTCCACCAAGGGTGACACTACCACAGGCTTTGGGTCTTTCTGCTGAAGATAACGGGCAAGGTGCTGCCTTTCAGCGTCAAGGTCTTCAGCATCCCACCCCATGTTGTCCTGGATATGCCTCATGATCTCAGAGAAAGAGGGATCATCCAGAGGAGACCTGGGAAGGTCATGTGAGTCAGATGATGGAATGCTGGGTGGAGAAGGAGATCTGGAATAATCTGAGGTATCTGATCTGGAGTCCTCCCCTGACAGAGTATACCGACAACGTCTGGGTCGCTTGGGGCTGGGGGACCCTGATGGAGATCTTGAGGGAGGCAGTCTCCAGTCCTTGGATCTACCCCTAGGAGGTGGAGTATGCTCCTTAGGGGTCGGTGGTCGTCCTGCTGGCCTCTTTGGTGGAGGAGGGGGCATAGGAGGTGAAGGAGTAGGAGGAGGAGGAGGTTTTACAGGGACCACATCCTTTCGGATGTTGTCCCACCAGAAAGTAAAGAGATCCTTTACTTCTTATAGATTCATGCCCGACGACGGGCCTGGCGCTGGTGGTCTGTCGCCAGGGTCGGGTGCCGGGTCCACGGGGGTCTCCGGAGTGGGCAAAGGTTCCCTCGGGAGTCCGGCATCCTCAGTGTCGCCCACCTGGTCTTCGGGCAGTGTTGTGTCCTCCTCCGTTGAATCCCTGTGACCAGTGTCCACCAATGACTGGGGGGCAGTCTTCGGCTCCGGTGAATGTGAAGCTGATGTTGGTCGCTTGGCCAACGCCTTCGGGTCCGGCAAATGCCTGGCTGGCATCTGGTGCCTGGCTGGTGTCCTTGGCTCTGGCAAATGCCTGGCTGACTTCATATGCTTGGCCGACGTCGGGTGCTTGGCAGACATCGGGTCTGACATCCGCTTTAGGGATGTCAGATCTTTCATCTTCCTGGGTGGTGGATCTGGACCTCTGGAAGGCTGGAAAACCGATCTGGAGTCGGGGTCCTGACGGGTCGATGAGGAAGACTTGTGGCGTTCAGAAGACTTGGAAGAGGCCCAAGAGGGAGTGGAGGAAGCCGAGGGCCTTGAAGTCTTGATGGACTGGAGAGTGGAAGAGCCACCTGAAGCCTAGACTTTGACTGGAGGGGGCTGAGAATGAGCCCTGGAGGGAGAGTGGTCCAACCTGGTGGAGCCTGAGCTATGGGGGCCCGGTTTGGGGATCTAGACCTTGCTTTCTCCCGATGTTTGTCCCGGTGTTTATGGGCCTTGGAAGAAGAATCGCCCCTGGAGGAAGGTTCTTGGTCCATCCTGTTAAGTTTTTCTTCCAGCAGATAAACCTGAAGTGCCTTCTGATGGCGGATCCTGGTGCGGCTGTTGAACCCTTGGCAGAAGGTGCAGGCCTTGGTGTCGTGGTCCGGGCCTAAGCACCGCATGCAGGAGGAATGAGGATCCTTAAAAGGGATCTGTTTTCCGTAGGAACACTTGGAAAGGTGAAGGAGAGGACATTACTTTGGAGACACTCTTGAAGTTCTAAGTCGTCCTGTTATAGGTAGAGACAGAGAGGCCGATGCTGCTGAGTCGACAGTGGGAAAATAACTGGGGATTCTGGAGGACCATCTTCTTATGTTCTATGTCGGACATCGGGGGCGGGACAGACGTCGTAGGCTGTCTCCGCTGAATACTACTAGCTAGAAAATTTCCGTGGGGTCCTGGCGCCTGATGGCTTCAGCCCTAATGGTGTAGCCTGCTGCAAGAGCTGTTTCTCTAAGTAAGATCTTCCTGTTTGGGAACAGGAAGTGAGTGATCAGAGCCACCAAAGACTTACCATCCTAGAAGGAAAAGAGTAGCTCTCCGCCCCCCCCCCCAGCTGCTGGAGGTCTGACTCTGAGCAAGTAAGGAGACTACTGAGAACTATAGGAACTTCTTGTCTCAGAACAGGAAGATCAGGAGCTTAAAGGGCACAGAGGCAGTAAGTAGGGAGAAAAAAATAAAATAAACAGAGGAAAGAGCAAGTATTCCAAACAACAATTAAGGGGCCAGAAATAAGACATGATGGGAGCGGTGCAGTGCAGTAGCTGTGAAGCAGCAGTCTTCTGGGAGACGTTCTGGAAGATGCGGTGTTGTCCCATCTGCAGGCACCTCTCTGGGCTGAGGGAGGAGGTTGCTCATCTCCAGGCCGAGTTGGCCAGGATTTGTGGGACCTCCTCTCCCACCTAGGGACCATCAGAGCCACTGCCATTGCCTCAGAAGTTGCCAAGAAAGAGGAGTGGTTGGATCACAGTGGGCTCAGGGAGGGTGAAGGTGGTGGAACAGAGGCGCATCCCCCCAGTTGTACCTCTCCACACCTAATATGCTGTTCTGGCAAAGTGTGGTTTCTCTATGGAGGCACCTACAGTGGAGACCAAGAAGGATGCTGGGAACCTCCACAAAGGAGACCCACAAGAGGGTGGCATGGGACCCCACAGGGGAAGGAAACAACTCCTGGTGGGGGACTCCATTATTAGGAAGGTAGAACTGGGGGAGGAAGGGGAGAGGGAGGTAAGATGCCTGCCTGGTGCCATGGCTTGGAGGGACAGGGAGCGAATCCTCAGGATCACCAGAGCAGCTGCACAGGGGAGGGAGCTGGATGTCATTGTCCACCTAGTAACAAATGACCTGGCTAGAAAGGGATCAGAGCAGTACAGGAACAGTTTGTGGAGTTGGAGAGAGGCCTTAGACAAGTAGCACGAGTGGTAACCTTCTCGGAGGTGCTGCCTATCTATAGCATGGGTGAGACTAGGGTGCTCCACACCACGGGATTCAATCAGTAGTTGAAAAACTAGCGCAGAGCTCAAGGATTTGGCTTCACTGGGGACTGGGGTTCCAAATGGAGTGATGCAGGCCTATACTGGCGTGATGGTCTGCATCTGCCTAGGAGGGGAACCAGGATCCTAGGTGATAGGTTTAAAATACTTCATTAGCAAGCATTTAAACTAGCCAAGGAGGAAGGGAGGCACTGGAAAGGAGCAGGGAAATCCTAGCTCCCCCCCCCTCAAAAAAAAAAAAAATCAGGATAGTAAGTGAGGTAAACGCCAAGATAGAGATGTGGACAGGGACGGGCCAAAAAGGGTTAAGGTCATCAAGAAATGGAGGGTAATGAGTACCCATGCCTGTAGCCTGGGCAACAAGCTCCCTGAACTGGTGGCCTTGATGGAAGAGGGATGCCTGGATATTGTAGCAGTCACAGAAACATGGTACACAGAGAACCATGAGTAGGATGTTAACATACCAAGGTACACACCTACAGGACAGACAGGGAGGGGAGAAGAGTGGAAGGAGTAGCTCTCTATGTAAGGGAAGGGATAAAAGCAACTGAGCAAAGGAGTAAACAGGGAGGAGAGGAGGCACTGTGGGTCACCTTAGAGACTGGAAATGGCACCACAGTCTGCAGAGGGGTTGTATACAGAGCCCCATGTCAGCGGGAGAGAACGGACAAGGATATGATAGAAGGCATCCTTAGGATGGCAGAGAAAGGGGAGATACTGTTGATGGGAGACCTAAATATGCCAGATGTTAACTGGAGCACCTTTGCTGCAGCCACATCCAAGAGCAGGGCCATTCTCGATGCCCTACAGATGGCATACCTCAGACAGCTAGTTTTGGAACCCACTCGTGAGGGAGCAATCTTAGACCTCATACTCTCAAACGGGTATAGTGAGAGGATCTCCGATCTTGAAGTGGGTAGTCATCTGGGAACAAGTTACCACCAAACAGTGTGGTTCATGATAAACTCAGCTACAGAGCCAAGCCACACAAAATTGTGGGTACTGGACTTCAGAAGGGCTGACTTTGGCAAGATGGGAGAGTGCCTTAGAAAAGCACTAGCAAACAGGCTAGAAGGAGGGGTGGAGCAACGATGGGAAAACATCAAAACTGCCATCACGGAGACAACAAGCCTTTGTGTGAAGCAAATAAATCAAAAGAAAAGCCACTATGGTTCTCAAAAGAGGTGGCGGGGAAGGTTAGGGAGAAAAAGATAGCGTTTAGGAAGTATAAGGAAACACAGAAGGAGCAGGACAGAGAACTGTACCAGTTAAGGCAGAAGGAAACGGGGAGGGAAGTCAGAATAGCAAAGGCCCAAACTGAGGAAAAGATAGCCAACTCGGTTAAGAGGGGGAATAAAACCTTTTACAGGTACATCAGGGAGTGTAGAAAGACAAAAGGAGGGATGGTGAGGTTGAATAGAATGGACAGTGGGCGGGCAGAGAGGGACAGTGAAAAGCAGGGATACTGAATGAATACTTGTCCTCATTATTCACAAAAAGAGGAGGGGAGGTGCCTAATCCAATTAACAGAAGCACTCTGGATTTTTTTTTGGGGGGGGGGGGAGAGAGATCCCAGCCATTTCACAGAATAAAGGGTTCTGAAAAAACTCCTAAAACTGAAGGTGGACAAAGCAATGGGGCCTGACGGAATTCACCCCAGAATTCTAAAAGAATTAAGGGGAGAACTAGTGACACCACGGACTACCCTTTTTAACAAATCATGGGAGGAGGGTGTGCTACCTGAGGACCGAAGGAAGGCGGATGTGATTCCCCTTCACAAAAGTGGAAGAAAGACAGAGACAGGAAACTACAGACCTGTCAGTTTGACCTCTGTGGTAGGGAAAGTGATGGAATCACTTCTGAAGGAAATAACTGCCGAGTACCTAGAGGCCAGTGGGGCACAGAACCCAAGGCAGCATGGGTTCACAGTGGGAAGGTCATGTCAGATGAATCTAATTGATTTCTTTGACTGGGTGACCAAAGTAGTAGACCAGGGAGGGGCTGTGGACATGGCCTACCTAGACTTTAGCAAGGCATTTGGCACAGTCCTACACAAAAGATTAATAGTCAAATTAACCAACCTGGGAGTGGGTCCCAGGGTGGTAGCCTGGGTAAAACATTGGCTGGACAACAGGACACAGAAGGTAATTGTAAATGGAGTCCACTCTGAAGAAAGAGGGGTTACTAGTGGGGCACCGCAGGGTTCAGTACTTGGTCCAGTCCTTTTTAATGTCTTTATAAGTGACATTGCAGAGGGACTGGAAGGAAAAGTATGCCTTTCTGCAGATGAGACAAAGATCTGCAACAGGGTTGATGCAAAAGGAGGCGTGGAAAGGATGAGAAGGGACTTGGCAAGGTTGGAGGAACAGTCAGAAGTATGGCAGCTAGGATTCAATGCAAAGAAGTTCAAAGTAATGCACCTGGGAAACAAAAACCCAGGGAAGAGTACACAATGGGGGGTGAGACACTGACAACAACAAAAATGGAAAGGGACCTGGGGGTAATCATATCAGATGACCTTAAGGTTAGCAAGTGTAACCCATATGTCCATTTTTATAACATGGATATACATATGGTATCTACAGGTTCGGGGAAGGATGAGGTTACCTGGCACAAGAGACCTAGGTTTGGCTACTCTGCACAGAGGCACCCAAGTAAATCCAACTACAGGAAGCAATAACTGTAATGTCCAGAACCAGAATTGGGATTTTTCAGTGTGGCTTTATTTATTAACTCACTGAACATAAACAAAGCTCTGTATGGTCCCCAAAGGGCTACGTAACTGTAATGCAGATTAGAGGTTAAACACAGCGGTCCATTTGAGGAATGAACACAATACAACAGTTGTCTGGCTTTGGACCCACCAGGCACTCAGCCTGGACTTTGCATACGCATTGGATACACAGCCCGACTGGCCCGGCTCCCCTGCCGGCCACTCGACTGACAGTCCACTTGGCGAATGAACCCAAACTCTACTTGGAAAGACATCCCATCAAACAAGGAGGCTCCCAAACTGTGGCTCCCCACACCACTTGAAGTCTGCGACTCCCAGAGAGATTTTGTTTTTGTACTTCCAATTCGAAACTCCCATCCAACAAAGAGACTCCCATCCAACAAAGAGTAATTTTCCCATCCTGTGGCTCCCCACCACTTGGAGTCTGCGACTCTAGAGATTTCTAAGATTGCGACCCACGTCTGAGTACCCACCCATCACTGGCCAAGCGCATGAGGCAAGTAGCAAAAACACAGAAGAAATCCGTAGAGGTGGACCTGGTTACTAAAGATGGGGGGTTTTCCCACCTCCAGCTCCCACAACCCATACCCGGCCATTTCTCTGGACACACAGAACTTTAGACTTTAAAATGTAGATTGACGGTGGATGACCTGAAGCACCCCCTCTACAATGAACTTTCAATCCATTAACACTTTAAACAGATGACTGCTCTATTTGTTTGTCCTAGTTGACATAGTCCTCCCAAATAGCAGTTCCCAATACTTGAAATCCAACTGAAGAAAAGAAGTTGTTTGCCCCTTCCAATGGGGCCAAACACTCACCCATTCGTTGCAGGTGCCCTGAGGCGAAAACTGTAACCTTCTGATTATACATGAACAGACTGAACTTAAATTAAAACAGGCAGCTTTCTTCCAGGGTGGGAGAAGGGATTGCCCTGGAACCCACAAGAACTTTTCTCCACCCCAGAGGAGGGGTAAGCAGGACAACTACTGTTGTCCTTCTTGTTTGCTAAGGACAAACTGAAGACTGACTTTGAATTCCCAAGATTCTAAACTTACTCTGAGCTGAAGATTCCAAATGTGGCTCATGCAGCTCGACAGTTCTATTATGATGTCATCTCTCAAGTCTCAGCTGTGACTGAGGACAGAGTGAGACAGTGAAACCCATTTAACTGGAGTTCCACAGCTGCCTTCCTGCCTACCACTAGGTCTTACTGGGATTCTAGTAACCCGGGTAACAAAGGGGTTACACAAGCAATGTGAGAAGGCAGTAGGGAGGGCTGGGGGGGATACTGAGACGTATAGGGAGAGGCATCACCAGCAGAAAACAGGAAGTTGTTATCCCTCTGTACAGACAGTTGGTGAGACCCTATCTGGAGTACTGCGGCCAGTTCTGGAGACCCCATCTCTGCAAGGACATAGACAGGATGGAGGCAGTCCAGAGGAGGGCAACTAAAATGGTGCAGGGTCTGCAAGAGAAGCCATAAGAGGAGAAACTAAAGGAGCTTAATATGTATATCCTTGAGGAAAGAAGAGAGAGAGAGAGAGAGAGGGACATGACAGAAACTTTTAAGTACCTCAGTGGAATCAACAAAGTCTAAGAGGGTAGGATCTTTCAGAAAAAGATGTGCAAGAAGAAAAAATTACTCATCATAGTAATCTTGTTTCTTCAAAGGGATCACTCATTATGATTAAATGTAATGCAGTCAGCCTCCTGTGTTGAACTGCCTGGAGAAAAGGAATTTTATGCAAATTATGGAATTCTCAAGTGGCTCATGCCACTTTCAAACTGCTGCCCTAGCAACTGCTGCACTCTGAGTGCTTCAGATTCTTACAGAGCCTAACTGGGTAAAAGACCCACTAGCTAAAAATTAACAACATTAAAATAACATTTTTGCCCTTTCAGGTCAAAACATCCTTAACCAACACACATAAGAAACTTTAAGACCACCTGGACACCAACTGGTTAAACAAAGTGAGTCTCTGCCTTAACCAATATATGAGAAAAGAAAATACCCCAATGCAGCGATGCAGAGCAACTTCTATAGGTTCTAGTAGTGGAGGTAGGGAGGGTCTTTAATCATAATGAGTGATCCCTTTGAAGAAACAAGATTACTATGGTGAGTAATTTTTTCTTCTAATCCCAGGAATCACTATGATTAAACTTAATGCAGACTACCAAGCAGTACATTTGGAGGTTGGGCAGAGAACCTGTTTTTTGGAAACAAGCTCTGCAGTACTGCTGTACCAAACCTAGCATCACCTCTGGATTGAAAGTCCAGGCTGTAATGCTTTGTGAAAGTGTGTACTGTTTTCCGTGTACCTGCTTTACAGATTTCCAGTAGTGGAATTTCTCTTGAAGCTGCCCCTGGTGGAGTGTGCTCTCAGGCCCAGAGGTACCCGTTTGCCCACCTTACTATAACAAAACTGTATACATGTCACTATCCAGTGAGCAACTGTACGTTTTGTTGCAGCTCTGCCCTTACCAACTTCACCATATGTGAGAAAGAGCTGTGATTAACTTGTCCTGTCGGACTTGGTTCTGTCAATGTAGTGGCTAAGTGCCCTTTTGACATTAAGGGAATGGAGTCTCCTTTCTGGAGAACTGGAGTTGTCTGTAAAGAGGACAGGTAGAGTGATAGACTGATTCAAATGAAAATCAGATACCAGCTTGGGAAGGAATTTTCTATTAGTCCGAAGGGCCACCTTGTCCCTGTAGAATGAGATGTAGTCCACATCTATGCACAGGGCTTGTAATTCATTGATCCTTCTGGCTGAAGTAATGACAACCAGGAAAACAGTTTTCCAAGTGACATACTTCAAATCTCCGGTTGCCCTAGGTTCGAATGGTGCATCCATGAGTTTAGCAATGTAAACCTTTAGATTCCAGGCCGGAACCGGTTCCCTTAGGGAAGGGTGTAGAAGATTAAGGCCTTTAAAATATTTTCTAAATACTGGATGAGAGGCCATAGACCTCTCCTTACCAACTGACCAGTAAGCAGAGACTGAAGCTAAGTGGACCTTGAGCGTGGGAGGCTTCAGACCTAAGGAATGTAAATGTGTACAATAATCTCGAAGAATAGCCAAATCAGCCCCGACAAGGCTCACACCCTTACCTGTACACCATAAAGTAAATCTTTTCCACTTAGAGGAATATGTATTCTTAGTAGAAGGCTTCCTGGAACCCTTAAGCACTGTCAGCACCTGTCCAGACAGAATTTGCTAACCTAAACCTAAGTCCTCAAGAGCCACGCCTTGAACCTCAGTGATTTGAGACTGGGGTACAGGATCCTGCTCTGAAAGGAGGTTAACAGGTTGTGCGTCCTGGGCAGACGGATAGGTGGAACCACTGACAGACAGCAGGAGAGAGTACCAGTGCTGTCTCACCCAATCCGGAGCCACCAGTATCATTTTTGCTGGTTGGGACCTCAATTTCAGTAGGTCCTGAAGATCAAAGGAAAGAGAGGGAGGGAATGCGTACAGGAACTTCCCTGTCCAATCCAGGGCCATGGCGTCCGGGGGAATTGTGCCCCTTAGAAGAGGCCTGCAACAGTACATTGGAAGCTGGTGGTTTTCTGTGGAGGCAAAGAGATCCACTTCTGGAATGCCCCATTTCCTGAAAATTGTACCGAGTACCCGAGTATTCAGGCACCACTTGTGGTGGTCTTGACTTATCCTGCTTAGAGAGTCTGCCAGTACATTGTCTTTCCCTGGAAGGTGTATGGCTGACAGGGATACTCCCATAGAGTATACCAGGGACCACAGTCTCATTGCTTTTGTGCACAGCAGATCTGACCTGGTACCGCCTTGCTTGTTGACGTAATACATGGTTGTGGTGTTGTCTGTTCTGACTTGCACCACCTTGTTCTGTAGGCAAGCAGCATATGTTTTTAGAGCCAGGTAAACAGCCCTGCGCTCCAACAGATTTATGTGCAACAGAGACTCTTGGGGGGACCATGTGCCACTTGCTGTGTGTTCTAACATGTGTGCCCCCAACCTAGAAGAGAGGCATCTGTTGTCAGGATTACTGAGGGTTGTTCCCTTATAAAAGGTACACTCATCCTGAGGTTGTGCTCATCCAGCCACCATTGTAAAGCCTGGACTAAGCTTTTTGTGACTGGAACCAGTCTGGACATAGGATCCGTCCTTTGAGACCAATACTGTCTGAGATGGAACTGAATCTCTCTCATTTGAAACCTGCAGCCCATTACCACTGCACTGGCAGATGCCATGTGGCTCAGTAGTCTGAGAAATTCTCTGGCTGATTTAGGTCTCCTGGACACAAAGGATTTTGCAATCTACAGAATGCTTGCCACCCCGTCTTGTGGCAGGAGGGCTCTGCCCTGTCTGGTGTTTAGTTCTGCTCCAATAAACTCCAGCACCTGAAGTGGTACCTGCGGAGATTTCTCTTCATTTATCAGAAATCCCAGGGATGCCAGTGTAGATTTTGTTAGTGCCAGAGACTGCACTGCATGCTGCAGAGACTGTCCTACTACTAACCAGTCGTCCAGATAGGGAAGACTGTTGCACCTTGTTTTCTCAGAAACTCTACCACCACTGATAGACACTTTGTAAAAACTCTTGGTGCCAAAGTTAGTCCAAAAGGGAGAACTGCAAACTGATAATGGCCTGAAGCCAGTCTGAATCTCAAGAATTTTCTGTGAGATGGTCTGATGGGAATGTGAAAATAAGCATCCCTTAGATCTAGGGAAGCTAGCCAGTCTCCCTTTTGCAATGAGGGAATGATTATTGCAAGAGTGACCATTTTGAACCTTGGTTTCAAGATGTGCTTGTTCAGAAGTCTTAGATCCAAAATAGGTCACCAATCCCAATTTTTCTTCCTTATGAGGAAGTACCTGGAGTAAAAACTGCCCCTGCTTGTTAGAGGCACTACCTCTACTGCTTTGATTGCTAGCAGATGCTTTACCTCTGCCTGCAACAGAATTCTGTCTGCAGCTGTTGTTGGAGCAAAGGTTCTTGTTCTCAGCTTTGGAAATGATTTGAAACTGAGTGCCAGGCCCTGGCTCACTACCTCCAACACCCACTTGTCTGTGGTGATGGAATGCCAAGCGTCAAAGTAATGAGCCAGTCTGCCACCTACTGGTGGTCCTGCAATAGGGGATGCAGCCTGCACTAGCCCATCAGGGGTTCTGTGTGGGCTGTGCCTGAACCTGTGGTGCAGGAGCCACTCTTCTCATGGCCTGAAAGAAGGGTTTGGGGTAAAAACCCCTACCTCTACCTCCCCTACTCTGGGGTCTATAAGAGGTGGAGGACCTATCCTTGGAATTGCTACAATAGGTGGCTTTATACTCCTACACCTTCTTCATGTATGCCTCTGTTTTATCCCCAAACAAAGGGCTGTTTTCCAGGGGAAAATCCATTGCTTTGGCCTGGGTGTCTAAAGTCAGGTTGGTGGCTCTAAGCCACGCAAACCTCCTGAGTGAAACAGACAAAGCCATTAATCTGGATGCAGTATCATTGGCATCCACTGCCATACGAAAATGGTACTTGGTAGCATCAAGTGCAGCCCTTGCTGTATCCTGTAAGTCTACAGCCACTTCACCTGGGAACTTATCAGCCGAAGCTAGAACAATGTTCCATAGAGCTTTTTGGTATGCACTGAATATGCCATGTAATTGGCCTGCCTAACTACTAAAGAGACAGCCATGTACCCTTTCTTTCCCATAGCATCCATTTTTCTTTTTAATCAAATATACTTTATTTATTTTATAGCAAAAACCATACACATAACAGAAATGCAACCAGAGAAAAGAACAAGACAATGAACATTTACAATGATATGCTAACAGAGTAAATCAGAAAAGTTACAACCCCCCTACTACTCCCAACAAGGAACCCCCCCAGCAATGTACATTTGTGCATTGATTACAACATGTGCAACCTGTTTTAATGGCAAGGTAGTCTCCATTACACAAATACAAAAACAACAAAAAAAAAGCAGAAAGAGGTCAAACAGCTGAAAATATTTGCCAGGAAGCACACGAGAAAAAAGAAAACACCAAGGGCATCTAGCCTATGGTTAAAGCTTGCAATTTCCCCCACTTTTTGCGATAAGCCCGAACCTGGTGTTTAACACTAGCTATTAACTGTTCTGCCCTAAGTGAGAAGGACAATTCATGCAGCCACTCTGAATAAGTAATGACTGCTTGATCCTAACAATGCCTCAAAACTAACTTCTTGACCCCTAGTGATATTAAAGCCATATGATATCTTCTTTCCTTAACCTGAATTTTCCTGAAATCTCCAATAATGCAGATTTCCTGAGTAAATAACGCCTGTAAACCTAGGAGTGGGTCCAAATTGTCTTCGATTTGTGCCCACAAAGTGGCTACTTTTACGCATGTCCAAAAAACATGCAACAAAGAGCCCTCTTCCAGGTTGCATCTGGTACATAGTGTGGTATTACTATGACCTACCTTCATTAACTTCACTGGCGTGTAATACATATTATTTAGAATTTTGTATTAAACTAACCTATACCTGTCCTGTGAAATGTAAGTATAGAGATCCTTCCAAAGGAGGGGCCGGTTGAGGTCTATGTTTGGTACAAGACTCTCCCACACTGTGGAGCCTTTTGGAGAGGGAGGGTTCGGAAAGGTGAGCAAGATTTTACATATTATAGAAATTCCATGTGGCTGACAGGCCGGGCCTACAATGTGCTGCAAGAGTTCCCCAAACCTATTTGGCTGCATCTCCTGTCCAAATAATTTGGTTAACACATGTCGCAAGTGATATACCTTGAAGTATGACTGTGTAGAAAGACCAAATTTCTGAATTATTTCTTAGGAAGAAAGCATAGAAATAGGGGAATAAAAGTCCAGGATTTGAGAGTCTCCTGGTATCTTCAACCAGGTCCCTGGAATAAGTGCTCCCCCCTATCCTAATATTCGGGTTAAGGAAAATGGTCTGAGAAAAATCCTTAGCTGGATTTAACTTATGGTGGTTGGCTAATTGGGAAAGAACTCCGAGCGATGCTCCAATTGGGGATTTGGCAAGGGTCGATGGGAGAACCTTCTCTGGAACATAAGCTACATTCGTAGGTTCGAGTTTATTATCGGTAAACAGGTTAGCTTCAACCTGCAACCAAATAGGTGTGTAGTCAGGAGGCAATTGTCCCCTTAATAAGGAGAACCATTTACCACATTTATAGAGGTGGCTCGCCCAGTAATATAGTAATAAGGTAGGGAGGAAAAGTCCCCCCAATTCCCTAGATAAACACAATCTATGGTATGCTCTCCGGGCAGTTTTATCAAGCCAGATGAAAGAAGAGATGTCTGCATGTATTTGTTTAAAAAAGGTTAAGGGGAGACAGATATTTAACATATTGAGTGGGTAGAACACTCTGGGAAGAACATTCGTTTTTATAATGTTGATCCTACCCCAAAGAGTAATTGGGAGAGATCTCCAACACGAGAGATCCTGCTTAATAGTAGTCCAGAGATCCGTAAGATTGAGCTTCTTTAGGAGAGCAGGGTCTGTAGTAAGGTAGATTCCCAGGTACTTAATATAACGGGGAGCCCATTTCACTCTAAAGGAGCTAAAAGTGTGCCTAAGTGTAACACAATTTAAAGGATATATTTCTGTCTTATTGAGATTTAACTTATAATTAGAAAATTGTCCGAAATTGTGAATTATATCCAAGGCAGCTTTAAAGGAAGGGGCTGGATTGGATAGGTGGAGCAGGATATTGTCTGCGTAAACTGATAGTATGAGGTTCAATCCACTAATCTGGATACCTTCTATTAACTGAAATGCTTTTAGCTCCCTAAGTAACGGTTCTAAATACAAATTAAATAAGAAAGGAGTGAGCGGGCAGCCCTGACGTGTACCAGTATAAAGGGAAAAAGGGGAAGATAATAGCCCATTGCACCTAATTCTTGCCGACGGGGAGCCATACAGTGCTTTAATCCACTGAATAAACCGGATAGGAAACTCTATTTTTTGCAATGTTTCCCACAGGAACACCCAGTCCACCCGGTCGAATGCTGAATTTGTATGGGCCTCAGTAGTCTCAGACAGCCCAGTCACAACCGATTGAAGGTGGGAGATCTGAGAGGTTATGCTGGCAAAACCAGCCTTCATATCGTGTTGTACAAGGGCTAACATTGCATAGACTGAAGCAAGAGACCTCTCGAACTCTGAAACGCCTTCCTGCACCATTGGTGAGTTCCACGGATTAGTAGTGTCTTCTAGGCCGCAGCGTTGTTGTCTAGGCTGCTCAGTCACGCTGAAATGCAGCTTGGTCTGTTTGTTTTTACTCCTGCCCGATGCCATCAAGTTCAACCAGCAATGCCAACCGAAAGGAGACTTAAATACCCAAGGAGTACTCCTAATAGATGCAAATTAGGCTGAGTGCATACAGGAACTTGGCTAGGCTGCATCCACCATAGTCAGCTGCACGCCATGCCCCCCTGAGACAACTCCAATTTGACTTAAAATAAACTTTTCACTCATCAAAACAAGGATTTTAGCCGAGCAGAGTCTGGGCTGAGGATCAAGTCTTTACTGCACCTGTAAATGATCTCTCTCAACATGACCTTCTTGGGACCCCATCTTAAAACCAATGGTGGTGGAATTATGCAAATCAAGCCTGAATGGTGATTTCACAATCGCTTGATGAAATCACCTCTTGGGCTGGATTTGAAAATGTTCACCGCCCCTGTTCATGAGATGGGATCATAAGAAGGCTATGTTGAAAATTGCAAAGTTATGTGCATACAATGAAATTTTACTACACTCACTTGTAACTTTGGTAATTTTAAATATTTTGACCCCAAATTTTCAACATAGCTGTCATTTTTCAAATCCTGTCCAAAATGCATTTTTGCACCTGTGGCGTGGAATGACGTTTCGGCAGGGATTTGAAACTTTTCACTACGGGGTTCATGAGGTGGGGTAATAAAAATGTTATGTTGACAGTTTGGTGTACAAATATGTTAAAATGTCCAGGTTATGACTGAACATTGCAGTATATTATCCTAAATTAGAGAAGACAGAGAAACGCCATCCTTTGGACCTTCAGAGCTATCACTAAGAAGCTGCCTCTATATATCTCGCATTGTCTTCCACAAAGCATAGTAGGCAAGTATGCCTTGAGAAATGCCTCCTATATCTCTCTTACTATATCCAAGGTCAAATCGCACTTTGGTAGGACATCTTTAAGTTACACGCTACCCCTACTCTGGAACAAGCTGCAAAAAACACTGAATGCCAACACTTTATGCTCGTTCTTTCAAGAAATCCTGTACTTGTTTCCCCTGATCTTTGCCTCATCCCCAGATAAGAGTCTCCCACACTCTGCCCCCCCAACCCTTTAACATTCTGTTCCCCCTTATCTCCTCTTCCTCCAACTGCAATTTGGAATCCTGTACTCACTCTGTCTGTCGCCTTCATACCAGACGATAGAATCTGCATCACTGAACACTGAACTTGCATGCTCTTGTATGACTTCCCCTACTATCTACAATTTGTAGCCCTGTATTCACTCCATTCTGCTGTGCCACCAGTCCTCTGCAATCAGTGGCCTTCGTGTGGGTACCCCTGCCCTCTTATGCTTCCACCCTGCTACCCCTTCCCCCCTTATGGAAATAACCTTCTAGTTTCAAACCTAATCCAGAGATCCTCTCTTTCATGCATTCTGGAAAACTCCATGTATATTTTGTATATATTATTTCCAAGTATTTGTCACTGTTATCCATCTTCTTGCTCAATGTATAACTGTATCAGGATTCTGTTGTAAACTGTTGTATATGCAACCCTTACTATGTAATGACTATGTATTCTGTCCAGGTCCATCTTGAAAATGAACACTGCTCAATGACATTCACCTGATTAAATAAAGATTTTGATTAACTGATTTCAACATTCACTCATAACTTCACTAATTTTCACTATTTTGACTGCAAACTTTCAACATAGCTGTTTTTCCATACCACCTCATAACTGTGATGTGTCATCTTCTTAAATTCTGGATGAGCTGCGTTTTTCATGCTTCTGGTGCAAAATGACATTTCGGCTAGTATACTATAAATGGTACATGTCATGTTTATAAGGCGAATCACAAAATAAGTATCTTGAAAATTTGGGTTTAACATTGAAAAAAAAAAATATATAACTGTTAAACTCTGTGTATTGCCACTCTTGACCCCAGTGGGTATGCTTTGTGATCCTATGCTGGTGAACTGAGTACAGGGGTGAGCTCAGTGACCCAGCTGAATGGGGTGTGGGTGGGGGGATGGGGCTGTTATGCATCATCCCCCCAGCCAGGGAATGAAAGGTGCCGAGTTGTCCGCATTGTCCTGGGTACCATACAGTGAAAACTGTCCACTTAGTATAGGTCCTTGCACCTCTCCCTCCTTTGGGGGGGGGGGCAAAGGGCCCTATGCAATGGTTGACAGAGGCACCCTTTTGCCCTGTGCATCAGTAGCTGTGGGCAAACAGAATGCTATGACCACAGGGCCCTGCACTTCCACATCACAGCAGTCTGTTCCACAAATTATTCACATCTGTCATTACACTGAACTGCAGAGCCCACAATGTGTGGGCCCTGCACTTCTGTAGGTGGATGGAGTCTTTTCTTCCTGCAGGGCATCTGTTCACACAGGTCCCAAAGGGACCTGCTTGAATGAGGATAAAATTCTACCATCTCAAAAAGGAAAGAAATTCTTTGCTAAAAAACTTTATTAATGCACCAGTTAGGGCAACTCAATATCATGAAAGTAGAGAAATGTGGCATTAGGGTTTCCAACTTTAGTAAAGCTCCGCATAAAGACAAGAGATCATGTGTGATGTTTGCTCGTGGAATGTGGTGGGCATTAGGGTTGACAACCCCCAAGGAAGATGGCACCTCTGATTCGCCAAGATTCCGGAGACCCAAAACCCTAATGTTTCCTTTTGCTGTTTGGAGGGTGGGGGTGGGGCTTCAGACTTGGAAACCCTAATGCCACATTTCCCTACTTTGTGACAATAAGTTACTCTAACTGGTGCATTAACAAAGTTGTCTGCAAAGAATATACAGCATAAATGTGAGACAATCCACTAGAGGGTGTGCAGTCATGCTCCAATATACAAATGCCTAGTGTGTGTTGTGAGGCACTGGGTCGCAGACTGACTTCATTCAACCCACCCAAGGCATGCATATATCACAGCAAGACTACATGCCCTGTAGTGGATTATCTGTCTGATAAGCAAAACCCAGGCCCCCTCTGTAGTCCCAAACTCGGTCCTTGACTAAAGGCCTTAGCTAGTGCACATGAATATATGAAGACTAATGGCAAACAACACTGAACTGGAGGCCTGGGTCAGTGCAAATAATCCCAACATACTAAGCCTTACAGAGATATTGCTAATACCTTTCATACTCAACCCTGCTTGTGCCATCCCTGGCTACGGTTTTATCCACATGGACAGGGAGTCCCCCAAGAAGGGTCCTGATCTACTTTAAGGATCATTTAAACATCTCCCACCATTCCATCATGCCACACCTTCCTACCCCCCCTTGCATGCCTTCATGTGGTGCTCATACTCTGTAAAGCTAAAACTCTTCACGTGGTGTGCATGTACAATCCCCCCAGTATGACTTTCCAGGAGTAATCTCCCAGATGGACTAACTTACCCTCTTGGCTGACTCTATGGAGATCCTTCTCATTGGTGACCTCAATCTAGATTGGTTGTATGCCCAAGCAAAGTCTCTTGAAATGTGCATCAAAAAAACTGAATTTTGCTTCGATCATTACTGCCCTTTCCAGAACCTCCTCTCAAAACTTAAAAGGACTCCCTGCTGGACTGGTTCCTCATAAATAGGTGTGATAAGACAATATAATACAATGGCAAAGGAGTTTCTTACATTCTGATTGGTCAGTGTGTACCTGGAAATGATGTTATTGAACAATAACATCACTGTATGAAATCCAGACACATAGATGACCCAGTGAAAAAATCACCACTCCACAAGCTACCACCATTGTTTTTTTCCTGAACTGAGCTGCCTGAGTGAACCGTGCAGATAGCAACAACTAATCATGCGGTTCATGCCTTATTCCCTAATCAGCAGCCTTAAACCACTGCAGTATAGCACAGTGGTTTAAGGCTCTGAGCTGCAAACCTGGAGAACTGGGTTTGAATCCACCAGCCCCCAGTTGCATACTGTGTGACCCTGAGCAAGTCACTTAACTCCCCTGTGCTCCCAGGTCACACCTGTAAACAAGCTTTCAGCTTAGTGTCTCTCTCCTGGTTAAACAATTGGGAAAAAAAAACAAAAAAAACTGTGGAAGTACAGAACAGAAACTTGATTCAGAGGAGAAAAAAAAATCCTTATTTTAAGAAAGACGTAATTCCAAATGGCTTTTCTATTCCCCAGCTTGGCATGCGATCACAGCGCATGTACAGTTCCATGCTGCGCTGTACACTCACTAACCACCAACTCTAGTTCCTCAAAAACTCTTTTTTTTTCTCCACTCTGCTATAAAGAGTAAAGAAATCAGAATAAAGACAGACCCTTTCTCGCAGTCCATGGAGAACGCAAAACGTAGGCATAGTAAAAGCAGTGATCCTAAACTGAAAGCCGCAACAGAGAGTAAATGTCAGTGGCGGCCATCCTGTACTGCTCACACTTCTCATGACTTCAATACATCAACGGCATCAAATTCAGTTTCTTCTGGTACAAACAAAAAATAAAACACAGTATACTAGGAGAACAATGTAGAACGCTGGAAGGGGTTGGGGGGAATGGAGAGAGAGAGAGAGAGAGAGAGAGAGAGAGTGTGTGTGTGTGTGTGTGTGTGTGTGTGTGTGAGAAAGACAGCCAGGAAGACTGTAGACATGTAACAGGCAAAACCTAAAACAGCAGTGCCATCTGCTGGACAACATGGAAGCGAGGGATTCTTTCAAAAGGTATACTTGCCATAACAAAACCAAAAAAAAAAGGAAAAACCAGAAAAGAATAATTTTAAACATATCTTCCCCTTTTTATTTTTTAATTTTTTTAAAACAAATGAGTCATTTTATAATAGTAATAAGGCACTCCAGTTTGTGTGTGACTGTGTAATAACATCACTCTTGGGGTGGTAAAAGCACTCAGCTTTGCTTTGTGCTTCAACCCACCACAGAAGTGACATTATTTAAGCAATAAGGCATGACAAGGTGTGTGTTGTGTAATAATGTCACTCCTGGGGTGGGCTGAGGCACGAGGTGAAGCAGAGTGCTTCCACCACCCCAGGAGTGACATTATTACACGATAACACACACCTTGGAGTGCCTTATTGCAATTATACAATGGCTCGATGTTGTGGAAACAAAATATAAAAATAAAAATGTTTTTAGTAGATTTTTAGTGAGGCAGTGTATCTCTTTCTGAAAAAAAAAAAAAAGTAGCTCATAACAATCATCCAAAAAATCAATACAGTGATGTTATTGTGTAATAACATCACTGTCTCAGGCACACACTGACCAATCAGAGTCCAGGAAATTTTCTTGCCATTGTATAATACACAACACCACACATGCTGGAATGCCTTATTGCTCAAGTATTGGACACCTTACTGGAGCCCATCTCTGACCATTCTCCTAGTTTTGCAGTCCGACAATCCTGCTCCCCAAAGCCTCCTCCTCAACTGCTGTACTTCCATTACTTTTTGAATTTAAAACCCAGAAACTTCCTGGATGACCTGCTGGTCCTTCCTTACCCTTTGTCTTATGTAAATGAGGTTCTTGTTAAATTCATCACTTTCTCCAAATATCAGCCAAAAAATTTCTCCTCCCATAAAGCATAGGCTGTGGGTCTTAGTCAAAAACTGGCTCTCCAGTGAACTTTTAACAAAAATGAAAACTAGGGATACACTTTGGGATGAATATAAGAAATCTGGCCTAGTCTTTGACAGGGCTGAGTACTGGAAATGGAGAAACATCTCCAAATCAGGGGTTAGATCTAGCAAAACTCGTTTTACCAAAAAGATTGCTGCAACTTCTGGAACCCTTGCTAATTTGAGGATGGCATAAAAAGTCTCTTGTTAAAAAGTGATTAAAAAAAAAAAACAACTGGTTGATCCTGCCATCTTCATACTGTTTGAGGTGTAATGACAGACTTTCACTTTCCAGTGCAGCGTCACCAAGAGGTGTTCACTGTGGTAAGAAAATGCTGCCGAAGCTTTACAATGACAAAGGTTTCGTTCAAAAGCATGTATGGTGTGTAGTTTTAAGCAGAGTTTTATTACTTTTGAGTAAGAGAGAAAATAAACAGTGTGTACAATGAGGACAATGAGCAAGTCAGTGGCTTCAGAAGAGTAGACGCAAGCATGACAGAGTATTACCATAGCAATGCTCACTCAGGCTTGTGTCTGAACTTCAGAAGCTGCAGAGCTGCTTGCTCTCCTCGCTGTACACTCAGTGGCTTTCTTACTGACACAAAAAACTAAACTCAGCTTAAAACCAACTAGTTAGATAAAGGTTTATCTTCACAGCAGGGTATTTCACAAACTTCATCTAGCTAGTTGGGTAAGTCATACACTACCCTTAATTGTGCCATCTGCGACTTGTACTAGGTACAGACCGACGTGATCCTGCCAGTCACTAACTGCGTTACAGCTGGCATGTCAAAACCCCTAACCTGAACCTATGCTTGACTTCAACAATTCTCAGTTATCCCTGAAACAAAAATGTAATAACACCATCAACTGAAAAATATACAGCACAATGACAACCTCAGCATTACCTAATGATCACAAATTGAAATTGCCAGTCTTTACCTCACCTCCTGAGACTTCTAAAGCCCATTCTTCTGTTAGACCAGCCTGCCCTGCATTCCCATATGAGGACACTCACTACTGCCATGACAGACAAGGGAGAATGTATTGTTATTATGCACCAATGATCACTAGTGTACAGATATATTGTTCTATATTAGGGCTTAGTCAGGAATCTCCTGTTCAGCCAAATGCCTAATGCGTTAGCCAGAAATGTGCATTATTGTCCTAGAAGGACATTTAATGATAGCTGTGAGATTAGCAGCCTAACATAACATGATTATATAATATTCTGTGGTCTGTAGCGCCACCTATGTTTCGAAGTCAGTAAGTTTAACCCAGTAAAAGTTATGAGAGAAACCCTATTGTTCTTCTAACTTAGTTACTCAGCAAATACCTATAACTAACACAAAAGGTAGCAGTCCTGGGTGCAGACGATAATGTTTTGACCAATGGTACGCAGAGTACAGAGACCCACTGACATCTGTAAGCTTGTTACTCCAGTAACCAGACATCTCTGATCTGTAGTATATAATCTTAGTACATGGCCAAGCCACTTTGGGATCCTTAGAAGCACCCAGCTTCCACACTGGTGTATAACTGTGTCTGTGTACCGCTTGGTAAGTTTTATCTCATTACTTCTGTCTTTGTACTATTACGAGGGAGGAATAATTTACTGCCCATTTGCGCTAGTGTAGTTTTACCTTCAGGCTTATCTCCTGCAAAAATCTCAAGTGGTGACCATGATTTCAGGACCTGACTGTGTTAAAACATAACCACTTATTCACAAGTATGTGTGTGTGAATTTTGGTAACAGGGAGATAAGAGTCAAGGGAAGAAACATTTTTCTCAAACCAGAGAAGTGTTTACAGCTCGCTTCTTGCCTTACACACTGCTTGATGCTTCAAGGCCAGCATCTGTGAAAAGAAGCAGCTCACAGGAACTTCTTGTAATAAAGAGCTGGGCTGCAACCCAAGCACATTTTATCTGTCTTTCTCAAGCTTATTTTGTGAAGGCTTGCCTCTGCTGTGAATATTGAAGCCTCTGGTGAATGAGTGTTAAAACTGTTGTGCTCCACTGTTCATTTATTTGCATGGAACGACTATGCAATTGCTCCAAATGCATTATTTTACACTTTTTCACACTGAAACCCAGATACCATTTGCCAGATTCATTTAACAAGACCTCCCCTCTCCCAGTGCTGCCTTGGGATTCAAGATATCTCACAATCCTTTCTTTCAGCAGTGATTCTATTAACTTTCCCACCACCAAAGTCAGGCTGACTAGTCTATAATTGCCAGCGTCTTCCCTGCTGCCACTTTTGTGAAGTGGGACTACATCTGCCCTTTTCCAAACCTCCAGGATCACTACTGTTTCCAATCAGCTGTTAAATAGGGCTACCAGAGGTGTAGCCAGTACCTCCCTGAGCTCCCTCAATACCCCTGGGTGGACCTTGTCTGGCCCCATTGCTTTGTCCACTTTCAGATCTGTGAGTCCCTTTAGGACTCTTGCCTCCCAAAAAGGACTAGTGTCCACCTCCAAAGCTCCCATTACATTTTTGTGGCCTCTCCCCATCTCTTTCCTCTGTAAACGCTGAAGTAAAGTATTTGTTCAGGATGCTGCCTTTTTCCATTCCTTCTCTGCAGTCCCAACCCCCATCCCATCTTAACCTTACAATCCTACCTCTGGTCTTCCTTTTTTTGCTTATATACCTAAAAATGTCTTGCCTATTTTTGCTACTGCCTTGGTTATTTTCTGTTCAGTTAGTGCCTTTATACTCCTTACTGCTCTCCCTGATTCCCTCCATTTCCCCCAAAACCCCTCCTTCTCCTTCTCATTCTGCATCTTCTTGTACCTTCTGAATGCTGCCCTCTTAGCTTTCACCTTTCCACCTCTTTCAAAAACCATAGTGGTCTCTTCTTGCTTTTGCTCCCTTACTTGATGCAGAAGTTAGCTGCCTTCATTATGGCCCTTCATAGTTTCCCCCACTGTTCCTCCACCTTACCCAATTTATTCACCCCTGCCAGATCATCCCAGAGACATTTAACCCACTTTTTAAAATATGCCCTCCTGAAATCTTGAACCCTCGCCTTTGTGTGGTTCAATTCCACAGCTGTCCTTGCACTGAACCACACTGTACGGTGATTACTGGTTCCCAAGTGGTCAGTCACCATGACATCTGTAACACTGTCCCTGCTGGTGAGTACCAGGTCCAGTACTGTCCCCATCATGAGTGGGTGCACTGACTAGTTGCCTGATGAACACCCCCTGCAGGGAGTCCAATATTTCCCTGGTTCTGGCTGAAGCCACAGCTGGGAGGCTCCAGTCTAGATCTGGCAGACTGAAATCTCCCACGAACAGCATGTCCCCCTTTTCTGCCATCTTGCCAATAGCTTCCATCAGCACCTTATGTAACTCCTACCCCCAAGCTTGAGGTCTGTAGATCACACCAGTGTAAATAGGAGGCTCCATTCCCATTTCTAAGGTGACCCACGATACCTCTGCTCCCCCACATTCCATGTATCTCCATTGCTGTAATTCCCTCCTCACAAACTACAACACCCACTCCTTTCCTTCCTACCCTGTCCTTCCTGAACAGACTATAGCTTGGCATGGCAGTGTCCCAGTCATGGTTTTTAGTGCACCATTACTCGGTAATGGCCACAATATCCAGGTTGGCCTCTAGGTCTGGAATATTATTTTCTAGACTTCTAGCATTTGCACATATGGCTTTCCTGGTTTGGGAAATTGAGGTCCACCTCAAGGAATGTAAAATTTTACCTCATCTCCAAAAACTAAATTGAAAGATGATAAAGACTCCTGAGTCACATGGCGGCGACTGGATCCTTTATATGGTATCTTGTACATATATACTGCCAAAAAGAACATTTCTTTGAAAGTCATGTCACAGTAACCCTCGATTTATACAAGATAAAATAAAAATCAAATAATGTATGCAAGACCATTGACACCAAACATTTTTAACTAAAAAAGTATTTTGTAAGGAACTGATACATTAAAAAAATGTGACTTACCTCTCTGTCAAGTCCTGCTGTTATTGTGCTAATAACTCCCGTCTTCTGGTTGATTGTAAACATTTCTGGAGCAGGTATTTTTGGCTCCTGGCTCACAACAGAGTACCCAAGCATAGCATTCTCTGTGTTAGGGTCATCTAGATCTTCAGCTGTCAGAGTCATCACAGATGTACCTTTAAAAAAGAGAGACGTTCTTAATACTAGCAAAGTTCTTCTTAAAATAGGTTCAGAAGAGAAGTTTTGTTTCTCGGTTATCCAGGGCAGCTCAAATGAAATGCTATATATTGCAGTTTCAGTGAGGTCCCACTTTTGCCTGATTATACTGTAATGCTGAAAGGGACTGAAGCAATGGGGATCAAGTAGCCTCCTCAAGGTCCCACTGTGAATCGATGGCTGTGATGGGATTTAAACCTGCAAGTTCCTGATTAACAGTTCAGTTCTTTAGTTACAATTATAAATCACTAATGTGAGTTTAGCCAGTTTGCAAATCTACTGTACTTCTTACACTGTGTACAGTGTGCTCTTGTGTGGGGGCATTAGGAGGGGGTGATTCACTGCAGCACCAGGGGTGGGAGGGGTAGAAAACGTAATAAAATGAAAAGACTAAACTCAATATAAATCACTAAGGCTAAACCCGAGTGATTTACAATCAGATAATGGGGCCTCTGAGGAATTTCTACTGTGGTTAAAAAGACCCTTTTTCTGAGGTTTGGATAGACAAACCCACTCAGCTTTGCTTCACGATCCACTCACCAACCTCATGCTCAGGAAGTCTTAACATAAGAAACCCCTCTTGCAGGCCCCGTTAACTTAGACAGCCTTCTCATGGAGAATTGTCATGGAAGAACCACTAAGCTCTATGGAACTCATTTTTCAATACTATGAGGACAGCTCCCTCAGTCTGATGGAGGTGAGTTGGGGTCTGCAGCACTGCCATTGGCTAGGAAAGCAGTCATGGCTCAACCCCTCCTGAAGTCTAGGAGCAGAAAAATCAATGCTAATAAAAGACATGCAGGGACCAGGAAAAATGGAACTCGGACAGGAAAAACATTAAAATAATGAAAACAGACAGCCCATCTGTGGGCTTCCCAAACTGCTGCTGTGGCCCCGGCACTCTCAGAGCTGGCTGCAGTTAACAGACCGCCCGACTGACCCCCGGACAGATTCAGACAACCCATCTGCAGGCTTCCCAAGCTGCTGTGGCCCCAGCACTCTCAGAGCCGGCAGCAGCTAACAGGCTGCCCGACTGACCCCCAGACAGATTCAGGACACACTGGACCTCTGAAACTCGTGGTTTTGAATGCTGCTGTTTTGACTGGATGCCCAGTGGAGAGCCAGGCACTGATTGGTAGTTTCTGCTTCTCTGCTGATTTTCCAACTCCTGGAGCTTCCTGATCTTGGGGAAATCTCTTTCTGTGTTCTGGACTAAATGTTTGTAAATGTAATTACTTATGTCATGCATCAATTGGTCTTACTTTACCTGCTAGTTTAGCTAGTCTATTACAAGCCTCTAGTCCAGCCTCTAGGTATTGCTTGCTGCTGTGAGACCAGTGCTGGACAAACTGTATTGTTTAGTAGCTGATGTTTGACTGCTTAGACCTACAGTAGCTACTGAGCAAGATTGCTGCATTTTTCCATTTCTGCCTCCACTGCCAAACCGTGTCTCCTGTCCTACACTTTTCACTCTGCTAATTATTAATTTCTCTTCCCCACTTGCAATACTGTCTCTCTAAACAGCTTAATTTCTTCTCTGCCTTACCTACAAACCCACCTCTTACACCCCCCTCCTGCTGCTGCTGTTGTCGTCCTCAGATGTCCTGGCCCCAAAGCACAGAACACCCCCCCCCCCCCGTTAACTCCTCTTCTATCTCTAAATAATTGCCCTGCATTTGCCACCTCTTTACCTTGTGCTTTGTCTTTCCCCATTGCCTGCCCCCCACTGAGCTTGCTACTGTACTCTAGCTGTATTTAATACTCTGTCTTTCACTTCTTGTTCCACAGACAGTCCATCTGCGGGCTTCCCAAGCTGCTGCTGTGGCCCCGGCACTCTCCGAGCCGGCTGCAGCTGACAGACCACCTGACTCTGACTGACCCCTGGACAGATTCAAGTACACACCAAACCTCCGAAACCCGTGGTTTTGAATGCCGCTGTTTTGACTGGACACCCAGTGGAGAAGCCAGGCACCGATTAGCAGTTTCTGCTCCTCGGCTGATTTTCCAACTCCTGGCGCTTCCTGATCTCGGGTAAATCTTTCTGTGCTGTATTTTGGACTGAATTTTTTTGCCCCCACCTCCTCACAATATTAAGTAGACCATTGCTCCGCCCCTTTCCTCAGTCTAGCAACTGATTGGTCACTCCACCGCTGCACATTCTTATGGCTATTGGCCTCCCTGTCTTCAATACCTGACTTGACCCACTTTCTTACCGCCCTTTTTTTTTTTTTTAAAGCAATCTCACCCACAGGGCTGCACATTTGCTCTCAAGTTTTTCTCCAGTCACTCGTTAACTCCTCTCAATTACTGTTGTAACCTGCCCTATTGCTAGGGACCTCACCCTAATTCAACTATATACCCTTTCAATTCTTACACTTCCACTGCCTATGGTGACATACCCAGTCACAGTCAAACCATCCCAGTAGCTGGCACCTTTGCCTTAGTTGAATTTTCAATGATATCACTAAATCAGAACTGGTGTCACTGCCACCCCCACGAAGTAAAGCAATATTACAATGACTCTTTCCAAGCGTTTTACCAAAATTGCCTTGTGCTTCGACTAATTTCATGGCTGGCACACCATTGCTGGCTCAGTTTTACCTCCAGCTACCTACTACACAATAATAGGCACCATCGCTCTTCTACTAGGCCTGCTCATGTTTAGCCTTCTGGCTCAGACC
The DNA here is from genome assembly GCA_016271365.2 of Neoceratodus forsteri. Lineage (NCBI taxonomy): Eukaryota > Metazoa > Chordata > Ceratodontiformes > Ceratodontidae > Neoceratodus > Neoceratodus forsteri. The sequence goes on along the minus strand of CM028130.1, from coordinate 1,565,577,637 downwards.
ACCCCCCGTCCTCTGCCCCCACCCTCCAACCTGAGCATTTCTCCCTTAAGCCACACCCAAACAGCTCGGCCCCTCCCACCTTGGACACCCCATCCCCCCAACTCCTCTGCATCCACCACCTACCAACACCCCCACTCCCTCTGCCCTCCCAGGCCCATCCTGGATCCACCTCTTCCTTGCCATACCCAACCTCCATGCCTTACCCATCCCCTGCACCCCTACTATCAGGACCTCACATCGGCACCACACTAAGGGTCCTTGTCACCACCATCCCCCAATTAGATTAATCACTCTGCTCTTACTGCTTTCCGGGAATATACACCAAAACCCTGGATCTATGCCAACTAGCCCTCCCATAGCCCACTCTGGAGCCGATCTTCGTGTTGCATCACTGAACATATGCAGCCTTCTAAAGAAATCTGCCACACTCCTGTGCTGGGTTGTATAACACAAACCTGATATTGCGTTAGTACAGACCTGGTTCTCCAAAACAATCCCTTATTTCCTTCCCTGGATACACCCTGTACAGGGAAGACAGAGTTGGTAAACATGGCGGTTGGTGTGCAATCTACATGTGGGACACTCTTATAAGCCATGCGCTCCCTGCCCCCAACCTCGACTATGGCGCCCAAGCCCTCACTCTAAAAATTACCTGACCCAGCCAGAGGCCCACTCTTCCTCATGGTCTCCTACTACCCCCACCCGAGGACCAGAACCCAGTGGTCCAGTCTCTCATTGACTACCTCACCTCCCTACCATACAAGGCCGAGCAACTCATCCCTAGGTGACCTTATCGTCAATTGGCTTGGTACCACTGCCTCCCATACCAGGGACTCCTTCGCTGCCCTGGACATGTCCCAGTTAGTCACCCAGACCACTAGATTCAACCAGGCAAGTGTTTCCAGCACCCTCCTAGACATAATACTATCAAACTGCCCCCATAAAATCCAGGATATCAACGTCCTCTCTGACTCACTTAGTGATCACTCACCTGTCCTCTGTCTCTGGTCATCCTCCATACCGAAACCTGTGTCCCAGGCCACCTTGCACCGGTGCCTACACCCCGGGGGGTCTCAGTAAGCTAAAATTGCATCTAGCACAGCTGGACTGGTCCCACATCCATCACACCCCTTATACTGACTCTGCCCTAGACCTCTTCACCAATGCGTTCAGCAAGGCCTGTGACTTTTGTGCCCCCCACCAGAATCCATACTAAAAAACAAAATGCCGCATGAATCTCCCCATCCCTTATCAAAAAACTTAAGCATAGTGATGATCTCTGGCACGTCACTATAGAATCAGGCAAGTTGGCTGATAGACAAGCCTACAACAGTAGCAGTAGCAGTGTCAGTGGCTCAGTAGGTAGCACACTCGCCTCTGAGGCCGGGAGATCAGAAGGCTGTGGGTTCAGTTCCCACATCTGGCACTTGGGTTAATATCCCAGTACTGACACTGCAGTGCAGCATGAGAGGGGTGCTGCACTTCTGATGTGCCGTCTTTCGGATGAGACATTAAACCGAGGTCCCATCTGCCTGGATTGGTGGTAGTTCAGGTGGATGTTAAAGATCCCATGGCACTTATCGAAAGAGTAGGGAATTTCCCGGTGTCCTGCCAAATTTCCCTCATTCACTAAAAATACCAACAGCTTAACCTGGTTCAAGGTCAGTTGGCATTCATCTGTATCCCCTTCCCCCAGGTCGTGCCTGAAAATAGGCAGGATTTGTCTAGTGCACTTACCCGGTCAACAAAAACTAAATAAATAACGCGGTGCATAATCAGTGCACCTGGGCCATTAGACGGGCCAAGGCAGAGCACTATCAGACCACCCAAGCATCCACCTGGGGTTCTGCCCACACTTTCTGGGACAGCATGAAAGAGCTTAATGGGAAGACCTGCTCCCCCCCACCATCCCAGCTCTCCATCGATGGCACTGTCACTAACGACCCAACTTCATAAAACTGAGTTGATTCGATACTACCTCCTCTGACCTAAGCTCTGTCCTTCCAAACAACGTTTTGACCCAATCCTGCCTCTATCCCCCCTTGGATCGCCCTCCTTTCTACCTGCACACTATATCCCCCCATGTAGCCAGGTGGCACCTGCTAAAAGCCCTTGGTAGCAACAACCCCAGCTGTGACCCCCTAGACTCCAGGATCCTCCGCCTGGTCTTGGATGTCATCCTAGTCCCCCTTACAGACCTACTAAACCAGTCTCTATGCCTCGGTCAGTTTCCCAGTGCTTGGAAATCAGCCAAAATCACCCCTATACACATGAGTGGAGATTGGTCCGCACCCAACTACCGGCCGATCTCTATCCTCCCCGTTTTCTAAAGCCGTAGAAAAAACAGTGTCTATTCAACTCTCTGAATACCTGGCCAAATATGACAATGTGCCCAGAACAACATGGTTTCTGCCCAGGACACAGTACCACTACTGCTCTCCTGGAGTTCTCTCAATACCTGCACTCTGCTCTTGACTCCAGCGACCTTGCCGGCACAGTGCTCATAGACCTCTTCAAGGCTTTGACACTGTTTTTCACCCCCTCCTGCTCAACTCCCTCCACCAACTCGCCTTTTCCGCTGGTCCCCTTGCTTGGTTCTCCAGCTACCTCTCTACTAGATTCCCGCATGTGAAGATAAATGGCTCTTTGTCCAACATCTGGCCCGTTCATTCCGGGGTACCCCATGGCTCCATTCTGGGCCCTGTACTTTTCAGCCTCTATATCAACACTTTCCCCAGCTCCTGCACAGAAAAAATGCTCCTCTATGCCGATGATGCAGTTCTCTTTGCCTCCCACCCTGATCCCCCCCCAGGTATCCCTCCAGCACACCTCAGCCAAGCTGAAAAGTGATTCCTTGACTACTGACTTGTCATTAACCTAAAGAAGACTAAGTCAATGCTCTTCTCCCATCACCAAAACAAGGCCAAGAATACCCCCCTCCATTCTCCCCAGCACTCTACACCCGCTGGAGCAAGTGACCTCTTTCAAATATCTAGGCATCACTTCTAACTCGGTTCTCACCTTCCACACCCACATCAATGCCCTATCCACTGCCATAAATTCTTGGATAGGCCTATTATACTGTTATAGAGATTGCCTCCCCCAAGTTGCCCTCTGGCTAGCCATCACCTCTTCCGTCCTGTCGCTAACGGACTATGGCTTGCCCATTTATGCTGCAGCAGACAATACTTCCTTGACTAAAATCCAGTTATCAATAAGGCCTGCAGGCTCCTGACCAGAGCCCCTAGCCATACTCACACTAGCCTGTTCTACTCCACGGCCAACCTACTCACCTTTGAAGAGCATCTGCACTACCAGATCTGCCTACTCACCAAAACATCTCTTCTAGGGCTCTCCACCCCGGAGGCCTCTGCTTCCCTACGGTGTACATCATCTGTTGCCACCTGAAGATCTGTCAAGGCCACCTTTCTGGTGCCCAGAACCAAGACCTCATTAGCCCAGAGGTCCTTCAACTACCAAGCCCCTGCTTGGTTCAACTCTCTCCCACCCTGTATCACAGACATTGCCAAAATTGGTTCCTTCAAAATTACCCTCCGGAACCATCTTTTCGATGCTCGTTGCTGTAGATGCACCTAATTAATCCCACTGTGGGATCCTCCTGTCATGCCCCCCTGACTTTACAACATCCTCAGGACAGCCTATCCTCTCCACCTCCCTCCCTCCCCATTTCTACCTCCACCCCTTCCAGGTATTATCTAGGTATGTCCAGGGCTGTACCCCCAATGTAACCTTTGGGTACCTTTTATAAGACTAACCTATTATAAGTAACATTATTATGTAACCTATGGGTAAACACCCAGGTGGCGCTATCCCAAGGGCTACTACCCCCACCTGCTTGGCTAGTAGCGGGTTAAGGGGCCCGAGTTCTGAAATGGGTGCCTCCACCCAGAGGTCAGGGTTGGTAGTGGTCAAGCTAACCTGGGCACAGCCCTCCGGGACACTGTAACCCCCCTCTTTCCTTACTAGTGGCCAGAACAATACACAATGATCTCTTTCACAATACCCCTGATACACCACACAAGTACCCACACTGTTTGCACTTACCACCAGGGCTTTCCTCTGGCTCGGCCCTGGGGACCCCCTGTAAAACAAGGTTATACAGAGCAAATGACAGCAGTACAGTACTCTTGCACAAACTGGAACCACAGTCAGGGTAAATGAAAAAAAGAGTTAGATCTGATTTATTTAAGGGACTTGAACAAGGGAGAGATGTAATCAGGTTAATTTGCTTAAAGGCTGTATCAGTCAAACAGTTATGCATGCACTTCAGGGTCCATAAACAGTCACACACTCTGGGTACCCAGATGGAGAATGGTGGGCTAGCCAGAAACGTTGCAGCTGGTTGGGGCCCTGTGATAGAAGAAAACAACATGCACAACACACATTATTTGTAATCCAGAGCCGGAGGGCTCAGTTCGTGAAAAGAAAACAACAAGACAATCAGATGACACATTTTTAGATTAGGCTGTTGTTGCAGGGAGCTACCCTGATTACTCATGATGCCCAAGACTGGACACAGGCTGGATGAAAATCGAGACAGCAGGTGGTTAATCTGGAGTGCCAGGAGAAGCAGGGCCCACACGATTCGCTGAGGCATCATTCCTGTTCAAGTGTGGAGCAAGGGGCCGATTCCCAGGCAGGTGTCTCGCCGGTGGCTTTCTCTGTGCAGTGGGGTAGTCTGGCAGGGCCAGCGTGGCATGATACAGGCCAAATGGAGATGAACGCGGATTCAGTCCAATTAAGCTGGACAAAGCTTCCAGCGAGCAGAACACAGTTCACACAGCTGGGAACCAAATCATGACCCACTTTCAATACAAAGCACATTTACATGTAAGGAAATTCTATTGTACCAGGCAAATCGCTCTCTGGTCATGATCGCAAAGTCTCTGCACAAACCGGGGATTCAAAAGCAGCTGGAAATCCTGACAGGCCGATCGCATTCAGCAAATCTTCGGTCTTCTTCTGGTTAAAGGCTGGTCACAGTCCAGTGGCTTAAATAGTCCTCACAACTCGGATTCAGTCTGAATAAACTCTATTTTCCCTCCCAGGGACAGCAGGCAGGCCAAAACTCAGCCCTTTCACAGTTCTCCCATGCAAAATTACACAGAACTGCTGCTCAAAAATCACTTGAGGATGTTACTTCTTCACTTTTCAGCTCAAAACTGAAACTAGCTGCAGCAGCCTGGGAAATTTCCCAAGATTCAAAAGGTTCAGTTGGCTGATCCTCCTGTCAGTCACAACAAAGGCTCCCCCTTCAGGCGCAAAAAACCCAAAACTACAGTTCCTACAGGTTTTGACTCCAGACGGCTCCTGTAATCCAGCTCCATTTTAGGTCCCACCAGTAATGATTGGTCCAATTCGCAGTACAGGACCAAGATGGTGGAGATAAACAAAACAGTCCTTGCTGCAAAAAAGGTAGGCTAGACAAACTACATCATCATTATCACTCTAAATGATTTTCAGCAAATAGTTACATCTTTCAACAGAGCTCCCTCTCAGATTATTTATGACTGCAATCCAGGCAGCTCTTAAAGAGACCATGCACAGAGGCTATACAGGCATTCTCTGGCAAGCACATTTAAACTATTAAAACACAGGACACCAGCATGGCAGTGAGCATTTAGGCAAGCTCAAGAAAGACTTTTCGGGAACCCCCATTTGTAGGGGGGTTACATTTGTGTACTCTGTTTAATGTTCTGCACCTGTACTGTTCTCACTGTTATAACCACACTATGTAACTGTCTACCCCCAGGACGAGGTGACTCTGTAAATGAGTGCATGACAAAGGTTATAAATCTGACTTTTCTAAAAAAAAAAAAAAATAGAAAAGTAATATCTATGCTTGTATTACTTTCACCAACTCCAAACATGAATTGTACAATATGAAAACAAGTACCGTAGTAATACTGTTTCTTCCAAAGTGTACCTTAGCATCAGTAACTAAGTGCAGTAAGCTGAACAGGTTGAACTGCCTTGGAGGTGAAGCCATGAATAATTCATATATGAACTGGCTAATCAGAAAAGTGCAGGAGGGTGTGTAGAGTGCAGTCTGCCCAGAGGGCACCAGAATTTTTTTGAAGAAGAATAGAGACATGCCCATGTTAGTGTGGACCAACAGGATCCAAAAATCGTGCAACAGCATGACTAGAAAACCATTAGAATATGAAAAGTTTGCTCTAAATGGAATTCAAAACTCAGGAACAAATTTGGTAATAATGAGGAAGTAGAGTCCTCTTCAGATAGGTTTGCTGGGAGTTTACTGATGCTAAGGACACCTTGGAAGAAACAATATTGCTATGGTGAGTAATTATTTCTTCTCACCCCAGGGGTCCTTTAGCATCAGTAACTATGAGCAAACTACAAAGCAGTGCAGTTGGGAGGCAGGTACACAACCTACTCAGGGAAGAGGCTCTGTAAAGCTGCCCTGCCAAATTTGGCACCAGATCTGGACTTACCTCCAGGCAATAATGCTTTGTGAATGTGTGTACAGTCTTCCATACAGCTGCTCTGCACACATCAAGTAAGAGAATATCCCTTGCAGCTGCCACTGTGGCAGCAGTGCCCTTAGTAGAGTGAGCCCTAAGGCCCTCAGGGAGTGGTTCACCAGCCTTGTCATAACATAACTGAATACAAGAGACTATCCAGCAAGAGATAGTTCTCTTAGTGGCTGGTCTTCCTCTACCTACCTCCCCATAGGTGAGGAAAAGCTGGGTAAGTAGAGCCCCTGAACTGCTTGGTGTGCTCCAGGTAGTAGGATAGGGCTCTCTTCACATCCAGACTATGGAGTCTCTGTTCTTCTGAATGAATTTCCTCAGTGAAGAAAACAGGAAAGTAAGACTGGTTAAGGTGGAACTCAGAGACCACCTTAGGCAGGAATTTCCTGTTTGTTCTGAGCTCTACCTTGTCCCTGTGGGGGATAATTTATTTATTTAATAAATCGGAAAGACCTTTGAGCCAAGGGCTTTTTTTTTTTTTTTCTTCACACAGAGGTTCCATGTCAAGTCACAAGAATAGCAAATTACAATGGTTTCAGTAAGTAGTACAACATGAGGAAAAGTAATTGCATAAACAAAAGAATATGGCAATATAAATATTGTGTCAAGTGCAGCCAGCGGACTTGTCCGAAGAAGGGTGAAAGGGATTACAAAGAGAGAGAGAAGTACAGGGGATGAACTGGGGGTGGAAGGAGCAAAATAAGAGCAAGAAGGAGATTCCACAATGAAGCTTAAGCAGAAAAGACCCCCTCGGGGGCAGGGAGTAGAGGGAGAGAATAAGGTGAGGAAATGGGAGGGGGGAGAGTGGGAGTGCAGGGTTAAAGGAAGGGGGGATGAGGCAGGATGAAAAGAGGGTAGGAATGGGAAAGGGATAAGGAAGAAACTGCTGTGAGTGAAATAGCGCAGCAACAGGGTAGGGTTATACAGTGGCAAATGGTAACAGAGGGAGGTCCCAGTGCATTTAGCTGTCAGCAGAGATTAGGTATAGCAGTCACAAGATGCTCTGGAAACTAGGAATTGATGCAGCTTCCACTTAAATTGTCCCAAGGTTGCAGTTGTTGCAATCTCAGGAGGAAGGGAATTAAATTAGCATCTCTAACTGCAATGGATCACTATTGCAGCAAGGTTTGACAGCGAGGGACAGTAAAAGTTTGGCTGACAGAACTGTGTGTGCTCAGAGTGCCCTGGAAGGGACTGAAAAGCTGAAGGGAACCTGGTGGTAGGAGACCAAGATCTGCCTTCTTAGCCAGAAGGCAGGCTTGATATTCAATGTGAGCCTGGAGTTGAATCCAGTTTGCTTGTTCGTAAAGGTCACAAGTGTGAGTATGATATGCTGCACCAGTTAGACGGCATGCCTTATTCAGAGCTGTGGTGAGCCAACATAGTGTTGTGTCTGTGGCGGAACCATAAATGACCAAACCATAGTCAATAATAAACACAACTGAACTCTGGATAGCCAATCTGAGGGCTTCGGTGGTAAGGCAGTGTTTATGCCTGTGTAGAAGGCCTAGGCAAATGTCAACTGCCTTGGCAACATTCTCAACATGGCTGAAGTAGGAGAGCGCACTATTCAGAGTAACTCCTAGGTATTTAAAAGATTGAGTCTGATCAAGGACAACACCCACACTGTTTTCAATCACCAATTGTTTGGCTTTGTGCTTGTAGTGGGTACCATGGAAGAGCATGACCTTTGTTTTTTGCAATTAAGCACCAACTTATGAGAGATGAATCAGGACTCGGCTTCAGTAAAACTTTTCTGAAGTTGGGCCTGAAGGAGGGTAGGGTCAGCAGTCTTTGAGAAAATGACTGCATCATCCGTGTAGAGGAGCACTGGTTCAGAACAGGGTGCCGGAAGATTGAGGAAGGTGCTAAATAGGATAATGTAGTTGAGATCTGTACAGAGTGTCTGCAGCTCTGAAATCCTTTTGGCAGAGACAATGGGAACTAGGAAGACTGTCTTCCAATGACATATTTCAGATAGGCTGTAGCCATGGGTTCAAAAGGTGACTCCATGAGCTTGGCAATGCACAGATCAAGGTTCCAAGGAGGAACAGGTTCCCTGATTGGGGGCTGAAGGTGGAGAAGGCCTTTAAAGTATTTCTTTGAAAACAGGTAAAGAAATTGTAAATTGTTCTTTGCCTATGAACAGGTAAGCAGAAATTGCAGCTAGGTGAAGCTTCAAGGACGAGGCCTTCAGGCCTGCTGCCTGCAAGTGTGCCAAATAGTCCAGAAGACAGAGGACTGATGATTTGAGAGGGTTTATGTGCTTCATCTTGCACCATAAAGAGAACCTTTTCCACTTGGCTGTATAAGTTTTCCACTAGGTTTCTTGGCAATTCTCAGGATGCTGCAGACCTGTTCCCGAATACTGAGATTCTGGGTACTCTAACTCCCCAAGAGCCAGGCTCTGAGGTGAAGAGACTGCAGGTTGGGATAAGTCACCTCTGTCTGAGGAAGAGTCAGGAGAGAGTTACTGAGGGGAAGCCAAATCAGCTTGCTGGAAGCCAGGGCTAGGAGGAGAGAGTACCACGACTGATTTGGCCAATCCAGTGCCACTGGGATCATTGTTGTAGGCTGGGACCTTAGCTTCAGCAAGACCCTGTGAATGAGAAGAAAGGGAGGGAAGGCATAAAGGAACTTCCCTGATCAGTCCAGAGACTAGGTATCTGTTGGAAGAGTCCCAAGTGCTGGTGGCCTGCAGCAGTACAGAGAAAGTTGATGGTTGAGGTGAGAGGTAAACACTACAGATTTCTGGTGCACCCCATCTGAAAATTGTGGCAAGGACTTGCTTGTTCAGAGTCCATTCATTGTGTCCCTGGCTGATATGACTGAGGGCATCCGCCAGAGTATTGTCCTTGCCTGGAAGGTGTATGGCTGAAAGGCTGCCATTGAGGGAGTAAGCCAGAGGCCAGATTTTCAATGCCTCAGTACAAAGTACTGTGGACCTTGTGCCACCCTGCTTGTTTATGTAAAACACTGCAGTGGTGTTGTCTGTTCTGATTTGCACTAAACGGCCTTTGAGCTGTGGGGCAAAGGACATCAGAGCAAGGTAAATGGCTCAGAGTTCAAATAGGTTGATGTGGCTTGCAGAATCTTTGGGAGTCCAAATGCCACTGACAGAATGGCTGTCCAGATGAGCTCCCCACCCCAGGAGGGCAGCATCTATGGTTATTTTTGTGGGAGAAGGCAGCTGGAATGAGATCCCCACTCACAGGTTGGTGGGATCCTTCCACCAGTCCAAAGCTTGGAGTAATGTTTTTGTGACTAGAACCAGCTTGGACAGAGGATGTCTTCTTTGAGACCAGTAAGCCTTAAAGTGGTACTGTACTGTCCCTCATCTGGAATCTAACTCCTGGAATGACAGCTGTCATGGACGCCAAATGTCCCAGAAGCTTTAGAAGATATCTGGCTGGCCCAAGACAAAGGAGTTTGCTACTGACATGAATTTATGCATCTTTTCTGCAGGAAGGAAGGCTCTGCTTTGCTGAGTATCCAGCTGTGCCCCAATAAAGGTACGGAGCCAAGCTGGAGTCAGATGGGACATCTTTTCATATATGAGGAAGCTCAGAGATTGGAAGGTTCGCTTTGTAATGTTGAGGGCCTCTGCCACCTGCAGAGGAGTCTTGCCCACCAGGAGCCAGTCATCCAGGTATGGGTAGACTGAAATGCCCCATTTTCTGAAATGAGTTGCCACCATGGCCATTCATTTTGTTAACACCCTTGGGGTTGAAGAAAGGTCAAATGACATAGCTGCAAACTGGTAGTGCCCTGATGGAAGCCTGAACCTTAGGAATTTTCTGTGGGACTGCCTTATTGGAACATGAAAATAGGCACCCTTGAGATCCAGGGAGACTAGTCAGTCTCCTTGCTGAAGGGAGTGAATCACGGTTGAGAGAATTACCATTTTGAATTTTGGTTTGAGTAAGTTCCTGTTCAGGAGTCTAAGGTCGAGAATAGGCCACCGCTCCCCATTTTTCTTCTCTGCTAGGAAGTATATGGAATAGAGACATCTCCCTCTCTGGGAAGGAGGTACTCTTTCTATTACCTTCACTGATAGCATCTTCTTTACTTCCAGCTCCAGAAGAATTTTTTCTGTAGGAATTTGGTGTTTTGACATAAAAGAACCCCTGCGAGGTGAAAACTTGTGGAACTGAAGGGGTAGGCCCTTTCCACTACCTCCAGGACCCAGCTGTCTGTAGTTATGAGGGGCCAAGACTGGAGGTAGTGGCAGAGCCCGCCCTGTAGTGGTAGAAGGGAGGCAACATGGACAGAAGAGTCAGGGCTTAGATTGTGTGACAGGAGTAGGCATAGGGGTACCCTTCCTTTTCCTCTCCTGCCTCTCCCTCTATAGAATCCTCTCATTTGAGTATAGTCCACAGGCATTGGATAGGGAAGAAAGGGTCTAGGGAAGAAACCCCTGACCCTGTTCCCCTTGTTTTGAGCTCTCTGTTGAGTAGGAGCCTTACCTTTGGCAGTGTTGCTCTGGTAGGCTGCTTTGTACACGTCTACCTTCTTCACGCAAGCCTAAGTTCTATTACCAAAGAGGGAGTTTTGGTCATAGGGGAAAGTCCATTGCTTTGGACTGGGTGTCCTGCGAGAGCTTAGTTCTTAACCAAGCGAAGCATCTAAGAAAAATGGCCTGGGCCATAACCCTGTAAGCTGCATCATTGGTGTCTGCTGCCATATGGAATTTAAATTTAGTAGCTTCCTAGGCAGTTTTAGCTGTCTATAGTATGTCTTGGGCCATGGTATCTCAGTTATGCTGAGCAATAGCCATAACAGATTGCCACAGAGCCTCTTCGCAGTATAATCCAGGTATGAAGAAAGGCGCAAGAGGAAAGAAGAAGGAGTATATGATCTTTTAGCCATGAAGTCAAGTCTCCTTATACTCCTTCTCAGGGGGCTGAGAGGAGAGGAGAGGGGAACATTAGCTTTATCACAGGCTGCCTGCTGTACTACTCTTTCATGACTGCATGTACAGGAAGTTAGTGTCGGTCCTAGAAAGCTGGTACTTTGTCTATTTTCTTGTCAATTCCAGACAGAGAAGTAGGTGTCTGGAGGAATTTCATAGTATTTTTCCTGAAAGCCTTTTAAATAGGGAGTACAATCTTTTTTGGAAGGAGAAGACCCATCATATTCCTGTAGTCTTCATCCTCCTCCTCCTCCTCTTGTGAGGAGTCCAGCGAGGGGAGATCCAGGGTGTCCACCATATGCTGCAAAAAGGTTAGCATTGAGGAAGTCTCCTCCTGATCACTGAGAGAAGCTCCAAAATTAGGATCAGGGGGAAACATCAGGCACCGGGGGCTTTCTCCAGAGTCATTGTCCGGGTCCATGCCACAATAATAATCATCATCATCCTCCCCAGGAAAGCCTCCTGCATGAGAAAGGGCTGAACTGGGGGGATGACTAGGAGTAGCAAGGGTACTGAACATGGATCTCATGCCCTGCAGAATAGGGTTGCCAACAGTCCTGTATTTTATGGGATGCCCTGTATTTTTGAGTATTTTCCCGTGTCCCATTTAAAATTCATAAGGGAGGACTACTGTCCTGTATTTTTTTGGTGGACCCCCAATTTCCCTAAAAGACTCAGTCTCCCATGATGTCTAGCAGCTGTGGAGCTTCGTGTGCATGTGCGACTCTGGAAAATCACCTCACGTCACCAGGGAGAGCAGGAGACTGCTGCTGCGATGTGTGGCTCAAGCTGCTTGCAACTTGTGCTGTCCTGTCTTCTGCATGCAACACAGGAAAATTCGAGAAGCTGGTGCAGTGGACTGTGATCCAGACTGAAAGCAGGTCATCGTGAGCAGCTGAAAAAAGTATTAGGAGATGGCGGGTCTGGCCGTTTCTGCCTGTCTGCGGGTTGGGACTTCAGATGGAATCTGGTTTTGTTTGGGCCCGGGGCGGCCACGGGCCTGTGTAAGCCATGGCCTGCACTGCTGGATGTGTGCTCAGTCACCTGACTGAGAGGAGGAGTTGTCATGTCAGACAGAGACCAAGTGATGAGCGGAGACAGCCGAGGTCTGCCCTGGTGGTTTGCGGAGACGGTTACTCTGGTTGGTCAGTCATCAGAGGAGGACACAATACTGAAGCTGGAGGACTGTCACTGTGTCCACTGGAGAGCGAACAAATTGTGAGCAACAACAACCTAATTATACAATGGGGTCAAAAAATCAGCAGTTCTCAATGGCTGACTGGCACATTTCTCCTGTGGTAAATCCTACAATAACCCTACAAAAGGTGCCAATTAGTCACATATAGCTGCCACCTTTTTAAATCACTCTGACCCCTGAGACACAAACAGAAAGCCACCAGGTTGCTACCTCGCCAAACAGCATTAAAATCCTCTCAGGGAAACTACCTGCTAGCAGAACAAAACTCAGTTTAATTTTGTTTGTTAAAGTTTAATCTCTACCTCCTCATCCCCTGCTGCATCTAGATATTTTCACCCTCCAGTCTCTGCAGTAGCGGGAACCAGTAAGTCAGCCAGTCATAGCAGTGCAAGAGCCCTGAATGTTAATCAGGGTTCCACATCTGGCTTCACAGTTCAAATCTGTAGTGGTTACCGCTCACACCCTCTGACCCTCAACCATTCAGGGACACAGCAGCAAAAAGAAATAAAAGAAATGAAATTGGCTACCTTAAATTGTGGGATGTGCACAGAAGCAGGACATGTGACAGGGCTTGAAACAGTGATCAGGAGTGAGAGGGTAAACTTATGTGGGGAGAGAGGAGTTGATGCTACACCAGGTGTGATGGCGAGAGAGAGCCTCATGCAGCTGCACATATCTGGTAATGTGCCTCTGTCCCTCTATGTCGCGCGCGCTCTCTCTCTCTCTGTGCCTGCATCTCCATCATTTGTGGACTGCTCTGCTGTGACAGCAAGTGACATGGGGTAATGGAAAGGAAAGTCCTGGAACAGAGAGTTGCCCCTTGCTGAAGCTGGCGATGTGAGTGTGGGGAGGGAGGGAGAAAGACGAGAGCAAGAGGCAGACGAGAAAGACAGCAAGGTACAGAAATGCTGAAAAAAACAGTTTATGAAGGTTTTTTAAGCAAAGCTGTGTCATCCCTTCTAAATGTATAAACTCTTCACAACCATGTGTACTCTAATATCAGGAATAGGGATGTGGGACAAAAATGTTTTTCTGGCGTAACAATATATTTAAAAAAAAAATCACTTAAAATGCCCCCCAAAACTGCCTTTTCTTTATTTTTTTCTTACAAATAGTATAGGAGAGAACACTGTATAATCGCAATGAACCACTCCAGGCTGTGGGTTATGCTGGGATTTACCACTGCTAGCCAGGATGTGACCACTCGGCCAAACCACGCTAACCGTGGTATATATCCCAGCATAACCCACACCCTGCTGTCATGGTTTAGTGCTTAAACCACCCCTGATGCCATTAGCGTTTTGCTGCCTCCGGCCTCCAGGTCCCTGAGTTAGTCCAACAACTCCACACCCAGTCCATTATTTTAGGCTAGCTGAGCCCAGGAGGAAATCAGTCCACCAAGTCCTGGAGGTAGGAGCAGAGGAGGACATTGATGAACACATTTTTTTTTTTTTTTTTTTTTTAAACTGTAGGCAATAGTAAAACAGTGTTAATAAATTAAATGGCACCAGTGGCCGGGATGCAGGAAAAACACTGCTGCATATATGTGGATGCACTAAAGTGGCCAAGTTAAACAAAGTCTGAAATAAATTTAGAAATTACTTTATTAAATACTGGAAATGGGAATACTTCAGAGTACTGAACAGACAATACGGGGGGGGGGTCAGTATAGCACAACTTACAGCTGAGCATCAAACCTACCTATAATCAAGTCAGATGCTAAATAAAAAATAAGGTAACAAAGCACAGGCAGGGTGGTTTGGTAATCCTCTCACATGTTTGACAGGCCCAAGTATTATGCATAAGACCTGTGGAGGCCATCGGGCCCACATCTGTGGAACACAAATAGGGGCCCCCTTTAATTTAAATTGGTTATTACATTTTGGTGGAAAATACAAGTTGTGATTAATTATATAAAAACATTGCTGCCACATTTCCTGACTTTATTAAATAAAGCTTTGTTGACATTCAGAATGGCATATCTTGCAACATCTGTTAATGTTTGAGGTCTCTGATCTTGTTCCTTTAGAAGATTCCCATGCAATTATTTCATGTATGGATGTGTCATCAACACTGGTCTGTTCACTTATCACATGTAAAGTTTTAAGACACATTTTCCAAGCTTATGCTATCCCAAAGGGAAGAGAGAAAGATTTGTACTTTCATGAGGTGTATAAAATGTTTGGAGCTTGCTTCATCGGATGTAGCTGGGTGGGGGGTAGAGGCGGGCTAGTCTGTCCCTTATTTTTGAAATATAATGTTGTCAACCCTACTGCAGAGTTTGAAAAAGATGCCATGCTTTGGCCATTTATTCCACAGAGGGTAAACCCCCATTAAAATCTGGGGGATTGTGCCCCCGAGGCTCAATGTTTTTAGATTTATCTTTGTGTTTTTTGACTACTAACCTCTCTCCTTTCCTTGCTGAGGGAGGGGCAGTTGGCATGATTATCTTTTAGAGGTTTCTTTGCAGGCACTTCATCAGTAACCTGGTCTGGTTTTCTTTTCATACTTGTCACTTCTTTAGCACCTTTGGAAGTTCTAGGCTTGTTAGGCACTTCATCAGCACTTCTACATCCCTCCTTCCCTTTAGATGATACCTCATCTGCATCTTTGCTGACATTACCTTTAGGTTTAGAAGGTACTTTATCAGCACCCTTGTTTTTAGATGCCCCTCATCAGTAGCCTTAGCAGCCATTTCTCTTAATCTTTTTGCACTGTTCCTTAGAGTCTTAGAACAAACATTAGAAATGGAACAGTAATGAGCTGGATCTAAGCACTGTAAACATAGGTCGTGGGTCGTTAGTCACTGTTCTGTGGCACTTAACACAATTTTTGAAACCTGTGGGCCCGGTTATCTTTTTTTGGCTTTTCTGGACATGCCAATTTGTCAGAAAAGGTGTAAACTATTGGTTCCCAATACTGAATAAAATAAAAAGTGGTTCCCTTGCGGTAAAGAATCACGATTTAACAAAAGTAAAACACACAGAAAACAAGGAAAATAGCGTTTCCCAGTAAAAAAGGGGAACCGCTATTAAAATAAGTATAAGAACCATCGAAATACACTAGACACCATTAAATTTTATTTCAGAAAAATAAAAAGGGAACTGTAGGGAACCGCGGAAGAAAGAAAAAAAACACGGTTCCTGGGAATTGGTTGGGAACCACCGAAACTGTTTTAAAAATAAAAAATGACCAAAAACACTCACAGGCTCGCACAAAAGTGAAGCAATAGGGTCAAAAAAGTGGTTCTCTATGAGAGAGAGAGAAGTACCTCAGAAGCAGTGTTTCTCAGTGTTGGAGAAAAAATTCTGGTGCCCTCTGGGCAGACTCTACTCAGCACACCCTCCTGCTCTTCTCAGATTGTCCAATTCATATATGAATTATTCATGGCTCCAGCTCCGAGGCAGTTCAACCTGGTCAGCTTACTGTACATAGCTACTGATGCTAAAGGACCTCTGGGGTGAGAATCTATTCTTTTTTTTTTTGGGGGGGGGGTGATGGTCAGTAAGTTCCAATCTCACAACTGGGGCTGGAAGATCAGATGGTTATGGGTTCTACTCCCACATGAGGATCTTGGACTAAAACCTAATACTGATACTAAACTATACTGCAGCACTATGGAGAGAGGGATCCTGCACTGCCATCTACTGGATGAAATGTTAGATTAATGTCCCTTACAACCCATCTCTGGCGGCTGTCAAGGTGAAGGCAGAAGATACCATGCACTTATGTAACCAGCCTCTCGTATCACTCAGCTCAAGGCCAGTTACCAGAGGGCTCTCAAAGGGTTAGGTCTGACCCCGAGAGTTGTCCTGCAGGAGGTAGTGCTTGGAGACAGGATGTCTGGGTGTTTGTGTACAGTGTTCTGGCTCAGCTAGACATGGAATGCTATCATGAATATGCATGGTTTTGACCTCCCACAATTCCTCTATAAGAAAGGGAAGCCAAGGAAAGAACATATAGAATAGTGTATGGACAATCATACACAACAAGGCTGTGTTTCCATTAAGGGGTTGAGATGACATCACAGGGACCTCGAGAGCGAAGCTTGAGAGGTCCCGATGTCACCTCAACCTCAAGCCTCAGCGAGACTGAACTCTGTCATAGGCAGTTCTCGTTACTTTTTTTTTCTTCTTCAATTTTCCCATTGACAATGGAATTATCTGGTTTATCCTGCCATCCCGATAAAAAAAAAAAACAGGTAGGACTCAATAGAAATTCAAAGAACCGGCCCCGGTGGTGTAGAAAAATGGGCGGGTCGGGGAGTGTCACAGATGAGAGTGAGGAAGCTGAAGCAGACATACACAGCGAGAGAGAGCGGCAGTCAGCCAGAATCGAGTCAGTCCGTCACTAAACTGGCTGACTGCTTGTGGGTCGCAGAAATAGTCGGATCCATATATTAAAAAAAAAATAACGGATAGTTGTGTGTCCATTAGCAGGGAGTCCTACCATCTCGAGGTTCTGGACACATTGGAACCTCTCGAGCTTCGCTCTCGAGGTTCAGGTGTCCAGAACCTCTTGAGGGTATTACTCCCTGGTAATAGACACACACCTATCCATTATTCTCTTTATATTAGTATATGGTTCCAAAGTGTAGGACACAAGAGGCTGTTTTTTCTCCTTACCGACTCACTCGTCTGCTCCATTGTCGCTTTGCTTTAGCTGTTGCTGCTCGCGCTAATGTCTGCTTCTCCCTGATCCCACTTTTTGGTGCTCCCGCTCGCTGAGTCGCTCGGTCCTTCATTTTTTGGGGGGTTTTGGTGGTGAGGTTTTAAAAACGAAATAAAAAAAATTAACTTTTGGGGCACGGAGTGGTATGAGGCTCTTTCCGTCAACTGTCTCGGGTTCGGAGGTTCTCGCTAAGCGTTGCCGCCATGTTTTTGCTGATTTTCTTGATAGAGCGTCGACGTGAGACTGCTTTTGTGTTTGATTGACAGGAATGTTGTTGTACTATCGATGTGATGTCAGATTGATGGTACAACAACTTTTCTGACCTTTGAACTGTCCTACAGCAACATTTGAAAAGCCACTGATTTCAGGTTACAATAAGCCCTAACTATATACTATAATTTCTTAGGAACTTACCATAACAGTAATTCTTAGAAAGAATCTCCTCCATTAGGCCACATCTTTGGAACTGTAAGCCATCAGCATCAGGACTGCATGGAAATCTTTTGCTGGCAGGGAGCCGCCCACAATGACTTGCAGCATCAATGCGTATATAACTTGGGCGGTCCCAACACTCCTCAGTCCACCACCAGGACTGCCCCAACCTGACAGGCTAGCATCAGATGTCAGAATCAACTCTGGGGGGACTTCCAAGGGAGATCCTTTTCTCAGATTCTCCAAACTCACCCACCAACTCAGAGACCGCCATAATCATCGTGAAATGGGGATCCTGGATTGATAATCCTCTGAGGGTGGATCCCAGGCAGACAGCATCTCGATCTGAAGGGGTTGCACGTGAAGCCGAGCCCACAGAGCTAGTTCTATTGCTGCCATCATGAGGCCCAGAATTCACAGAAGGCAGTGAGCTGAAGCCGACAATTAACTCTTCATCCACTAAACCTCTCTCAATAGGGTCTCCATCCTGGCTGGCGAGAGGAAGATCTTCCTCTCATCTGTCTGGAACACTTCTAGGTGCTCCAGGGTCTGTGACTGCTTGAGAGAGTTTATCTCCCAATTCACCACCCAACCATGGAACTCCAACATCTCCAGAGTCCTGGTCACTGACCTCCTTGCCAGTGGTGCAGACGGTGCTCAAATGAGTAGATCGTCCAAGGCTGGGGCAGATGTTACGTCTCTCCTGTTAGAGTTGAGCCACCAGGACTATGAGCACCTTCAAGAAAACGCTGGGGGCTGTTGCCAGCCCAAACGGGAGTGCCCTGTCTGGAAGTGCTGTCCCAGGACCGTGAACTTGAGAAACCTCTGATGAGGCTGCTGGATGGGGATGTGGAGATATGCATCCCACAGATCTATGGAAGGAAGATAATCCCATGGCTGGATAGCTCAGATGATTGAATGCAGGGACTCCATCTGAAGGTCGTGTGGTGAACAAACTGGTTTACATGTTTCAGATCCAAAATAGGTTTGAAACTCTCCAACTTCTTAGGAACGACAAAATAGATAGAGTAGAATCCGTGGCCTTGCTCACTGGGAGGCATCGGAACAATCCCCCCAATTTGAGTGAAGTGATCCAGGGTCTGTGATACCATTTGCCTCTTCACAGGGTCTTTTAGAACCAGGGATGGCAGAAAATGCCCCTTTGAGGGAATTGTTGAAAACTGTATTGCATAACCAAAGGCCCATATTTCCAAAATCCAAGCATCTGATGTTGTCTCAGTCTATCTTGAGTAAAAACTGTGCAGCCTTCCACCAAGGGAAGGTAGGGACAGGTCCACATACCCTCATTGTGAGGTGTCTGGTTTTTGCCCTAGGTCTCTGCTGCATCTTTGGGCAAGGGCTCCTCTGCTATGATTACTCTTGAAACCAGAATAGGATCCTTAACACCTCTGGTTCTCGAAGTCCCAAAAGAGATGAATACCCTCTCAATATTGCCTCTGTTGACCGCGTCCTTGATCTTTTTTTTTATTTAAGTCTTTGGTAACCGGGTAAGGCCCACTAGGCACAAGTGCCTGTTTTCAGGGGTGACCTGGGAGCACTGGGCGGTTAAGCAACTTGCTCAGAGTCGCACAGTATGCAAGTGGAGGTTGTGAGAATCAAAACCAGGTCTAGTCTGCTGTATGTACTAATCTCATTCACAGCTTGTTACTCTAACCTCTAGGCTATACTGCCAGCCCAAAGTTGGAGTTGAACTGGCCTTTTGCTGTTGCTCTGACACTGGAAGGTGTCCTTTTTTCCTGGATTATCCTTCAAAATATCATCCAGGCCAGAATCGAAAAACAAGCCTCCCTCAAAAGCGAAGTTAAATAGTTTGATCTTTGAAGCCTGATCAGTGACCCACTGTTGAAGCCACAATCCTCACACAGTGGACACAACATGGTAAGCAGAGTGAGCAGAGGTACGCAAATTCTCCACTGTGGCATCCCCTAAGAAGGTGGAGGTAATATACAGTATTATCAAAATGTCCAGCTCTATGACTGTATCAACCTTATTGACAACATGTTAATAGTGTGGCGGGGGTCAAGAAAGGAACTATGAATTCACAGAGTTCCTACAGTCAACCAATTCAAATCTGTGATTCTATGTCCTGGTACATCAGGACAAAATCGATTTCTTGGACCCAATGATATATAAATAACAGGATGGCACAACAAAAATGGATTTATACTGTAAAACAACGGCCAGATATACAATACTGAATGCCACCAGTTGCCACCCTGCCACACTAACAACAACATACCAAAATTCCAATTTATAAGCTTAAAAAGAAACTAGTTCAGAGACTGACTTTCAGATGGGAGCAAGAGAAATAGCTAGTAGATTCAGACAAAGGGATTATGGACTTGGGGTCATACAGTCAGCACAAAATGCAGTGGAGGATATGTCAAAGTTAAGTCTTCTAGAGTATAGGGACAAAAATAGTAATAGTAATAAAGTACTAAACTTCGTAACATATGGGCCCTTTTCTGCTAGGATGAAAAAAAAAATCATTGCAAGGAACTGGAATGCACTAAGAGCTGAACAGTGTTTAGAAAAGGAAGTGAGTACACTGCCTCATATGGTTTACAAAACAGGTCAAAATCTAGGGGATTATTTGGTGTAGTCATTACTACCAATAGTAAGAACATAACAGAATTTGTTGCCTCAATGACCAAAGGGCAACTTTCCTTGCAGACGTTGAAAATTCTGCGAAATAAATCCAAAGATGACACACTTCAAGCTTAGTTAACACTACACGGGAGTACGAAATAAAGCAGCTTATAAATTGTTCTACAGATGTAGTATATTTGGCAGCCTGCACCTGTAGTGCCTTTTATGTAGAAAAAACCTCAAGAATGCTGAAAGAATTAGCAAGCATTTGCGGTATATTTAATGCGGTGTTGAGAAGAATGCCCTTTTTAAACATATCTCTGCTAACGGACCCCAACACAAATTTACCTTCTGTGAAACTGAAATGGTACACACAGGGCTGGGGAAGGGGGGGGGGAACAGAAACTAAACTGCTGAGGAAAAAGGCATTTTGGATTTACTAATTAGGTGCCCTTAGAACCCCTGGCTTGAATGACTCCTCTGACTTGTCTCCCTTTTTGAGGGGGAACTAGCTTTAAAATCCTAACTGCAGTAATGGAAATTTTTGGTATCCACATACTTGTGTTAATAACCATTGAAATTATATATGAACTCTCTTATTAGCAATCTTATAGCATTACCATTTTAATTGTTTATTGCTAATATAACTTACCATGCCACATGCAAGTTTTATTAGGCATTACTATTATGGTTTGTCCATACTGTGGCAGTTAGACTGGTTATTTAGCACTGTTGGGACTTACTTATGCATCATTGGCTTAAAAAAATAAATAAATAAATAAATAATTTTATTAAGCCATGGTGGTATTAACTTTTGACATAAGTTATACGTGATTTTAATTCACCAGGTAAAATGCACACACACTCGTATTGTTTTGGGGGCATTATCACCTTAAATGTATTTTGAACATGTTATATGGACACTGTCACTTTAAGAGAATTGAGTATTTAAGTGTGACTGGTGGAATGTCGTGACTTTATCCCCGAGGAGGTGTGCATGTGGGAAACTGGTTGGGCTATATCCTGTTAGTGTGAGCACCTCTTGCTCAACACAGCTTTTATAAGCAAAATAAAGCTTTTTGTATTTTTGCAATAAATACTGTTGGAACAGTGCCATTCTTTACTGCTGGACCCTAAGGATGTGGAGGTCATGGCAACCAAGTGCAAAATACTCACCCTCTCTCAATCTGGTGGAATGAAGCTGCCAGAGGTTGTAACAGACAAGTTTAAAGCTGTGGCAACAATAAAGGAGGCATAGGAGGCACGGAGGTTTGCACCATTGGAGGCGACGGCTGTTCTGATTGAAGCATCATCTCGCTTGTCGTGCGAATCCGTTAAGGACAAGGACCCTTCAGTAGGAATAGTGGTGTGTCTGACGGAGTTATGAACCACCTTATCTTCCAGAGGAGGGGTTTCCCACTTTCGAGTATTTTCTTCCAAAATAAGGGAAACACCGTACCTTAGGTTTCAACAGATATTTTCTTTGGTCTGTGCCTGCCCATTCCTATTCAATAATTTGGTCATGGTGAATAGAGTTTGATAAACACTTTGGAGTGGAGGAGGACACGGACAGGATAGGATAGGACAGGACTGACATCCAGTGCAACCATGGATTGCACCTCCTTGAGCAGTAATGTTCTACATGCCTCAGATAGGACAAAGACTTGGTATCATACAGGGAAGGGATAGGAATCCTCCTCTTTATGCATTTAGTTTTTGTTAACCAGGTAGGTGCACTAGCCAAAAAATTACTATTTTCAGGCACAATCTGGGAGAGTACCTATAAAATCAAGAGACATACATTGCAATTAGTACAGGTAAATTACATATTGGTCAGATCAGACAGTCCTAGAGATAATGCGTACAACCCAGCAATGTAATGTAAGGTGAGAATAAATTACATTGAAATAGCATAAAGTGTAGAGCTGGCAGTCAAATAAAAGATGCATTAGTTTGAGATATATAGCTTAGTGAAAGTCCTATAGTGTGGTGAGCAGACACAATGAGTTAGGAGGGAAACAAAGGTAACAGAGATGGGCAAGGTGAGATTTAAGCAGCAGCTACATTAGCCAAGATGTATAGTATGGAAGGCAAGAGTTTAGCAGCACGGATGGGGAAGGAAACAGAGTGAGAGAGAGAGGAGTAAGGTGGTGGACTGTAATATATGAGAACATGGAGGTAGAAAGTAAGATTAAGTGGGGTCAAAGCAAATGCAGAGGTCCAGGGACAGATGGCAACGTAGCTCCTTTTTGAAGACTGGATGGGAGCTGGCCTACCAAACAGCTAGAGGGAGGAGGGAGGAGGGAGTTCCAGAAGGTAGGGGCAGCATGATTAAAGGCTCCAGGACCTTTTACTGTGACACACCTTGATATGTTTAGTAGAAACTTGTTTACCGAGCATAGTCCGTAGGCAGGTGTCTGGGGTACAAGTAGTGCTGCGAGGGAGGAGGGGGTTTGATTTCAAATTACCAAATCTATAAGGGAGCCTAAGGAGTACTGTCAGCAAGCAGATGGGGACAGCCAGCCTAGGTCACAGTATGGATAGCAGTGGTGCTTGAAAATGGATAGAGGAGGCGTACCAACATATTATTGCATGTAACGTCCCATTTATGAAGAGCAGTTTTATGGGCGTTAGCAAAGGTGGAAACACTATGTCAGGGCAGGGAGAAGGATATCTCTAGCAATGGCCAACTTGGCAGATGGTGTTAACATATGACTTGTCTTATACGCAACTCCTAATTTAGCATTTATAGCTTTGCAGGTGGACTGAATGTGCAAGTTGAAATCAAGGGATTGATCAAGGACTCTCCCAGGCATTTAAATGAAGTGACACAATGCGAGACCCGCCTGAGTCAAGCACCATGAGGGACTACTTGCAAGCCCTGAGTTTGGGGGCATTATCAAATAGCATGGCTTGGGCTTTCTTTGTATTGAGTGCAAGCTTATTTTTATTTAGCCATATCTGCACATTCTTGAAATCTGAGGAGAGGGATGCATTTATGATGCTGATATTGTCTGAGCTCGAGCAGAGGATGAGATCATCAGCATAGAGAATGGCTGAGCTAGAGAGAAGGGCATCATCTACATTATTTATGTAAAGTGAAAACAGAAGGGGTCCCAGGATAGAGCCCTGGGGTACTCCGATGTTAATATTAGTCTCGTCAGAGAGAAATTTATTTATAAGCACATCAGAATTACAACCCTTTGAGTCAGACTCGTTTCCAAAGGCTCCACTTCACGATACAATGAGAAAAATACAGATAGTAATGAAAATTGAGGGAACAGGTAATACATATGATGGAGAACATTGAATTTAGCAACTTGAGTTCTGTTTGACAGATAGCTGTTAAATCAGTCAACCACTGTGGGTGAGAAGTTAAGACTATGAAGAGTGCAGAGAAGCAGGGGATGATCAACAAGATCAAAGGCCTTGGTAAGGTCTATGAACACTGCTCCTGTGAGTGTACCTGAATCCATATTGGAAACTGTATCGGTGGTGAATTTGAGAAGAGCAGTTGAGGTACCGTGACCTTTTCTGAAACCATGCTGAATGTCAAAGAGAAGGTTGTTCTTTGTGAGATAGTCTATGGTTTGGTTTGCAACAAGCTTCACCAGTATTTTGCTTAACACTGAGAGGATGGCTACGGGCCAGTAGTTGGGGATTTCTTGTGGGTCTCCTTTTTTAAAGACAGGTGTTAACTCAAGCAACTTTCCAGAGATCTGGGACAGCACTGAGAGAGACTGTGTGAAAATTTTAGCCAGTGGTGAGGCAATCAAAAGTGCTTCTAGTTTCAGTAGGCGTGGTTCTAGGGTATCTGAGCCACAGATGGTGTTGTCGGATATGGTTTGTAGTAGTCTTAGGACCTCAGACTTTGAGATTGCCTTAAAATAAAAAAGGGGAGTAGTTTGTTTGCAGTAGGCAGAGCAGGATGTAGTGGACTAGAGTATGCAGGAAGTCTGAGAGGCTGAAAGAGGTGAACTGAAAGATAAGGTGTACTGAGACAGATCTGACAACATTCGGTTGAAAGCGCTGGCTACAGTGTTTGAGTCGTTGCAGTGCACACCATTTAGGATCATGTCCCCTGGGCTAGATGACTGAGCAGCACCAAGAAAAGTCTTGATGTGGGTCCAAAAGTTTCTAGAGTTGCCAGTGGAGATAGCGAGTAGTTCCCTGCAGTAGATAATCTTTGCCGTTCTAACCCTTTTTTTTGCAGTCGTTCCAAAGGGCCCTGTAGATACTGTAGTTCTCTGGTAGCCCTGACAGTTTGTACTTCTTTCAGTATTTGTCCTGTGTGTGCAGGTTAGTCAGCAGGTCCTTGTGGAGCCATTTAGTTTTCTTGCCCCTAACTCTCCGGGTAACTTTAACGGCATGTTTATTCTGGACGGCCAGGAATTCATCAAGGAAAATACCTAGGGCTGCTCCAACATCACCTGAGTGATAGGTGCCTGACCAGTTCATACAGGATACATCATGGAGAAATGCTTCAACATCCAGGTTTGCAAAGTTGGCTATGGTGATGTAGCGCGGATGGGGGTAGGGAGCAGTCCCCAGGCTCCAAATGCAGAAGGTTGGGGAATGATCTGTTACAACATCTGACAAGGTATCTGCTGTTTGTACATGATCGAAGCGGTTTACCAGAGCCCAGCCTATGAGGGTGGAGGTTGTTTGAGATGGGGTAGTTCTTGTGGGTTCAGTTAGGATCGGGTGCAGGTTATGGCTTTGTGTAAGTGACAGCAGCATGCTATGAGCTGTTCCCAACCAGTTTAAGTTTAAATCACCTAATAGTATGACCTCGTTGTGCTTTGGCTCGTCCACTCCTCTTCCTCCTCCTTCACAAAAGATTAAGCCCCATATCATTAAGTAGCTTCCTAGGGCCAGGGTTTTCCCCCCCAGGATCCCTGATATTCTCATCTTGACTCTCAGTATGGTCAGGGTTGGTGTCTGCCTACATATCCATATTAGCAGGCCTGTCCTGCTGTGGCACACCTGGACATGCCTGTGTGGGCCCAGTTTGGGGTCAGGTGTGTCCGATAGGATGTCCTGCAGAATACTGGGGTTTAAAAGCTCTCCTAAGAGCAACAAGATATTATGCAATTCTGCTTTGCCACTGCCAGCTGGTACACTAGGAGCACCCCCAGCTTGCAGGTCTGATTTGGGGGGACTGTATGAATTAAATTATTGTACGTTTCCCTTAGTTCCCTTGTTCATTTGTTAGGGTAGTGTGCCACAAATGGATGATGTAAACTGTATTCATTCAAAAACGTAATGTGGTCCTCAAGCCAAAAGAAAGGAAGAAAGTTCAGAGAATTTCTTTCTTATGTGAACTTTAATAATATTCTTTCATTTTTTATGCAGACTGATAATCTTCTTTACATCCATATATTTTCCTTTTCCATTTTAAGCTCTCATATATTTTTCTCAAATAAAGTAATGTTTCAAGACTAATAAGAGATGGGAACAAACTTCAACAGAATTGATGAATTACATACTGAGATTTGTTCCGACCTCTTATTAAATGAGTATAGATGATTTGTTTATTATTAAGAAAAGGAGTTTTGGGGTGAAGACTAATTTTGGTTGTTTGTGTTTATATTAATCCAGTTACAAGAGAAATTATTAGCAGCTCATTTAGTCTGATGAAGGGATGGATGGAGTCTTGAAATGCTACTCCGAGAAAAAAATATATGAGAGCTTAAAAAGGAAAATATATGGATGTAAAGAGGATTGTCACAGTCTGCATAAAAATGAAATTATTATTAAAGTTCACATAAAAAATCATTCGCTCAACTTTCTCCCTTTCATTTGGGTTGAGGACCACATTACTTTTTTGAATTAATACAGGGAACCGTAAGAAACATTCGCTTGAGTAACACAGTGGGGGCAACAGAAACTGAGGAGAGGGTCACACTACCCTTTTGCAGGTCTTACATCTTTTAAAAATGAGAGGGCTTGGATAAGCCATGGTGCCAAGTAAGGCTGCCCTGCAGGTGCCCAAAGTTAGAAACCTGAAGTTTTTTGGTTTTTTTTAATGAAATATAGTGTACCACTGCCACGATCGCCACTTCCAATTGTAGAGAAAAGGAGAAAAAAAACTGAAAAAGATGCACCTCTCAACCCCTAAAGCTTACTGCTATAAAAAGTAAAAAGCATTTGTCAATGCCGGATGTTCACCACTGGTATGATGCCGTCATCTCTGTACCTGGCAGAGAACTGTCCAAAATCACATCTGAACTGCAAGCCAAATTCCAAACACTGGAAATGTGGTTTACGCAGAATAAACTACTACTCAACTATAAAAAAAAAAAAAACAAAGGCATGCTCTTTATGGTGCCGCATAACAAGAAGAAATATAGCCCACTGCTGATACTTAGCCATAAAGGGGATGCAATGGAGCAGGTCTGCACATTTAAATACCTAGGTGTACACCTTGATGATGCCCTCACTTTCTCAACGCATATTGACCAGGCTGTAAAATCAGCAAATAGTAAGCTAGGTTTTCTCTATTGCCACAGGCATCCAATGACACCCGATGCATTGAAACTGGTCACGTGCAGCTCGGTGTTACCAACCATTGATCACGGGCTGATGATCTATGGGGCTAGCTCAAGTACATTGCTAAAAAGGATCAAAACCCTCCTCAATAAGGCCTGTTGATTGGTCCTAGGTGCAGACTATCCGACCCATACATGTGCACTACAAGATGAGACTGGATGGCTCCCCCTCCATCTCAGAGTGCAGTACCAGACCTGACAGCTGGATTAAAAAAAAAAAAAACACAACATCACTGCTTGGGCTTATGCCCGAGTCCACCACAAGTTTCATTTAAAAACAAATGTAACCCCCCCCATGCAAATGGTGGTTCCCAAAAAGTCTTCCTTGTGCTTGCCTAAATGCTCACTGCCAGGCTGATGTCCTGCATTTTAGCTGTTTAAATGTGATTACCAGAGAGTACCTGTATAGCCTCTGTGCACTAAAGAGCTGCCTGAATTGCAGTCATAAGTAAATCAGAGAGGGAGCTCTGCTGAAAGATGTAACTATTTGCTGAAAATAATTTAGAGTGATAATGATAATGTAGTTTGTCTAACCTGCCTTCTTTGCAGCAAGGACTGTTTTGTTCATCTCCACTATCTTGGTCCTGGACTGCCGAATTGGACAAATCAGTACTAGTGGGACCTTAAATGGAGCCAGACTACAGGAGCTGTCTGGGGTCAAAATCTGTAGGAATTGTAGTTTTGGGCTTTTCGTGCCTTTTTGCACCTGAAAGGGGAGCCTTTGTTGTGACGGACAGAGAGATCAGCCAACCGAACCTTCTGGATCTTGGGGGATTTCCCAGACTGCTTGCAATTTTCAGTTAGTTCTGGGCTGAGAAGTAAAGAATTAACAGCTCAAGTTATTTGGGCAAGAGTTCTGTGTAGTTTTGCATGGGAGAACTGTGAAAGGCCTGAGTTGTGGCCTGCATGTCTGCCTGCTGCCCCGAGAGGGAGAGAAGAGAATTATTTCAGATTAAATCCAAGTTTGTGAGAACGAAGTAAGCCACTGATTTTTTAACCAGGCTCATACCTGAAGAAGACCGAAGATTTTGCTGAATGCGTTCAGTCTGTCAGGATTTCCAGCTGCTTTTGAATCCCCAGCTTGTGCAGAGACTTTGCTATTGTGACCGGAGAGCGGTTTGCCTGGTACAGTTGAATTTCCTTACGTGTAAATGTACTGTGAGTTGTTAGTGGTTCGTGATTTGGTTCCCCACTGTGTGAACTGCGTTCTGCTTGCTGGAAACTGTATCCAGCCCAAAATGGACTGGATCCGAATTTGTCTCCATTTGGCTGGGGCCTTGCCACACTGGCCCAGCCAGACTACCCACTGCACAGAGAAAGCCATCAACGAGAGACCTGCTTGGGGATCAGCCCCCTGCTCCAAGCTTGAACAGGAACGACGCCCTCAGTGATTCGTGTGGGCCCTGCTTCTCCTGGCACTCCAGATTAACCACCTGCTGTCTCGATTTTCATCCAGCTTGTGTCCAGTCTTGGGTGTCGTGAGTAATCATCAGGGTAGCTCCCTGCAACAACAGCCTAATCTAAAAGTGTGTCATCTGATTGTCTTCTTGTTTTCCGGATTACAAACAGTGTGTGTTGTGCATGTTTTTTTTTCCCCTTCACAAGGCCCCAATCAGCTACAACGTTCCTGGCTAGCCCACCATTCTCCATCTGGGTACCCACAGTGTGTGACTGTTTATGGACCCCAAATTGCATGCATAACTGTTTGATTGATATAACCTTTAAGCAAATTAACCTGGTTACGCCCCTCCCTTGCCAAGTCCCTTAAATAAATCAGATCCAACTTTTTTTGCATTTACCTTGACTGTGGTTCCAGTCTGTGCAAGAGTACTGTACTGCTGTTATTTGCTGTGTATAACCTTGTTTTACAGGGGGTCCCCAGGGCCATGCCAAAGGAAAGCCCAGGTAGTAAGTGCAAACAGTGTGGGTACTTGTGTGGTGTATCAGGGGTATTGTGAAAGTGATTACTGTGTTTTGTCCCGGCTAGCAGTAGGGAAAGAGAGGGGTTACAGTGTCCTGGAGGGCTGTGCCCAGGTTAGCTTGACCACTACCAACCCGGACCTCCGAGTGGAGGCACCCATTTCAGAACTCAGGCACCTCAAAGGGACACTGTCAGCAGAGTGTGAAAAGTGTGCCTCCTGGCACATACCTAGCACACGTGCTGAATAATGCCCCTATGTACTTAAAACTTAATATTACCTTAATCTGCAATTTTGAGTTAAATACTTTTTTCATCCGGGACGATCAGAAATCAGCTGTGTCCCAGAAGCACATCCAAATTGGAGACGCGGGTTAGGTAGATGCGCAGTCCCAAAGTAAGACTTTTACACAAGGTAGCTGCAAAGCTGCAAGTTATTCCTGTCCAGGATAATACAAGGAAAAGCTGCTGCTATTTAAAACATGAAAATGAGCACTGCAAAGAGTACAATTTAAACTTTTAGTATGAAGCTAAACTCCCACGCATGCACTCAGAGGCATAAAGAAAGATCCTGCGCATGCGCAGGAGCATGCCGTTTGTGTGCATGTGCAGGATCTTAGCTCAGACTACAGGAGCTGTCTGGAGTCAAAAAATGTAGGAATTGTAGTTTTGGACTTTTGGCACCTTTCTGCACCTGAAGGGGGAGCCTTTGTTGTGACTGACAGACAGATCAGCCAACCAAACCTTTTGGATTCTGAGGAAAGTCACAGGCTTGCTGGCAGTTGAGATTAGATATAAGTTGGGAGCTGAAGAAGCAACAGCTTGAGACCGTCAAGCAGCCGTCCGAGTAGTTTCGCACGGGAGAACTATGGAAAGGCAAGAGTTGTGGTCTGCATGTCTGCCTGCTGCCCCTGAGAGGGAGAGAAGAGAATTATTTCAGACCAAATCCAAGTTTGTGTGAACGAAGTAAGCCACTGATTTTTTACCAAGCTCATACCTGAAGAAGACTGAAAATTTTGCTGAATGCGATTGGCCTGTCAGGATTTCCAGCTGCTTTTGAATCCCCGGTTTGTTCAGAGACTTTGCGATCGTGACCAGAGAGCGGTTTGCCTGGTACAGTAGAATTTCCATACATGAAAATGTGCTGTGTATTGAAAGTGGGTTGTGATTTGGTTCCCCACTGTGTGAACTGTGTTCTGCTTGCTGGAATCTTTATCCAGCCTAATCGGACTGAATCTGCGTTCATCTCCATTCGGCCTGGGCCATGCCACGCTGGCCCTGCCAGACTACCCCACTGCACAGAGAAAGCCACCGGTGAGACACCTGCCTGGGAATCAGCCCCCTGCTCCACGCTTGAACAGGAACAATGCATCGGTGAATCGTGTGGGCCCTGATTCTCCTGGCACTCCAGATTAACCACCTACTGTCTCAATTTTCGTCCAGCCTGTGTCCAGTCTTTGGTATCATGAGTAATCATCAGGGTAACTCCCTGCAACAACAGCCTAATCTAAAAGTGCGTCATCTGATTGTCTTGTTGTCTTTTCACGAACTGAGCCCTCCGGCTCCAGATTACAAATAGTGTGTGTTATGCATGTTTTTTTCCATCACAGGGCCCCAACCAGCTGCAACATTCCTGGCTACCCCACCATTCTCCATCTGGGTACTCAGAATGTGAGACCGTTAATGGATCCTGAAGTACATGCTTAACTGTTTGATTGACAGAGCCTTTAAGCAAATTAACCTGATTACGCCCCTCTTTTGTTCAAGTCCCTTAAATAAATCAAAACTCTTTTTGCATTTACGCGGACTGTGGTTCCAGTTTGTGCAAGAGTACTGTACTGCTGTTATATGCTGTGTATAACCTTGTTTTACAGGGGCTCCCCAGGGCCGAGCCAGAGGAAAGCCCTGGTGGTAAGTGCAAACAGTGCGGGTACTTGTGTGGTGAATCAGGGGCATTGTGAAAGTGATTGTGTATTTTTCCAGCCACTAGTAAGGAAGGGGGGGTACAGTGTCCCGGAGGGCTGTGCCCATGTTAGCTTGACTTCTACAAACCCTGACCTCTGGGTGGAGGTACCCGTTCCAGAACTCAGGCCTCTTAACCTGCTACTAGCAAAGCAGGCAGGGGTAGTAGCCCTTGGGATAGTGCCACCTAGGGGTTACACTTGCTTTTAGAAACCCCCATGTTGCGGGGTGGGGGTGAAATGTAAGGAGTGGTGGTGTTTCCACTGCTTTGTTCCTCTCTATTTCTCATTATGGTGAATGTGTTTACTATCCTGCATTAAAACAACAACTACAAGCAAGCAAGTTTCTGGTCTCTCTGTTGAAGTGTGGGTGTAGCCATAGTAACTCTTGGAATTTGCAAAGTGGCCTAGAAGCACCACATTTCCTGGTGCTCACTTTGTTTTGTATTTGTAATGCTGGGTACCCAGGTTTAAATATTGGGATTGAGGGGTTCCACTACAAATTTGGAGAACTGGTACCAGTTGTGGGAAATAATATTGTCATCATCCGATTTTATGCAGTTTAGATAGCCCGGGCTTTGGTCTCCTGTGTTGATTGCTTTCTGATTTAAAAACAGTATCTATACAGCTAGAGGGTTTCACCAGCACAAACCAAAAAACCCTAATGCAATGTAAATACTGTATATACTGCCTGTATAACCGCTATTCCTTTTCCCCATTCCTAAGCCCTAGTCCCCCTGTAAATAAATAATTGTTTGCAGAAAATCGTGTCATGAGCATATTGTTAGGAGCCAGTCAATAATTGTACCAGGTATTCAAATGTGGGGAAATGTTCACTGGGTACTGTGTTGGGATGGCAAATGGTAACAGTGGATGGTACGACATCCCAGGAGGTTGTATCAGGTCAAAGCTAGCCCACGTAAAGCTAAACTCCAGGTGGAGGCACTGTGCAAATGAAATATCTAGGAAAGACCCAGTTTACACCAAGTTAAATCTTGGGAACCCAGGCCCCTCAACCTACATCCTAGGTAGTAGTCAGGGGTTATAACTCTAGGAGTAGTGCTGCAAGGGGTTACACTAGGGATGCTGGGGAGCCTGGTCTCAGGGGTGCCAATAGAAATGTCCAGGCCTGGGACACATCTTCTGGTCTGGGGCCCCCCTCCCATCCCCAAGACGTATAAATGTGTAAATCTGAGCCCCCCTGAGCCACCTGGGCCCTAGACAGTTGTCCTGGCTGTCCTCCCTGTTGGCACACCTGGGTCTCAGTGGTTTGTCTACAAAACAGTCTAAGGCAAGAGTTCACTGGCCAGAAGGGGAGGCAATGGTACATAAGTTTAGGGGAGGCCAGTGTAAAATGACACACATTATTGTAAGTAGTGTCCCACCGATCGAAGGTGGTTTTGTTTGCACCCATGAAAGCCAGGAGGCCATAGGGAAGGCTGGATAGGAGGATATCTTGGGCTATGGATTGCTTGGCAGCAGTCGATAGGCAGTGTCTGACCCTGTAGACCAGGCCCAGTCTGGACTTTACAGATTTGCAGGAAGAGGTGATGTGGAGGGAGAAAATCAAGGGAGAGGATCAGCCATACTCCTAGGTATCTGAAGCTGCTGATTTCCTCAAGTAGTGAACCATCTTTGCAGGTGATGGCAAGTCTTGAGAAGTCGGCATGGAATTTGGGTTTAGAGACAAAGAGCATGGATTGGTTTTCCTACTGTTTAAGAAGAATCTGTTTGCTGTTTTTTTGGATGTCTGGAATTTACTGGCCATTGCAGTACAAGACAAGGTCATCTGTGTAAAGTAGTGAGTTTCAGCCAGGGGAGGTAGCAGGGAGATCATTTATAAGGATAGAAAAGAGGAGTGCACCTACAACAGAGCCATGGGGAACTCCAATAGTTATGGGGGCCAGACTGGAGGAGGCTGAGTGTAGCCTAACTTGTTGTCTTCTGTTTGCTAAATAGTAGGAGAACCAGGAGTTCGCAGGAGGGAAAAACACCAAGTAAGGACAGCCTGTATTTGCGGAGCGAGTGGTTTACAAGGTCAAATGCAAACGTACCAAAGCAAAAAGCCAGCTTGTCAGTGTGATAGGGTGGAATAGGATCTTGTCCAAGTTGTTATGGAGAAAGTGTTTAAATACAAGGATCTGTTCTATTCTCTCCTTTCCCGTCTCTTGTTTGTCTGGTTGCGCAACCAAATTTTCCTGCGAGACCTAGGATTTGATCAACCCGGCAGTCTCGCAATTCTAAAACCAGGAATCCACTAATGATTACTCTTGCAGTGCTCCTTTAAGTCAGCAGTGTCCCAGAGTCAAATGGAATGCCATGCTAATGATGGAATCTTTAGCTCATGCATCCAATTTCAAAACTGCCCAGTGTAACTGCCTACATTCTAACCTCAGATGTCTTCTCTCCGCTGCAAAGTTCAGACGCCCTGGAGATCTTCTCTCAATCAAGAGCGATTCCTTAAGAGCAGTAAACAAAAAAACAAGTATTTTGTTTAATTCTTTCATTACTGCCTAGTATAATTGTTTTTAATGTTTTTTACCTCATAGTTTTAAGTTTTAGATTGGTTTACTGGTTCCTCGTGGTAACCAATCCTTTATTCTCTTGAATTAGAACCTTTTTAAAGGTTTCCGATTGCTATTTTCTTTATTTTTCTTTAATTTTACCACATTTGAACTGGGGTTTTATGGTTTCCTCAGCGGTTTCCGGGTTCTGGCTCCGATCGGAACCACTAGTTTTTGGATTTTATCAGTTGCTGAACCGATTGCTAATCTTGTAGGAACAGACTGAAAATATTTAAATTCTTCTATTTTCTGTCGGTTTCTGGTTCATGTTTTCTTAAAATGTTAGATAAACCCAAAAAGAAAACAGGACCTTATGGCTTTAAAAATTGCTTGAAATGTACAGAGGTGTTTGCCAAGGCTGACAAACATGATTTATATTTGCTCTGCCTTGGTCAGCAGCATTTTTCTGAAAATTGTGACATTTGTAAGTCTGTCCCTGATAAGAGTGGAAAACATAGGGAGAGGCACAAAAGAAAGTTAGAAGAGGGGTCCTAGGGCTGTAACCAGTCCACCTCCTCTAAGACTGTGGCTATTCATTCCAGAGCCTCCAAATCCGCCCCGATATGGGTGAGGGATCTGGCAAGAGAGGCAATGAACTGGCCGACTCACCTGTGCCTGCCAAAAAATTAAAGAAAACAAAGCATACTGAAACCCCAGCTGACATGCCTCAAGGGGAGAGAGAGAGAGTAGCCAAAGCTTTGTTAAATCAAGGAGATAATTTAATAGACTATACTGAATTGAATTACTACTTTTTGGACCTGTGTAAGTAAGTAGTTTTGATTCTGTTTTTGGGATTGTCGTTTCTTAGTTTAATAATAAAAATTTGCCAGGGAGGAACTGTAGCTGGGAGATATTTGCAGTCATTTGTGACTAGACCCGTTACTTAACCTCTGTAAAATAGGTGTCTGAAAGGAGGGAAGGCACTCCCCAGGGTGGAGGGTCAGAGTTGTAGTTGATTATTTCTGGAGGACACAGGTTTAATCCCATCCACCCTGCACCTCTCCCTACCCACACCAAGTGCATAACTTCCTTTATAGCAGGGGTTCTGACATCACTTCCCCAAAACTGCACAAATGATCCAAGCGAGGGTCCACCACACTGCGGAGGTCGCGAGGGACAGAGCAGATGCCCTCACCCTCCCCAACCCCCCCGAGACACTGAACAGCCCACTGCACAAAGGATCCAAGCGAGGGTCCACCACACCGTGGAGGTCGCGAGGGCCAGGCAGACACTCTCCCCAACCCCCTGAGACACTGAACAGCCCACTGCACAAAGTAGAGAAGAAGCCAGAAGGGGAAGGAAGGAAGCATTCAATTCAGTGCTTTAGAGTAACTGGTAATTTCCTTTTCTTTTAAACTTAGATTGTGGGCTTTTAGTGACACTATACTTTCTTTGTTGTCTTTACTTATAATTGTTTTTGGGCTGTTGAAAATTTAAAACATAGTGGTGGTGTAAATCTGTGCTGTCTTTAATTGCTGCAAATTTTATCTTGGCTTGTCTGACTGCCCAGTAGTTGGGTGAAGGGTGTTAATTGTCTGGACTCTGACCTCAGCTCCGTGATAACTGGAGGTGGGGATTACTCTGAGTTGAAGAAGCAAGCAGAGTTTTATTTTCTCAGAAGAAGCCAGAAGGGGAAGGAATGAAACATATTCAATTCAGTGCTTTAGAGTAACTGGTAATTGCTATTTTTCTTTTAAACTTAGATTGTGGGCTTTTAGTGACACTATACTTTCTTTGTTGTTTACTTAAAATTGTTTTTGGGCTGTTGAAAATTTAAAACATAGTGGTGGTGTAATTCTGTGCTGTCTTTAATTGCTGCAAATGTTCGCCCCTCCCCTTCCCCCAACTCTTAATTATATGCCCTGTTAAATCTGATTAACAGGAGCTAAACACAGGGTATAGTAAGGGGTGTGAAGTAGGAGGGGCATAAGGGGGAAGAAGCCCACCCTCAGCACAACAAGTGTTTTGACTCATTTATTTATTTATTGGTTTCATTGTTTCTTTCTTTTTTAAAGAAAATTATCTGAGGATCAGTGGCAGGATTTTTAGGACAGTAAATTAATAAAAAAGGGAACTAGGAGAGCTTCAGTAGCAGACAAGTAGTGGAATTGCAGTATAATGTGGGGAGTGGAGCAATGCAATGGCTGTGGGGCAGCCATATTCAGGCAGACCTTCTGGACACGGAGGTGCTGCCCTATCTGCATGCATCTCTCTGGACTGTGGGATGAGGTAGCCAGACTCAGAGCGGAAGTAAACTGGGTCAGGAGTACCATCACCCCTATCCAGGGACCACCCAGTCCAATGCAACTGCCTCAAAGAATGCAGAGAACGAGGAGCACTTGGATGACAGTGGGCTCAGGGAGGGTTAGAGTGGTCAGGCAGAGGCACATCCCAGATCCTATTCCACTCAAGAACTCATATGCCACACTGGCAAATGAGGACAACCAAATAGAGGTACCCAGAGAAGTGGAAGGAAAGGATGTGGAGGTTAGCCAAGGAGGTGACCTCAGCGGGAAAGCAGTGGACCCCAGAGGAGGAGGAAGTGAATCCTGGTGGGGGACTCCATCATAAGAGGGATCCAGCTAGAAATACAGGGGGAGGACAGGAGGTGAGGTGCCTCACCAGGTGCCACGGCATGGAGGGATGAAAGGAAGATCCTGGGGATCACTGGGAAGGCAAGATGGGAGGGTGAGCTGGATGTCATTATCCACCTAGGTACTAATGACCTGGCAAATGGGGAGCCAAAGGAAGTTCAGGAAGAGTTTAGGAAACTGGGAGGGGTCTCAAGCAAGTGAGCTACTTCTGTCACTTTCTAGAAGTACTACCTGTGAGAGGCAAGGAGAGCATAGAGTGCATGCACCAGGAACTTTAACTCATGGTTGAAGAACTGGTGCTGTGAGGAAGGGTTTGGATTCATTGGTGACTGGGGACCCACCTGGAGAGATGGAGGTTTGTCTAGCCTGACGGCCTGCATCCATCCTGAGGGGAATCCAAGCACTCAATGATAAGTTTAAATGCTACATTGACAAGCATTTAAACTAGCATAGGGGGGTGGCAGTCAGCAAGGAGGGTATCTACTCTCACCCCCACAGCTAGCAGTGAACCAGTGAACCAGAGGAGGGCTATCTCTGCAAAGCAGTGTGCAAAAGATGGAGATTAGTGCCCAAGAGGTGGATAAGCAGAAAAGGGCAAAATTCAGCAGAAGGGCAGACAGCAAGGAGAACCAGGATAAATGACAACCAAGGAAGGGGCTGGAGTAGAACAGTGAAACAGTCTAGGGAGGTCAAATCATGGAGAGCATGTGTGCAAATGCCAGAGCCTTAGCAACAAGATGGAAGATCTGGAAGCTGTCATGGTGCAGTCAGACCTGGACATTGTGGCCATCACTGAAACCTGGTGTAATTATAACCACGACTGGGAGATGGCCATACCTGGCTACAACATATTCAGAAGAGACAGAGCAGGCAGGAAGGAGGAGGAGTGGCACTCATGTGAAAATTACATAAGGGCCACAGAGATCCAGGAGGAACAAAATGGGGAGAGATACTGTGGGTTAAGCTGGAAAGGAAAATGGGGACAGCCATCCGCACAGGTGTGGTCTATAGACCACCAGCCCAGGAGGAAGAAACAGATAGGGAGCTGATGCTAGCCATCCAAAGGATGGCAGACAAGGGTGAGGTAGTACTGGTTGGAGACTTCAATATTCCAGACGTGGATTGAAGCATCCCAGCAGCAGCATCAACTAGGAGCAGATTTATCCTGGACTCCCTTCAGGGTGCCTTCCTCAAGCAACTGGTCATGGAACCAACTCGGCAGAAGGCAATACTGGACCTTGTGCTCACAAACAGGGACAGTGTGATGGGGGTACAGTGGGGAGCACCTGGGAAACAGTGACTCACCAGTCATTGTGGTTTGAAATCACAGAAAGAGCAGAACCAAACCACACAAAAACACGTATCCTGGATTTTAGGGGGGCAGACTTTGGGAAAATGGGGAGATACTTGAAAGAGGCATTAAGGGGAATGGGACAGGAATCAGGGGTTGAGGAACAGTGGGCAGTATTTAAAATGGGGATTACAAGAACAACAGAATTATGTATTAAGCAGGTTAGCAAGAGGAAACGGAAGAGGAGACCATTATGGTTTTCCAAAGAGGTAGCAAAGAAAGTGAAAGCCAAAAAGATTGCATTCAGGCAATACAAAAAGACACAGGCAGAAGGGGATAGGGAGAAGTACCAGGAGAAGCAAAGGGAGGCAGGGAGGTCAGTAAGGGAAGCCAAAGCTCAGACAGAAGAACACATTGCAAAATCAGTGGGTAGAGGGGACAAAACCTTTTACAGGTACATAAGAAAAAGAAAGACAAAGGGAGGGATAGTGAGACTGAAGGGGAGGATGGGGCCAACGTGGAGGATGACAGTAAAGCTGACATACTGAACAGGTATTTCTGCTCAGTCTTTACTGAGGAAGAGGAGGGTAATGGGTCTGAAGGGAGTACAAGGGTGAGAATGGTGCAGAATGGACACAAGTCCCTTTACACGAGAAAGGGTCCTGAAGGAACTGGAAGTAATAAGAGTTGATAAAGCAATGGGGCCAGATGGGGTGCACCCAGGTCCTTAAAGAACTAAGAGAGGTGGTGGCTGAACCTCTGGCTATCCTGTTTAGCCGATCACTGGAAACAGGGAGGTACCCAAAGACTGGAGGACAGCAGATGTAGTCCCCTTATACAAAAGTGGGAACAAAGAGGAAGCAGGGAACTACAGACCAGTCAGCCTCACCTCGTAGTGGGGAAGATCATGAAGCACTACTGAAGGAGAGATTGGTGGAACATCTGGTTGTCAATGGACTACAGGACCCAAGGCAGCATGGTTTCACCAGGGGAGGTCATGTCAGACCAACCTGCTGAATTTTTGACTGGGTGACTAGGGAGGTGGATCAGGGAGGCAGTGGACATGGCCTATCTGGACTTCAGCAAGGCCTTTGACACTGTGCCACATAGAAGACTATTACACAAACTGGGGAATATGGGTGTGGGCAGGACAGTAGTGTGGTGGGTAGGTAACTGGCTGGGTGGCAGGACACAGAGGGTGGTGGTAAATGGCTGTGTCTCCACAGAGGGAAGAGTGACCAGTGGGGTACCACAGGGATCAGTGCTGGGACCGGTCCTATTCAACATCTTCATCAGTGACATGGCGCAGGAACTAGAAGGCAGAATTTCACTGTTCGCTGATGACACAAAGCTCTGTAACACAGTAGACACACCAGAGGGTGTAGACAGAATGAGAACCGACCTGCAGAAACTTGAAGAATGGTCAGGGGTTTGGCAGTTGAAATTCAAAGCAAAGAAGTGCAAGATAATGCATATGGGGCACAAAAACCCTGGCACAATATATCAGTTGAGGGGTGAGGATATTGCATGCACCAAGCAGGAAAGGGATCTTGGGGTTATCATCTCTGATGACCTCAAGGTAGGGAAACAGTGTGACAAGGCAGCAGGTAAAGCAAATAGGATGCTGGGATGTATAGGCAGGGGCATCACCAGCAGGAAAAGGGAGGTCATAATTCTGCTATACAAGACGCTAGTGAGGCCCCACCTGGAGTACAGTGTACAGTTCTGGAGACCATACCTACGTAAGGACAGACAGTGTAGAGAGAGGTTCAGAGGAGGGCAACAAAGATGGTGC
This sequence comes from Neoceratodus forsteri, assembly GCA_016271365.2. Taxonomy (NCBI): domain Eukaryota; kingdom Metazoa; phylum Chordata; order Ceratodontiformes; family Ceratodontidae; genus Neoceratodus; species Neoceratodus forsteri. Next base: position 1,565,538,625 of record CM028130.1, on the reverse strand, counting down.
ATGGATTGCATCACAAGTCCTATGAAGACAGGTTGAAGGAACTGAACATGTACTCCTGGAGGAGAGGAGGGAGAGGGGATATGATAGAGACATACAAGTATCTTACAGGGAGGAACAGGTGCAGGAAAACACTATTTTAAGTGAAAAAGATGTTCCAGGACTAGAGGGCATGGGATGAAGTTGGAGGAGGACGATTCAGAGGAAACATGAGAAAGAATTTCTTCACAGAGCGGGTGGACAAGTGGAACACCCTGCCAGAGGAAGTGGTGGGGGCTGAAACAATCACGAGATTTAAGAATGCATGGGATAGACATAAAGGAATTCTGGAGGTCAGGGGTAAGGGGCAACAGACTTCTAGGAAAACAAACAACTTACAAGCTCAAATGGGCAGACTGGGTGGGCCAGAGGCCCTTATCTGCTGACACTGCCTATGTATCTATGATCCATGCGAGGTTCCACCACACCACGGAGATCACAAGGGCCAGAGCAGATGCCTCCTCCCGCGAGACACTGAACAGGTACGGAATATGGGAACCAGAGCGCGCATGGCAAGCCACAGAATTGTGGTGCAGTAAAGACTCTGTGTTGTTTGGCGCCCTTTTACTTTTTAAATTAACGTTCACCCAACAGTGGAGATAGTCTCTCAATCCCAAAAACTCTTCTGTTACTAGCTGTGCCTGAATGCAAGTATGCAAGTGCTTTAAGGGAAAAGAAAAGGATAAAATATAGCCGGATTTGCTTTAAGGGAAAAATCTAATAGAGCCTTATTGTTTGAGAATTAACCGTGCCTACAAGACCTCTAAAAAAGGAACTGATTTAGCTTTATTTCCTGAATTTTAGCATTCTGTACCTTAAAGTTAACTGTGCTTACAAGACCTGTAAAATAATTGATTTAGCTGTATTACTGAAACTTGAATGATTACTAAAGTGAATCTCACAGTGCTAAGGAGACGTAGCTTCAGACTGTGTAACTCCTCCCCTACAACAGGGTACAAATAACTGTTACCTGCTTCTCCACAGCCCACTGCACAAAGGATCCAAGCGAGGGTCCACCACACCGCGGAGATCACGAGGATCAGAGCAGACGCCCCCCCCCCCGAGACACTGAACAGGTACAGGAATACGGGAACCAGAGCACCGGCATGGCAAGCCACAGAACTGTAGCGCAGTAAAGACTCAGTAGGGCCTCTGCTGACGCATAGCGCCAGCTCCCCACCACCCCACCACCTCCACCACCACCCTTGGCCAACAAGTTCTATATAGGGTTGGATACAGACCAATAGGGAGGAGAGAGATTCAGAACCAAATCAGCCCACTTTACCATTAGCAGCCTATAACAACTCACCACCAGAGGCAGCATTATACTACATTTCCAAACACTGTTTTCCCCTTACTTTACTTTATATACCAAGACCCCGGTTCCTGTTCCTTCTCTCTCTCTCACTCTCTCTCCCTCCTACACTTGCAAAATAGCTTCCCCCCTGTACCACACCATCTACTCCCATCGGCCTTCCAACTCCCACCCCATTAATCAGACCACGGGCACAGAAATGCTAACCTTACTCCTCACCTCTCTCTTCCTCCTCCAGGGATTCCCCTGTCCCTTGTCCGTAACCTACCCCTATGGCACCCCTACGACACTCCCCCCACTACCACCCACTCTACCTGTCACTGGTACCCCTCTTTACCCCCCTCTCGCCCATGACCTACCCCTATGGCACCGCTGTGATGCATCACCGGCTTCCACCCACCCTACCTGTCACAGTAACTCCGCTTCACCCACCTCCCTCTCACCACCCACCTTTCTCCTCGCAACACTTCCTCCCATGTCCTACTGCATTCCTCTCCTACCCTAACCTTGTCTCTCTGGCCGTCCCATGCACAAGCAGTACCCCAGCAAAAAAGCAACATGCCAACATCAGCAAACTAAGAATACTAGCCATCCTCAGAATCTTTGCAATCCTACTCTTTATGTCAGGCAATACTCACCCTAACCCAGGCCCCATCTCAGTCAGTCCTGACACCCCATGCAATGGGCTAAATGAAAAAATTACTCACCTTAGTAATTATGTTTCTTCTAGTGGAGTCTTGCTGTATTCTGACAATTGCAGTTAGCTCCAGCCTTTCAACTGCCCCGGAGATCATAGGGTTAACTTTTCTATGCAAGGCATAGAATGTTCATCTCGAGCTCAGTTGAAGCCTCTGCCTGTTATTCGAACTGCAACCGTATGATCTTTACGAGCAAAAACTCACTAGGTGTTGTGTGTGGAAACTGTAAAATTTTTAAATAGCCAACTGACAGAAATATAATGTTTTTGGTTCTCAAAGGAAGACTCAAGTCAGGAAACCCAAAAACAAAAACCAATCAAATGAAACAACATTCCACCCAAAGAAAAAAAAGAGGGTGTAAAAGAGGGGGCACCTCTAGGGTGCCAACACTGCGCCAGCCCACCCACATCCCAAAATCTAGGTTCTGAGAGGGGAGGCAGGGGGAGGTCAGAATACAGCAAGACTCCACTAGAAGAAACATAATTACTAAGGTGAGTAATTTTTTCTTCAAACAACATGAAGTCTTGCTGTATTCTGACAATTGCAGACTACCAAGCAGTACCTCCATGGAGGAGGGACAGAACCTACTTTGGGAATAGGCTCTGAAGTACTGCTGTGTCACACCGAGCATCACTCCTAGCCTGGATATCCAGAGAGTAATGCTTGGTAAAAGTATGGACTGTTTTCCAGGTGGCTGCTTGACAAATTTCTAAGAGAGGGATATCCCTGGCAGCAGGCAGGGAAGCAGCTGTACCTCTTGTGGAATGAGCCCTCAGGCCTGAGGGTGGAGTTCTACCCAGTTTTTCATAGCAGAACTGTATACAAGAAACAATCCACCTGGCAACAGATCTCTTGGTGGCAGGTTTGCCCTTCCCAACTTCTCCATAAGTGAGGAACAACTGGAGGGATTCAAACCTATGACCCTTGGTACGCTCTTTGTAGTAGCTAAGGGCTCTTAACATCCAAACTGTGTAGCTCCTCTCTCCCGAGGAATAATGATCAGTGAAGAAAACAGGGAGAGAAACAGACTGATTGAGGTGGAAATCTGAAACCACTTTAGGCAAGAACTTTCTGTTAGTTCTAAGGACCCTTTATCTGTGAAAAGATGAAATCAGATTTCCCCGACAAGGCTTGCAATTCACTGATACGTCTGGCAGAAGTAATGGCTACCAAAAACACAGTTTTCCAAGTCAAGAACTTTAGCTCTGCTGAGGACAAAGGCTCAAAAGGGGGTTGCACGAGCTGAGCAATGCAAACATTAAGATCCCAAGCAGGAGCAGGATCCCTAAAGGGGAGATTGGTGTGAAGCAATCCCTTGAAAAACTTACAGAATACAGGATGGGATGACAGAGAGGAAGACTTGCCTACAGACAGGAAAGCAGAAACAGCTGCCAAGTGCACCTTGAGAGTAGCTGGTCTGAGACCTAAGCCATTAAGATGGACCACATAATCCAGAACCGTAGGCAATTCAGCAGAGTCTGAAGAAATATTCCTCTTAGAACACCAAATGCTGAATCTTTTCCATTTGGAGTTGTATGTCTTTCTGGTGGAAGGCTTTCAAGAAGCCTTAAGGATATCCAGAACCCCTTGGGAAAGATGCAGATCTGCAAACTCTTAACTCTTCAAGAGCCAAGCCTTGAGATTGAGAGACTAAAGACTGGGGTACCAAATCCTCCCCTGAGAGGATGTTAACAGGTTGTAATTCCTGGGAAGAGACAGGGGAAGATGGACTGCTAGGGACAGCAACAATGGATACCATGGCTGCCTGGCCCAGTCTGTAGCAATCGGAATCACTTTGCATGGTTGTTACCTTATCTTGACAAGCACTTTGAACAGGAGAGGGAAGGGGGGAAAAGCATACAGAAATTTCCCTTCCCAGTTCAAGATCAGAGCATCCGGGGGACTGAGCCCAAGACTGGAGGTCTGCAACAAAAGAGAGGAAGTTGGTGATTGTCTGGGGCTGCAAAAAGATCCATCTCTGGAGTGCCCCATCTTGAGAAAATCACTTTCAACACCAGAGGATCTAGGGCCCATTCGTGATGGCCCTGGGATATTCTGCTCAGGGCATCTGCTATGACATTGTCCTTCCCCTGGTAGGTGAACTGCTATCAGAGAGGTTTGCAGAGAATGGGCCAGGGACCGCAACTTCATTGCTTTTGTGCACAAGGCCATAGACAGAGTGCCTCCTTGCTTGTTGATGTACCACATGGTGGTGGTGTTGTCTGTTCTGACCTGAACCACCTTGTTCTGAACAGATTTGGAAAAAGTTTGCAGTGCCAGAAACACTGCTCCGAGTTCCAAGACACTGATGTGAAGCAGAGATTCCTGAGGCGACCACAGTCCCTGGGTGGTAATTTCCCCCCCCCAATGGGCTCCCCAGCCCAGCAGGGAAGCATCTGTGGTGAGGACCACTGAATGAGACTGAGTGACAAATGGAACCCCTTGCCTCAAATTGCCCTGGTCCTGCCACCATTGCAGGGCTTGGATCAGAGTTCAAGTCACTGGAATTAGTTTGGTAAGGGAATCCTTTCTTTGGGACCAAAAAGCTCTTAAGTGGAACTGAATGTCCCTCATTTGGAATCTTGCGCCTTGGACCACTGCTGCAGAAGCTGCCATGTGGGCCAGTAGCTGAAGAAAATGCCTTGCTGGTCGAAACACCTGAAGGGTGAATGAAGAGGCCAGTTCCATGAGGGTCCTTGCCCTTTCCAGGGGCAGGAAGGCTCTTGCTTTTACCGTATCCAGCTCTGCCCCTATGAAGGTGAGGAGCTGCACCGCGGTTCGAGAACCGACTTTGGTAGGTTGAGAAGAAATCCTAAAGAAGTGAGCACTTGCTGGGTCACTTGCAGGTGTGACTTGACTTGGTCTGGAGACTGGCCCACTATGAGCCAGTCGTCCAAGTATGGAATAATGGAACTCTTTTGTCTTCTTAGGAAGGCAACAACTACTGCCAGGCACTTTGTGAAGACCCTTGGGGCTGATGTTAGGCCAAAAGGCATTGCTCTGAACTGATAGTGGCCTGAGGGCAACTTGAACCTGAGGTACTTTCTATGTGAGCACCTGAGGGGAATGTGAAAGTAGGCATCTTTGAGGTCCAGGGAGGCTAGCCAGTCCCCTGGCCTTAGAGAGGGAAGGATAATTCCCAGAGTTAACATCTTGAACTTTGGCTTTAAAAGATGTTTGTTCAGGTATCTTAGGTCCAGGATGGGTTGCCACTCCTGTCTTTTTGGGGGTTAGGAAGTACCTGCAGTACAATCCTTTGCCCCACTGTAGTGTAGGTACTCTCTATATAGCTCAGAGCTAGGAGAGAAGAAATCTCTGCCTCTAGGGCAAGGGTTTCTGGGAGATTTGCAGGTGGAAAAGATCTGGCTCTCAGCTTGGGAAATTTTTTGAAGCCGAGAACCAGTCCCTGGCTTACTACTTCCAGGACCCATTTGTCTGATGTAAGAGACATCCAGTCCTGGACAAAGTAAGCCAGCCTGCCCCCTACCGGGATAGGAGAATCGACCCAGGCAGACCCATCAGGGTGTCTGCTTGGCAGGGGCTATAGGATGAGGGGTGGATGCAGGCCTGCTCATTCCCCTTCTGCCTCTCCCTCTGAAGAACCCCCTCTGTGAAAAAGAAGAAGAGGCCTGTGCTTGGTAAAAAGGCCTTTGGAAAGGCCTGCCCCTGCCCCTGGACTGCTGCCTTTGAGGAGCTGCTTGCCTTTCCTTGGCCTGAGCACTCCTGTAAGTGGTCCTGTATTCATCCATTTTCTTCATGTAATTCTCTGTCTGCTCCCTAAACAGAGAATTACCCACTACAGGAAAATCCATAGCCTTAGCCTGGGTATCTTGTGAGAGGCTAGTACATCTGAGCCAAGCCATTCTCCGAAGAGCCACAGATGTAACCATGACTCTTGATGATACATCATTACAGTCTACAGCAGCATGAAACTGAACTTTCGATGCCTCAATTCCATCCGCAGCCACCTCCTTCAGCTCCTTGGCAAGCTGGGGGGCCTGTTTAGCCAGTGCCAGTACAGTGTCCCACCTGGACTTCTGGTACCTGGCTGCATAGGCCATATAATTAGCCTGCCTGAGTCCCAAGGATGATGCCATGTACTGTTTCTTTGCCATGGCATCAATCTTCCTGGAGTCCTTGTCTGGGGGTGTGTGATGCCAAGGAAATGCTTGCTTTATCACAGGCAGCAGCCTCTACAACCCCAACATGGGTGCACTGCTGATAAAGGAACTCCGTATCTGAGCCTGAAAGAGTATACCTCTTGTCCATTCTTCTGTCCACAGGAGGTATGGAAGTGGGAGACTTAAGAATTTTTTGTGCCTGTTTCCCAAAAGATTTGTGGAGGGGAATAGACAGTCTCTTGGACTCTGGGATGTCCATCATCTCCACATAGTCAGGCTCTTCCTGATCCTCCACTGCCTCCTCCACAGGAAGCTGGAGGGTATCAGCCACCTTTCTGTAAAACATGTAGTGTGAAGGGGACTCAGAAAGCCTAGGAGGAGAAACACCTAAAGGTCTGTCTGGGGAGATGTCCGGGTCAATAGGCACATCCAGAATTTCACCATCACCATGATCATCTTCTAACTCTCCTTCCTCCTCAAACTCCGGTTCATAAAATTCTTCCAGGGTATAATCCGGAACCGGGGGAACCGACCGAACCAAGCCCCTGCCAAAAGATGCCGGTTCAGTCGGAACCGATCAAAGCGATTCCACAAAACGAATCGCTTTGGCTATTTCATCGGCGGTCGGAGTATGGGATTCTGGATCCGAACCGGTCGACTTGTCTTTTTGCTTTTTGTTGGAACAGATTCCTCGGAATCTGCTCTCCTTTTGCCCGAAGAAGTACCACCCTGGTCAGAGGGCACTCCTTCTGGTTCGGTCAGAACCGAACTGGGCTGGCCATCCGGGTCAGCGGACTTCTCAGCCTCCCTTTCCCTCAGTCTATCTAATCTCTTTTCCAGGGTAGATTTGGGAAAATTTTTGCAAATTTGGCAGTCTGAATCGAGGTGGTCAAACCTGAGACAATAAACACAGGTGGTGTGGGGATCAGCCTTAGCAAAGACCTCCCCACACACACTGCAGTGTTGAAACCCAGTGGGCCCGTTTTTTTTCTTGGGTTTCTCAGACATGGCCAACCTAACCAAACTTACCCTTTTTCCGGCAATCCGCCAGGCAAGACTCCCCTATCTGTTCCTGACCGTGTCACGGGTCTTGGAAAAAACTGTACTAAAACCTTTTTTTTTTTTTTTTTTTTTTAAGAACCGATATGGACCGGTAACCACACACTAAAGTACAAATTTTACCTCAAAATGATCGGTTCAGCCGAACCAATCCACAGCTTTACAAGTTCCACACAGAAAACAGAACAAAACCTATTTAGTACTCACGGTACCACAGACAGAGACTTGAACCAACTATGCGGAAACAACAATTTCGGAAGAAAAAGAGACTGAAAACCGACACTTCAACCGACTTTGAACCGAGCAACAGGAGAAATCTCCGGAGCGACTGTTCAGTGAGGTGGAATAAAGAATCTGACGGTTGCAGTTTGAATAACAGGCAGAGGCTTCAACCGAACTTGAGATGAACATTCTATGCCATGCATAGAAAAGTTAACCCTATGTTCTCCAGGGCAGTTGAAAGGCTGGAGCTAAATGCAATTATCAGAATACAGCAAGACTTCATGTTGTTTGAAATAGCCGCAATGAATATCTGCAGCCTACCCAAAAAAACTAGCTCAGCTACAATGCTGGGCTCAGCAAACATCAGCCAGATGTGCTAGCACTCACTGAGACCTGGCTGTCAAAGAAAGTCCCAGACTCCTCCATAGCACTCCCAGGCCTCACCACGTATAGAGCTGATAGATGTGGCAAACGGGGGGATTGGGGGGGGGGGTGCCTTTTATGTCAGAGAGACTCTGATATGCCAAAGCCAACCAACTCCCTCACTGACCCACGGGGCACAGGCTCTGACAATAAATCTTACTCCAGACCCCACAAGAGCCCCTATAACCATTACAGTGCTGTACATCCCACCACGACACCAAGCCTCAGCTTGTCAAGCCTAGCTGACTATATCTCCAGCTACCCACCCAAAACTGAGCACATTATTGTCGGGGACTTTAATGTGAATTGGTTATACAGCTTGACTGCTGCTATAGAAGACACCCTCTCAGCACTAGACCTAACCCAATTAGTTAACCAACCAACCAGGGTCAATCCCAGAAATCATTCCAGCACCCTAATCGACCTCCTACTCACCAATTGACCCGATAGAATCACAAACCTAAAAGTACTCCCAGACTCATTAAGCGATCACTAACCAATCCTCTTCATCTGGTCTTGTCAGCGGCAACCACCCCAACCTTGCGGTTTCATCCGACAACATCTCCTACCTGGTGGACTCACCAAACTAAGGAAATATCTTACCCAGTGTGATTGGTCTCTCATCAAACGCGCTCCTACTATAGATGTAGCCCTTGACTACTGCACCCGCAAATTCAGCGCTGCCTGTGATACTTTTGCCCCACTCACTAAGGTTCAAACCAAAAAAATAAATGTGCCCTGGGTAATGCCAGCACTGCTCCAGCAACTAAAAAACAAAGAGGACCTCTGGTACAAAGCAGAGTTGCCTCTGGTGTGGATGCTGACAGACTGGCCTATAAGACGGCCCGCAACAAGTGTACCTGGGCTGTTAGAATGGCAAAATCCAGCTATTACAAGTCCACCCTAGCCTCATCCTGGGGGAATGCTAGGCTAATCTGAGACAACTTAAAGGAACTGAATGGAAAGTCCAGGATACCCCCCCCCCAATTAAATGTAACCAGCTGTATTACCTCACATCCACTCACCATCGCTGACGGTCTAAATCCAGCCTTCTCGGATCTAAGCGCAGTTTTGCCTTCCAACTTCTTCGACTCCACCCCTAAAACCCCAGAACCCAGCAATGCCTAACCCCACCCACTTCTACCTCAGAGATGTTTCTACGAATGAAGCAAGTTCTTACCTTAAAAAAGCCCTAGGGGGCTCAAACTATTGCAAAGACTCATTTGACATGAAAATCCTTAATATGGTACTTGACTCGGTGCTCTCCCCCCCGAATGACTTCCTTAACCTCTCCCTATGTCTAGGGCAATTCCCAAACGACTGGAAGGTGGCCACCGTCACACCTATACTAAAGGGTGGGGACCCCACATTACCGAACAACTGCAGGCCTATCTCTGTACTCCCTCTCCTCTCGAAAGCACTGGAAAAAAAATTGTTGCCACCCAACTCACAGACTACTTAACTATGAACAACGTCCTATGTAGGGAACAACATGGTTTTAGAGCCCGGCACAGCATAACCACTGCCCTCACAATTCTCCAACTCACTGCACAATGCACTAGATAAAAAGCTGCTTACAGGAGCAGTCTTCATTGACCTGTCGGAAACGTTCGACACAGTCTCCCACACCCTGCTCCTAAATACTCGTCGCCGCTCCAGCCTGTCCCCCGGACCAGTCACTTGGTTCACAAGTTACCTCACAGATAGGTCCTAATGTGTGAAGATGCACAACGCCCTCTCACTCACTCACTCTACCAGTCCGCTCAAGGGTATCCCAAGGCTCCATCCTTGGCCCACTGCTATTCAGCATCTTCCTGAATTCCCTGCCTAAATCCTGTCCATGCAACCTTCTGCTATATGCAGATGATGTGGTAATGTATGCCTCCCACTCGGATCCCACTATCCTGCAGTCTTCCCTACAACTTGCCTTCAATCAAGTTGAAAACTGGTTCACTGACCACAGATTTGTGATCAATGTAAAAAAGACTAAATCTATGCTCTTTACACACCGGCAGAGCAAGATACACAAGGCCCAGCTAACAATCTTCTCCAAAGCCCTCCTCCCGCTTGAACAGGTCTACACATATAAATACCTGGGCATTACCTTTGCTCCTAACCTATCATTCCACCCACATATTACTAATCTCTCCTCTGCCATAAATTTACGCACAGGACTGCTGTTTCGACAAAGCCTGCCTACCTCCAGAGGCCCTAAATATTGCAATTACCTCCTCTATTCTCTCCCTCGTAGACTATGTACTAGCCGTCTACTCAGCCACTAACCGCATGGCACTAGATAAAATACATCAATCCATTAATAAAGCCTGTAGGCTCCTCGCTGCAGTGGGTAGGCATACCAATAGCTGCACCCTGTATGACCGAACAAAAATCCTCGCCCTGGACGAAAGAGTGCATTACCAAACATGTCTCCTTGCTAAGAAAATCCATCTAGGCCTCACTCCCACTGGTGTCTCAGCCTCCCTCTGCATGGCACATACCTCTACAAACACCCGTGCAGCGGATACATTAATATGGACTGTTCCCAGGGTCAACACCACCCTACCACAACGGTCCTTTTCCTACAGAACACCGTCCTGGTACAATGCTCTCCCCCAGGCCATCACCTCTATCCCCAGGCTAGGCCCCTTCAAAACAACCCTCAAAAAACACAATCTCTGCCCGTCACTGTCATTGCTCCCACTAGAACTGGTACCTGCCTATGGGCAGCACGATAATGGGATAATATGCACTTATACTGTTACTGTGAACTATTGACATTATTGGTAACCAACTGCTCGCACCTCCTGCTAACGCATATGCTACGCCATATTCTGTATAGACCGTTCGCTGACATTCACTAGCTCCTGACAGGACTTGCTTAGCTACCCAACTGTATAGGATTAGCAACTCCACATTCCTTGCTGTTTGCCTGGTCTCCTACACTCACTGTAATTTGTATACTGCCTACTACCTGTCACACATTGTTAACCCTGTTATCTCTTACCCGCCCCACTGTAATTTTGTATATATGTCTACCTCCTTCTATGTTGTGTACCATGACGAGGAGCCTTTGGAAATGAGTCCGTGACTCAAAGGTTGTAATCTCATACTCTCAATAAATAAATAAATAAAATAAACTGCTAGCAGCATACACCTGTTCATATCCTTAAAGGCACAGCACATTGAATAGGGGGTAGAGACAGTCACAAACTTGCACACACTAAAACAAGAAAAGAAAAAAAAAAAAAAGCATCTGTAACAGGAAGGGACACAGACATGTGGGGAGTGGTGCAATGCACTGGCTGTGGAGCAGCAGTCTTCTGGGAGACAATTCTGGAGACTGCCTTGTTGCCCTATTTGCAGGCACCTCTCTGGTCTATGGGAAGAGGTTGTTAGTCTCCATGCTTACCTGAAAAGGATTTGAGAAATCTGCTCTCCTGCCCAGGGACCACCCAGGCCACCGCCACTACCTCAGAGATTGCCAAGAAAGAGGAGTGGTTGGACCACGGTGGGCTCAGGGAGGGTGAGGGTGGTAGAACAGAGGCACATCCCTCCAGTTGTGCCTCTCCACAATTCACTTGCCACTCTGGCGCAGCATGGTTCCTCTATGGAGGCACCTGCAGTGGAGACCAAGGAGGATGCCAGGAACCTCCACAATGGAGACCCACAAGAGGGTGGCACAGGACCCCACAGGAGAAGAAAACAACTTCAGGCGGGGGACTCAATTGTTAAAGGGGTAGAACTGGAGAGGGAGGGAAAAGGGAGGCAAGGAGCCTACCTGGCACCATGGCTTGGAGGGACAGCAAACAAATCCTCAGGATCGTGGGAGCAGTTGCAAGAGGGAATGAGCTGTATGTCATTATGCACCTAGGGACAAATGACCTGGCTGCGAATGAGATCAGAGCAGTACAACAGGAGTTTGCGGAATTAGGGAAGGGCCTCAGACAAGTAGCATACAAGGTAACTTTCTCAGAAGTGTTACCTGTCTATGGCATGGATGCGGCTAGGACACTGCGCACCATGGGATTAGTGGTCGGTGAAGTGGCCGCAATTCGCTCCACGGAGTGAAGATGAATTCGTGGAGTGCTCCACAACACGAAGCGGAGTACTTCGCATTGCAAATAAGTAATGTGAAGTCCACTGAAAACAATGACTTTGCGTTACTTTGCTTTCCCAAACCACTACTCCACCAATTCTTAAGGCGAAGTACATTGAAAATAATGTACTTTGCCTTACTTCACCTTGTTTTTAAGCTCCAAAGGCGAATTTTGCAGTGTTTCATGGGATTTCAGGTCACATGGGCTCTAGATTGTTCTGCACAGCCTCAGTTTGGGGTAGTGTATGTGTGTGTGTGTAGGAAGCTGTAGGAGACAATCTGCTCTGAGAGCTCTCTGCAATTCAAGCCTTCAAAAAGCTGTTAAAAAAGCCTTTTTGAGTAATTTTTTTTTGATGAAACTTTAGTTCATCGATTATAGGAAACCCTCCTGTGCTCACATCGAGCGTTTATTGTTTGTGTATGGATTTTGAATGTTACTGTACAACATTCAGTCTGTGTACTGAGAGACAGTGGAAGTGTGCTTTGGGGGAAGGGTGTATCTGTGGTGAAGGCAGATTAACTTGGAGAAAAAAGAGTGCTTTCTGTTTTGGTGATATTTTTCTTGTTTAACTGTGTTAATGTACACACTAATATTTTCAAGATTTCTTGCCATTTTTTTGCTGATTGTTGTGGTGCAGCAGTGCATAATTTTAGTTTGTTTAAAATATGTGGTTATATTACTGACATTTTCAATTTGCTATGCATTACTTAGTATGTGTGTGAGTATGTGTGTAACGCGTTTCATCAAATTAGACACCTTTTATTGTGCCACATAATTTCAGCAATGTGAAGCTGCTATCCACTGCAGCTGTGTGATTTTTGTACTTCTTTGTGGTATCTTTACTGGTACTAGCACTAGTGACTGTTACTGCAGCAGTACAGTACACTGCCCCCCGCGTGGCCTGCCCCAACCAGTAAAGGTATTCTTTTCCAGATCTGAATTTCTGATGGTGAGCACTGTTTAGGTGTTATGCCTGTGTGTCTGCATCTCTTCAGTGCACAGCGCAATCTTAATCTGTCTGTGCATTTGCATCTCTTTAGAGCCCAATCTCCATCTGTAACTTAAGTCACAGTTGTTTCTTTGGCTTCCCTTCAGAGTACTGGACAGGTGTGGTGCTTAATTCTGCATGAACACTGTACTCATTAATATGCATTTCTAAGTCAGGACCATCATCACGAGTCACTCGTGATACGAATCACGTTCTTCATCATCACAGTCACAAATGCAGTCACAAATCACGATTCACGATCATTCACGTTACGAATCACATTTAATTTTTTTTTCTAGTTACTTGGATGTATTGTAAGCCTGTTTTGTAGTATCTCTCCAGGCTTCACCACCCCACCATTGTACTCACTGATACGTGTTTTAAGTCTGGGAGTTTTAAGCTACAGCTCATCGGGGCCCGGGGAAGTACAGCCATAGGCATTCACATTTCTTCATCATCATGGTCACAAATGCAGTCACAAATCACGATTTACGATCACGTCATGAATCACAACATAAATTTTTTTTTTAATAGTTACTTGGATGTATTGTAAGCATGCTGGTCACTGTGCCGAACAGGGATGGGATCCACACCTGGGCCCGGGGGAACAGGCACATCCTGCTCCAGAGGACCTGGTGCTGGACTTCGTGGTGGTGGTTCAACTACCTCAGAGTCAGGACAGGAGGCGGTGCTGGTCCTGCTTCGGGGGGGGGGGGCACTCACATGTTTTGAGTGCTCCAACAGGAATGGGCGCCCATGCCCTCCACACATGCACACGGTATGATGCTTACCACTACCATGCTCTCCCAAAGCAGCCCCATCCCAGACATTCCCTCACCCTGGTCCATCGCTCCTACTGAGCTCCCTCAGTCCCAGCAATCACTACTCACACTGTCACACAGTCACACACACACAGACAAACAACTAACTACTTATAAAGGTAAGAAAAATGAAATTTACAGAAAGAACAAAGTAAGTAAAAAAAGAGTACAGAAAAGACAAAAAATGTAGTGTAACCCCTAGATGGCGCTATCCCAGGGGCTACTACCCCTGCCTGATTTGCCACTAACAGGTTGAGGGGCCTGGATCCAATGGCGGGTGCCTCCACCCAGAGGTCAGGGTTTGCAATAGTTAAACTAACTTGGTCACAGCCCTCTGGAACACTGCAACCCCCCTTTCTTCCCACTAGTGGCCCACACAATATATCAGAATTACCTTCACAGTATACACTTTCCCCCAGGTCTGATTCCGCACTGGGACCTCCTGTGAAATGAGATACAGTGCAACAATCACAGTACAGTACTTTAACATAGACAAATACCTCAGGCAGTATAACTTTGCTGAAACAAGCAGCTCTGATTTATTTAGGGGATATAACAAGGACAGGGGGAAATCAGGTTAATTAGCTTATCACTCTAATAATCTACCTATGGCTCTGTGCACAGGCCTATCCCTATCAGTTACTGTCCCTGGGTACCCAAGCCCTAGTGGCTAGTCCAAACCGTGGAAGCTGGTAGGGGCCCTTTCCACAGAGAAAAGGAGAATTAAACAGTCAGCAGTACAGTAATTCCATTTGGATTTAATGTGGTAATTCAACAGGAGCGACCCTGAATTAGTACTCACGACCTCCAAATAAGATAGGGTCCTTCAATGTCAGCAGGGCTCACTTGAGGTACACAAACCTCTTCACACATCCATATAAAAGAAAGCACTATACCAGGCAGGCTGCATCTGTATCCCGATCGCAATTACTGCACAATACCCGGAGAACACACAGATTCAGTTCCTGACAGACCGAGTGCAATTTTCAGCAATTCCTCCAGTCTTCTACAGGGTGAGCCTGGTTTCTACTCTTCAGATATCCTTCGATTCTCTTCACAGGACGGATTCAGTCCTAACAAGCTGTTACACAAGCTGCAGACCGGAACTCTGGGCCTTACACACGTTTTTTGACTAAAACTGCACACTGAAAAAGCACAGGGCTCCTTCCTTCTTCACTGCCAAAGCTCAACTGAAACTCCAACCGACAAAACCGGGCACTTCCTTTGAGTTCCTCCCAGTTCTTGACTGGATTGGCTGTCACCACAATAGACTGCTGCTGTTGGTCCAAAAGGTGCTGAAGTCTAAACTACATCTCCCAGAGTCACTGCTCATACAATCCTCTTGTGGCTGGCTCAGATTATGAGTCCAAGTTCGATTCGTCCAGGGACCATTTTAGAGCTAGCTTACCCCACACTGATTGGTCCAGTTCAGCAGTTCAAAACCAGAATGGGGAACTAGGCCACACTGTTCTGACTGCAAAGAAAAAGGTTAGACAAACTGTAATTTCATTATTACTGTAAATGATTTCTGGCAAACAGTTACATCTTTCAGATAGGTTCCTTTGCACTCTTAGTGACTGCAAAATGGAGTGAATTGGCAGCAGCTTGAGTGGTACTCAATCAAAGAAACACACAGTCCCCCATACAACTAATTATGTCTGCAAGCAGACAGCTCTTAAAGAGACATTACCAGAGGTTCTAAAAACACTCACTGATAAATGGCTTAAACGACAAACACCATTCAGGCTTGGAGCATTCAAGCAAGCTCCTGGAAGTCTTTTGGGAACCCCCATTTGCAGGGGGGTTACAGTAGCTTTTAAAGAAGCTGTTGGGTCTAAATCAAAGTTTAAATCTCCTCTTCGCTCTGATCTAAAAGTATCATCAGTCACAAAACACACTACTCTCTCTCCGTCTGCACAGGAGAAAGTAAAAGTGTCTGCTTGCATGACTCACTTTCTTCCTGCCTAGCTAAAGAGCATGCGACTTACAGTACTGTAAGCCATACCTCTCAACCTTTTGTCCCCCAAATGTGGAACATTGCCTCTCAAAATGTGGAACAAATGAGCAAAATGTAGAACACTTAATCAAATCTTTACCTAGGAGGCTCAGAACACTGTTAAAAGGTTTGCATTTGGGTTCAGAAAGTCTGTTCTTAATTGAATAATATAATTTTTGCATCATTTACTATAGATTTTTGCTTTAAAATGTTAAAACTGAACGTGGAACAAATCCTCACAATGTGGAACAGGGAGCTATTGTGAAGTAAAATGAGGAACGTTCCTCTTAATGTGGTACAGTTGAGAGGTATGCTGTAAGCCATGTGATGTGTTTGGGGGGGGGGGGCTGCCAAATCTGAAACACCAAATGGATCACTTAGAATCCTAATGAGGAATGCAAAGTCCATTAAAAACAATGACTTTGCCTTACCTCGCGTCGCCATTCCGCCTTAATGCGGAGTGGTAATGACAAGGTGAAGTGAGCACTTTGCATTGCCCACTCCGCAGAGCGGAGTAGCAACATGAAGTGCCCACTTCGCGTTCACTTCGCGGGCGAATTTTACATTCACTGCATCTCTACATGGGATTCAATGGCTGGTTGAAAAACTAGTGCAGAGCTCAGGGGTTTGGCTTCACTGGGGACTGGGGTGCCACCTGGAGGGATGCAGGCCTATACTGGTGCGATGGTCTGCATCTATCCGGAAGGGGAACTAGTATCCCATGTGATAGGTTTGAGAGCTTCATTGCCAAGCATTTAAACTAGCCAAGGGGGGGAGACACTGAAAAGGAGAAGGGAAATCCTAGCCCCTCCCCCCCAAAAAAACAGGGTAGTTAGTGAGGTAAGCACCACGATAGAGCAGTCGATGGGGAGAAGGGCAGGGGTAAATGAAAAAAGACAAAGGCAGTAATGACAGGGATGGGGCAAAAAGAAATAAAGCCATAAAAAATGGAGAGTAATGAGCACCAATGCCTGTAGGCTAGGTATAAAGCTCCCCGAAATGGTGGCCTTGATGGAAAAGGGATGCCTGGATATCGTGGCAGTCACAGAAACATGGTACACAGAGAACCATGACTGGGATGGCAACATACTAGGGTACATAATCTACAGGAAGGACAGGGAGGGAAGAGGAGGAGGAGAAGTAGCTCTATATGTAAGGGAAGGGATCAAAGCAACAGAACTAAAGGGTAAACAGGGAGAAGAGGCACTGTGGGTCACCCTGGAGACTGGAAATGGCACCACAATCCGCACATGGGTTGTATACAGACCCCCGGCTCTGGGGGAGGAAATGGACCATTATGGTAGAAGGCATCCTTAGGACGCAAAGAAAAGGGAGATATTGTTGATGGGGGAACCTGAATATGCCAGATGTTAACTGGAGCACCTCTGCTGCAACAACATCCAAGAGAAGGGCCATTCTCGATGCCCTACAGGGGGCATGCCTGAGACAGCTGGTTTTGGAACCCACTCGGGAGGGAGCAATCTTAGATCTGGTACTCTCAAATGGGGATGGAGAGAGGATCTCTGATCTTGAAGTGGGTAGCCATCTGGGAACAAGTGACCACCAAACAGTGTGGTTCACGATAAAACTTAGCTATAGAGTCAAGCCATACAAAAGTGATGGTACTGGACTTCAGGAGGGCCAATTTTGTCAAAATGGGAGAGCGCCTCAGAAAAGCACTAGCAAACAGGTGGGGTGGAGCAACAATGGGGAAACATCAAAACCACCATCACAGAGGCAACACGCCTTTGTATGAAGCAAATAAAAATGAAAGAAATAAACACTATGGTTCTCAAAAGAAGTGGCGGGGAAGGTTAGGGAGAAAAAGACAGCATTCAGGAAGTATAAGGAAATGCAGAAGGAGCAGGACAGAGAACTGTACCAGTTAAAGCAGAAGGAAGCAGGCAAGGCAGTCAGAATAGCAAAGGCTCAAACCGAGGAAAATATAGCCAACTCAGTTAAGAAGGGAGATGAAACCTTTTATAGATACATTAGGGAGCAAAGAAAGACTAAGGCAGGGATACTGAGGCTGAATAAAGAGGAAGGTATTTGGGCAGACAGAGACAGTGAAAAAGCAGGGATACTGAATGAATACTTCTGCTCAGTATTCACAATGGAAGAGCAGGGGGAGATACCTAATCCAGTCAACAGAAGCACTCTGGATATGGGGGTTGATATTAGTCCTTTCACAGAAGAAAGGGTTCTGAAAGAACTCTTAAAACTGAAGGTGGATAAAGCAATGGAGCCTGATGGGATTCACCCCAGAATTGTAAAAGAACTAAGGGAAGAGCTAGTAACACCACTGACTACCCTTTTTAATAAATCATGGGAGGATGGTGTGGTATCTGAGGACTGGAGGAGGGCTGACGTGATTCCCCTTCACAAAAGTGGGAGCAAGACAGAGGTAGGAAACTACAGACCTGTCAGTTTGACCTCAGTGGTAGGGAAAATTATGGAATCACTTCTGAAGGAAAGAATTGTTGAGTACCTAGAGGCCAGTGGGGCACAGGACCCAAGGCAGCTTGGATTCATAGCAGGAAGGTTATGTTAGACAAACCTAATTGATTTCTTTGACTAGGTGACCAAAGAAGTAGAACAGGGAGGGGCTGTGGGCATGGCCTACCTAGACTTTAGCAAGGCATCTGACACAGTCCCACACAAAAGATTAATAAACAAATTAGCCAGCCTGGGAGTGGGTCCCAGGGTGGTAGCCTGGGTAAAACACTGGCTGGACGACAGGACACAGAGGGCAACAGTAAATGGAGGCCACAGTGAAAAAAGGGGGGGGGTTACTAGCGGAGTACGGCAGGGTTCAGTACTGGCGCCGGTTCTTTTTAATGTCTTTATAAGTGACATTGCAGAGGGACTGGAAGGAAAAGCACGTCTCTTTGCAGATGACAAATGTAACCCGCTAACAAATGGGGTTTGCCAAAAAGTCTTCCTTGAGCATGCCTAAATGCTCACTGCCAGGCTGGTGTCTTGCATTTTAGCAGTTTAAATGTGATTGCCAGAATGTGCCTGTATAGCCTCTGTGTACTGTCTCTAAGAGCTGCCTGGATTGCAGTCATAAGTAATCTGAGAGGGAGCTCTGCTGAAAGATGTAACCATTTGCTGAAAATAATTTAGAGTGATAATGTAGTTTGTCTAACCTGCCTTCTTTGCAGCAAAGACTGTTTTGTTTATCTCCACTATCTTGGTCCTGGACTGCCGAATTGGACCAATCAGTACTGGTGGGACCTAAATTGGAGCCAGACTACAGGAACTGTCTCGAGTCAAAATCTGTAGGAATTGTAGTTTTAGGCTTTTGGTGCATATTTGCAACTGAAGGGGGGGCTCTTGCTTTGACTGACAGCCGAATCAGCCAACCAAACCTTTTGGAACTGAGGGAAATCCCAGGCTTGCTGGCAGTTCAGTCAGATCTAAGTTGGGAGCTGAAGAGACACAGCTTGAGACAGTCAAGCAGCCGTCTGAGTAGTTTTGCGCGGGAGAACTGTGGAAAGGCCTGAGCTGTGGCCTGCATGTCTGCCTGCTGCCCCTGAGAGGGAGAGAAGAGATTTTGGACTAAATCTGAATTTTTTTTTTTTTTAACCAGGATCATACCTGAAGAAAACCGAAGATTTTGCTGAATGCGATCAGTCTGTCAGGATTTCTAGCTGCTATTCTATCCCCGGATTGAGCAGAGACTCTGCGATCATGACCGGAGAGCAGTTTGCCTGGTACAGTAGGATTTCCTTACATGTAAATGTGATATGAGTTGTTAGTGGGTAGTGATTTAGTTCCCCACTGGGTTAAGTGTGTTCTGCTTGCTGGAAGTTGTATCCAACCTAAAACGGACTGCATCCGCATCTGTCTCCATTTGACCAGGGCCTTGCCACACTGGCCCAGCCAGACTACATGCTACACAGAGAAAGCCATCGACGAGAGACCTGCCTGGGGATCAGTGCTCTGCTCCATGCTTGAACAGGAACTATCCCTCGGCAAATCGTGTGGGCCATGCTTCTCCTGGCACTCCAGATCAACCACATGCAGTCTCAATTTTCATCCAGCCTGTGTCCAGTCTTTGGTATCGTGAGTAATCATCATGGCAGCTCCCTGCAACAACAGCCTAATCTAAAAGTGTGTCACCTGATTGTGTTATTTTCTTTTCATAAACTGAGCCCTCCGGCTCTGGATTATAATTATTATGTGTAGTGCATGTTTTTTTCCTTCCATCACAGGGCTTCAGCCAGCTGCAACATTCCTGGCTAGCCCACCGTTCTCCATCTGGGCATCCAGAATGTGACACTGTTTATAGATCCTGAAGTGCATGCATAACTGTTTGAATGACAGAGTTTACAAATTAACCTGATTACGCCCCTCCCTTGTTCAAGTCCCTTAAATAAATCAGATCTAACTTTTTTTTGCATTTACCCTGCCTGTGGTTCCAGTTTGTGCAAGAGTACTGTATTGCTGTTATTTGCTGTGTATAACCTTGTTTTACAGGGGGTTCCCAGGGCCGAGCCAGAAGAAAACCCTGGTGGTAAGTGCAAACAGGGTGGGTACTTGTGTGGTGTATCAGGGGTATTGTGAAAGTGATTACTGTGTATTGTTCCAGCCACCAGTAAGGAAAGGGGGAGTTAGTGTCCTGGAGGGCTGTGCCCAGGTTAGCTTGATCACTACCAACCCTGACCTCCGGGTGGAGGCACCCATTTCAGAACTCAGGCCCCTTAACCTGCTACTAGCCAAGCAGGCCGGGGTAGTAGCCCTTGGGATAGCGCCACCTAGGGGTTACACAAAGATCTGCAACAGGGTTGATACACAAGGTGGGGTGGAAAGGATGAAAAGGGACTTGGCAAGGTTGGAGGAATGGTCAAATGTATGGCAGCTTAGATTCAATGCAAAGAAGTGCGAAGTAATGCACCTGGGAAACAAAAACCCAGGGGAAGAGTACAAAATGGGGGGTGAGATATTGACAACAAAAATGGAAAGGGACCTGGGGGTAGTCATATCAGACGACCTAAAGGTGGACCAGCAATGTGAGAAGGCAGTAAGGAGGGCTGGGGGGATACGGGGATGCACAGGGGAGAGGCATCACCAGTAGAGAACAGGACGTTGTTGGCCCACTGTACAGACAGCTGGTAAGACCACATCTGGAGTACTACGTACAGTTCTGGAGATCCCATCTCCGCAAAGACAGGGTGGAGGCTGTCCAGAGGAGGGCAACCAAAATGGTGCAGGGTCTGCACCAGAAGACATATGAAGAAAGACTAAAGGAGCTTAAGATGTATAGCCTCGAGGAAAGGAGGGAGAGGGGGGACATTATAGAAACTTTCAAATACCTCAAGGGAATCAACAAAGTCCAAGAGGGTAGCATCTTTTAGAAAAAGATGTGCAAGAACAAGGGGACACAATTTGAAGATAAAGGGGGGACAGCTCAGAGGTAATGTGAGAAAGTATTTCTTCACAGAGAGGGTTGTAGATGCATGGAACAGCCTTCCTGAGGAGACCAGAGAGTCAAAAACAGTGGGGGAATTCAAGAATGCATGGGACAGACATAAGACAATTCTAGTGGGGGCTAGGAGGAAGTAGGCTGTTGGTTAACTAGGATCTGCAGCTTATCCGTTTGGTAGGGAAATGGGCAGACTAGGTGGGCCAAGCGGTCCTTATCTGCCATCAGATTCTATGTTTTTATGTTTCTAAGGGGTCCCTCAGGTGCTTTTACCTGCTCCTTCACCTGCTGATCTAACCCAGGCTCTAGCCTAACTCCAGGTGCTGCAGCCTGGGGTCACTCCTGCTGAAAAAGCAACTGTTTGTGCACCTCTTTTGCCCACTGCCACAGTGGAATTTGAGGAGGATGATCAGGATGAGGTGGGTACTGAACCAGAGGTTTCACCAGAACAGGATTTTGGCTGTCCTTCCAGACCCACAGAGGATTTCTCATTCAATTTTTCTTTTAAGAAAACGGTAGAAACTCTGGATCTGCAAACAGCGGAAGAGATCCAGGATGAAGAAGAGGCACAATATATAGAGCTCAAGGGGCTGACACCCACTAAAAGACTCCTCCTGCCTATGTAAAAATCGTTTTAAAAGGATGTTCTGGAAATCCTCAAGTCTCCTAACACTGTCACACCCACTGACAAAAAGTGTGACGAGAAATACCAGCTTGAAAGGTCAGGGGCTGAATTCCTGTTTACTCAACGAGAATAGGGCATTGTTCAGTAGGCTGCCTGTGAAAAGGCTAAAACTCCCTTGTCCTCATCCCCCTGAGAAGGATCGAGGAAAATAGATAGCATGACAAAAAAAGGGGTACCTTTCGGCATCCCAGGCAGTTCGCCAAGCCAGCTATCAGGCTTATGCAGCTCTCTATCAGAAGGCTCTTTCGCAGTCAGTTGTAGATAATGCTGAGGCTAACCCCTCTTTAACAGTGTCAGAGCTGCTAGAAACTGCAAGACTGGGCTTGGAGGCTTCCAAGTACCAGTTTCAAGTGGTAGCTGACACAAATGACAGCTGCTAGATGGATGTCAGGTAGCACAGCACTAAGGAGGTCTGCATGGCTGACGGCCACTAATCTCACCCAGGACACCCAGAGTAAGGCTATGGATTTCCCAGTTGAGGGCCATTCTCTTTTTGGTGCCCAGACTGAGGAATATATGAAGAAAGTGGACAAGTACAAGGCTACTTTCAGGAGCAATTCTACCAGAGAGAGAGCGTCTCCTTCTACTTTGTCCTATGCTAGAGGAGGCAGGGGTAGGTCCTCTTTTAGGAGGCCTTTCTTCCAAGTGCAGGCTGTCCCCCAACAGCAGTACCAGCCACAGCAAGGTGGCTTTTATCAAGCCAGAAGCAGAAAGGGTTCCAGGAGAGGATCCCAATCTGCACAGCCACAGCAGCAAGCAAAACAAAATCGCTGGCTTTTTCCCTCAGGCTGCCTCTTAGTCTCCTGTAGAGGGCAGACTGACTCTGTTTTCAGAAATGGTTGAAAATAACTACAGACAAGTGGGTTCTGGAAATAGTGAGTCAGGGTCTGTCCCTTTGTTTAAAGTCCCTTCCTCCTCCAAGATCAAAGCTATTCACACCAGCTCCTTTCACAGAAAAAAACTACTGGAGCAGGAGGTGCAGGCTTTACTGCTGGCAAGAGCAGTAGAGGCCATTTTCCCCAACCAAATGGGGCTAGGGTTCTACTCAAGATACTTCCTAACAACAAAAAAGAATGGAGAGTGGTGGCCTATATTAGGCCTCAGATTGCTAAACAAGTACCTGGTAAAACCCAGGCTCAAGATGGTCACACTGGCCATGATTTTGCCAACTCTACAAAAAGGAGACTGGCAAGCCTCCTTAGGCCTAAAAGGACACATATTTCCATATTCCCATAAGGGAGTCGCACCAAAAATATCTCAGGTTCAGACTCCCATCAGGCCACTACCAGTTCTCAACACTTTCCTTCGGCCTCACCTCTGCACTAAGGGTTTTTGCCAAGTGCATGGCAGTAATAGTGGCACACCTAAGAAGGTTAGGTGTCAGTTTTTCCCTACCTGGACGATTGGCTAATCATGGGAAAATCTCACCAGCAGGTGTCAGAGCACCTTCAGGTAACCCATGATCTGTTGCACTCCCTGGGATTCCTCCTCAACATCAAAAAGTCAGTCCTGACCCCTTGCAGGTTCTGCAATTCGTAAGTGCAGAACTAAACACCATACTGGGAAGGGCTTTCCTCCCTCAGGAGAGGGCAGAAAGCATTCAGTTTTTGGCAGGCTCATTTGTCCTGGGCAGGCTAAAGCCAGCAAGACAGTTTCTACAACTATTAGGGCACATGGCTTCAGCAACAAGCACAGACATAGGTGCTAGGTTTCAGATGAGGGATGTGCAGTTCCATCTCAGAGCACACTGGTGCCAAAGGTGGGACTGCCTATCAAAGCCAATAGCAATCACAAGGGTGTTACTGCAGGCACTCCAATGGTGGAGGGGAGCTGGAAAACTTGAGAGAAGGGGTCCCATTCCTGCAGGAGCCCCCTTCACTGGTTACATAGAAACATAGAATTTGACAGCAGATAAGGACCGCTTGGCCCACCTAGTCTGCCCATTTTCCTACCTAACAGATAAGCTGCAGATCCTAGTTAACCAACAGCTTACTTCCTCCTACCCCCCACTAGGACTGCCTTATGCCTGTCCTATGCATTCTTGAAGTCCCCCACTGTTCTTGACTCCACGACCTCCTCAGGGAGGCTGTTCCATGCATCCACAACCCTCTCAGTTAAAAAATACTTCCTCACATTACCTCTGAGCCGTCCCCCCTCTATCTTCAAATTGTGCCCCCTTGTTCTTGCACATCTCTTTTTCTGGAAGATGCTACCCTCTTGGACTTTGTTAATTCCCTTGAGGTACTTGAAAGTTTCTATCATGTCCCCTCTCTCCCTTCTTTCCTCAAGGGTATACATATTAAGCTCCTTTAGTCTTTCTTCGTATGTCTTCTGGTGCAGACCCTGCACCATTTGGTTGCCCTCCTCTGGACAGCCTCCACTCTGTCTATGTCTTTGCGGAGATGGGGTCTCCAGAACTGCACACAGTACTCCAGATGGGATCTCACCAACTGTCTGTATAGAGGGATAACAACTTCCTGTTTTCTACTATTGATGCCTCTTCCTATGCATCCCAGTATCCCCCCAGCCTTCCTTACTGCTTTCTCACGTTGCTTGCCCACCTTTAGGTCATCTGATATAATTACCCCCAGGTCCCTTTCTATTTTTACTGTTGTCAGTATCTCACCCCCCATTGTGTACGCTTCCCCTGGGTTTTTGTTTCCCATGTGCATTACCTTGCACTTCTTTGCATTGAATCTGAGCTGCCATACATTTGACCATTCCTCCAACCTTGCCAAGTCCCTTCTTATCCTTTCCATTCCATCGTGTGCATCAACCCTGTTGCAGATCTTTGTGTCATCTGCAAAGAGACATACTTTTCCTTCCAGTTCCTCTGCAATGTCACTTATAAAGACATTAAAAAGGACCGGTCCCAGTACTGAACCCTGCGGTACCCCGCTAGTAACCCTCCTTTCTTCACTGTGTACTCCATTTACTACTACCCTTTGCGTCAGTCAAAGAAATCTATTAGATTCGTCTGACGCGACTCTTCCCATTGTGAATCCATGCTGCCTTGGGTCCTGTGCCCCTCTGGCCTCTAGGTACTCAACAATTCTTTCCTTCAGAGTGATTCCATCATTTTCCCTACCACTGAGGTCAAACTAACTGGTCTGTAGTTTCCTGCCTCTGTCCTGCTCCCACTTTTGTGAAGAGAATTACATCTGCCCTCCTCCAGTCCTCGGGTACCACCCATCCTCCCATGATTTGTTAAAGAGGTAGTCAGCTGTGTCACTAGTTCTACCCTTAGCTCTTTTAGAATTCTTGGGTGAATCCCATCAGGCCCCATTGCTTTGTCCACCTTCAATTTTACTAGTTCTTTTCAGAACCCTTTCTTCTGTAAATGGACTGGTATCGGACCCCCGTCTGAGCAGAAATATTCATTCAGTATCCCTGCTTTTTCACTGTCACCCTCTACCCACATTCCTTCCCCTTTATTAAGCTTCAGTATCCCTCCTTTGGTCTTTCTTCGCTCCCTAATGTACCTATAAAAGGTCTTATCCCCCTTCTTAACAGAATTGGTTATCCTTTCCTCGGTTTGGGCCTTTGCTATTCTGACTGCCTTCCCCGCCTCTTCCTGCTTTAACTGATAAAGTTCTCTGTCCTGCTCCTTCTGTGTTTCTTTATTTCCTGAATGCTGTCATTTTCTCCTTAACTTTCTCTGCCACCTCTTTTGAGAACCATAGCGTTTTTTTCCTTCATTGTGTTTTATTGATTTGCTTTACACAAAGGCTTGTTGCCTCTGTGATGGCTGTTTTGATCACTCCCCATTGCTCCTCCACCCCTCCTTCTTGCCTGTTTGCTAGTGCTTTTCTGAGGCACTCTTTCATTTTCCCAAAGTCAGCCCTCCTAAAGTCCAGTACCCTTGCTTTTGTATGGCTTGATTGTACGGCTGTGTTTATCGTGAACCACACTGTTTGGTGGTCGCTTGTTCCCAGATGGCTACCCACTTCTAAATCTGAGATTCTTTCTCCATCCCCATTTGAGAGTACCAGGTCTAAGACTGCTCCCTCCCGAGTGGGTTCTAATACTAGCTGTCTGAGGCATGCCCCCTGTAGGGCATCAAGAATGACCCTGCTCTTGGATGTGCCTGCAGCAAAGGTGCTCCAGTTAACATCTGGCATATTCAGTTCCCCCATCAACAATATCTCCCCTTTTTCTGCCATTCTAAGAAAGCCTTCTATCATTTCCTTGTCCATTCCCTCCCCCTGAGATGGGGGTCTGTATACAACCCCCATGCGGATTGTGGTGCCATTTCCTGTCTCCAGGGTGACCCAAAGTGCCTCATCTGCTCCCTGTTTACTCTTTAGTTCTGTTGCTTTGATCCCTTCCTTTACATAGAGAGCTACTCCTCCTCCTCTTTTACCCTCCCTGTCCCTCCTGTAGATTGTGTATCCTGGTATGTTGACATCCCAGTCATGGTTCTCTGTGTACCATGTTTCTGTGACTGCCACAATATCTAGGCAACCCTCTTCCATCAAGGCCACTAGTTCAGGGAGCTTGTTACACAGACTACGGCATTGGTACTCATCACCCTCCACTTTTGATAGCCTTACCTCTTTTAGCCCCATTTTGTCCTTACTGCCTTTGCCTTTTTACATTTAAATCTGTTCTGCTCCCATATCTCTGTACCTTGGTGTTTACCTCACTAATCACCATGTTTTTGTGGGGAGGCTTGGATTTCCTGCTCCTTTTCAGTGCCTCCCCTTGGTAGTTTAAATGCTTGCCAAGAAGCATTAAACCTCTCACCTAGGATCCGGTTCCCCCCCCCTGGACAGATGCAGACCATCGCACCAGTATAGGTCTGCATCCCTCCAGGTGGCTTCCCAGTCCCCAATGAAGCCAAAACCCTGAGCTCCACATCAGTTTTTCAACCACTCATTGAATTCCCTGGTGAGAAGTGCCCTAGCACTTCTCACAACAGATGCTTCCCACTTAGGGTGAGGTGCTCATTTTGGGAAGCACACCATTCACAGCACCTGGGACAATGCAGACTCATTCCTGCACATAAACCTGCTGGAGTTCAGGGCTGTTCACCTGGCCATTCAGGCTTTCTCTCATCCAATACATGGAAAGGTGGTACAAGTCAGAACAGACATTACAATAATGTGCTACATCAACAAACAAGGAGGGACAAGGTCCACTCCACTATATACAGAGATAATGAAAATATGGAGCCTTGCTTACTCCCTAAACGCCTCCCTACAGTCAATTCATCTGCCTGGCAAGGACAATATCCTGGCAGATGCCTTGAGCAGGATAAATCAGGCCCATTACAACTGGGCACTAAACAAGCACGTGGTGCATACTCTACTTAAGAGGCAGGGCACCCCAGAAATAGATCTTTTTGCTTCCCACTAAAATCACCACTTACCTCAGTATTGTTGTAGGGCCCCTGTCAATGGGACAGTTCCCCTGGATGCCTTGATTCTGGATTGGACAGGGAGGCATCTTTATGCCTTTCCCCTTTTCCCCCTGATACTCAGGGTGCTCAGGTCCCAGCCAGCTGCAATGATTCTGGTAGCCCCAGACTGGGCAAGACAGCCTTGGTACTCCCTCCTGCTCTTTATGTTAATGACAAAACCGATTCACCTTCCACAAAGGTACAACCTGCTGACCTCCTTTCAGGGGGAGCTTGTTTACCCCAATCTCAGGTCTCTCAACCTCAAGGCCTGGCTCTTGAGGACTTAGAATATGCAGACTGGCAATTTTCTGAAGAGGTATTGGAGGTCCTCGGAGGATATAGGAAACCTTCTACAAAGAAAACCTATGCCTCGAAATGGAAAAGATTTTCCCATATGGTGTGAAGATAAGGGTATAGTCCCAGCTCAAGCTGGCATGCCCACCCTGCTGGACTATTTGACACACCTGCATTCCCAAGGGTTGCAGCACTCAACCCTAAAGGTGCAGCTGGCTACAGAGTCAGCATACATTTCAGATGGAAGGGACACCTCCCTTGCATCAAATCCTATCTTCAAGAGGTTCTTTAAAGGACTCATTTGTTTCCCCCTCACAGGGAACCAGTGCCAGCATGGGACCTTAACATTTGCATTGCTCAGCTTATGCTTTTGCCCTTTGAGCCTATGGCCTCTGCAGAGTTTAAACTTGTTACTTGGAAGGTAGTCTTTCTGGCAGCAATCACTTCTGCCAAGAGGATAAGTGAGCTCCAGGCCCTGTGTGTGGAAAAGGACTATGTCTCATTCCATAGGGACAAGGTAGTGTTGAGGAAGTTCCTCCCCAAGGTGGTCTCTGAATTCCATCTGAACCAGTCTATTACCTTGCCAGTTTTCTTTACTGACCACTCTAGCTCAGGGGAGCGTAGATTGCACAGCCTGGATGTAAAAAGGGCTTTAAGCTACTACATGACTCATACCAAGGACCATAGGCAGGAGAGGCTACAGCTGTTCCTCACCTATGGGGAGGTAGGTAAAGGGACACCTGCCTCTAAAAGAACTGTGGATAGTTCAGTGTATTCAGTTCTGTTACCTGAAAGCAGTACGGGACCCCCTTCTGGTTTTAGGGCTCATTCCACAAGGGGCACAGCTGCCACTATTGCAGCTGCCCGAGAGGTACCCTTGACGGAAATTTGTAAAGCAGCTACCTGGAGGTCAGTACACACCTTCATTAAGAATTACAGCCTGGACACCCAGTCCAGGAGTGATGCCAGATCTAGCACAGCAGTTCTGCAGAGTCTTATTCCTAAATAGATTCTTGCCCACCTCCTTGAGGTACTGCTGCATAGTCTGCAAGAGTAATAATATTAGTGGATTCCTGGGATTAGAAGAAAAAAATACTTACCTGTAGTAATCTTGTTTCTTCCAAAGGGATCCACTACTCCCCACCCAGTCTCCCCTGCAGAATCTGTAAACAGAAAAATCCTCTCCACAGCTGATTATATGTATACTTGGAGTGGTATGCCATCTACTGGCACTTCTTAGTAATGTTTTATAGCTTATAGGTTATTTTTCTTTGGTATATCTAACTATAAAGAACAAGATTTGGCCAGAGCCGATAGGGCTGTGACGAGCTGCAAAGTTACACAAGTGCACAGAAATTACTGAATGCCCGGGTGCAACTTGGCCATTTTTTGGAGGTGCTGCACCAAATTTTCAACATGGCCTTTTTGGGACCCCTCCTCATGAAAAGTGCCAGTGTCATTTTGTTCACT
This sequence comes from Neoceratodus forsteri, assembly GCA_016271365.2. Taxonomy (NCBI): domain Eukaryota; kingdom Metazoa; phylum Chordata; order Ceratodontiformes; family Ceratodontidae; genus Neoceratodus; species Neoceratodus forsteri. The sequence continues at coordinate 1,565,509,571 of CM028130.1, read as the reverse complement.
TCTCTTGAAAGGTGATTTTTCAGAGCAACTGTGCCATTCTATGCCACAGGTGTGAAAACATATTTTGGGAAGGATATGATAAATGACAGCTATACTGGTAAAAAGGAGATGTGCAAAAATGGCAATGTTGAAAATATTAAAATCTGCAAAAGTTAGGAGCGTGCATAGAAACCGTGCAATGCACGCTTGGAACACAGCAATTTTTTTGAAGTTTTTCACCAAATTTGCAACATGGGCTTTCTGGGACCCCACCTCATGAAGAGTGCCACTGTCATTTTCTTAATCAGTCCTGAAAGGTGATTCTGCATAGTGACCACAAAATCACCTTTCAGGACAGAGTAATGAAATGACAGTGAAAGCTTTCACGAGATGGGTTCCCAAGAACCACATGTTGAAAATTTGGGGCCAAACTTCAAAAAAATGGCTGATTTATCATAAGTTTAAAACCCCACTGAATGGCATAATAGTATGCTTACCTTTGATTCTTCAGTTTGCAATTCAGCTTTAAAGAGTGCAGACGTGTCCTGGTCCAGAGAAGATGACAGTGCCAACCTACAGACGTAAGTATGGGGTGCGGAGAGGTGGGTGCTCAGTGAGTGGGTGGGGGTACGGCAGGGGGACTGGGGCGTCGATGAGGGACCATTTTATTTATTTATTTTTTTTTTTTACAGATAAAAAACACAGCGGGGGATGGTTTTCTTTATTCATTCATTTACTTTATTTACCAGGTAAGTATACAGAGTCGAAGCCCATTTTCAGAAATGACCCAGATTTACAGGAAACAAAAAAACAGGTATTTGAGTGCACTGGGATGGGCTCCCAGTGTGCCACATGAGTGGAGGGCAGGGTGGGTACAGGATACCGACACGGGGAATTGGGCAACCTGATGTCAGCAGAGGGTTGGGAAAAAAATACATTTGGGCACATTGGGGTGGGCTCCCAGTGTGCCACATGAGTGGGAGAGCTACATAATGCCAACATGGGGACTGAGGACCCCGATGTCTGTGCATAGATAGGAACAGAGGGAGTGGTGAGGACAGCAGTAGTGGGAGAGAGGCAGTTTTTTTTGTTGCCGATGCTGGCGGTGGTGACAACTGCACATGATGCGTAGTTGCGGTGAATGGCAGTTTTGCCATTCATATCATGACAGTGCCAGCAGAACTGTGCATGCGCACGAGTCATACATGTGCAGTTCATGCCCCGGAATGCGGAAGTTAACAGCTGAAATAGTGCAGCTGTTATTCCGTAGCAGCCGAGCATGACAGAGGGCTTCAAGCTCCATTGGACTTTCGGAAGGATACTTCCAAAAGTCCAATGGAAGGTTCTACGAGTGGCCTTTTTTATAACTACGATCGATCCCAAAATGGCTGTAGGCTCCACCGACAGCCCTACAAATTCTTAAAGGCACAGAATGATCATCATAAAGAATGTGCCCTCCACCCACTTCGCTTCCACTGGTCTTTTCTATTAGCAACCAGCCAATCTCTGCTCTGCTGAAATACCATCTCCCATGTCCTGGGGCTAATATTCTCACTCTTCCTGCATCTCGTTTCATTTAAAACCAGAACCCAGATCTTCTTTTTCCTTATTTTTCCCTTTAACTCGCTCCTTCCAACCCTGGACTCTGAGCTTTTCTTCCTTCCACAATGTCACACCGAGACTGTAGGGACTACAAAACTGCTAAGCAGGGCACTGTTGCCCTCGCAACTAGGGAGTATTCTTGTGCACAGCCGTCTCTGAAAACACAATGCTCCTACTCTGAGTATTTGATCTCCTTTCAGCATGTCAATTGCTGGCTCCTACTGCTACAATAATGCCACATTCACCCATGATCTGTACCTCTACTACATATTTTCATATATTGCCCTACAAGAACTGCCCCAAATCAACCTCCTTTCAGACATCTAGTACATTCTGCAGCACAAAACCCGGCCCGCTTCAGTTCTCAAATGCTTGAGTAGTACTCTGGGTATTCCCTACTCCTGCCAGTCACAAACATGACTATTATCTGTTCCACGATGAAGCTGAACCTATCCAAAAAGCAATCCCGATTGCAGGTATTAAAAAACCTAAAGTGGCAGGCAATGTGCCTGGCTACTTTTTCTCCTCTCAAGGAATGTTCACCCTAATCCTGGGCCCATGGCTAATACTATGCAGGGGACAGTGCAGTGTAGTCTGATAGAGCATTACAGTTTCTGTTGCCTGTATTTTCCTCACTGTGCTAGTCGCTTACCTGCCGGTGTATTCCTCCAGTCGCCATCTTGACCTGCGCATGTACAGTATGGACAGACCCCTCACTACCAGGACCAACACTTGGCACTTGCGGAGTGTGAGTGTGTCCCCCCCCAGCTACCTGCACCTCACTTCCCGCTGCATACTAAAGTTTTCCTTTGTTCTTCCCCCCATATAGGCCTCTGAACCGTCCCCTAGCTCCATTACAGACCCTGTCCAAACAAACCAACACCACCTCAGGCTGCTAGAGATGCAGCGAGGCTCTAAAGGTAATTTACTTCCCTCAGAGCTCATTCTGGAGGGGTGTTAGCCTGTCGACGCTGTGCGTCGACTGCTCCACCCGCTCCAGCCACCCTCCCACCCAAGCCAGACTCTCCCTTTATTGCTATAGCGAGGTCACGTGATCTGTCACATGATCAGTCTATTTTTCTTAGTGTCTTATTTTCCCATCTACAGATTATATGAAGTGGCCAATAGAAGTCACTGCTGCGTACCCTCAAACTCACCATCTTCCCCTCTTCACTCTACTTTCCTCAGCTCTCAAAGACACCCACTTACACATTTTACCCACTTGCTGCCTACACAGCCAAGGTTCCCAGTGTCAGACTTGAACCCTGTACCTCTGGCACCAAAGTCCATGGCCCTTCCACTGTGCCACTGGGTCAGTACAAAATTACCCTGTGCTTCATCTCCTTTATCCTCATCACCACCCCCCAAGAGCCTGCACTACTAAACCTTACCATTACCTCTCTCACCATCGCCAACATTATCTATCGCACCCTACCTTTTCTCTGACTATATACCATTATCAGGGTAGATACCCCTCCAAGCTGCTGCATTCCAGGGCTCTGCCTTTGCACCCCAAAGTCTGTTTCAGGAGACCTGACCCTGCTCCACTGGACTCCCCCTTCTCTATCAGGACCTGCAGGACTCCCGGGATCCCCCCACCCACCTCTGGCCACTGTGGACTAGGCCTTACCTCCCGCTGGTCACTGCCTTGTTTCGCCTCCCCCTTCCTAAGGGATATACCCACCCCTGTCTGTGTGCTGCTCCCCACTTGTACTACCCGAAAGCACTTCAGGGCATTAACAAATCTGAGGCTTGCCTCTCTATGGGTATTAATGCTACTCCTCCTGCTCTCTGGAAACATCCACCCTAACCCTAGTCCTGCCCCAATGCCACCAACTAATCAGACTGCACCAAGGGAACGCCATATAGCCTCCATCAACATCTGCAGTTTGCTGAAGAAATTTGATAATCTAGAATGGTGGGTTGCTCAACAGCGACCACACATTATCTCAGCGGTAGAAACCTGGCTAAATGGCTGCACCCTTACTCCACAGTAGCTCTGCCAGGGTACACAATATTTCGGGCTGACAGACTAGCCAAAAAAGTGGGAGGATGTGCAATTTACCACCGTGACACCCTCGAAGGTCTCACTGCCATCCCCAGCTCTTTACCATGGTGCCCAGGTCCTCTCCCTCCAAGTTAATGTCACTCCCTCCAGGGCACCTCTCTTCATTTCCTCTATCTACATCCCACCCAGGAATCACAAAAGTGCATTCTAGTCAGTTCTCGACGACCTCCAGCAACACCCAGATAAAGCAGAAGTTATTGCCCTGGGTGATTTTAACATCAGCTGGTTAGTGGACACTGCCGCACCATATAGGGATGCTTCAGCCACCCTCAGTCTATCACAAATTGTGCCCACTACCACCCAGACACAACCCAAGAACAAGTACCTCTACCTTCATCGACCTAATTCTTAACAACCGCCCTCAAAACTTCACCCAGGTCTCCAATCAATCAATCAATCAATATTTGTATACGGTGCCTTTCTTAAACCAAGGCGCCTGTACAGTATTACATAAAACAATAAATAGTTAAAATAACATTAAAAGAATCAGAAATCATTAAAAGCGTTACTAAAAAGGTAGGTTTTCAAAGCTCCTTTAAAGCTTTGGACAGTCAGGCAATTTTGCACCCGCCGAGGTAGAGAATTCCACAGGGTCGGGGCAGTGAAACTAAAAGATCTTGCCCCTGAAGTTTTTAAGCGAACTCTGGGAATCTCTAGCAATCCCTCATCAGTGGATCAGAGAGAGCGAGGAGGACAGTAGGGACAAAGGAGCTCTTTCAGGTAAGCAGGTCCCCGATTGTGTAGGGCCTTATAGGTCAGCAAATCGACCCTGAAGGTGATTCGCCAGCAAACTGGCAGCCAGTTCAGTCTGCGGAGCACAGGCGTTATATGACTGGACCTAGAAGAACCAGTCAACAGCCTGGCTGCCACATTCTGCACTAGCTGCAGGCAGCGAATTTCAACCCCCAGTAGCCCAAGGTAAAGGGCATTGCAGTAGTCAAGGCGGGAGGTATCGAAGGCGTGGACCAAAGTTTGAAGATCCTCTGGAGGAACCAGGTGCTTCATCAGGGCGATGTTCCTCAGATGGTTAAAAGAGGTTTTGACAACCGCTGACACCTGAGATTTAAATGTCAGACAGTCGTCAAATACAACGCCCAGGTTCCGCACCCGGTCTGAGGTAGTCAGCTGGACACCCCCAAGCCATAAGTCTGACTGCGATTCAGCTAACAAACCCGCCTCCCAGCGACCCTGGTTCACAACCAACACCTCAGTTTTTTCAGGGTTCAACAGCCAACTCATGTTCATCCAGTCTTGGATTTTGGCAAGACAGTTGTTAAAGACCGAAATGGCAGCATCCTGGCCAGTCACAAAGGACATGTACAGCTGGGTATCATCTGCATAGCAATGAAAACCCAAACCGTACCGCCTAATGATCACTCCTAATGGCAGCATATACACGGCAAACAACATGAGTGCCAAAATGGAACCCTGCGGTACCCCGCAAGATAGGGAAACTGATGCTGAGGAAAAAATTCCAGACACCACCCTCTGAGTCCTACCCTCGAGGTAAGATCGAAACCACCTGAGGACTGTATCAGACAGTCTACAGATAGATCACAAACGTTCCAGTAGCACACCATGGTCCACAGTGTCAAACGCTGCAGAGACATCAAGAAGGACCAAGATGGAACAGGTCCTTCGATCTCTTGCTATTAGGAGGTCATTTAGTACCCAAACAAGTGCTGTCTCTGTACTATGCCTTTTCCTAAATCCAGACTGGAGAGAATCATAGACATTGTTGTTGGTCAGATGATCATCCAACTGCGATGCAACCACCTTCTCAATAACTTTACCCACATAGGGTAAGTTAGAGACAGGCCTGTAATTTGCCAGACAGTCCAGGTCCAAGGAGGACTTCTTAAGAAGGGTCTGAACTACAGCCTCCTTAAGAGGATCTGGAAAAATCCCCTTCTCCAAGGACCTCCAGACTATCTCAGCAAGGACTGGGCCAATTTTATCCACATAATCCACTAAGACATGTGGGGCCCGGGTCCAAATCACAGTTGGTCGGGCGCAGTGATTGGATGATCATCACAATGTCATTGATTGTGGGGAGGCTGAAGTCAGACCACACAAACTGGGTGTCCGACATCTCCTGCCGACCATCACAGCTCCCACTGGAGAGAGTCAAGCAGACATCAGATCTGATTTTGGCAACCTTATGTGCAAAGAATAGAGCAAACTCCTCACACCGTTCTTGAGAAATGGCTCTTCTGGGCTGAAAATAGATTGGACTGCACAATCTGTCCACTGTCCAGAAGAGCTGAGCTGGTCTATTCTGCACAGCTGCAATCTCTCTGGACAGGAATTCTGCCTTCTTACAAGAGATTGCGGATTGATAGACCACATAGTGGTCCATCAAACTAAGTTTGTCACCATCCAGACCCGACCTCAACCAGCACCTCTCCAACCTTCATCCAACTCTCCTCAACTCTCTCAGAGTCTTATCAAACCAAGGAGACCTGGGGCAAAGAGTGAGAGGATGAACACGAACAGGAGCAATGGAATCCAGGGCCCCTGCCACCGCCTTATTATTGGCAAGTACCAGCTCTCCTGGATCCATGCAATCTCACGGTAAGCCCGATAGGTCCAGCACCGCCATCAGGTCATCTGTGGAAACACCCCTTAATGGGTGGTACCGGACCATTTCCATAGGGGCTGACCTACTAGGGTGGCCTCAAAGCTGAACCCAATGGAGTGATGGTCCGACCATCTGATCGGTTCCACCACCAAGTCTGATATCTCCATCCCCAGAAGGAACACCAAATCCAATGAATGACCACCAATATGGGTTGAGGAGGAAATAACCTATGTGAAGCCCAGTGAAATCATTAACTGGAGAAGTCTTGACCAAAATACGAGAGTTCATCATCGACCCAGGCATTGAAGTCCCCCCAGAACCAACCATCTGGGGGACCCCAATGTCAGGTCGACAATGAAGTCTGCGACTTCCCGCAGGAAAACATTCTCATCACCTGGTGGACAGTATACAAGAAGTATCCTGCGCCCCACACCCTCGCCTAAGATACATTCAAAGGATTTGGTAGTTCCCACTGGCACCTCCACTAGGCCCAGTTCTGTTCTACAGCAGACAGCAACACCCCCGCCCCTACAATCCACCCTCGGGTGGTGTATCACAGAGTACCCGGCCAGAACTGCTGCCGCCAGAACTGGTCCAGCATTCTCATCCAGCCAGGTCTCGGTGATGCATGCCAGGTCAGATGACCAAACAAAATCAGCTATAATAGCCATCTTGTTTTTAACAGACCTGACGTTGCACAACACCGCCCAAGTAGGATGAGCCTCCAAGGATGACCGTGCTACCTGCTGACTATAATCAGAACCCTTGGGTATGGGCACCAGACAGGGAGGTCCCCTTTCCTGGGCCCATTTCGCCCCAGGGCGTCTCCTTGTCCCCACTATCCCAATCCACTCACTCCTTTCCATTCCCCCTCCAGACCCAGCCCTCGTCCTCCTCCTTCTTCCAACAATCCCCAAAGCCCTACACCGTCTATAGACCTCCAGCGGTAAGGGGGGAACAAGAAAAAGGACGAAGGTCCCTCAGCCTGGAGGGGGAATAATACCAGACTGTCCTAGTGTTGTCCCAACACATAATTAACACAACAAATAATCTAAAGAATTAACCCACCTCTAAAACTTAAATAAATACAAAGCTCTATAATGAAAATAAAATACAATTTAACCAAACCTCAGACTACTGATTTTAAGGGCTCTCACCCCCCAAACCCAAACAAAAAAATATAAACAAATACAAAACATTAACCGATTTCCCCTTCCCCACCGTGTCCTCTCATCACTGGGGAAGAGAAATAAAACAATATATCATAAAGTAGTTAATTAAATTAATTTAATTCCTTCCCCGCCCAGTCCTCTCACCACTGGGGAGAGAGGAAAATACTCCCAATATCAAACAACATAAACTATAAATCTAAAACAAAATAACTAAATAACTGGATAGAGTCCTCTCACCACCCAAATATCCAGATAAAAATAAAATATTATAAACCAATTACTTTAATCCAAACAAAATATCTATGACTTAAAGACTAAAGTCTGAAGTCAAACGTTCACCACAGTTTCACCAAGCTCTAGGTTGGCCAGTAACCAGTTCACCCCTCTCCCAGGTGAAAACCAGTCCAATAATGCAGACCGCTCTCAAAATAAGTCAGAAATTTGTCTCTCCAAATAATAGTTCAGGTTTTAAAATGAGCTCCCATTTTCACTTGAAAACCTCAAAACAGAAGTCTCATGTTCAAATAAGTAAGAGCAGTCTGTAATTAAAGTTCACTGCAAACCCACAGAGCAGGGAATTTCCAAAAATCAAGTATCCAACTAAATTTAATAACTCACAGTTAAAACCAGCTAGAATGGAGCAGAGAAAATCAGTCCAGGATACCAAGAGGATAGCAGTTCACTTCCTTCACACAGCCAGGGGACAAAGGATCAATTTCTTCATGCAGCCTGTTAATTTATAGCAGACATCGCATTCCGACGCCAAATGTTCCACGGCTTCAGGACTCCTGGCTTCTCTCACCCGGCCACAGGGAGATCCCCACCCCTAACCCAGTCCCTCTTCCCAAATCCGCTCACCACACCGGCTGCCCACCAACTGCCGAACGGTGAACGCGGAAGAGCCGAAGGTACAGCCGCCCTACAGCAGCGGCACCACGGCTCACTACTGGCTCGAGGTCAGGGCCGAGGAAGGCTCTCCCCCCAGTCCACCAGGACTCCCTCAAATTCAGAACAGCAAAAATGCTCCAGACTCCTGCCCACTTGTCGAAACCTCTTCCGACTGCAGCAAAGAAAGCACGCCTCACCACTCGCTACTCCTCGCAGCACTCCCAGGCAATCCCGATTGAATCGCGCTGCTCCTTAGTCCACAGACCACTTCCTCAATCCAACTCTGGGCTCCACTCACTCCACTCTGCCCCAGCTCCTGGTCGGAGTCCCAACAGCCTTGATCCTTGCTACCTGACGCACTGAGTGACCACTCACCAGTACTCTGGCACTGGTCTTACTTGGCTACAAAGGCCCCTCCAAAAGTTAACTTTCAGCAAAAACTCAAGCCAGGCAAGATACAGTCCTTGAAACACCACCTCATCAGCTGGGACTGGTCTCCCATTGCTGCCTCGCCTGATATTGATTCAGCCCTAGAGTAATTTGTCAATTCCTTCAATTCCACCTGTGACCTTTTTGCACCTTTCTGCAAATGAGTCACTGAAGGAGCTGACACCCGTTGGATGTCCCAGTCCCTTCTGGACTTCATGGGCCATCGTGACAATCTCTGGCACACAGCCTTGCAGACTGGGAGGCCTACTGATAGGCAACGCTACCGTGAGGCCAGGAACCGCTACACTGGCAGGTCAGACAGGCAAAGGTCAATTACTACAGAGCAACCCTCACCACCTCCTGGGGGAAGGGGTGCAATTTCTGGGATTCCCTCAAAGAATTTAGTGGTAAAACCTCTATTCCCTCCCCAAAGATACTGGTAAATGGTGATATCTCCATGGACCCAGACAATTGAAAACACACTGAACTCCCTGCTGGACCTCAGCAGCATGCTCCTGCCAACTTTTTGTACCCACCCCCACCATAACAGACACCCACCCAAGTACCAATTTCCACTTCAAGGTTATCTCCCAGCATGATGCTGCCCCCTTTCTGATAAAGGCACTCAGCAAATCCCAGTTCAGCAGCGACACTCTCGATCTTAAAATACTAAGGCTCACTCTCCCTTAAGTACTCTACCCCCTCACTGCCCTGCTAAACCTCTCTCTTGCTCTAGGTCAATTCCACTCCATGTAGAAAACTGCCCTCATCATTCCTCTCCTGAATAGTGGTGAACAAACCCAGCCTAGTAAATTTCAGCCCATCTCAATTCTACCCTCTCTCTCCAAGGTTCTTGAAAAGATAGTCACCACCCAAGTCACAGACTACCGTGCTGAATGCAATCTCCTCTGCCCCGAACAGCATGGTTTCTGAAAAAAACATAGCACCACAACCGCACTTTTGGAATATACCAACACTATCCATGCAACCCTTCACGCAGGCCAGACTGCTGGTGCTATCTATACAGATCTTTCCAAAGCATTTGACACCATCCAACACTCCCTTCTCCTAACCTCGCTAACCCAAATAGGTTTCTCACAAGATACCACCACTTGGTTCTCAAACTACCCATCTGACAGAACCCAGAGAGTCAGACTAGGGCAAACCTCATCATCCCCCAGAGTTGCATCTGGGGTCCCCCAGGGGTCAATCCTTGGCCCCCTACTTTTCACTCTGTTCCTTAACTCCCTGCCCAAGGCCTGTTCTGGGAGTCTCCTACTATATGCAGACGATGCGGTTTTATTCAGCACCCACACCAACCCTGCCATCCTCCAAGTAGCCCTCCAGGGGTCGTTTAATGAGGCTGAATCCTGGTTTGCTGACCATAGGCTTGTTCTAAACTATAAAAAAAAAAACAAAGTCCATGCTGTTTGCCTATGCCCAAAACAAGTTCAGTAACCACCCCCTGCTCATCCATAACACCCAAAATGAGACCATGGAACAAGTTTCTACCTTTTAAATATTTAGGGGTTACCCTAGACTCTGGGCTAACCTACCAGGAACATATCCTCTGGCTTAATACGGCTGTAAATGTGTGCAATGGTCTGCTCCACCGCTACAAGCATGGTCTCCCCCCTGAAGCCCTACAGCTAGTCATCTCCTCCTCCATCCTGTCACTCACCAATTACAGGATTATCTTCTATGGTGCTGCCAACACCTCCCTCAACAAAATTAGTGTTTCCCTGAATAAAGCCTGTAGACTGGCCACAGGATGTGACCGGCTCACGCACACCTCTGTGCTTTATACCAGTACAAACTGGCTTAATTTCGATGATCGCCTAAAGTACCAGACCTGTCTCCTTGCCAAGAAAATCATGGCTGGCCTCACACCCCCTGCTCTTGTGATACTGCTCCCCCCTCTATCAGCACCAGACGCACACGTCACGCTGAGAAATTGCCCTACCAGGTTCTCTGCTGTAAAACCTCCATGGGGCAAAGAACTTTCAGATACCGCATCTCCAGCTGGCTGAATTCATTGCCCATACCAGTCCTCCTGGCTCCTACCCTGGGACTGTTCAAATCCCTTCTCCGTAGCAACATCTTGCATGACTCCACCTGTGACTGTACCTGACCTACCCACGACCTAAAATTGTGCCAGGACAATGGACCCACTTGGTCCTGCCTCTAGAGTGCCTGTCCCTGGCTTCGGTCTTACCCGAGCCTCAGACTAGTTGACACTCACTGGACCGTGCTGCTTGCACAATCCAGTCAAATACTTCTCTACAACAACTACTGTACTGTATGATTGCCCCTGTAGATACTGTATTTATATATTTTGCCTCTGTACTGCATTGTGTATGACTGTTGTAATTATCCTGTACCACATCCAGCTGTTGTACTATACCATGCATCATTCGTAAGGTGTGATATTTCTCACACTGCTATTTATACTGTGATATCTGTACACTGTATGTTCTGTATTGTTTTCTGTGATGTGGAGCCTTTGTAAACGAGTCTCTGACTCAACGGTATTAATTCCGATTGTATTCAATAAATAAATATGTGTCAAACCAGAAGGCAAAATGGCTTGACTCTTGCCTTCATGATTAACATCCGTAGCTTTCTGGCAAAACTAGACCCACTGCAAGTCTGGGTCACTCAACAAGAGCCTGCTATCCTATCAGTAGTCGAAACCTGGCTTAATCCTAAGGTTGCTGACACTGCCATTTAACTACCAGGCTATACCTCGTACTGGCTTGTCAGGGTGGGCAAGCGGGGCAGCTGTGTTCTCTACTTAAGGAACATCTTCATGCTCTAGTACTACCCCCCCCCATTGCAACTAACTGCAACACACGACTCCTTGTGCTAAAAGTACAATTAGGCACCAACAGAAAATCAAAAACTGTGGTATCACTCTATATTCCCCCAAAGGCACATCCCAATGACTTCAAAAGTTCGACAACTACCTTGCAGATCATTGTCAGAGCACTGATTTAATAATGATGGGGGACTTTAATATAAACTGGGCATCCCCAAAGCAGTCCCCTACTGAGATGCCTTATCCACTCTAAACATGGCACAGACTGTGAACTCCCCCCACCCACATAAATTATCGCATGGGTACTTGCTCCCTTATTGATTGGATCATCACCAATCGACCAGATAGAATAATGCACACATCAGTCCTTCTGGATTCCCTAAGCAATCATTCCCCCACCCTCTACAGCTGGTCAAATAAGTCCCCCAAGTTACCATCTAGAACAGTCACAAACAGGTTATTGAAAAAGGGGAAATGTGCCTCCTTGAAAACTCACCTAAAGCGCCAAGACTGGAGCTTCTTAGATACTGCTGAAGACATTGACACTGCCTTAGATGGCTTCATACACAATTTCAATGAATCTTGTAATACCTATGTGCCCTTCACAAAGCGAAAGATCCAGGACTCCAGCAACTCCTGTATCTCACCATAACTTCTAGGTAGGATGAAACACAGGGATATCCTATGGGCTAAAGCAACAACAGACTCACGGGCTGATGCACAATTCTATAGAGCTGCTCAGAACAATTGCACATGGGCAATCCAGCAGGCAAAAAGTCAACATTTCACAGCCAAACTAGCTAACTCCTGGGGTGATAAGAGGTTCTGGGAGAACATTAAAACACTGACAGGTAAACCCAGTAAGACCCCCCACTAAATGTTGATGGCGTGCCAACCCTCGACTCAAGTTCCATAACCAACACGTTCAACAAGGTAGCCACTGATCTCAGTGGCATCCTGCTTTCAGATTCCCTCCAACCAATGGATTCTGAGAATCATTCTATGGACTTTGGTACTCTCCCAAACAATCTATCAGCAAGTCCAAGTGAGAGCAAAATGCAATTGTACAAATCAGAATGAATATGTGAAGGCAGAAACTGATATGTGTGATAGATTCAGGGAAAGGGGGTATAGCAAACAAGTTTTACAAGAGGCAGTGGAGAAGATTAAGGAAAACCTAGAAATGCACTTCTAGAAGGGACAGATAGAATACAGGCTCCGGAGAATAAAGAAGAGACAACAAGTAATATTGTCTTTGCAACAGCATACAGTGATATATTTGGCAAAATTAAATATACATTAAATAGACATTGGGGTACATTAAAAGCAACATCGGTAGGAGAACGAATATTCTCAAAACCACCGATGGTGGTGGCAGAGAGAAATAGAACACTAGGTAATATACTGACAAAAAACAATACATAAAATACCAGAAACACGACCTCCACACTTTTTAACAGCTACAAACATCAGAGGGAATTTTCCCTGTGGACACTGCACTCTCTGTAATAATACTTAGAGAATTAAGAAATTGAGAAATAGAGCCAGGGATGAAGATGTAATCATCCAACAATTTATCAACTGTTCTACAGGTGTAATTTACTGTGAAATGTCCCTGTGACAAAGAGTACATAGGGAAAACAAAAAAGGCATTAAAAGTTAGAATTGGGGAACATAAATCTGATATAAGAAGGAATTATCTTACATCCCCTGTTGCTAGACACTTTACAGAAACATCATCAGGTGAAAATAGATTTTTTGGGATAGAAAAAGTAGAACCCAATCCCTGAGGGGAGATTATAGGACTCCGATACTTTCCCCGAGAAGCATTTTATATTAATAAATTTGAGGCCATCAATCCAAGATTTGGACTGAATGACACAATAGATTGGCAGCCCATATTATAAAATATTAATAGTCCCTTTCTGCTTTATTTTTCAGATATTCCCAATATCATGTCCAATAGAATCTGTGCTCCATTATAAGTCATTCTGAGGAATCTAATGAGATACTGAGATAATAGTCAAAAAGATGAGCTGTGACATGTTTTTTTGAATTAGGATTCTTCCCCATTTGACCGTCATTTTATAATCATAATAGGAAGGTCAAACTAACTGCAAAAGGTCATAGAGCAACCCTACGCACTGACCTTCATGAGGGATAAATCAATAATCAGCAGTACCTGTGTGCTGGGGTATTATGTAAATTAAGCCTGTTTATCCTTAAATACTAATAACATAGGATACCTTTAGAAATAAACACGTGGCAACATTAAGGGGACACTGAGTGCCAGAACGCTGTCGCATTTTTGTGCTTAGTGCTGCAGTATTGCAGGTCGGACGCACAGGGTGTGAGCTAGCCAGCTCACATGACCGGGCTGGCCAAGCCCCTGTGCCAGATTCCCCCAGGAATTAACTTTTGAATAAAACAGAACTGTGCCAGATGCTTAGTGCTCCTCCGAAGAGAGTAAGGAGGAGAGGTGCACTTTCCCTAGAATTGCCAAAACTGAGGAACAAGCAAGTCAAAAGGCTGTTTCTAATACTGAAAGAAAAGCTTGCGTTTGATAAACATTTGTAGTGAAATCAGGATACTTAGACAAACGCACATTCTTGCTTTATTCACAGAAATTAACCAGAAACAGAAATCAGCCGCATGAGGAAACAGGTATGTGAGGCCCTGTAGCACAGCTAGTTATGGAGAAAGTTAAAACATATATACGTTTTTGAGTCTTTGGGAGAAGTGATTTAAGACACATGTTTAGTATTGGCAAATTATAAGCACCATTTAGGACATTACATGATGGATGGAACCAGGGGGTTTGACATACATAAGAAGTAAATACCAATATGATTGGAAAAGTGGAAAATTATAATGGTACCTGTTCACGCATTTACGGACTAATTAGAACATTCTGTGATGTATATAACCAGGGTTCTGGTATGCATAAGAAGAGTATATATACTCCGTGAGAATGTAAAATAAAAAAATGATTTGTGTGATGCATGATGTTTTACAGGGACAGCTGTAACTGATTTAAAATGAGATGGGGAACTAACTGTTCTACATCTCTTTGTCCACAGTGTACATGAACTTTTGTATACAATATAGGGGTATGTGTATAATTAATAATATTTGATGCAAATGGACGATTTGAATTTACTGTTTTAAAACAGAAATAGTTTATGTAGTCTTAAGTGTAATACCTGGGATATTTATAAACCATGAGGATTAACTGTAAATGATAAACAGAGGTGTTTATATATTACATGGGGCATGTATAAAATATTAAAATCAGATTAGTGTTACTGGATGCAGACATACCAGCTAAATAATAGCAATCTTGATATTTTTAGAAAGCTATAAAGAAAAAAAAATTAGAGATATCAGAATATTGTGAACTGTCTGGAGAGATTTGACAAATAGTTTGGGGAGAGGTCTTTACAGTTCCTTGTTCTGGAGATATTATAATACAATTCTGATTGATATGAATGTGATTTTCAATTTGGGGTTTTAATTAATTATAAAGGATGATGTTATCACTAATGAAGAATGTCTATCTGAAACATTTCTTGTTTGTTTGAACACTGGGCTTTCCTGACCAGACATTTCAACGAGAAAATATGTATAAAAAAAGATTAGAAATAAACAAGAATTTATTGGGAATTTGGTGAGCAGGCTCTGATTCGACCAATTTGTTTATGTCTATTGTTACTCCCCCAAACAACCCTCCTCCCTTCTACCTGAAAATTCCCACTCCAGCAGAGGCCAAAAATTCTCACTGTAGTGCTTGGCAAGTCCAGAGCTAGCAGTGATATGCTTAACCTCAAACTAGTCAAGCTAACCCTCGATATTATCCTCATCTCACTAACCAAAATTCTAAACCTCTCCTTCACAACTGGTAAATTCCCCATGATTTGGAAAGCTGCTATGGTCACCCCATTCCACAAATCCGGTAACAGAGCCTCCCACTCAAATTACAGGATTACAAGCCGATATCAATACTCGCCCCCCAAAAAAAAAAAAACAGCTCGAGCAATTAGTATCGGACCAATTAACAGAATACATCATCAAATACTAACTACAGTGCAGACAACAACATGGATTCCGGAAGCTGCACAGCACTGCCACCACCCTAGTAGAATTCACCAGCTATATTCAAAATGCTCTAGATAGTGGGCTCTTGGTGGGGGGAACCTACATTGACCTCACCAAGGCATTCAACACAGTTAACTATAAATTGCTACTGAACCAACTCTCCCTCACGGGCCTATCCACAGAGTCTGTATCCTGGTTCAGGAGCTACCTCACTGGGAGAGTGCTAAGAGTGAAAATTCAAAATGTCCTCTCCGACAGTCAGCATGTGACAACAGGAGTGCCCCAAGGTTCAATTCTTGGTCCTCTTCTCTTTAGTCTGTTTCTCAACCACCTCCCTCACACAATAAAAGACAACGTCTTACTATATCAAGTCACCATGACCCCTCCACACTTGAAAGGTTAATGCAAACTAATTTCTCCACGGTGGAGAAATGGTTTCTTAACTCCAGAGTGCTACTAAATTACAAAAGAGAGAAAACCATGCTATTCGCTTCAGCCCACAATAAACAGTTCCCACCAGCTAAAAATCTGCAACAATCTTAACTCCCCCCTTGAAACGGTTCAAAACTTCAAATATCTTGGGGTTACTCCAGATAGCACTCTATCATACTCTCAACACACTGACTCGGTGGCTAAGGCCGCCAATGCTAAAGCAGGGTTTCTCTACCAAAACAAACATTGCTTATCCAGCGAAGCTCTAAAAATTGCTGCTACAAGCTCAGTGCTGTCCACCATTGATTATGGACTAGTGTTATATGGTGCAGCGACCCAGGCGACTCTCAAACGTATCAAGATAACACTCAACAAGGCATGTAGACTTGTGATGGGTGCTGACCAGATGACACACATGTGTGACCTGTACACACAGACTGGGTGGCTTAACTTGGACAGCAGAATATACCATCAGCTATGCAGACTGGCTAAGAAAGCTTCCCTAGGCCTTGCGCCACCCCCCCCACCCCGTGTGGGGAACCTCATCCAAGTATCTAACCCCTTCAGAAGTACTAGGGTCCTAATCAACCAATCTCTAAAAATTCCCTTTCGTTGGACCTCACAAGGTTAGCGGTCTTTTGAATACTGTGCACCTCTCTGGCTCAACTCTCTTGGGTTAGATCTACTGAATGAACGGAAGCTTGGGCCATTTAAAGCGAAACTCAGGGCTCTGCTAGCATCAAACAGAGAATGCAATTGAGGGATCTGACATTCTGTAACACTTCCTCTCCCTAGTCGTATGCTCTAATTCCTCCCACTCTACCTTCATTGTGTACCATTTCCCTTCCCCAATCTCATGATATACTCTGGTCTAACCCATGTCTTTTCCCCACCCCATCAATACCTGCCCCCAAACATGTCTTTACTCCATCCTGACTGCCCTCATTTCCCCTACCCCCTCCAGTCCTTGCACCTCTGAGCACTTCTCTCTCTGTTTCCAGGCTAAAACCTGTTGCATTTAACCTCACAGCACTTTGACAACAGAACTATTTCTTTGCATGTTCTGGCTACGACCTTGTAAGCTACTAGATGTACTTATTTTAGTTTGGTCTGTTATGTTCTCATTGCTGTATCCCTATTGTTTATGTAACTATTCTATCTACTCCTGTCTGTGTCCATGATGTGGAACCTCTGTAAGAGAGCCTCTGGCTCAAATGTCTTTCCGAAAATCCAAATAAATAAAATAGGCTGGGAGAGCCCAAGTCTGGAAGAAAAGTCTGTAATGGGTTCTAGCACTGCCCCTTTACTCTGGTACGTCTGAGGTGTCGCTGCCTTTTCCTTAGCAGCAGCAGCACTCTTGTAAGTCACTTCGTACTCATCCATCTTTTTCATGTAAGCCTCTGTATGCTCACCAAAGAGGATGTGGGCTCACAAGGAAAATCCAGGGCCTTCGCCTGGGTGTCCTGGGAGAAATTAGTGGCTCTCGGCCAGGCAAATCAGACACTGAGATTGCCATTAGTCTGGCCGCAATATCACTGGCGTCCACTGCCATCCAAAATTGGTATTTGGAGGCCTCTATGCCCCTTGTGGCCTCACCTAGATCAGATGCCATGGGAGCAGGGCAGGCTTTAGCAATCTCCAGGACCATATTCCAAAGACCTTTCTGGTATCTGGAGACATAAGCCATGTTAGTAGCCTGCCTAATGGCCAGAGAAGAACCCAATTAAGACTTCTTGGCTATAGAATCCATTTTCCGGAAATCCTGTCTGGTGGGTGTGATGCCAGAGGAATGCCTGCCTTGTCACATTCAACAGCCTTCACCACCCCTTTATGGCTGGGATGCCCAAAAAGGAATTCAGCTCCAGCCTTGGCCACCCAGTACTTCCTATCCATCTTGTCCACTGGAGGAATGAAAGTGGGGGTCTGCAAAATTCTAGTGGCCTGTCTCTTTAGGGACATATGGATGGGCAGTAGCAATCTCCTAGTTGCTGGTCACCCATCATTTCCATGTAATCTGGTTCCTCTTACTCCTCTGTGGATTCATGAGTGGAGAGGTCCAGAGCCTGTGCCACTTGCTTCATAAAAGCAAAATGTGAAGTAAAATCCCCTTATCAGGGGAGTCAGGGAGCTGAGGATCAGGGGGAACATCTGGTTGAGGGGATTCCCCAAAAACCTCATCATCATCATCAACATCGTCCCCACCTGAGCAAATTGCTTGAAAAAAAACACTCTCAGCTAACAGAGCACCTGGAAAAATGCAACCTCCTCTGTCACCTCAAGCACGGCTTCCACAAACACCATAGTGCCTCCTCTGCCATTGCACTCTTTTCTGACCACATGCTGAGATATATGGATCAGGGCAAACCCACAGGTGCACTCTTCATTGACCTATGTAAAGCTTTTGACCTTGTTGACCACAACCTCCTTTCGGCTACTTTCCTGGGCCTGCCACCTGGTTTCATAGCTATCTGTCAGACACCAGTCAGTTCTCATTTATAGTCTCCTCTGCTGCCCTTCTTGTATTCACTGGAGTTCCCCAGGGCTTCATACTCAGACCTCTGCTCTTCTCTGTGTTTATCAATATGCTTCCCAAGGGCAGCATCAGCTGCTCTGCTCTCCTATATGTTGATGATTTGGTTATCTGTCACAGAGACAAAACTCTTCACTATCTCCACCACCCTCACACAAAACTTTGCATCTACCCACCAATGGTTCTGCTCTCACAAACTACTAGTCAATGAAAAAAAAAGACAATTTATGCTTTTCAGGTCTAAACCCTTTCTAGCAAAAGCCACCAAAGCAAAGTCATCCCTCCTAGTTCTCACCCCTGCTGGTATTTCACTTGAAACTGTCTCATCCTTTAAGTACCTAGGAATTACCCTTGACCCCTCCCTTTCTTTCTCTGAACATGTCAACCACACCATTCACCATATCACCAAAAACTAGTCACTGCATACCGATATAAACACTACCCGTCCATGGAAGCTTGACTGGTGGAAGCACATGGAAACAGTCTTCCCCTCCTAGAGTACTGCTCCCCGGTCTACTCACACCTTTCCACCATCTGCACACAAGGCTAAATACTACATAAAAACACAATCTGTCCTTCTCGCCCCCTACCACTCCCACCACTGCTCACTCTACCAAGTGCTAGGGTTGCCGACCCTGCAAGGTTGCTTCGACTACGCACTGGTCTGTATGGTGGACAACTCCCGCCACTTCCCACATATGTCCACCTACTCGCCCCTACTGACAGGCATGGTCACCAAAAATCTTTGGGCATCCTCAGTCCCACCACTGGAAGTACCGCATGTCAACACCTCCATGGGGATGAAAGCACTCTGTCACTGCACCCTCACTGTGGAACAAGCTCCCCTCGTCTATTCACTCATCATCCACCCATCTAGCTTTTAAACATGCCATAAAGACGTGACTTTTTTTGCCTGCAGTCTGTCGCTGTTCATCACTGCAAGGATAGGGTCTGCATCTCACCACTGATCTAAGCACTTAGACTGCACCTGCCACCATACAGCTCCTTTCTCCCCCTGCTCCCCTTTTCCCATCTCTGCACCTCCTGCCCCACCCTTGCCTACCCTCTCCCCTCTGCTACCCCTTTTTTCTCTTTCTTCGAGTCTTGTGTTTATTGCTGCTTGAATTTTTGATGTTTTTTGATCTCTGCTTGTATTTGTACAACCTCTGTACAATACTGAACTTGACCTTGTATTTTTACACAGTTTTCTGCTTGTACCCTGTTACAGCCGACATTGTGTCAATTCTATCTTGTACATTATATCTTATGTATTATTTGAATCTCTCTGTTATACCTGTACTTTTTCTGCAGCATTTGGCAGCCCAGGTCGTGACTGAAAATGGTCCTTTGGATCAGTGCATCTTCCCGGTTATCAAAGACATAAATAAATAAAATGAATAAATATCAGGGTAATGTTCATGGGAACTGGGGGCCAAGGAACTCTGAGCTTGAACCGATGGAAGTTATGAACCGGGTCGCTGAACCGGAACCGAGGTACCAGTTTGTAGCGACTGAATTATCTTGATGGTGTTAGTAATCTCTTCAGCAGTAGGAACGGACATGTTTGTCAGTTGTGGTTCCTTCCCAGAGTGCTTTTCCTCCTTTTTAGCAGATGTTGCCGGTTCAGTGGCAATATCTGTGGTTCATTTTCATCCCAGAGAACTTTCACCCTTGTCAGAGGGCTGTTCATCCAGTTCCTTGGGTTTCTCTCTTTAGAATGAAAAGGAGTCTGTTTATCAGAGGCTGGGTTAGCGGCCTTATTGGACATCTTTCCCTCAGTCGGTTAAATCACCTATCAAGCGTCAACTGGGGAACGTTTTTACAAATCTCACAATCTGTGTTGACGTCAAACCCTAGGCAGAAAACACAAATTAAGTGTGGATCAGCTTTAGCAAACGGTTCATCACACTCTGTACAATGCTGAAAACCCACAGGGCTGGCTCTTTTCTTGGGTTGTGACATAAGAAAAAAAAAAAAACCTTGAACTGGGTTTCTCCGAGTCAAATACACACACTGTAAACAAAGACTTCTCTCTCTCTCTTTTTGTGGGCAGTTTAGTGACAGAAGTGAGAACCAAGAGTTACCCTGGTTCCCAGCACAAATTAAATGTAAATAAGAAACCAGCCCAGTGATGTCAACTTTTTAAAGAAATTTACCTTAGAAAAGAAGACAAAGGTACGGTTTCTTGCCGGTTGTGATAAACCGGCAGGGAACCAAAAACCTTACCAGAATAACACTAAATCTTGACTAATCTAGCTGTAAAACCAAGGACAGTGCTTTAAAAATGAAAATAAATAATTGATACTTTAATAAACTGAGAAAATGGAATCGTCAAGAAAGGTGAAGGAGAGCTCTCTGAGGCACCTTACTTAAAGGGAGTAAAGAATCTGACTGTTGCAGAATGTATTTCAGGGATAGTGGTTTGAAAACCGAGCTCAGCCCCACCATTCTATCATTTGCATAGGTTCTCTTAACCATTTTGGCTCAAGGGTAGTCCTATGGTGAGACCATACTGCATATGTCAGAATACAGTAAGATTTCCTGGGGTGTGAATGACAAACTATAAAAATAAAATACTTCAAGCGAAGGTTTGAAGAAAGTGCTCAGGGGCAGACTTGTCCAGTCAGTGGAGAAATGAGTCTGACTAGCCTTCAGCAGCTTCTGCAGACAGCACTCTCTTACTGTTATCTAACTAGCTAATTCTTGGCATCATTAGCCTAAACTCCACCTCCGGGGCAGCTGAACACAGCTGACATAACTGCATTGGTCAAGCATACTGAGGGATTCTAGGGTTGGGAAGTTACATTATTATCAGTTTTTGAAGATACCTGATGCAAATGGGTACTGTATCAACTAGACAGGGATCCCTTGTTTATCCCTTTTTTTTTTTTTGAATCTCTTTTTTTACTGCTGTTTATCATACAGTTTTCTAAGCCTCACATGCGAGGGATATATTAATGTATTATATCAATCAAGTACCACTGCTGTTACTGTAACTTCTTTTCTACAGTATTTTTTCTGCATGTTCTGCATTTTATCTCTCCAAAAAAAAATAATGAACTATTATTATAAAAAAGGAAAGGAAATCAGAAAGTCCTACCTAATGGGAAGGGTAGAGCAAAAATTGAACAGACTTCCTTGGGAGGTTATATGCATTAAAACAGGGGTTTCAAAAAGGAGTGGGACAGACACCTGGGAATGGTGTGAGTGGGACAGCTGGGGGGGGGGGGTTGATGGAGGGGAGAAATGACCACTGGGGACATTTCCCAGTAACAAGACAGGTTTTGAACAGAATGGATGGGTAGCAAGGCAGTTATCTGCAGACAAAACAAGGTTCTATGGCTCTACAGCAAGAAGGGCCCTGCTGCAGTCTTCAGTATTCTGCATACACTTGGATCTCACTGCAACCAATCCACATGTACTGCTGTCTGACCAGCACTTTTATGTAAGATTCTTCCAGGTACCAGGCCTGCATGGCCCATAGAAGCACTCGACATCCCAAGTGTGCCACAGCCTGCCTTGACAACCCAACCACTGTGCTTACCTCCACGATGCAGCAGGAGTTCCTTTGGCAACACAGTTGCATTAAATATCATTCCCAGGTCCACTGCCAGCTACATTAGTGGCACTGTCACATTTAGCAATCATCCAAACACACCAGGAACTCACTCACAGTAGCAGTGCAGTCACATTTATCAGTGGCATTCCTCCCAGAGTGCACTGGCTACAGCATAATCTCAGCTGCTTTTTCTGTTACTTTTCTCTTTATGCTCCAGAACAGCAGCAGTCCACAGTGTCATGAGTATGGACGTTTGCCTGTGATACTACGTTCAAGCTCTAGGCCTCTTTTCTTCATTACTACAGTACAAGTACTGCATATATGCGGTCATAGAGTTCATGAATGCATGTAGATAGACATGTATGCTGATTTTGATGCATAATGTTGTATTTTTCGTTAACCACTGAGGCCCCTGCAAGTATCTATATACTCTTATAAAATAGGTAGGGTAAACCAGCCAATCAGAAACCAAGCTGTCCATGCATGGAATATGTTCCATGCATGGGTAAAAAAAAAAAAAAAGCTGGCAGTGAAAATGCCAAGATTCTGGTGCCATAGAATGTTGGCATTTTCACTGGCAGCCATGTTTTGTTTACTCAATGCGAGAGTGTTTAGCCTACCCATTTTATAATACTGAACAGTCAAAATGACAAAGTTTCTCCCCCGCCAGTGAAACGTTTTAGAAAGTTTACATTCTGCTGCCGGTGATCGCGTTTCCAATGTGTTCTGCTGCTGCTGATCGCGTTCCTCTCCCAGGGTCTCTGTCTCCCCATTAGTAATGTCACCATATCCGCACTGGGTCTATCATCTAGCTGGTCAAAGGAAGGCGAGCCCCACTCATTGGTGTATGCCAATACAATTATTAATACATGCCTGGAGAGCTGCTTGTGGACAGCTTCAGCAATTCCGGTTAGCAACAGGGATGTAGGAAACTGCTGCCAAGAAGTCTGTTTCTGTGACGCCACCGGGCAAAATGCAACGCACGGCAAAGCGCAAAAGGGCGAGAGTGTGCCACATGAGAACTCAATGGCGTAGACTGCCAGAATTAAGTAAATTAACTGGAATGCTGATTTAGCCGGTGTAGAACTGTTTGTGGAACGGACGTACTCTGAGTGGATCGAGGAACAATCCTAAACCTGGATGTTCACATCCAATGCAAACAGAGTTGGACTGGCTTGAAAAACATTTATTTTAACCAGAAAAGGTACACTGAGCCGGAGGTCATTCCAGGTGCGATCCGGGGAAAAAGATATAACATACAGAGGGAGAAACAAAGTATGACAACAATTAAGTGCAAAGTTACCAGTTGAGGTAAAAATGAAATGCAGCCAAAATGGTAATAGTCCCAAAGCGCTACGTGCAAATGACCTCATGAATATTATGCAAATGACTTCATGAATATTAACAGCATGTCCAAGGAAGGACCATTTCATCATACATTAGCAGCATTAAATGTTTTTTTTCTACATACAAGTAAGATTTTTGTAACCGCAAAGAGTAAAATAAAGCTAGGATCCCATTTTATAAGTGTAATAATATACTCCAGGTGTGTGCATGTAACAGATTTTACTGCACGCCAGAGGCTAAAGGCACTCTGCCAAGGACTCATGCCTTATTACGCCATTGGCAGTGCAGTAAAATCTACTCCATGCACACCCTGTCATGTCTTATTGCTTACATATAATCAGTTAAAACCCTCAGTTAAAATATGTTGCAAAACAAATGGTTTAAGCACTGTTTCACTGGACAATGTTAAAATCTTTTTCACCTTACCTGGTGGTACACCTTCAGGCACAGACCCTTCAAAGATCTGTTTGGTGAACTGAGGCTTGTTATCATTCTGATCGATTACTACAATGCTTAGTTCCATAGGGGCCTCCACAGTGTCTCCATTTGATGACACAGCATAGGATATGAGCTACAGAAAAACACAAAGATATTAGGGACAGCATTTAATGGCGCTTAACTGTCCCACATTGAGACATTTTTCAGATTGTGCTACACAGATGTCCCCTGGAATGTGAGAGTCCAGTGTTATTTAGCTGCATCATTTATAAACATGAAGTACTATACCACACCTGGTATCCCCAGTACACTCCCTCTTCCCTTTATGGCTACTATAACCACATTGATCCTGTAGATAGCAGGGTGGGTGATGGCTGCCTCTGCAACTCATAGCCCATGGCTCTTCATCCCATATGGGAACTATTTTTTAATATCCAATATATATCCTTGTATCCCCAGATATGTTTCAAACATATGTCAGATACATTCACACATGTCAGCTATATTTCCAGATATATAGTATAGATATTTGCAGAATGATCCAAGATGCATCAAATTTGGGAAACATCTTTGATGAATACATTAGACTGCTGTGAAGTATTGTGAGGGCTAACAATGCTGAAGCCCTCCCCAAGCCCCCCGCAGTGAACTCCACAGATGTCCCCCCATTGAGCCAGACTGCTATGAAGGGTTGTGAGGGCTAACAATACTAAAGCCCTTCCAAAGCTGCACCCCCCACAGTGAATCCTGCAGATGTCCCCAGTCAGCCAGAGGCTGTGAAGGCACGGGACAGGACAAGCTGCGTTTGAATTTTGGCACCTTTCCTGGACACAAATTCTTTTCTGTTTACTTGTGCCTGCCAGCTCCCCAGGAGATGCTGCTTGTTGGCTGGTTTTTGCTTAAATTATTTTTAAAGCCATTTTGTAGGCAAACACTGCACTGCCTGTTCCCTCTGTTTAATTTTAGACTGATCTCTCTATGTAATCCTTTTGTTTCTCCATTTCTCTTCATTTCTGGTCTTTATTACTTCACTGCCCCGCTGACTAGCTGCATCTCTTCCATGCTGCCTGTTCGCTGTTTATATTTTTTTCTCCTCTCTCTCTCTCTCACTCATTTGTGCTCTTTTTTCCATTGTTAACCCTGGCCAGCTGCATCTATTCCTGTCCCTCCCCTCCCAATTGCTTTATTAGATACAGTTCTTCCCTTTGTAGCCCTCAGTGCTCCTTACTTAGTTTGTGGTACTTAATTGCTTTTCTCCTCATTATTTTGCAAGGTCATGAGGGCTAACTTAATGCTGAAGCCTTCCCCAAGACCCCTGCAGTTAACTCTGGAGATGTCCCCCTGATGAGCCAGACTGCTTTCCTGGACGTGAAATCTCTTCTATTTACTTATGCCTGCCAGCACCCCAGGAGCTGCTGCTTGCTGGCTGGGTTTTGTGTCCCCCTCGCTCTATGAAATGCTCCTGTGCTCTGACCCTTCTCTTCACTGTTTTAATATTTATGAGGTAGGCAGTTTTTACCCTAGTTAATCTTGACACTTACTGGTCTGTGCCTCTCTTTCCCCTCTCTCCCTCCGAGTCCTACTATTTCTCCTGCTTCCCTTCCATGTTATTTCTCCATTATTCTACAGACTCATTTCTGGTTTAACAGTTCTTTTTTTGCTCCAGTCACGGCCTGCGGAGCCTCTCTTGGGCATCCTGCCTTTTCCTGCCCTGTATGAGGTCCTCTCGACCCTAAGCCTCCTCTCTCCCCATCTCTTCCCACAGCCAGTACCCCCAGCTTAACCCCTCCAGGTGGGGCCGCCCCTCCTTTTTGAGCGCTCTTTCATAGTCAGACCCTGGCTGTGGGTGAGGGCCCAGGCAGAGGAACTGAGAGGCCTGGCGAGACAGAACAGACAGTGGGCATGGGGATTAGTGTCATCGCCTACCCTGCAGAGCCATGTTTTTCCCCGTTTTCTGATGCCTTCCCATTGCATCCCCCCCTTGCGTGGGCACCCCTGACACCATGCGCACGGCAACCCTGCCGGCGTCAGCCATGCTACTTGTGCTGTCTGCATACTGCAGCGCGCCCAATCTCCACCGGGGGCCGCTGGTAAGCCAGACAATCCCTGCCCCCCCCCCTCGGGACAGGAGTGCTGTCCTTTGGACGCCTATTCCTCTCCCTTCCCTGCCAACCCCCGTCGGCCTGGGCTCACTCCCGAACCGGGGTTGTTGGCATGGCGCAAGGTGTGGCAACCAGCACCTCAACCCTCAGTGCCACCGGGCTGGCCCAGTTTCTTATCTTTGTGTTCTTCTTGCATATTGTACAGAGTGCTAAACGCCCCATTTTCCCTTACTGCAGCTCGTCAACTTCTTCCTTCTGGCTCTGCCATTTCGTGTTAGGCTATTACGTTGTAACGGACACTGATCTGCCTTGTGGTTCTCATACTAAAGAGCTATTTGAGGATCTGCTACCGATTTGGTTGAGCCCTCGTAACATCAGCCACCTTTCTACCTTGAAACCTATTAGGCTTAACTAGAAATCCAGCTAGTTATCTGGCCCCTTGCTTGTCCACTGTTCCCACACTCGCTCAACTTCTTCTGTTTCTCTCCTACAAAGACGTTTTCTTTTATATGGCCTGCTATTTCTCCTCGTTACCCTCTCCAACCTCTCGCTTATGATACCAGTCTGACTCCATTTATTGTGCTCATAATGAATCCTCTTTTGTCTTCTCTGATCTCCTGTTAAATAAGAGTTTACCTCCGATATCTAATTTGTCCCTACCTGCCATCTGCCCTGCCAAACTAGGATACTGCCTTCACTCTCACCATTACTCTGTACCAAAATGGTACAATCACTTTTTTTGGCTCATCAGAGCGACATGGGTTACCCTCTTGCATATATCATTATCTGGGGACATCGACCTCAACCCTGGCCCCTCCGCTGATACAAAGTCTAAAAACATCTCTTCCCGGTTCTCCTCTAGGAGCAGGAAAATTGCCCACATGAATATCAGAAGCCTGCCTGCAAACTTTCCAGAACTGGAAGTATGGGTCACACTATACTCCCCCCGACATACTGGGGCTAACTGAAACCTGGCTTAGGCCTGTCACTCCTGACCCTATTGTATAAACTAAATGGTTACAACCTTATTAGATTTGCCTGCCCCTCCACACAAAGGGGTGGTGGGGTTGCCTTCTATGATAAAGAACATCGTAATGTCTCTGTCCTGCACTCTGGGTTAACTGGCTCCTGTGAAACCCTGCATGCCAAACTGTCTTAGGTGGTGCTAAAAGACTCAACCTGGTGTATGCCTACAACCCCTTGAAGGGCGCTCTACTTGGGCTAAACAGAATCGTTGATTATCTTTCCTCTCTAAAGGGTAAATTTGAAGTTTTCCTAATGGGTGACTTCAACCTTGACTGGTCTGGTAGCCACTCAGGTACATACTCTGAAGCCCTTTCGAGACTTCACCTCTCACAATTGATTCCCAGTCCTACTCATATCTCGGCTAGTAGCAACCATCAATCCTGATTGGATTGCAACAAGATTATCGCTGCGGGCATGTTTCCGGATTCCATCAGTGACCATCTACCTACTTGCTGCATCTGGTCTGGTAGCCACTCAGGTACATACTCTGAAGCCCTTTCGAGACTTCACCTCTCACAATGGATTCCCAGTCCTACTCATATCTCTGCTAGTAGCAACCATCAATCCTGATTGGATTGCAACAAGATTATCGCTTCGGGCATGTTTCCGGATTCCATCAGTGACCATCTACCTACTTGCTGCATCTGGACTGGCGCTGTCCCCAAGACCACCCCCACCCCCCCAAAAAGGAAATACAGTTTCGAGATTTCTCTAAACTTAACAGTATTTTAAGCTGATTTGAGAGGCATAGATTGGTCCCCTACCCATATAACGGACGATGTTGATAAGGCTCTGGACTACCTGATTACCAAACTATTCTTCCTCCAGGACAAGCATGTTCCCCTGAAAAGGAGGCAAATTAGATGCTCTGCTAACTGATGGTTTCACAAAGACCCCTTGCTTCCCAGAGAAGAAGGGACAAGGCCTGGGCATCTGTGCAAATATTACAACTGCCCAAGGACTGAGTTAGGTATAGAACCATGAGGAATGACTGTAAGACAGACATACGGAAGGCAAAAAGGGACTATTGTAATAAACTTCTCCAAGCCTCTACTAGGGATGTCCGGGGGTTTTGGAACCACATAAAAAAGCTTTACGGGCCAAGGATTCAAGCCACCTATAACTGAAACGATCCTAAATTATGCAAACTGCAACAAGTTAACTATGACTGCAAATGCATTTAATGCCCATTTTGCAGAACTATCTGTGTACCTAGATAATCAAGGTCAGCCCTCTGCTCCCCCTCACTGTAGAAACAGGCCTTCTCAATCACACTTTAACTTAGGAACAGTCTCTACTGATGAGGTGCTGAGTCTTATTAAAGCTATACCGGCTCATGGATCTGCAAGATCTGATGGCTTAGTGCCCAAGTTCATCAAATCTGCTGCCTCGGCTACTGCCGCCCCAGTTGTGAGAATTTTCAACCTATCCATTACTACCCATACTGTACAGACACCATGGAAAATTGCTTGAGTCGTTCCAGTGCATGAAAAGGGGGTTACTAAAAACTTGGGCAATTACCACCCAATTGCCATTCTCTCTACACTAAACAAACTTCTTGAGAAAGTGGTGGCCTCCCAGGTCACAGAATATCTTCATCTAAATAATCTCATATCTTCAGCTTAGCATGGTTTCCAAGCCAGGCACAGCACTACCACTGTATTAATTCAACTATCCAACTGTGACAGGGAGATCCTGCCACTCTTGAAGACTGACCTTTGCAACAGTTCTTCTATTTCTTAGCCTAATCTATTCTTTACAATTTCTAGCCCATAAGGTTGGCCACCTATGAGAACCCCCTTCCCTTTCTTAACTATGCTACAGTGTCCTCTTTAATTTTCCTTTTCCCTCTCAGGTCCTTATACAGGGAGGTTATTGTGGTGACCTCCAAGCCTAAGTAAAACAACATACTGTGTTCCTCGTTATTGGATTTAATATGCAATGGCACTATGTCATGAAATATATTGATGCAGATACCTTATGTGTATGAAACCTGTAAATGTTGAAAATACCATGACACTAGGTGTTTTTGATCAAGGTAAAAAGTTACTAGATGATTGTACTGTATAAATTAAGTTAGCTGTGCTATTTAAAATGCATATAAATTGCTGTAAGTTGAACAAGTCTGAAATGCCATGGCGGTCTGCATACATCCCATGATGCTTTGCATTTTGGAAGTATGTGTGGTGATGTGTTTCTTTGAAACTTGGTATTGTCAATGCCCTTTGGGGTAACCCTTGTTTCAGTGTTTCTGCACTGAGATTGTTTGTCTTTATCTTTTTTTTTTTATTTGAGACCTCACCACCACCCAAGCAGACAAGGCCCACATACGGGGAGGCTACATCTCAACAGATAAGTTAGATTAAAGATCAGTGAGTCAGTAGGCGTTGGCTAAGTGTGCAGGAAAGACTTGCATAGTCTGTTGCTACAAACTGATGTACTGAAGAAGGGATATGCCATTGCTGAAGGTCATCTACTGCATTTTGAATAAACATATCACAGCAATTGTGTGCTGAACTTGAAGTTCGGTGATTGGTCCACCAGTTATCCCACAACGTCTTCACACTAATGACATCCACATGGCTATGGATAAGGGCTTGCTCACTGGGGACATTTTCATTGACCTCACTAAGGCCTTTGATCTTGCGGATCACCCTCTATTACTATCTAAACCGTCTTCTCTGGGATCTCCTAGTCTGCCACTATCTGGTTTGAGAGCTACCTCATTGAAGAAAGCAATTCATTCAATTAGAAACAGCCATCTCGGATCTAGCCCTCACCTGCATTGGAGGCCCCCTCCCCGGGCTCAATACTTGGCCCCCTTCTTTTCACACTTTTTAACAACTTTCCTCACTGCCCTACTCCTCTCTATGATCCTATATGCAGATGACCTGGTACTTCTATCAAGTGCCAAAGACCTGCCCTCCATAAGTGCTAATCTCCAAGCCGACTGATTGTTTACATGATTGGCTGCTACAAAACAAATATTGCTCAACTCCAAGAAAACCGTGGCCATCCCCCCGAATCAAATCCTGTAACTCTGCCCTTTCTGTCCTTGGTCCAGACGACTCCACCTTATAGTCTGTCAACTTTTTTAGGTATCTTGGAGTTGCACTTGACCCATCCCTTGATTGCAACCTACACATTGCTGCCACTTGTGAGGCAGCCAACACAAAACTGGGACTGGTGTATGAAATCAGACCTTCCTTTAACTATGCCACTAGGCGTTCTATTGCTCAAGGTTTTCTCCATCTCTTTCTTACTTATGGATCTCTGGCCTATCCTGATGCTAGTAAAGGAGCCTTCTTTAAGTGGAGCACATGCTACAACAACATCTGCAGATCTGCACTCTTGGCACCTAGACAAATGCATCGCTGTTAACTCTACTCCAGTCTGGGCTAGCTCCCCCCTTCCTCGCACCAGCTCTATACTGCTGGCTGTCCGATTGATAATATAGTTAGATTTGGTACCCCTATGCACCGGTTAACTTTGTTAATCCATCCTACTCATGTGTACCCCCTTTAGATCCTCTGAACTATCTCCTCTTGAAATTCCTAGGTGTTCCACAAAAATGGGTGAACTCTCCTTTGCACATTCTGCTCCTAAAATTTGGAACTCCCTCCCTTTGGAACTCCTAATCAAACTCTAAATCCCACCAGGTTTTCAAAAAGGGTCTTTGATCCTACCCAAGACTCCAATATCCGTTCCTGCTTTGCTACTTCTGAGTCTCACTCCTAGCAGCTTTTCCTGCTCCACTAAATGGTATTAACTCTTACTTGCACTTACTACACTTGCTGGTGTAATGCTTCTCACACTGTAGCCTACTGCCACGGAATCTCTGCTTATACTACCTTGTTGACCCACTTCTGCATTTCTCGGTCTGTGGCTCAGTTTACTACTGCCGGGTTTTCTCCATAGGCAATTCTCACTGGTTGCTGCCTGAACTTAGTTAACATTTTGTACAGAGCACTTAGGTATTATATTTGTTTTTTTCTTGCCACTATAGGCCGTCTTTGTCTTCATTTTGTAAACTCTGCCTTTTATCCTAATTTTACCTATGTTCATGTTGTGCTTTGCCCAATTATTTTGCCAGTATGTACTTATTCCTCTGTTTTGTACTCTCCCGAGTCATGCCAGAATATAGGTAACATTCTTGTTTAGTGTACTTACCCAGTAAACAAAAACTAAACAAATATTGCTATGCCATTTCAATATTAAAGTTTTTTGTTCATTCAATGTTACGTCCTTGAATAAAATCAAATACACTTATTTGTGCATACACATTATTGCTGTTTCTAGATATTTTGCATTTTAGGTAAACATATTTTGAATCTAACCAACATATATATTTTGAGATACTTATGCCTTTTCATTTTTGGTTTCTCCTGTAAGGTGCTAAATGTATAAAAACACACAAATATATTCATAACAGTTTTAAATTATACCTATATGAACAAGCACTTGTCAATGCCGAATGTTGATTGCTTATATGTGCCGTTTAGGTATTTGCAAAGGCTATAGACCGGTCAGCCTCACCTTAGTGTGGGGGAGATCATGGAGACATTGGGTAAAGAAAGGGTAGTGGGGCATGTAGTAGCCATCGGAGCCCAGGACCACAGGCAACATGGATTCACAGTGGGTCATGTCAGACAAATCTGGTTGATCTTTTTGAGTGACAAAGGAAGTAAATCAGGGTGGGTCAGTGGACAACGCTTACCTTGATGTAAGCAAAGGCTCTGACACCGTCCGACATAGCAGGGTGATAAACTAGCTGAGTAGGCTGGGCATGGGGGAAAGGGTGGTAAACTGGGTTAGAAACTGAGTAACAGACAGGAGGCAGAGAGTGGTGGTAAATGGGGCGCAGTCTGGGGAAAGGGGGTGATCAGTGGGGTGCCGCAGGGATTGGTCCTGTTCAGTGTCTTCATTAGTAACACTGCAGAAGGGCTGAAGGGAAAGGTCTGCCTGTTTGCAGATGACACCAAGATCTGTAAGACAGTGGATACCCCAGAGGGGGTGGAGAAAATGAGGAGGACCTAGGGAAGCTTGAGAAATGGTCTAAGGACTGGCAACTGAAGTTTAATTCACAAAAGTGTAAAATGATGCACCTGGGACACAGAAACCCTGGGGAAAGGTACAGGAATGGGGGGGGGGGGAGTTGCTGAGAGTCACAAAGAAGGAAAGGGACCTGGGAGGTTGTTATTTCAGATGACCTGAAAATGTCAAAGTGGTAAGGCAGCTGGGAGGGCCAGTGACATGCTGGGGTGCATAGGCAGGGGTATCACCAGCATAAGGAGGGAGGCAGTGATGCCATTATAAAAAAACATGGTCAGGCTTCACATGGAGTAGTGTATGCAGTTCTGGAGGTCGCACCTTCGTTAGGATATTAACAGGCTGCAGATGGTCCAGAGAAGTGCGAATTAGATGGTACAGAGTTTGCAACCCAAGACTTTTAAGGAGAAATTAAGGGACCTCAATATGTACTGAGGGAAAGAGGGGATAGCATAGAAACATTCAAGTACCTCAAAGGTATAAATATAACTGCTGAGAAGCAGAAGACAGCTGCTATAGGCATGTGTGCCAGCTTGTGTGTGATATTCTTTTGTTCTTCTAAATCCGTAACCTCCAGTATTTCAACAACCACATGACCACACTGCCTTCTGTAGGCAATTTTTTGCTGGTTGATGCCTGGTGTCAGATGGCAGACAGAGGGCTCACCAGATTGTGTTGCCATTTGAACAACTTCATAGAGTGTTCTTTTACTGGTAAGCATTTTGGGAAGCTGGTGAAGGTATCACAATTTTTATTATGACTATCTCCTTATGTCTGTCCTCTTTGGGCCCCCCCATCCTCACACCCCAACAGTCAACAGTGGCCACAGCTGCAGCCTTCTTCTTGCCAAGATAGTGGGTGAGAAACAGAATTTGACGGCACATAAGGACCGCTTGGCCCACCTAGTCTGCCCATTTCCCTACCTGATGGATAAGCTGCAGATTCTAGTTAAACAGCTTACTTCCTCCTACTCCCCAGTAGAACTGCCTTATGTCTGTCTGTGAGCAGCTGCCTCCAGAGTCTGTGAAGTCTGACTTCTTTTAGTGCCGCTTATTGGTCACCTTCCAACACAGGCGAGGCACTGCCAGCTGAAAAGTAACTCAGGACAAGCAGGTTTCAAAGTGGGGAAGAAATGGAGTGAGCAAGAATGAAGTACTCATTTAGATGCGGCATCGATTTTAAGATCAGCATACTGGTGTGGACACTGCAAATAGAACCCCAACTCTAAGCAACCTTATGAAGAGTAAAGGCTTCTCGAAGCACTGGGGTTGTGTTTATTGTACTGTAAGTGGGCTGCATCTAATTCAGTAATTTACTGTACCTTACATCTGGATGTATGGGAGGGCCAACACTGAACCTGAATTAACATGATGCCACAGAAATATAGAATGTGTCAGCAGAAAAGGACCGCTCAGCCCATCCAGTATGCCCAAGTGTTCTCTACCTACTTGTAAATCCTGCCTGTATATGTTACTGCATGTCTTATTCTGACTGCGTCCATCAGGACCTCCTTGTGAAAGAGTTTGCTTAATGGATTTTTCCTGCAATGAACTTGAACCTACTCCACTTCCATAGCCCTACTGATCTCCGTTGACCCCCTCCTTCTCCCTTTTCTAATATACCCCTATGTTTATCTCATGCATGCTTCATGCCCCCTACCATTTTAGGTTCCACCACTTCTCTTGGCAGTCTGTTTAAGGAGTCTACCACCCTTTCAGTAAAGAAATATTTCTTCACATCTATCCTGAATGCCCCCCCCCCCAGCTTCACTGCATGTCTCTTGATTTGGGTGCTCATCCTCATTTGAAGGAAACTCCCCAACTGTGCCCTGTTTACCCCTGTGAGGTACTTTGTAGGTCTTGATCATGTCACCTCTCGCCATCCGCATACGGTCATTTAGTCCCTGGACAAATCGTTGCGGATACTTTGGGGCAGACAAATAGTCACAAGGACGAAACGGAGACACTAAATTAGTTGCATGGACAAAATGTTACAGTACTAACAGTCGCATGTTGCTACGGAGTTAGTTTATGATCAGGAAGTGGAGCGCAACTTTGATGCATGAGGGTGTTTAAAGGAACTTTATTTTATAACCATTAAAATACTTACGTGCACTGCTGTTAGTTTATGACCAGGAAGTAAAGTGGATTTGCTCCTCATTCGCTTCACACACTCTCTCTCCTGACTTGCGCTAAAATAAAAAAATTCACAGAGCCTTGTGACGTAAGACTTTTGCCAGACACTGCTCTGTATTCTCCCCAGTTCTCTCTGTTCACTTGAGGAGTGAGCAAATAACATAGAAAAAGAGCTGTTTAAGTGCGTAGTGTGGATCACTATGGGCTAAGCCACTGGGCAAGTGCAAGAAAAGGCGACTTTGCCTTTTGCATCTGAGATACAACTTTGGTTACTGTGCGGCATGCAGCTTTCCTGTACTATTTTTCTTAAAATAATAAAACGAGCCCCCAGGGGAAACAGAAGGAGACAGATTTTCAACATTGCCATTTTTATGCGCCTCCTTATGAACAGTACAGCTGTCATTTTTCACATCCTGGCCGAAATGTTTTCGCAGTTCCAGCGCAGAATAACGCAGTCGTTATGGGAAATCAGTGTTCGGGACACACTAAGAAAATTATAGTGACACTGTTCATGAGCAGAGGTCCTAAAATGCCTATGTTGAAAATTTGGTGATGAAACTCCATAAAATGACTGTTACGAGTGTGCATTGCACAGTTTCCACACACCCTTATAACTTCGCAAATTAGTAATATTTTCACTCCAGATTTTCAACACTGGCATTTTTTTCACACCTCCTTATGAACAGTACAGTTGTCATTTTTCACATCCTGGCCGAATAAGCTTTCAGGCCCAGCTAAAATAGTGCAGTCACTTTTGGAAATCAGTGTTTGGGACAGATTAGGATCGAGCGAGTGAGAGAGGGGTAGTGACCAAGCTCAACTGAGCTCTGTTGGGACTGCTGCGGATTTCTTTCGGGGCAGAAAAAGGTGCCAACTCAGGCAGAAGCCCAGTAAAAAGGGCAGCCTGCAGCACCAGGAGAAACAGAATGAGTGAGTGAGCTCAACAGAGCTCAGTTGAGACTGCTGCGGATTTCTTTGTGGGAAGAAAAAGGCAGCAATGCAGGCAGGGGCCCAGTGCAAAAGGGCAGCTTGCAGCGTTGGGAGAAACAGAATGAGCGAGTGAGAGAGGGGAAGTGAGCAAGCTCCACGGAGCAGTATCACGACTGTTGCAGATTTCTTTGTGGGCAGAAAAAGGTGCCAATGTAGACAGGAGCCCAGTACAAAAGGGCAGCCTGCAGTACCAGGAGAAACGGAACAAGCGAGTGAGAGAGGGGGAGTGAGCAAGCTCAACGGAGCTCTGTCGGTACTGCTGTGATTTCTTTGTGGGCAGAAAAAGGCGCCAACAGAGGCAGGAGCCAAGTACAAAAGAGCAGCCTGCAGCTCCAGGAGAAACAGAATGAGCGAGTGAGAGAGGGGGAGTGAGCGACCTCAATGGAGCTGTGTAGGGACTGCTGTAGATTTCTTTGTGGGCAGAAAAAGGCACCAATGCAAGCAGGACCCTAGTACAAAAGGGCAGCCTGCAGCATCGGGAGAAACAGAATGAGCAAGTGAGAGAGGGGGAGTGAGCGAACTCAATGGAGCTCTGCTGGGACTTTACATTTGCCCACCCTCGCACCTGTTGTTCTCTGTGGTCCTATATTACAGCAAGGTCTCTGGAGTGGAGACAAAGCAATGATTGGATACTTTAGGATTGCTGTAATAATACAGATTTAGTTCTGTTTCTTTCTCTGACCTAAGTAATGAGCTATACTGTTATGATTGCTATAATACATATTTATTTGTTCTGCTTATTTCTCTAACTGAGCTGAGTAATACTTGGAGTGCAATAGGATTTCTAACTGGGCTAAGTGAAACTATATGAGAGCCGAGAACAAAAAGTATAGTAGCCGAGGGGTGAAAAACAGACAAGGAGGCTTTAGGATTGCTACAGTAATACAGTATCTATCGGATGAGATTTGAGACTGAATTTCCCCGGTCGGCAAGGAGCCAGTAGGGGGACTACTGTGGGGAGGGACAGGAATTTGAGTAAATAGGGGCCTAACAGTTGTGGTAGGGTACAGAACCTGGGAGTAAGGGCCTGTAACATAAGATGGGGGCCAAAATGGGACAGGTGCCACATGTCAAGAGGGCGGGCATCTTTGGAAGGGTGGAGGGGTGTACAGGGTACAGGGTCTGCCATGATCCTGGACTGGGCTTGGGGAAGGGTGTATGGTCTGTAGATGACTGGCTAGTTTGAGGGAGGAACTGTGGAGGCTAGGGAGGAGTCTAAGTGGCAGGGCAGATGAGTATGGTAGGCATCTTGAGGGGGGAAATAAGGGATGGCATAGGGGGACGGAGGAAGAATAACTAGGGACTGAAACTGACCACAGTATCAGAGGCACTAGCAGAAAAAAAGAGGAGAAGGAAGGGGCTGCCCGAGGAGAGGGTAGGGGGCCTCCTGATGGAGGAGGAAGAGACCAGGAGTACCAGGGGAGAGAGCAGATGGCTGCAGGTAGGGAGGGACCAGGGGTGGCACAGAGGAGAACAAGTAGGAGGGGGGAACTGATAGGGGGAAGAGATGTAAGATAGGTATTGACTAGGAATAGATTCAAAACTATCAGATGGGGGAAGCAGGAACATACTGAAGGGGAAGAACAAGCGGGCATGAGAGGGATGGCGACAGGTAGGGGAAGAGATAGCAAGGATAAAAGGGTAGAAGGGGGCTAGTAAGGAAGGAGGGGGTGGTGACCAAAGGAGAGAAGGCTATGAGAAGGGACATCACTATCAGGGTAGAAGGGAATGGGGGCTCTAAATCAAGAACAGTGGGGATAGGAGAGGGATTGGAAATCAGCAGGGGAGGAGGGGAGGTCGACATGGGAAGCCCAGTAGGAAGTAGTCAGGCTGGGAAGAGGTTCAAGGGGAATGAGAGGAATAAGGCAGAGAAAAGGGTTGAGGTGGAAGTAGGGGGTACAGATACAGAAGTCACAGAAGGTGTAGTTGGCATGGGTAAGGGACAGGGAAGAACGAATACTGGGGGGGTGGTAGGGCATTAGAAGGGAAAGGGGGTAAGGGATGGGGGTACTCATCCTGGGGATTCTATACTGAAATGGGTGAGATGGGGCAGAAAGGGGAAGGTACAGCCATATTTGGGTTGAAACTGCCCCAGGTTGACTGCAGGAGGGGCAGGTCAGGCACTGCTTAAGCGTGCAGCAAGGGGGAGGAAGAAACCTCATTTACTGTTGCATATGGGTACAAACGACTTGGTGGGGGACACTGTGGAAGTAGTGAGGGGGAAGTTTGAGCACTTGGGCAGGCAGTATGAGGGGGTGGGGAAGTTGGTGGCATTCTTTGAGATACTGCCGGTACCATGTGCAAGCATGGGGAGGAAGGGTAGGCTTGAGGAGTTAAAATGGCTAAGGGATTGATGCCACACGAAACATTATGGGTTAGTGACTAACTGGGGTAGGGTCTGGGGGAATAGTGACTTGTACACGGGGGGGGGCAGGGTACACTGGAGCAGGAAGGGGATAGAAGTATGTGCCACTGGCACTGAGGGTGAGGTGCTGGACGCCACACCTTGCGCCACGCTGGCGACCTGGGTTCGGACGCAAGCCAGGGGCTGGCAAGGGAGGGATAGGATTGAGCATACAGAGGACTGCTCTCCTATCCTGGGGTGGGATCCAGGGACCCACCACTCTGTAGCAGCCCCTGGCGATGACTATGGATGCTACTACAGTGGTGTAGTAAAGGGTGGTGGAGTGTGGCGGACATTGGCATGCTGTGCCTAAGTGTCATTGCACGCCTGCACTCCGCAAAGGGGAGAATAGTGGAAAATGGGCTATGGCTAGGCAGCATGAGCTTCCGACCCCCCCCGCCCCCGAATGGTGCCTCCTCAACTGGATTTTGCTGCGGTGGGTCGACCTGGGAAGCTCCTCACCACCCCAGCACGGGGATAATCCGTGGAGGTGAGCAGGTCGGCCTGATGTAAGGGGCAGGACTTGGGGGGTCGGTCGGGATGACCAAGCTGACTGTAGCCCTGTGAGAAAATATGTAAAAAAATAAATAAGCCAGAATTAGAGGGGTATATCTCTTCTAAGGTGGATTTAAACAAATGAGGGGGTCAAAAGACTAAGGTTGGTAGAAAGGTCCAGACAGGGGAGCCTGATAAGCTCACTGCCCTAGATATAGGTAAAGGCGGAGGTGTAGTAACCCTGGAATGGGGCAGGCAGAGTGGTCTGAGTGTAATACAGAAGGCACCACCACCTGGTAAGAATAAGGAGGAGAAAAGGTGTGGACTACCGGGAGGATGGACACAGGCCAAGGAGGAGAAGAGTGAGAAGGAGGGGTACTGGTGGAAGGTGGTCTGACTAAATGGATAGAGAACTGGTCACAGGGGAGGGTGCAGAGGGTGCTGGTGGTGGGGTAGCTCTCGGCACCCAGAGCAGTGAGAAGTGGGGTGCCGCAGGGCTCAATGCTTGGCCCAATGTTATTTGGGCTCTTTATCTCCAATATAGCACACGGAGTGCGGAGCAGGGTTAATCTGTTCGCACATTATACCAAATCAAAAGCAAATACTTATAGTAGCAGAGCCCTCCACACACTCCACACACTCCACACACTCCACACACTCCACACACTCCACACACTCCACACACTCCACACACTCCACACACTCCCCAAAAAGCTGCTTAAAAGCCTGCAATTCATTCAAATCAATTCCATTTTCTTGCGTACTTGGGGTTCAATGCCAACAAGTGTAAAATCATGTACCTAGGTCATAGGAACCCCGATGCTGAGTATAGGATGAGGGGAAGGTACTGATACTCATTAGACATGAAAGGGTCCTTGAGGTTATTGCATCAAATGACCTCAAAATGGCAGTACAGTGTCAAGGCTATGGGCAGAGCAAATTGGATTCTGGGGTGCATGAGGAGTGGTATCTCCAGTAGGAGGAGGAGGAGGGATGTTGCAGTACTGTGTCCAGTTTTAGAGTCCACACTTCAGAGAGGACAGAAGGTGGAGGTTTTACAGAGGACAGCAACTAAAATGGTTCAGAATTTTCACGGGAATCCCTACAAGGAAAGGCTGATGAATCTCAACATCGACACTCTGGAAGAGAGGATGGTGAGGGTTCACTGACAAAAAGTCATGCTCAATTTCGCCGTGGACAGAAAGTAGTAGGTAACCATAGTCAAGGTCATAGTAGTTGCGGCCATGTAGTAACCGCGACCAAAACGCCGACCAAAACTATCAGCAGAGAAACCCCGCTGTTCTTTCACCAGTGGGCCATTCATTAGTATGTTCAGGCAGACCTCCAGGAAATTTACAGAGAGAGAGGAGGGAGCCTGTAACAATTAACAACTATGCTTAAATTTTGAAGCCCAGAGAGTTTCTCTGAGAGGGGTGCCAGCTCTGGGAACAAATACCATGTCCCAGGGAAGCAGTGCTAAACACTGCAGCACACCAAAGGCACAGTGTTCCCCACAGTCCGGAATGAGAGAGAGAGAGAGAGAGAGAGAGAGAGAGAGCTTTCCACTATGCTGTATCAGAAATCCTTTCATTTCCATTCCTGTCCACCGCCATGTTCACAAACAATATTATAGTACCAACGTTCCGCCCAGCAATGACGGGTCGCTCCCTCATTGCAGCGAATGGCTGGCCCTGCAATAACGAGATGGCCTGATTGCAGCAGCTGAAACATTTCAAGGTTGTGGCACGCTGGCTGAACTAGTGTCAGCAGCAGCATGCTACCCCATTGGTGAAAGCAGGCCAAGCCTCAAAAGGCAGTGGGGGCATTTGCCACAACAGTGCCACGCCTCCACAACAAGCTGCCCCAATATGTTTCTTGCACATGCACACAATCAACATAAGCACTATACTACATATTGTTACTATGTAGACCATATCTAAATATATCACATTTCAGAAATATGTGCATATTTCCAATTATATTATAGATATCTGTAGAATTCAATAAGATATGCCTTATACTGGGCATTGATATACTAAACGTGTATGTTTTGTTATACTATCAAAGAAAATATTTTGTTTCACTTTTTAATTTTTTTGTGGACTCTAATGAAAAGTTTATAGTGTTATGCAAGCGCAATTTTACGCCATAATTTCTATAAGTGTATGTTGACAAGCATATAATTTCAATATATCAGAAATGCATTTTCTGAGATATATTTTATATATGTTAAAATGGTTTGGCCTGATAGAGATCTGGAAAGTATCTAATTAAATAAATTACTTACCAGTGTAACATTGTTTCTTCCAGGGAATCCCTCAGTATGCTTGACTAATGCAGTTATGCCAGCTAGGATCAGCTGCCCCAGTGGTGGAGTTTATTCTAATGATGCCAAGGAATTAGCCAATCAGGATGTATTAAGAGTGCTGCTTGTAGGTGTTGCTGTTAGCCAGTCAGATTCGTTTTGTAGCCTGAGGG
The DNA here is from genome assembly GCA_016271365.2 of Neoceratodus forsteri. Lineage (NCBI taxonomy): Eukaryota > Metazoa > Chordata > Ceratodontiformes > Ceratodontidae > Neoceratodus > Neoceratodus forsteri. The sequence continues at coordinate 1,565,468,954 of CM028130.1, read as the reverse complement.
GCAAAAAGCCCTGAACTCTACATTTAACCTAATACTATAGAAAAAAATATGAACAAAAACCAAGGTAAAAAAATAGGCTATAGGCGAACTATATATTCCATGCTTCACCATGGTACATTACACCTGTTAATGCTTTCCAGTAAGAAATTTGGCCTGTGGCGTGGATTGCTGAGCTAATCTGAGCAAGGTTATGTGAGGGGAGGATAGGTGGGAGGTCAAGCATACTGAGGGATCCCCTGGAAAAAACAATATTGCTATAGTAACTGTTTTTTTTTTTTGTTTGTTTGTTTTTTTTAAAACTGGGAATCCCTTAGTATGCTCGACTAATGTAGACTACGAAGCAGTGCATTTGGGAGGAGGGAACAGAACGTCTGCAGGACAGCAGTGCCAAATTTAGCATCTGATCTGACTGCACATTCAAGCTGTAATGCTTTGTGAAGTGTGTACAAGTCTTCCACGTAGCGGCTTTGCAGAGGTCAAGGAAGGGTATGTCCCTTGCTGCTGCCACTGAGGCTGCAGTGCCCCAAGTTAAATGGGCCCCTGAGGCCTTGAAGTGGCTGCTTGCCAGCCTTGCTGTAACAAAATTGGATGCAAGAGACCTCACCAGAGCTTAGGAAAAGTTGAGTGTGCAAGGATCCGAGCTGTCTGGTGTGCTCTAGGTAGTAGGTCAGTGCTCTCTATACATCCAGGGGGTGAAGCCTGACCTCACCAGGAGCGGATTTGTCTATGAAAAAGACCGGGAATGTTATAGATTGATTCAGGTGAAATTTGGACAACACTTTGGGAAGTAATTTCCTGTTGGTCCTGAGAAAGTACAGTTTTGTACTTACCGTAACAGTAGATCTTCGAGAGTATCTGTTGCAACAGGTCATACACTTGGGTGTCTGCCAGAGGGCGCTCTTGTCATGTTAGCTTTTACCACCAGTGCTGATTGGGGGCTGCCTACGATGACGTCAGTCCATACATATGTATAAATACATGGGCAGCCCCTAGTGGCCTCAGTTCCCGGCCAGCAACCAGCTCGCAGAGCAGGACACCAAGGGGAACTGAGGAGGTCCAAAGTATTGCCCATTAGGACAATGAGTGTAGAAGCAGAAGATGGCTGTCCCCAAGTAGGAGGGGGAAGGAGGGTGGGAATGTGACCTGCTGCAGGAGATCTTCTTGAAGATCTACATTTATGGTAAGTACGAAACTGTACTATCTTCTTCAAGGAAATTTCTTGCAGCAGGTCATACACTTGGGACGATTCCCAAGCAGTCAGACATGAAGGGTGGTTAGAACAGAAGGCCCTGGAGGACAACGTGGCCAAAAGTGGTTTGTCGCGTGGAAGCCCCATGTCAAGACTGTAGTGTATTAAATGTATGGACTATAGACCAGGTAGCAGTGTCACATATATCTGTGATGGAAACGCCCCTGAAGCAGGCAGCAGAGGTAAAGACAGCCCTGGTGGAGTGTCTGTGCACAGTACCAGGAAGAGGTTTTTGGTATTTAGTGTAGCAATGGGTGATACAGTTGACTAACCAGTTGGATAAAGTTTGTTTTGTGACAGAGTTTCCCTCCTTTCCAGGAGCAAAAGCAATGAATAATTGCGTTGATTTAAGAGAGGGCTTAGTGAGAGTGTAGTAATAATGCAGGATGCGGTGCACATCCAGAGTGTTGGGAAGGGTTTCTCCTGGATTCATATGGTCAAGATAGAGGACATGTGAGTTTATGGATTGGTATAGAGTGAATTCTGAAACCACTTTCGAAAGAACTTGGGATTTGTGTGGAGGGAGACGGTCTTTATGGAAGACAAGGTAAGGCTCATGGCATATGAAGGCCTGAAGTTCCGATATGCATCTGGCTAAGATAACCACTACCAGGAAAAGGGTCTTCTAGGCCAGGAAGAGCATTTCACAGTTAGCCAGTTTGAACAGCGTAAGGGTTAGTTTTTCCAGAATTAAGTTGATGTCATACGGCATAACAGAATTCCGGGCAGGGAGGCTAATATGCAAAATACCCTTGAGAAACATCTTGGCCAAGTCCATGTGGGTGACCTGCCGGTCTCCGATGGGTTCATGGAAGGCTGAGACAGCAGCCAAATGGATGTTGATAGAACAGTAGCTTAACCTCAGACTGAAGAGTGCTGAAAGGTAGTCTAAAATTTTGGTCAATAGGCAGGAGTAAGGGTCCAGGTTCCTGTTGCAGCCCATATGGCAGAACATTTCCATTTGGCAGCATATGTCTTGCTGGCAAACATTTTTCTGGAGGACAGAAGAATCATGGCCACAGATGCAGACTGATGCCGAGCTATAAAGACATCCTCAGGAGCCAAGCATGTAGATGCAGGCACCTGAGAGTGGGGTGGAGAAGAGTTCTGTGGTTCTGCGTGAGCAGATTGAGTCTGAAAGGAAGGGAGAGGAGATCTGTGACAGATAGTTGCTGGAAGAGGGGGAACCATATCTGTCGCAGCCAAAATGGGGCGATTAGAATCAGGGAGGCCTGCTCTGGCTAGAGCTTGAGTAACACTCACTGAATGAGTTGAACTGGTGGGAAGGCATACAAGAAGCACCTGTGGCAGGAGAGGGACAGGGTGTCCAGGGAGTTGCCAAGTGAGTCCGGAATGATGGAGCAATATTGAGGTAGTCTGTGATTGTCTGGAGAGGCAAATAGATTGAGGTCCGGAGTGCCACACAGCTAGAATATGTTGTGGAGAACCTCCATTGCTAATGTCCACTCTTGGCCCTAAGCATGACAGCTCAAGTAATCTGAAACTATGTTCTAGGTGCCGGGAACGTGGACTGCCACCAGATGAAGGTGAAGAGCTAGAACAAATTCCAAATCTTCACGGCTTCCTGGCAGAGAGCTTGCAACTTCGTGCCCCGTGCTTCTTCATGTAGAATACTAATATACTAACATACTAATTGCCAGCAGATTAGGCCTTACGGTCTATCGAGTCTGCTCGAACCTCAGATCCCTAGTTGGGTGCCGAGGCCCCCCTTGTGTTCCAGAAACCCCCATCATCCATCCCTACCCCCCTGGGCCAGGCCATCATCTGATACATCCACTTTCTGTGTCTGTCCCACCCTCTCTTGAAGCCCTCCACTGTGGATCTCTGAACCAGCTCGCCAGGCAGTGCATTCCAAGGGTCCACCACCCTCTCAGTGAAAAACCTCCTCCTCTTCCCCCCCTCATCCTTCCACCTTCCAACTTCAAACCATACCCTCTAGTGATACCTCCCTGCTTTAGTCTAAAGATCCCCTCCATGTTTACCCTATTTATTCCCTTGAGGTACTTGACAACCTCAATCATGCCCCCCGTCTCTCCTCTCCTCCAATGAAAATGGGCAGAGTTCCTCAAGTCTGTCCTCATCGTCAAATCCCCTAGTCCTCATATCATCTTAGTTGCAATCCTCTGTACCCTCCCAGGAGCTGTATGTCCCTCTTCAAGTGTGGTCTCCAGTATTGTACACAGTACTCAAGGTGTGGTCTAACCAGTCCATTGTACAGCGGCAGAATCATTTCCCTGCTCCTAGAGGTGATCCCCCTTATGATGCATCCCAACATCCTGTTTGCCTTGCTAGGCGCTCTCCTGCACTGCTCAGAGTTATTCATACATGCATCCACCATGAACCCTAGGTCTTTTTCCCCTATTGAGGCTTCCAGCGCCTCCCCTCCCAGGGTGTACCTGTGTTTAGGGTTTCCCCGCCCAAGGTGTAACACCTTGCACTTGGTGACATTGAAATTTAATTTCCATGTGTGAGCCCAGCTTTCCAAGGTGTCTAGGTCCCCTTGCAGGGGCAACCTCCCCTCTTCCCCCTCAACTACTGCTCCCATCTTGGAGTCATCAGCGAAGAGACTCATTTCACACCCTATACCCTCCCTGATGTCCAATATGTATGCATTAAACAGGATCGGACCCAGGACCGAGCCCTGCGGTACCCCACTACCGACCTCTCTAGGGTTCGAGAGCTCCCCACCGACCACTACTCTCTGGGTGCATCCAGCTAGCCAGTTTTCAATCCATCTGACCATCAAAGGGCCTAGTCCCAACCCCATCAGTTTCTCCACTAGACCATTGTGGGGGACAGAGTCAAACGCCTTGCTGAAGTCCAAGATTAATATATCCACAGGCTTTCCCCGTCCAGTTCTGATGTTACCCATTCGTAGAACTCCACAAGATTGGTTTGACATGATCTACCTGGCACACACACCCATGTTGCCGACTATCCAGACCTCTCACCTCCTCCAAGTACACCCCCAGTCGTTCCTTTAGTATTCTCTCCATTAATTTTCCTACCACGAGGTCAAACTGATGGGTCTATAGTTACCTGGTACTTCCCTCAACCCCCCTTTATGGATTGGCACCACATGTGCCTCTTGCCAATCCCTAGGTACCTTCCCTGTCTCAAGCGACCTGCTGAAGAGCTCCGCCAGGGGTGCAGCCAGTATGTCCGCCAATTCCCATAGTACTCTCAGATGAATGCCATCCAGCCTAGGAGATCCATCTTTCTTTAGGGCATTGAGGGCTAACCACACCCTTTCGGTGGAGATAGCATCATCCGTTCCCTCCACCTTACTGGCCTTTTTATCCTCATCATGACGACAGATGTATTGTCTGATTGGATCAACAGGGGTCTGGGGGCAAGGAATGGTTGTAAGGCCTGAAGAGCCAGACAGATGGCTCACAGCTCCAGAAGGTTGATATGGAGGGACATGGCATCTGGTCCCCAGCGGCCATGCATTTGGTGAGGATCCAGATGGGTACCCCATCCCAGGTGGAGGCATCCCTCATAAGGATTTGGGTGGGGGGTCAACTGAAAGGGTACACCAATCTGGAGGTGTGTCAGATCCAGCTACCAGAAGAGGGCTTGCCGGAGGCCTGGAGTCACTCTAATGGAGTCCTCGAAGTTCCCCATCTTTTGGTGCTATTGGCGGCGAAGGGCCCACTGGACCGGGCACATGTGCAATCCGACATATGGCACAGTGAAAATGGCTGCTGCCATGTGACAGAGGAGGTGCATGAACAGGCACACAGTTATCTGGTGGGCTGCAAGGCACTGCTGAGTGGGGGAGATGAGCCTTTGAGCCCTGTCATCCGGTAAGAAGGCCCTGCCTTCTGTTGTATCCAAGACAGAGCCAATGTATTGGAGGCATTGAGACAGCTCCATTTGGGACTTGGCAACATGTACTGTTATGCCTAGTTTCTGGAAGAGCTCCACGGTGCATGTGAGAGAGTGAAGCAATCTGCCCTGAGATGAGGTTTTTATGAACCAATCATCCAAGTAGTGTCCCCTGCAATGAAGGGCTGCAGCTACTACCGTCAGGCACTTTGTGAAGACCCTTGGGGAAGAAGAAAGCCTGAAGGGTAAGGTGCAGAACTGGTAATGGTACCCCAGAAGTCTGAATCGGAGGTACTGCCGATGGGCCACGTGGATTCTGAAGTGAAGGTAAGCATCCTTCACGTCTAGGGTGCATAGCCAGTCCCTTTGGTTTAGAAGAGGCAGGACTGTTTGCAAAACAATCATTCGAAATCTTTTGTACTGGATGAACCAGTTGAGGTCTCAGAGATCCAGCACAGGGGAGAGAAAAAATGTGAACAAAAGCTCTAGTAGAGCTCATGTTGAGGAACAGGCTGAACTGCCAGAGAATGAAGTTCCTCCATCAGAACAAGGATATGTTCTGGCTGGTATGAAACTAGCTTTGGGGGGGGGTGGTGGCAGTGAGTTCTAGAGTGTGGCCCATATGAATAATTTGCAGTACACATTTGCCTGTTGTAATCCATCTCCAGGCCTTGAAATGGAGAGAGAATTGGCCACCCACTGCCTCCGAGGCCTGTGGAGGACAACGGAGGCTTGTGGAGGAGTCAAAAGGAAGTGGGGGTGGTAGCGGCCGCAGTAGGAGCAGCTCTGGCATCTTTGGGGCTGAGGCTGAAGTAACATTGAAACACAGAAGCTGACAGTGGATAAGGACCGTAAGGCCCATCCAGTCTGTCCATTTCTTTTTCTACCTTATGAATGTGCCATACTGTAGGCCTTTGCTCTGTCAATGGCATATCTATTCATACTCATCTGTATTGCTCCCTTATGCCTATACCATGCCTGTTTGAAGCCCTGCACTGTATTCATATCCACCACTTCCTGAGGTAGGCTGTTCCATGCATCCACCACCCTTTCTGTGAAAAAGAACTTCCTCACATTACCCCTTAATCGGCCTCCCTCTAATCTCATGCTGTGTCCTCTTGTCCTATTTTTCTTATACTGAAACGTGTTAGACTCTCACCTTGTTAATGCCCTTAAGGTGTTTGAATGTTTCAATCATAACACCTCTCTCCCTCCTTTGCTCTAGGGTATACATACTGAGTTCAGTTAATCTGTCCTCATATGTTTTCTGATGCAGTCCCCGCACCATTTTGGTTGCCCTTCTCTGGACTGCCTCAATTTGGTTAATGTCCTTGTGAAGGTGTGGACTCCTGTACTGCACGCAGTACTCCAGATGGGGCCTAACCAGTGTCTCGTAAAGAGGGATTATTACCTCCCCCTTCTGACTTGTGATACCCCTATTAATACACTCCAACATCCCTCTAGCCTTACCTACTGCTTTAGAGGTCTGCTTAGATGATTTCAGTTCATCATTGATGATGACGCCCAAGTCCCTTTCTTCCCTTGTGACTGCCAGCAACTCCCCTCCCAGCCTATAGGTGGCTTCAGGGTTTCTCTTCCCTATGTGCATGATATTGCACTTTGGGTTAAACCGCAGTTGCCACTCTCCTGACCATTTTGCTAGTTTATCCAGATCTCTTCTCATTCTGCTCACACCATCTGGATCATCTACTCTGTTACAGATCTTGGTGTCATTTGCAAACAGACAAACCTTACCCTCTGGTCCATCTGCAATGTCACTGATGAAGATATTGAAGAGGACTGGCCCGAGGAATGATCCCTGAGGTACCCCACTTGTGACCTGCATCTCCTCTGACTGTATACCGTTTACCACCACTCTCTGTTTTCTGCCCATCAACCAGTTTGCCACCCAGTTGACCAACGTCTGACCCACCCCGAGCCTATCCAGCTTATTAATCAATCTTCTATGTGGAACAGTATTGAAAGCTTTGCTGAAGTCAAGGTAGGCAACATAAACTGCTCCCCCTTGGTCCACCACTCTGGTTACCCAAAGAAATCTATGAGATTAGTTTGACAGGACCTTCCTTTTATAAGCCCATGCCATCTTGGATCCTGTGCTCCTATGGATTCCAGGTTTTGCACTATCCTTTCCTTAAGGAGCGGCTCCATAATCTTGCCCACTACTGAGGTAAGACTGACTGGTCTGTAGTTCCCTGCCTCCTCCCTGCTACCACTCTTGTGGAGCAGGATCACATGAGCCCTTCTCCAGTCTTCTGGGACCTCTCCTGTGCTCAGACACTCGCTAAACAGTTCTGATAATGGTTCTGCTAGTTCCACCCTTAGCTCCTTTAGTACCCTGGGTTGCATGATATCGGGTCCCATTGCCTTGTCCACCCTGAGCTTATCGAGCTCTTATAGGACCCTTTCTTTTGTGAAGGGACTAGTGCACACCTCCTTCCTCCCTGTGTCCATGGTGCAGAACTGTGGGCCCTGCCCTACCTTTTCTTCAGTAAATACAGAGCAGAAATATCTATTTAGGATAGATGTTTTTACATGGTCCTCCTCCTCACACACACCCTTATCCCCTTTGTTCTTAGCAATACCCCCTCTGGACTTTCTCCTTTCACTAATGTATCTACAGAAAGCCCTGTCACCTTCTTTTATTGTTCATGCTAGTGTTTCCTTAGTTTGGGCCTTTGCCTGCCTTATTGCCATCCCTTCTTCCCTTAGGGAAGTTTGGTATGCCTCCCTATCTTCATCCTGCTGCGTTCCCTTATACTGTATTTCCTGAAGGCCAGCATTTTGGCTCTGACCTTTTCTGCTACTGTGTTTGAGAACCGTAGTGGTTTCCTTCTTTCGCACTTACTTTTCTCACTAACACAATGGGATGCTGCTTCAAGTATTGCATCTTTAATGCTTGCCCACTTTGCCTGTACCCCCCTCACCTGTATTTCTTTTTGCCAGGGCTAGCTTAACTCTATTGGCCATCTTATCAAAGTCAGCTCCTCTGAAGACCCATATGTTTGCCTTGGAATGGGATGACTGTGTTCTAGTGGCCAAATTGAACCATACCATGTGATGGCCACTGGCTCCCAGATGACCTTCTACCTGGAGATCTGTGATCCTTTCCCTGTTAGTCAGTACTAGATCTAGGATAGCCCTGTCTCTTGTGGGTTGTTTTATCAGTTGCTTGAGGCCCTCCCCCTGCAGGGAATCCACCATGTGTCTAGTTCTGGCAGATGTCCCTGCTGGTACTGACCAATCTGTATCTGGCATGTTGAAGTCTCCCATTATCAGAACCTCCCCTTTAGCTGTCATGTTTTGTAAATCTTCTAACAGTAACGTGTCTATGTCCTCCCCCTGGACTGGAGGCCTGTACACAACCCCAGTTCATATAGCTGTCCCATGTCCTGTTTCTAGGGTGACCCACAGTTCTTCTGGCTCCTTGTGTGTATTCTGAATTTCTGTAGCTTTGATATTTTCATTGACATAATGGGCCACTCCACCCCCTTTTTGCACCTCGGTCTCTTCTGAACAGTACATAGCCAGGTACTGAAGTCTCAAGTGTGGTTACTGGTAAACCAAGTACTGCCAAGAGGTTGGGCTGGATGTTTTCTGCTGGGGTGGCGGGCACAGCCTTTTTGTCAAGAAGCACAATGAAACTGAAAGGACTGACTGAAATGGCCGCTTTTGGGAGATAGACGGTGGAGTATCATACATCATGTGTACTGTACGTAAAGTACTGCCTGAGGCCTGCAAGTCATTAAAGATGCCTTTGATGTCTGCGCCAAAAAGTGTGTCTCCACTAAAGGGAGCATTTAAGATGGACCGTTGCAACCAGCCTGGTGGTACTGAGGGTTGAGGCGCCAGACACCAAACCTCCTGCTGCGCCGGCGACCCAGGTTCAGGAGTGAGCCTGAATCACTGGGGGTTGGCTGGGGGGGGGGGGAGGAGCTGGACTGAGCGGCTGCGAGGCAGCTCTCCTCTCCCAGGGAGGGTTCCAGTCCCTCCCACTGCAGGGCTTCCCCCAGGTGGAGGCCTGAGGGTAGTGCAGATGGTGAGCGGGTAGAGTAGGGTGGGTGCTGTGGATTGCTGCATGTGTGTGCCTCTACATGTGCTCAAGTGACCATGGCAGGGAAGAAAAAATTACTTACCACAGTAATGTTATTTCTTCTAAAGGAGTCCTAATGTGTTCTGACCTCCCACCCTGCCAGAACCTGGAGTCTCTGCACTCCAGCTGTTACATTTTGTTGTTAATCCTTTAAGCTGGTTAACAGCTGGAGTGCAGAGATTCCAGGTTCTGGCAGGGTGGGAGGTCAGAATACATCAAGACTCCTTTAGAAGAAACATTTCAATGGTAAGTAATTTTTTCTTCAAACTACAAGAAGTCCTGATGTAGTCTGACATATGCAGACTACCAAGCAGTTCCCTTGGAGGTGGGCATAGAACCTGCTTAGGAAATAGGCTCTGCAATACTGCTGTACCAAACCTAGCATCACTTCTGGCTTGCATGTCCAGACTGTAATGCCTGGTAAATGTGTGTACAGTTTTCCAGGTAGCTGCTTTACAGTTCTCCAATAGGGGAATATCCCTTGCAGCTGCTACGGTAGCAGCTGTACCCCTGGTGGAAGGAACTCTCAGGCCTACAGAGGGTTCTTTTCCCAGCCTTCCATAACAAAACTAACTGGATGCATGATACTATCCATTTCACAATGATTCTCTTAGTGGCAGGCTTACCCCTACCCACTTCTCCATAGTTAACAACTGATTGTGTCCACTCCTATGGTCTCTGGTATGACCCAGGTAGTAGCTGATAGCCCTTTTTTTACATCTAGACTATGCAGCCTTCGTTCCCTTGAACTAGAGTGTTTAGTGAAGAAGACAGGCAAGTTCATAGACTGGTTAAGGTAAAAATCAGAAACCATTCTGGGAAGGAATTTTCTGTTTGTTCAGAGAACCACCTTGTCATTGTGGAATGAGATGATATTTGGTTCCACTGATGAGGCATGTAGCTCACTGATCTGTCTTGCCGAGGTGATGGCCACCAAAAACAGTCTTCCATGTTACATACTTCAGTTCTGCTGAGAACATGGGCTCAAGGGGGGGGGGGGGTTGCATCAGCTGTGTTATGCAAATGTTCAGGTCCCAAGAAGGGGTAGGTTCCCTATGAGGGGATGCATATGCAGCAAGCCCTTGAAAAACTTCTTGAATATAGAGTCAGAAGCTAGGGAAGGGCCCTTTCCTGCTTTCAAACAAGCAGAAACTGCTGCCAAATGTACCCTCAGGGTAGAGGGTTGAAGGCTCAAGGAGTGTAAATGGGCCAAATAGTCCAGCAGGACTGGAATGCCCCGCACCTTGTGGGTCAACTTCTATAGGTTCTCCTGGTAGATGGTTTTCTGGAAACCCTCAAAATGTCCAGAACCCCATCAGAGAGTTACAAGCCAGCATACTCCTCAAAAACCAAGCCTTCAGTCTGAGAGATCCCAGGTTGTGGTACATAATCCTCCCCAGGGAGGAGGTCAGCAGGTCGTGTCTCCTGGGGAGGCAAATTGGGCTAATTGATGACAGAGCCAGAAACAGAGTACCAGGGTTGTCTGTCGCAGTCCAGATCTATCAGAATCATTGCTGCAAGTTGACACCTGATTTTGTTCAGCACCCTGAGTAGCAAGGGAAATGCAGGGAAGGCATACAGGAATTTCCCTGACTAGTCCAGAAGGAGTGCATCCAAGGGTACTGAGCCCAGTGCTAGAGCCCTACAACAGAGCAGAGCCAACTGATTGTCTGGGGCTACAAAGTCCATCTCTGGGGTGCCCCACCTCCTGAAGACAGTTTGTAGAACCTGTCTGTTCAGTGACCATTCGTGGTGGTTCTGATTGATCCTGCTGACAGCTTCCAACAGAACACTGTCCTTCACTGGGAGGTGAACCGCAGACAGAGATACCTCAAGGGAGTAAACCAGTCTCCAAATGTTCATGGTCTCCATGCAAAGCAGAGTGGACCTTGTTCCCACCTGCTTGTTGATGTAATACATGGTGGTGGTGTTGTCTCTCCTGATCTGCAACACCTTTCTCCGAATCACGGCAGAGAATGACTGATGATCCAACAGGTTTATGTGCAAAAGGGGCTCTTGGGGGGTGGGGGAGTGAAGAAAAATTACTCACCTTAGTAATTATGTTTCTTCTATTGGAGTCTTGCTGTATTCTGACAAGTGCAGTTAGCCCCAGCCTTTAAACTGCCCCGGAGAACAAAGGGTTAACATTTCTATGCAGAGCGTAGAATGCTGAGCTCGAGCTCGGTTGATGTCTCTGTCTGTTTCACTTTGAATGCTAACCGTCAGATTCTTATGAGCAACACTCTAATAGTATTCTATGAGGAAATTGTAAAACAAAATTTTTAATAGCCAACTGGCAACAAAAAGTTTTGGACTACCAAAAGAAGACTCAAGTCAGGAAACCCAAAACTCAAAACCCAAACAGGAATATAACAAAATAAACACCCATACAAGAAGAGGGTGTAAAAAAAAAAAAAACAACAACCCTGAGGTGCAACACTGCACCTGCCCACCCACTTCCCAAAAACAGGTTCTGAGAGGGGAGGCAGGGAGGGAGGTCAGAATACAACAAGACTCCAGTAGAAGAAACAATTACTAAGGTGAGTAATTTTTTCCTTCAAACAACTTGAAGTCATGCTGTATTCTGACAAGTGCAGACTACCAAGCAGTACCTCCATAGAGGAGGGACAGAACCTACTTTGGGAATAGGCTCTGAAGTACTGCTGTGCCAAACCGAGCATCACTTCTAGCCTGGCTATCCAGAGAGTAATGCTTGGTAAAGGTATGGACTGTTTTCCAGGGGGCTGCTTGACAAATTTCTAAGAGAGGGATATCCCTGGCAGCAGCCAGGGAAGCAGCTGTACCTCTTGTGGAACGAGCCCTCAGGCCTGAGGGTGGAGTTTTTTCCCCAGTTTTTCATAGCAGAATTGTATACAAGACACAATCCACCTGGCAATAGATCTCTTGGTGGCAGGTTTGCCCTTTCCTACTTCTCCATAAGTGAGGAACAACTGGAGGGAATCCAACCTGTGACCCCTGGTACGCTCTATGTAGCAACTAAGGGCTCTTAACATGTAAACTGTGTAGCCTCCTCTCTCCTGAGGAAGAATGATCAGTGAAGAAAACAGGAAGAGACAGACTGGTTTAAATGGAAGTCTGAAACCACTTTGGGCAAGAACCTTCTATTGGTTCTAAGGACCACTTTATCCCTGTGAAAGGAGATAAAATCAGGTTCCACTGACGGGGCTTGCAATTCACTGATACGCCTGGCAGAGGTAATAGCTACCAAGAACACAGTTTTCCAAGTCAAGTACCTAAGCTCTGCTGAGGACATAAGCTCAAAAGGGGGTTGCATAAGTTGAGCAATGCAAATATTCAAATCCCAGGCAGGGGCAGGGTCTCCAAAAGAAGGATTGGTATGAAGCAATCCTTTAAAAAATTTACAGAACACAGGGTGAGAAGATAGTGAGGAAGACTTCCCCACGCAGAGAAATGCAGAAACAGCTGACAAGTGTACCTTAAGAGTAGCTGGTCTGAGGCCTATCCTATTAAGATGGACCATATAATCCAGAACAGTAGACAATCCAGCAGTATCTGGATAAATATGCTTCTCAGAACACCAAATGTTGAATCTCTTCCATTTGGAGTAATAAGTCTTTCTGGTGGAGGGCTTTAGAGATCTGCAAACTCTAACTCTTCAAGAGCCACGCCTTGAGATTGAGAGACTGGAGATTGGGGTACCAAATTCTTCCCTGAGAGGATGTTAACAGGCTGTAATTCCTGGGAAGAGACGGGGAAGATGGACTGCTAGGGACAGCAACAGGGGGTACCAGGGCTGTCTGGCCCAATCTGGAGCAATCAGAATCACTTTGCAAGGTTGAGACCTTATTTTGACTAAAACCTTGAACAGGAGTGGGAAGGAAGGGAAGGCATACAGAAACATCCCTTCCCAATTCAGAATCAGGTCATCCAGAGGGAATGAGCCCAAGACTGGAGGTCTGCAACAAAAGAGAGGGAGTTGGTGATTGGAGCTGCAAAGAGATCCATCTCTGGAGTGCCCCACCTTGAAAAAAATCACTTTCAGCACTTGAGGGTCCAGGCATCATTCATGATGGCCCTGAGAGATCCTGATCAGTGCATCTGCTAGCACATTGTCCTTCCCTGGAAGGTGAACTGCTACCAGAGAGGTCTGCAGAGAATAAGCCAGGGACCACAACTTCATGGCTTCCGTGCACAAGGCCGTGGACCGAGTACCTCCCTGCTTGCTGATGTACCACATGGTGGTGGTGGTGTCTGTTCTGACCTGAGCCACCTTGTTCTGTACTGATTGAGAGAAAGCTTTCAGGGCCAGAAAGAAAAAATTACTCACCTTAGTAACGTTGTTTCTTCTAATGGAGTCTTGCTATATTCTGTCTATTGCAGTTAGATCCTGCCTTTCAACTGCCCTGGAGAACAAAGAGCTAACTTTCCATGGCCAGAATGGAACGTTCAGCGCAAGCTCAGTTGAAGCCCCTGTCTGCTGTTTAAACTCCAACCAACAGATCTTTATGTGCAATACTCATTAGAAGTTCTGTGTGGAAACTGTAAAACTCACACTAGCCAACTGGCAACTAAACTTATTAAAAAGGGTTTTTTGGTTTCAAAGCAAAGACTTAAGTCAGGAAACATAAAAAACAAAACACAACACACACCCAAAGTAAAGTAGGGTGAAAAAGGGGCACCGCTAGGGTGCCAACACTGCTCCTGCCCATCCACATCCCAAAAAAACAGGTTCCGAGAGGGAGGTGGGGGAGTCAGACTACAGCAAGACTCCATTAGAAGAAACATTACTAAAGCGAGTCATTTTCTTCAAACAACATGAAGTCTTGCTGTATTCTGACTATTGAACTACCAAGCAGTACCTCCATGGAGGAGGGACAGAACCTACTTTGGGAATAGACTCTGAAGTACTGCTGTGCCAACCCGAGCATCACTCCTAGCCTGGATATCCAGAGAGTAATGCTTGGTGAATGTATGGACTGTTTTCCAGGTGGCTGCTTGACACATTTCTAAGATAGGAATATCCCTGGCAGCAGCCAGAGAAGCAGCTGTACCTCTAGTAGAGTGAGCCCTCACGCCTGAGGGTGGGGTTCTACCTAGTTTTTCATAGCAGAATTGTATACAAGAGACAATCCACCTGGCAATAGACCTCTTAGTGGCAGGTTTGCACATACCGACCTCTCCATATATGAGGAACTGGAGGGACTCAAACCTGTGACCCTTGGTGCACTCTATGTAGTAGCTGAGGGCCCTTTTAACATCCAAACTGTGCAGCCTCCTCTGTCCAGAGGAGGAATGGTCAGTGAAGAAAACAGGGAAAGACATGGACTGATTAAGGTGGAAATCTGAAACCACCTTCGGCAAAAACTTCCTGTTAGTTCTTAGGACCACTTTATCTCTGGAAAGAGATGAAATCGAGCTCCACTGACAGGGCTTGCAATTCACTGATGCGCCTGGCAGAGGTAATGTCTACCAATAACACAGTTTGCCAAGTCAAGTACTTAAGCTCTGCAGAGGACAAAGGCTCAAAAGGGGGTTGCATACGCTGAGCAATGCAAACATTAAGGTCCCAAGCAGGAGCAGGGTCCCTGAAGGGAGGATTGGTGTGCAACAGTCCCTTGAAAAATTTGCAAAATACAGGATGAGTTGACAGAGCAGAGGGCTTGCCTACTGACAAGAAGGCAGAAACAGCTGCCAAATACACTTTAAGTGTAGCAGGCCCAAGTCCTAAGCCATTAAGATGGACCATATAGTCCAGAATTGTAGGTAACCCGGCAGATTCTGGAGAAATATGCTTATTAGAGCACCAGATAGTGAACCTTTTCCATTTGGAGTTGCAAGTCTTTCTGGTGGAAGGCTTTTGAGAGGCCTTAAGGATATCCATAACCCCTTGAGAAAGGTGTAGATCAGCAAACTCTAACTCTTCAAGAGCCATGCCTTGAGATTGAGAGACTTGAGGTTCGGATACCAAATCCTTCCCTGAGAGGATGTCAACAGGTTTTAATTCCTGGGAGGAGACAGGGGACAGCAACAGAAGGTGCCAGGGCTGTCTGGCCCAGTCTGGAGCAATCAGAAATCACTTTGCATGGTTGTGACCTGATCTTGACTAACACTTTGAACAGGAGAGGGAAGGGGGGGAAAGCATATAGAAATTTCCCTTCCCAATCCAGAATCAGAGCATCCAGGGGGACTGAGCCCAAGACTGGGGGTCTGCAACAAAAGAGAGAAAGCTGGTGATTGTCTGGGGCTGCAAAAAGATCCATCTGTGGAGTGCCCCATCTCGAGAAAATCACTTTCAAAACTAGGGGATCTAGGGTCCATTCGTGATGGCCCTGGGATATCCTGCTGAGAGCATCTACTAGGACATTGTCCTTCCCTGGGAGGTGAACTGCTATCAGAGAGGTTTGCAGGGAATAGGCCAGGGACCACAACTTCATTGCTTCTGTGCACAAGGCCGTAGACCAAGTGCCTCCTTGCTTGTTGATGTTCCACCTTGTGGTGGTATGTCTGTTCTGATCTGGACCACCTTGTTCTGTACAGATTTGGAAAAGGCTTGAAGTGCTAGAAACACTGCTCTGAGTTCCAAGAGACTGATGTGAAGCAGAGAATCTTGAGGTGACCACATCCCTTGAGTGGTAAGATCCCCCCGGTGGGCTCCCCAGCCCAGCAGGGAGGCATCTGTGGTGAGTATCACTGAATGAGACTGAGTGACAAAAGGAACTCCTTGTCTCAAATTGTCCTGATCCTGCCACCATTGCAAAGCCTGGATCAGGGTTCAAGTCACTGAGACTAGCTTGGTAAGGGAATCCTTTCTTTGGGACCAGAAGGCTCTTAAGTGAAACTGAATGTCCCTCATCTGAAATCTTGCTCCCTGGACCACTGCTGTAGAAGCTGCCATGTGACCCAGAAGCTGCAGGAAATGCCTTGCTGGTCGAGACACCTGAAGGGTGAATGAAGAGGCCAGTTCCATAAGGGTCCTTACCCTGTCCAGGGGAAGGAAGGCTCTTGCATTTATTGTATCCAGCTCCGCCCCTATGAAGATGAGGAGCTGTACTGGCTCGAGAACTGACTTTGGAAGGTTGAGGAGGAATCCTAAGGAAGTACGCACTTGCCGAGTTATTTGCAGATGTGACTTGACTTGGTCTGGAGACTGACCCACTATGAGCCCATTCGTCTGTCCACAGGAGGTATGGAGTTAGGAGTCTTTAGAATTGTAATTGTCTATTTCTCAAAAGATTTATGGAAGGGAATAGACAGTCTCCTGGACTCTGGGATGTCCATCATTTCAACAAAGTCAGGCACCTCCTGATCCTCTACTGCTTCTTCCATTAGAAGCTGGAGGGTTTCAGCCACTTTTTTGTGAAGCATAAAGTGGGAAGGGGACTCAGAAAGCCTAGGAGGAGAAACACCTGAAGGTCTGTCTGGGGAGATGTCCAGGTCAATAGGCACATCCAGACTTTCATAATCACCATCATCATCCTCATACTCTCCCTCCTCCTCCTCCGGTTCATAAAATTCTTCTGAAGTGTAATCCGGAACCGGGGGAACCGACCGAACCGAGCCCCTGCCAGATGGTGCTGGTTCGGCCGGAACCGAAGTTAGCGATTGCACTATCCTTATCGCTTTGGCTATCTCATCAGCAGTAGGAGTATGAATTTCTGGATCCGAACCAGATGATTTCTCTCTTCTCTTCCTTTTAACCGGAACTGACCCCTCGGAATCTGCTCTCCTTTTGCCCAAAGAAGTTACGCCCTGGTCAGAGGGCACTCCTCCTGGTTCGGTCGGAACCAAACCGGGCTGGCCATCCGGGTCAGCAGACTTCTCGGCCTCTCTTTCCCTCAGTCTACCTACTCTCTTATCCAGGGTAGCTTTGGGAAAATTCTTAAAATTTGGCAGTCTGAATCGAGGTGGTCAAACCCCAGACAATAAACACAGGTGGTGTGGGGATCAGCCTTAGCAAAGGCTTCCCCACACACACTGCAGTGTTGAAACCCAGTGGGCCAGTTTTTTTTTTTCTTGGGTTTCTCAGACATGGCCAATCCTATCCAAAACTTACCCTTTTTTCAGCAATCCTCCAGGTAAGACTCCTCTATCGGTTCCTGACCGTGTTACGGGTCTTGGAAAAAAATGTAATTAAATCAGTTTTTTTTTTTTTTTTTTTTTAGAACCGATACGGACCGGTTACCACAGTCTAGTAAATTCACAAACTTTTTAAGACTAAACTGATCGGTTCAGCCGAACCGATCCGAAATTTACAAGTTCCACACAGAAACTAAATGTAAAACCTATCTTCTACACACACTACCACAGACAGAGACTTAAACAGACAATTCAGTAGCAGAAATTCGGTAGAAACCGAGCGAAAAACGAAACTTTAACCGACTTTTTTGAACCGAGCAAAGGAGAAATCTCCGAAGCGACTGTTCAGTGAGGCAGAGTAAAGAATCTGACAGTTGGAGTTTAAACAACAGCAGAGAGGGGCTTCAACTGAGCTCGCGCTGAACGTTTCATGCTGGCCATGGAAAGTTAACTCTTTGTTCTCCAGGGCAGTTGAAAGGCAAGACCTAACTGCAATAGTCAGAATACAACAAGACTTCATGTTGTTTGAAAACTGCCCGAGTTCTAGGAGATTGATATGGAGAAGGGATTCTTGGCGGGACCACAGCCCCTGGGCAGTGAGGGCCCCCAGATGGGCTCCCCAGCCCATAAGAGAAGCGTCCATAGTAAGGACCACTGAACAAGGCTGAGTGGCAAAAGGAACACCTTGTCTTAAAATTGTCCTGATCCTGCCACCATTGGAGGGCTTGGATCAAGGTCAGAGTCACTGGGATCAGTTAGAGAATCTTTCCTGAGACCAAAAAGCTCACAGATGGAAATTAATATCCCTCATCTGGAATCTTGTCCCTTGGACCACTGCTGTTGAAGCTGCCATGTGGCCCAAGAGCTGGAGGAAATGCCTTGCTGGTCGAGATACCAGAAGGCTGAAGGAAAAGGTTAGTTCCATAACAGCCCCTGTCCTTTCTAGAGGGAGAAAGGCTCTTGCTCTGACTGTGTCCAGTTCTGCCCCTATAAAAGTAAGAAGCTGGACTGGTTAGAGAACTAACTTGTGAAGGTTGAGAAGAAATCCTAGAGAAGTGAGCACTTGCTGGGTCACTTGCAGATGAGACTTTACTTGGTCTGGAGACTGGCCCCCTATTACCCAATCATCCAGATAAGGAAAAATGGAAATCTTTTGCCTTCTTAGAAAGGCAACTACTACTGCCAGGCACTTCGTGAAAACCCTTGGGGCTGAGGTTAGGCCAAAGGGCATTGCTCTGAACTGATAGTGGCCTGAAGGCAACTCGAACCTGAGGTACTTTCTGTGGGAGCACCTGATGGGAATGTGAAAGTAGGCATCTTTGAGGTCCAGAGAGGCTAACCAGTCTCCTGGTCTTAGAGAGGGAAGTATTATTCCCAGAGTTACCATCTTGAACTTTGGTTTTAAAAGAGGTTTGTTTAGATACCTTAGGTCTAGAACAGGTCGCCACTCCCCTGTCTTTTTTGGGGTCAGGAAGTACCTGGAGTTCAGCCCTTTGCCCCAGTGTAGGGTAGGTACTCTCTCTCTATGGCTCTTAAGGCAGAACAGAAGAAACCTCTGCCTCTAGGGCAAGGGTTTCTGAGAGATTTGCAGGTGGAAAAGATCTGGCTCTCACCTTTGGAAATTTCTTTAAGCTCAGAACCAGTCCTTGGCTTACTACTTCCAGGACCCACTTGTCTGATGTAACAGACATCCAGTCCTGGACAAAGTAAGCCAGCCTGCCCCCTACTGGAATAGGAGAGTCAACCCAGGCAGGCCCATCAGGGTGTCTGCTTGGCAGGGGCTTTAGGCTGAGAAGTGGATGCAGCCTGCTCATCCCCCTTCTGCCTCTCCCTCTGAAGAACCCCCTCTGTGAAAAGAAAGAAGAGGCCTGTCCTTGGTAAAAAGGCCTTTGAAAAGGCCTGCCCCTGCTCCTAGACTTCTGCCTTTGAGGAGTTGCCTGCCTCTCCTTGGCCTGAGCACTCCTGTAAGTGGTCCTGTACTTGTCCATTTTCTTCATGTAATTCTCTGTCTGCTCCCCAAACAGAGAATTACCCACTACAGGAAAATCCATGGCTTTAGCCTGGGTATCCTGCAGGAGGCTAGTACATCTGAGCCAAGCCATTCTCCGAAGAGCCACAGATGTAGCCATGACTCTTGATGACACATCATTAGAGTCTACAGTAGCATGAAACTGAACTTTCGATGTCTCAATCCCATCTGCAGCCACCACCTCCAGCTCCTTGGATAGCTGGGGGGAGGCCTGTTCAGCTAGTGCCAGTACAGTGTCCCACCTGGACTTCTGGTACCTGGCTGTACAGGCCATATAATTTCGCCTGTCTGAGTCCCAGGGAAGATGTCATGTACAGCTTTTTTGCCATGGCATCAACCTTCCTAGAATCTTTGTCTGGGGGGTGTGAAGCCAAGGGAATGCTTGCCTTATCACAGGCAGCAGCCTGCACAACCCCAACATGGCTGCACTGGTGGTATAAAAACTGTTTCTGAACCTGAGAGTGTATACCTCTTGTCCATTCTTCTGTCCACAGGAGGTATGGGAATTGGGAGACTTCAGAATTTTTTGTGTCTGTTTCCCAAAAGATTTGTGGAGGAACAGACAGTCTCTGGACTCTGGGATGTCCATCATTTCTACATAATCAGGCTCCTCCTGATCCTCCATTGCCTCTTCCATAGGAAGTTGGAGGGTCTCAGCCACCTTTCTGTAGAACATAAAGTGGGAAGGGGACTCAGAAAGCCTAGGAGGGGATACACCTGAAGGTCTGTCTGGGGAGGTGTCCGGTTCCACAGGCACATCTAGACTTTCAACATCACCATCATCAAATTCCCCTTCCTCCTCAAACTCCGGTTCATAAAATTCTTCCAAAGTATAATCGTGAACCAGGAGAACCGACCGAACCGAGCCCCTCCCAAAAGGTGTCGGATCGGTCGGAACCGGGCAAAGCGATTCCACAATCTGAATCACTATTTCTTCGGCGGTCGGAACATGGACATCTAGATCCAAACCGGATGATTTTTCTTTGTGCTTTCTTTTTTTCGGAACCGACCCCTTGGGATGGCTCTCCTTTTGCCCGAAGAAGTATCGCCCTGGTCAGAGGGCACTCCCTCTGGTTCGGTCGGAACCGAACCGGGCTGGCCATCCGGGTCAGCGGACTTCTCGGCCTCAATTTCCCTCAGTCTACGTCATCTCTTTTCCAGTGTAGATTTGGGAAAATTCTTGCAAATATGGCAGTCTGAATCGAGGTTGTCAAACCTCAGACAATAAACACAGGTGGTGTAGGAATCGGCCTTAGCAAAGACCTCCCCACACTCAATGCAGTGTTGAAACCCAGTGGGCCTGTTTTTTTTCTTGGGTTTCTCAGACATGGCCAACCTAACCAAACTTACTCTTTTTTTGGCAACCACCAGGCAAGACTCCCTTATTGGTTCCTAACCGTGTCACGGGTCTTGGAAAAATCCATTTCAAAACACGTTTTTTTTTTTTTAAACCAATAAGAAACGGTAACCACACACTAAAATTTACACAAGAATTAACAAATGATCGGTTCGGCCGAACCGATCCACATTTTTTACAAGTTCCACACAGAAACACAGTAAAAAACTAACTAGTACTCATGATACCACAGAGACTGAACAGAGTTATGCGGGAAACTTTTTTCGGTTGGAAACCGACGAAAAAACTACACTTAAACAGACTTTCGAACCGAGCTGCAGGAGAAATCTCCGGCGTGACTGTTCAGTGAGGCAGAGTAAAGAATCTGACGGTTAGCGTTCAAAGGGAAACAGACAGATATCAACCGAGCTCAAGCTCAGCATTCTATGCTCTGCAAAGAAATGTTAACCCTTTGTTCTCTGGGGCAGTTTAAAGGCTGGGGCTAACTGCACTTGTCAGAATACAGCAAGACTTCAAGTTGTTTGAAACCACGTATCGTGTGCTATAAGTTCCCCTAGGAGGGCACCCCAACCCAGGAGAGATGCATCTATGGTAAGTACCTTAGCGTACATTAGAGAGGCAGTATAACGCAGTGGTTTAAGGCTCTGAGCTGCAGATCTGGTGACATCCAGCAGACCAGACCTGGGTTTGAATCCCACAACTTCTACTTGCATACTGTATGACCCTGAGCAAGTCACTTAACATCCCTGTGCTCCCAGGTCACACCTGTAAAAAAAGCTTTCAGCTTAGTGTGCTACTCCTGGTTAAACTAAAAAAAAAATAAATAAATAAAAAAAGTACCTCTATGGGATTTTGCTGCAGGACTGGGGCACCCACCCTGAGGTTTTCCCTGTCCTACCACCACAGTAAGGCCTGTAGCAGTGTGGAAGTTACTGGTATCAGCTTTGAAAAAGAATCTCTTCTCTGGGACCAGAATGACCTTAGATAGAGCTTAATGTCCCTCATCTGAAACCTTGCTCCTGATACTACAGCTGCTGAGCCCGACATATGCCCCAATAGCTGTAGGAAATGCCTGGCTGGTCTTGGTGAGTGGAGCTTGAAGGAATCTGCTAGCTGGACCAGACTGTCCACTCTGTTTGGTGGAAGCACTGCCCTTCCCCATTACTGTGTCCAGTTCTGCCCCTATGAACTCCGGGCACTGGACTGGTTCCAAGACTGACTTTTTGATAGTTACCAAGAATCCCAGCGTGAGTAGGGTACTCTGAGTGAGGGCTAAAGCCTCTGCTACCTGCTGCTGAGACTGTCCTATGACTAACCAGTCATCCAAGTAAGGGAAAACTGAGACTCCCAGGTGCCTTAAGTATGTCACAACCACTACCAGGCACTTTGTGAACACCCTGGGTGCGGACGCAAGGCCACAGGGTAGGGCCCGGAACTGATAATGGCCTGATGGCAATCTGAACTGTATGTATTTCCTGTGTGATTGTCTGATGGGAATGTGGAAATAGACGTCCTTGAGGTCTACGGATACCAACCAGTCCCCTTGCCTGAGAGTGGGTAAAATCACTGCCAGAGTGACTCATCTTGAACTCTGGTTTTGTTAGATGCTTTTTTCAGAAATCTTAAATCTAGAATGGGCTGCCAGTCCCCATTTTTCTTCAAGGTCAGGAAGTATCTTGAGTACAGCGCTCTCCCCTTTTGGAGGAGGGACAGGTTCCACTGCCCTGTTCTGAAGAGTTGCTACCTCTGCTTCCAGTGGGATTGCTTCTGCTTGGTTGTCAGGTTTGAACAAGCCCTGCTCTCTCAGCTTGGGAAAAACCCTGAAGCTCAGAGCAAGGCCCTGGCCCACTACCTCGAGAACCCACTTGTCTGTTTTATGGACTACCAGTTCTGTAGGTAGTGGACCAGCCTGCCTCCTATTGAGACTGGGGAGGTGACCCACGACTCCTGAGGGAGTCTGCTTAGCTGGTGTCCTGGGCTGGGAAGAGGGGCTGAAATGAGTGGTAGCTCTCCTGCCCCTTCCCCTAAAGTACCCACGTTGTTGTTGGTAAACTGGGAAGGCCTGGACTGGATAGAAAGGTTTCTGATAGGGCCTGCCCCTGCCTCCCATACCTTATTTATGAGGAGTGGCAGCCTTCTCCATAGCTGCAACACTTCTATAGGAAGTTCAGTACTGGTACATTTTCCTCATGTAGGCTTCTGTTTGGTCCCCAAAAAAGGAATCTTTTGCCAAAGGAAAGTCCAGGGCCTTGGTCTGGGTATCCTGAGAAAGATTAGTGGTTCTGAGCCAAGAGAATCTTCTCATAGATACCGAGGTGGCCATAACTCTGGATGCCAAATCACTGGCATCCCACAGCCATGTGGGATTATTGCTTGAAAGCCTCTATTCCATTCCTAGCCATCTCCCCAAAGTCTGCTGCCAAGTCAGCAGGGGCCTTTGCAGCCAGAAAGAATACAGATTCCCATAGTTTCTGGTATCTTGCCATGTATCCCATGTAAGAAGCTCGTCTGGCAACCGATGATGACTCCAGGTTTGCTTTCTTAGCCATGGAATTGATTCTTCTGGAGTCCTTCTCAGGAGGATGGGAAGTCGAGGGTATACCTGCCTTTTCACAGGCAGCAGCCTAAAATGAAAATTACATACCTACCGTAATTCTTGATCTTACTGTGCATCTTCACCATTCATCACTAGTGGGTATCTTGCCAGAGCTAGGACCCCGCGGGAGACTTTTTTCCCCGCCAGAGGCAGAGTCGATGCAGGGGCAGCACCACCCACAAAGCCGACACTACGTGCTGCTCGTGGGTTGGCCATTAACTGCTGTCTACTCCTTCCTTGCCCCAGTTCTGAAATGTCAGCAGTGTCAGTGGCTCAGTAGGTAGCACACTCGCCTCCGAGGCCGGGAGATCAGAGGGCTGTGGGTTCAGTTCCCACATCTGGCACTTGGGTTAATGTCCCAGTACTGACACTGTAGTGCAGCATGAGAGGGGTGCTGCACTTCTGAGGTGCCGTCTTTCGGATGAGACGTTAAACCGAGGTCCCATCTGCCTGGATTGGTGGTAGTTCAGGTGGATGTTAAAGATCCCATGGCACTTCTCGAAAAAGAGTAGGGGAATTTCCCCGGTGTCCTGGCCAAATTTCCCTCATTCACTAAATAAATAAATAAATAAATAAAATACCACCAACAGCTTAATCTGGTTCAAGGTCAGTTGACATTCATCTGTATCCCCCTCCCGCGGGTCGTGCCTGAAAATAGGCAGGATTTGTCTAGTGCACTTACCCGGTCAACAAAAACTAAAATAAAAAAAAAAATGCTGGAGAGGAAGGGATGGGGGCAAGGGAGCCCAAGGGATAGACAAAAGGAAAGGCTATAATAACTAAAAGGAGAAATAAACGACGAAGAGAACAGGAAAAGAGAGAGGAACAGCCTAATGGATTGGGAAGAGGGGGCCCCAATCTCTGGATGAAAAGAAAGAAGGGATGGGAAAGAGAGGGTAGAAGGGGGAAGAAGAAGAAATGGGGAGGGAAGGACACCTCTCCTGGCTAATGCAGACTTGGACCTCTAGAGGGAGAAGATTTTAAAAACTTCCAGACTGCAGAAAATGCAAAAGGCACAAACTGCCTCTCAAGCAGTCAACTAATCCCACAGGAACTAATACCTTTGGAGGAATATCGAGGTCGGACAGGATAGACAGGGAGGTGGGGTCCATCCCTCCTACCAAATTAAGGAGAAAAAAACTCCAAAAAGAGGATACTCTATTAACTCAAAGAAAGGGGAGGAGTAGTCCCAAGGGGACACTTAAAATAATAGGGATTAAAGTGGGGGTACTTGGGAGTTCCCGGATACTTCCCCTCCACCCTGGACCCCCAAAGAGGGGTGGGAAAGAGCCAAGAGCAAGGGTGGGGAGGGAAGAGGAGACACCCCGAGACCCCTCAGGAAAGAACTCCTCCCCATGTGTCTCAAAAAGGCCTTCTCCCTCCTAACCACAAGGGAAAGGAGGAGAGGAGAGACTGGAGCAGCAGACACACAGGGGAGGGACTGCCCAGGAGACTGAGACCCAAGAGGGGAAGGTGGGGGAGTTTAGTGATGAATGGTGAAGATATACAGAAAGATCAAAATTACGGTGGGTACATAATTTTCATATCTTATCTGTGTCGTCTTCACCATTCATCCGCTAGTGGTACCAAGTCCCCGAAGGAAACTCCAGAATGTCCCTAAGGGACGGAGTCCCTTAGCCTCCAATGGGAGACACCGTGGGAGAACCCCTACCGGCCTGGTGAGGCCTGTGCCTGGCCTGGTTGAGATGGGGAACTCCCAGCCAGAAGAAAAAGCCACCGTCTCACCCTACTGGAGAATAGAGGTTCTCTGGAAGCGGAGGAAATCACCCTACACCAAGCCAGGGGTGAAAACTGAGAAAGATGAAGCCATGCCATCCGCCTAGTGCAGATCACTGTCCCCACTATCCTGGAGACTACCTCACTGGCGTCGCAAGACGCCCTTGCCTGGTGCCTTGCAAGCTCCAGGCCCTGTGCAGAGAGGACAATGGCTTGCCTAGTTTCCTCCAAATCAGGCATGGAGGCTAGAAGTTGTCCTAGCCTGGACCACAAGTACCTGTTGTAGGTAGCATGTTGGGCCTGATGGGCTGCTATACAGAGCAGAATCCATACCGAGGAGAAAGTTCTCCTCCCTTAGAAGTCAAAATCCAAAGAGTGAGTCTGGGGGTTGGTCACAGCCTGGGGCTCTATGCCCAGAGGGAGTATCCAGACAATTCACACCCGAATGGGGGGAGGTAGAGTTCCTGGAGACCCGGGGGGCACAATACCTCTAGTGAAGGTTCCATGGGGCTGGAATGGAGGAGAAGGGATTCTGCCAGACCTGGTGTGGTGCTTCCTGGAAGAGAGCAGGCCAGGCGGGACCCACAAGGTTGGCTACACTGAACTCACCTAAAAAGGCGGGTGCCACCCGGTCTGGACTGCTTTCAGACAGAGGGCTGATGTGGAGCATGCCCAGCATCTCTGAAAGGAAGCATTGATAAAAAGCTAAATCAGCTGCTGGGGAAAGGTGGACAGAGGGTTCCTCTCCCTCGGAGGAGGAAGACGAGAAAGCGGACAAGTCCAGAGATTCAGGGTCAGGCTGCACAGGAGTGCAGTGAAACACCTGCTCGTCCATGGCTCTAAAATAGGTAGGGAAAAGTGCATCTGAAGCCCTGAACTGCTTCCAGGTAAGGGGCCCCATAGGACTGGGAACACCTACGAGAGGAGGAGGAGTAGGCAGAAGAACAGCGGGCAAGCACCTCAGATAAGGAGCATGACCTTACCCAGGCAGGGGGGACCGAATGGATGATCCCAACAAGGAGGGAGACTCTGTAATCCCGCAGACAGAAGCTGTTAAACCAGGTTGGAATGGCTAGATCTGTGCCCGCAGGAAGAAATCCCCCCATGAGGTGACCGGGACCATTTAAGCCCAGATGGATGGCCCCTGACCTTCAAAGTAGAAGCCTCTCTCGAGGAGTTTCCAGGAGAGGGGGCAAGAATCCGCACTATGACTCCTCCCAGAACCCAGGTGGGTCCCAGGGAGAGGCCACTGTGCTAAACCCTGTCCCCTTGACCCCTTTGACTATGAAAGTGCCCTCCTCCTCCTCCTCGTGACCACCAGCCTAGGAAGCTGGCAACCCCTAGCCGACCCTTGGGAGTCAGCCAAGGGTACAGTACACTCCCCCTCCTGGAGTGCCCCGAACGGTCCCAAACTCAGACTGCACAGGCACACCAAGGAGAGGGTACCCCAACTGAGGGGACGAATGTACATGTCCGTGGTCTCCGGCTGTGCAGCAGCGGCCACCTGGACCGCCACAGGCTGGTCAGGTCCACTGACCCCAGAACCAACAGAACCTGTCTGACCCACAGAGGGAGGCTGTGGGGGACGAGGTGCTGGACACCGTGGGACCGGAGGATTCAGAAAAATCCAGAAGCCAGTCCAGATCAGACCCTGAATCCTCCGAGGAGAAGGACTGAGGACCTAAGCCAGACTACTCCCCGGTCCCTCCCAGTCCCTGGACCGTGAGCCACACTGCCTGCAGCCCTGGCACCATAAGCAGCACCAGAGCCCAGAGAGGCACTGCATCTGGTGCCAAGCTCTCCCCGGCGCCGCGAATGGCACTGGAGTTGAAAGCATCACCTGCCGTGGCACCTTCCCCCTCCCTGGCACTACGAATGGCACTGGAGTTGAAGGTGGCACCAGCGGAAGCACTTCCCCCTTCCCGGCTCCACGAACAGCACTGGAGACAGGTGTGGCACAGACCCCTGTCCCAGCGCCACAAAACCAAAGGCGGCCCGAAAACAGGTCCTGCACCACCCACAGTGCCTCTCCCCTCTCCAGCACTGTGAATGGTGCCAGAGCAGGAAACTGCACCATCCACAGTGCCGCCAGGGTCCCCGGTGCCACATGCAACACCAGGGCCAAGGTCAGCACAGACAGACCATGTCGAGGATGCTGCCGGCCTGTGGGCCCAAGAGCTTGACACAGGGGCAGCCTTCGCTTCAGAGGAAGCGACTGCCAGAACAGTGCCTCCCCTACCCCGGGAGGGCCTAGACTGGGTCTCCTGCACCATGGAAAAAGTCCCGCCATGGCAAGATTAAAACTGGCAGAGCCCCCCCTCCTCTATGAGTCATATAGGACTGGGAGGGGAACCGTGGAAGGGTCAAGTGTCCTTGCCTTGGCCCAACTGTGAACCCGCCCTCCGAAAATTGGTGGCGCATATCCAACTTTAAAAGCATGCGTTTCTAGAACCCGGCAGTCCATGGAAAAGCAGGCATCACCGTTATCTACTGTATATCATGGGCCAGGCAAAGGCAGGAGAGGCACCGGTCATGCTGGTCCGAAACGGAGTAAAGGCAGCCGTAGGGACACAGACACATAGGAGGCCGCCCCGCCTTCGACTTTTTCTTGTCCCCAGGACAAGGCATGACTGGACGGAAAATAAACTCAAAACAGTACTCAGCGTCGCTTTAGAAAAAGGGAACGACCTTACATGAGTCGAAGAAGCGGCGCCGAGCAGGTGAAACAGAACTGAGACTACCAACCGATTGATTGACTAGGCATAAGCAGGCCGAAATATGATTGCAAGAATCTCCATGAGGTCCTCACTCTACAGCGGGAGAGAAGAAGAACTGGGGCGAAGGCACAGTCAACGGCAGTTAACAGCCAACCCACGAGTGCCACATAGTACGTTGGTCTCGAGGGTGCCAGCATGATTACTGAGGCGATTAGCAGAATCATTGTCCCAGAAGACCAAAAGAGAGCCATCTGGGACAAAACTGACAGAATGCTCAAAGATTCTGCCAACCAGGATCATGCGTACAAGGCAGTTGCTGATGCAGTAGCAGAAGCTGCTCTTCGCAGAGCCATGAAACGTATCAAATTGAATGTGACTAAGCATACTGTTAACCCCCTGCAAGTTGCTCATTCTGTCCAACAAACTGCACAGAGTAACAGACAGATGGGCCAAACTGAATCTCAGTTGCCACTTGGAGAACGTGCGCTCCCTTTGCCAGACACACACTCTTCTACCTAAATGCCAGGTTCAAGTCTAGCGCCAGTTGATCGAACGTACTCTCTGGGCCAAGCTCCCAGAGACAGTACGCAACTCTGACACCCTCGTTTTTCATGACATTGCTGCGGCCCTTATAGCCGCCAGCTCCCTGGGCATCACCGGAGCTCGCTTGGCCCACAAGGTTAAGCAGAACATAAAAGAGAATCCCGTGGCCTACCATCAATGGTTATGGCTCGCATACAACACTGGCAAAGGCCTAGCAAACGAACTCTTAGACAGAGACTAAATTCAGTACAAGGACTTGTACATCCAGAACATGACTCTGGCCTTGCGGGAAAAGGTTGAGCTTAATGTTGACCCAAGTACCGACACCGTTGTGAATATTCTCACCAAAATGGAGCGTGCCTATCAGGTCTTCCTCCATAACCTTCCTTCTGGCAAATCAACAAGTGGCTGCCATACAGCCCCGAGGCCCCTACATACCACTGTGGAGGGCAACAACCAGAAAAAATGACACGCTTCTGACAACCACCAGTCGCATGGGGAGGCTGGAACTACAGAAAGAACAGGAACAGAGAGAAAAGCAATTGGAAAAACTCAAATACCCAGCAAAATAGTCAGACCTGCAATGATCCTAGCAATCGACAGATCAAAGAAGAGAACGAGACCCTCTGCAAACTGCTGGAGGAGATCCATGCAGAGAGAGCGGCCAAGGCTACACGAACTATAGCGACCCTTGCTCAGACTGCTGGACAGCCAAGCAGTCAGGGGAACCCTTTCCTGGCATCGACTGCTGAACAAACCAACAGTTGAGGGAGGAATCCTTTTGTGGCACCGGTTACTGGCCAGGATGATGCCACAACCAAGGAGGAACTGTGCGCGCAAGCCGGCGCAGCGTCTGTGACATCACAGGTATACCTATTCTCATTGAAAGACATACAAAAGGCCTTAGGAAGACCCTGCATGCCTTCAATTTCAGGATCAGGATGATGATGCTGATTCTGTGAATATCGATTGACAATTACAGGCCCCAGTCTGGATTGTGAATGATTTGATTGTTGACACAAACGGACGGTCCTGTGTAAAGGCCATGGTCGGGGGCTGCCAACTTACTGTGCTTCTGGATACCAGAGCAGCCATGTCAGTCTTCCATGATGAGGACCCAGTCTCATCTGACTGGACTACCAGCTGGAAGACCACTGCACAAGGTGTAGATGGTACCCAGTTACACATCTGCCGATCTGTTCCTCTACCTGTGGTGGTAGGCCACCTCAGAACAAACTGACTTTGCTTTTGACCTCATGGTCTTGCGTCATCACCCCAGCATACTGGGAATGGACTTCCTGGCACTACACGGCTGTGCAGTGGACCTAGCCAATAGACTACTCCTTCAGATCAAAGGACAATGTTATGCTGTCACCATTCCAGACTCGCACGTGGTGGCAGCCATCTTCCTCAACAACAAGGAGTATGACATCATGGCTTTGTTCAAAAGTCGTGACCCATTTTCTGAACTTGCACCCTTGCTGTAAAAACACCTTGACATGTTTGCCACCAACAAGCATGACTGTGGTAGGATGCACACCACCACTGAGATCAGAGGGCCTAACATTGTGAGATAGAAGCAGTACCCACTCCCTGCGGAAGCCTAGCCATCACTGAGGGAGACCATCCAATCACTGCTTCAACAGGGAGTGATTCGGACCTGTGTCTCCACTGTTAATTCGCCTATTTGTCCAGTGGAAAAGCCAAATAGATCTTGGAGACTCACGTGACTACAAATAACTTAAATCAAGTTACCCCCAGCTGCGCCCCAACAGTAGCATCAGCACCTGATGTACTCAAGCTGTTGACACCTGACAAAAAGTGGTTCACAGCTCTTGACATGGGTTCTGGTCACTCCTATTAGCACAGGAAAGCCAATACAAATTTGCTTTCACCTCCGATGGATGCCAGTACACCTGGACCTGCCTTCCCCAGGGCTTACACAACAGCCTTTCTCTCTGCCATCTCCAGATGATGGATGCCCTGCAGGGATTCTCCACACCCCAGTGTCTCCTGCAGTACGTGGATAACTTGCTTCTAGCAACCACCACGCAAGAAGATCATTTGGCCTTTCTAGACAAACTTCTGTCTCTCCTCAAGAGAGCAGGCCTCAAGTGCAACCCCTCTAAAGAACAACTGTGTGAAAAAGAGGTAATCTTCCTTGGCCTACATATTATAGACCAAGGCAGATGTCCCATGGACATGGGGCCTCACTCATACTGAAGCTGTCACACAGCTCAAGCAGGCCTTAGCCTCAGCCCCAGCACTGGTCAATCTTAACCCAATCTCCCATTCCATTTTGAAACTGCCACTTCTGATGTGGCCATGTCTGCAGTGTTGGCACAAAAGTACAATGGGTATGTCTATGCATCCCAGATGCTATCCCCAGTAGAGAGAAAATATAGTCTCTCTGAAACTCTTGGCAACCTATTGGGCTGTCAAACACTTCATGTACATTATTGGGTATGCACCTATCATCCTGCATACCTGCCACACCCCTACCAACTTCTTGCTTTCAGACAAAGTGAAAGATGGCTCAGTTTCCAACACCAGACTCAGCCACTGGTCTTTGCTTTTGCAGGACAGGGACATTAAAGTACTACCTGCAAAAATGCCATCCATCTTGGCCCATGACCTGCTTTACACAGGTAAGCCCCATGACTGCGCGCTCCAACCTCCTGACTTACCTGAGCCGGGACCAGTTTTACTGGCTACACCAGATGTTTTAGAGGATACCAGCATGTATTGCATCTTTACAGATAGCTCTGCCTCCTATGTGGATGGAGAGCAGGTAGTAAGATTTGGGGTACTCATATTAGATCAAGATGGTGATTTCAGGTGCATTTCTAGGAAATGCACTATTTTCTCACAGTATGCCGAACAGGTGGCTGTGGCCTGTGCTTTAGAGGTCGTGCCCCATGGTGATAAGGATGCCATCATCTTCGCAGACTCCAACTGGGTTTGCTCTTCCCTTTCTGAGTTTTTACCTTTCTGGGAGAAAAATAACTTCACAACCTCTGATGGCACACCTGTCAAATACAGGGATCTGTTAATAATAATAATAAACTTTATCTGCACCTTTCTAAAACCAAGGCGCATTACAATAAATTACAAATAAAAACATTCTAAATCTATACAGTACTTTATATATCTAAAATTAACAACGGGCAATTAAACTACATCAACATTAACTGAGAATGCCTTGTTCCACAAAAAGGACTTTAAGCCCTTTTTGAAACCCTCCACCGTCATGCATTCTTGAATCCAACATGGTAGAGAATTCCAGAGGGTAGGTGCCGCAAACATAAAAGCACGGGCACCGGAAGATTTTAAACTAACCCTCGGGATCTCTAGCAACCCCTCATTGGTGGAGCGGAGTGGACGCATTGGTCGGTAAGGCACCAGGAGCTCTTTCAGGTAGTCAGGGCCCAACCCGTGTAGGGCTTTATAAGTCAGAAGACCTACTTTAAAGGTGATCTGCCATTGAATCGGCAGCCAGTGCAGATCTCGGAGCACCGGTGTGATATGCGAGGAGCGAGAAGTCTCCGTTAACAACCGGGCAGCCGAGTTCTGCACTAGCTGCAATCGGCGGATATCTACCCCAGACAGCCCAAAGTAAAGGGAATTGCAGTAGTCCAGATAAGAGGCCACAAAGGCGTGGATCAGCGTAGGTAGGTCACCAGATGGAATAAGGTGCTTGATCCTGGCGATGTTCCTAAGATGGTAGAAGGATGTCTTAACGACTGCTGATACTTGCGCACGCAGAGTCAGCTGATCGTCCAGAATCACCCCCAGATCTCGCACCCTTTCAGAGGTTGGGAGCTCCACACCTCCCAAGAATAGTCCGGAGGCTAAGCATCCACCCAACCCCTTAATCCGGCGACCGGGATCCACAACCAACACCTCAGTCTTCCCAGAGTTCAACTTCCAGCCAGCTGGACCTCATCCAATCCTGGATCTCCCTGAGACAGCTGTTAAACACAGAGAGCTCTATTCTGGTCAGGTACAAAGATAGATAGAGCTGGGTGTCATCGGCATAACAATGAAACTCCAGCCCATATCTTCTTACAATGTCTCGAGGAAGCATGTACACAAACAACATGGGGGAAAGCACAGAGCCCTGAGGCACCCCACAGGTCAGGGCAATGGGCTCAGAAGAAAAAATACCCAATACCACTCTCTGGGTTCTACCTGTGAGGAAGGACGTAAACCATCTGAGGACCAAACCCGACAGCCCACAGATATATCTCAGGCGCTCAAGCAACACCCCATGGTCTACGGTGTCAAAAGCTGCTGACAGGTCCAAAAGGACCAAAATGGACCGTTTTTTCTGGTCTCTCGCCATCAAGAGATCATTGAGGACCCGAACCAGCGCAGTCTCAGTGCTGTGTCTCTTACGAACCTGATTGAAGAGGATCATAGATATTATGGATGGTAAGATGGTTGTCTAACTGGGCAGCTACCACTTTCTCGATAACATTCCCAACAAAGGGGAGGTTCGAGATAGGTCTATGGTTGCCAGAGGTCGGGGTCCAAGATGTCTTTTTCAACACTGGTGTCACTACCGCCTCCTTCAGGGAGGCGGGGATATTCACCAGTGTCTGAGGGAACTACCGACTATCCTGGTAAGAACTGGGATGACGACATCCCCACAGCCCACGATCAGGCCTGTGGGACCTGGGTCTAAACTACAGCTAGTTGTGCATATACCAAGGACAATCCTCAAAATATCCTCGATTTCCGGCCTTGAGAAGGAACTCCAGGTGGACAAGGTGCTTGCAACCATAGACTGGTCCACGGCAACTCCCATGGAGGAGGCGGCGCAAATCTCGGCCCTGATGTCGGCCACCTTATCAGCAA
This sequence comes from Neoceratodus forsteri, assembly GCA_016271365.2. Classification (NCBI taxonomy): domain Eukaryota; kingdom Metazoa; phylum Chordata; order Ceratodontiformes; family Ceratodontidae; genus Neoceratodus; species Neoceratodus forsteri. Next base: position 1,565,435,845 of record CM028130.1, on the reverse strand, counting down.
AGAATCGAGCAAGCTCCTCACACTGTAACTGTGAAAAGGCTCGACGGATCTGCTGACAGGCTGGGTTGCACAGCCTGTCCACAGTTCGGAAGAGCTGGGCTGGTCGATTCTGTTTGTGTATATACACACCATGACACAACAGTTTACTCAGAAACTGTACATCCACAAGGTAAAGGCTCACTGCAAATGACCCTTACCATGAATTCAATATTCGAGCAGAATCACTTGCCAAAGCAGGTGCTCAATGGAGTGAAGCCATGGACAATGACTCACCCAGTAGCTGTGGCAGCTATTTTCCTAGCCACCAACAGTAGACAGAAACCATTACCAGAACCTCCACTGGATCTTTCTGCTGCACAGAAATCTGACCCAGAACTAAAGGATGTGTTCAAATTCCTGGAGAAAGGAACTGAACAGGAACTACTCACTGGTAGTCCATACAAGAGACGCTCTAACAACATACACTTGTCTAGTGATCAGAAACTCATCTGGTATCGAAAGGAAGATACAGGTGACAAACTGTGGGTTGCACCACAATTTCTGTGAACCAGATTTATCCATATGGTTCATGACACCCCACTGGTGGACACCAGGGGGCAAACAACACCCTCCAGAGACTCAAAACAGTCATCTGATGGCCTGGCATGGACAAAGATGCAGAGCATTATGTGGACAACTGCACAGTGCGTGCCCATAACATCCCAGTTTTGGTGAAAATAAATGCAAAATTGTTACCACAAAGGCAAACTGGACCATGGAATGCGATACAAATCAATTTCATTGTCCCCTTGACCAACTCCAGCAAGAACAAGTACGCACTTGTCACAGGTTTGTTTTTTAAATGGGTGGAAGCATTCCCCACTAGGAATAACACGGCAAAGACAACTGCCAAGATCCTGGTGGATCAGTTATTTTGCAGGTGGGGCCTACCCCTTAAGGTAGACTCAGACCAGGGAACCAGTTTTACAGCTGAGCTGATGAAGCATACACTCCAACTGCTTGGAGTGGATCAATAATTCCATATTCCCTACCATCCTCAATCCTCAGGCCAGGTAGAAAGAGAAAACATAAGAATCTAACAGATGTTATGCAGATTCATCAAACACAATCCCAAGGATTCGGATTCTCTCTTGCCACTAGTACTGATGGCAATAAAGGGCACCCCTGCAGCAACTACCCAGTGCATACCATATGAGGTTATGACTAGTAGAGCCATGAGACTACCTGAGCACCTGTTGATTGACCTTCACATCACTACTGCAGATAGAGTATCTGTGGAAAACTATGCTGAAAAACTTCATGATGACATCATGAACACACCTGTTTGCTGTCAATCATATGGGTAAGGTTCAACAGCAAGCAAAAGCCCATTTTGATAAGCATGTCAAAGAAGCCGACTGGTAAGTTGGAGATCAAGTTATTCTCCAATACAGACCACCGGCTCATTCATTTGCCAGCAAATAGGAAGGCCCATATCCCAAATTATACATCACAGGATGGGTAATGGCAAATATTCTTATTTCTTCAGTCCCCCTTGAGGTGCATGAAGTAATCAAAGTTTCACACAAAAATGGGGGGGGGGGGGGCCTTTTGAAAAATGACTCTTCAACAGCTTTAGTGTTTTAAAAATCTTCCTTATTTTTTCCCCCCTACGTTTCGCTCTGTTTAGACCTTGTTCATGGGATTAATGTGTTTTCTTTTATCTGTTTATACATAATTGTTTATTTATGTCATCTACTTAGTTCTTATAAGAATGTTTTCTTTTCATAATAAATCTTTCTTTATATACAGTTAATTCTACTACAACATACCAGCACTGTGCAGTTTTAAGAAACTTCTATTGTGAGCACTGTTTTTTCTCTTAGGTCTTTCCTCCTTCCAATTTTTCTCTGTTTTTATCTGAAAGACATACACCATGGCTGTGCATCAGTGTGCCTCCATATGCTTGCCATAGCATTAAAACGATTAAAGTTTGCCACTGCCAAAAAGGCCTGTCACTTTTTAACTGAGCAAGCAGCATACCTTTATTTTCAGGCTGCCTTCTCTTAAACAGAGGTTTCCCAGCTCTGTTGAAACGCAAAAAAGTTTTTTTTCTCATTCATTCTGTAGCTTAGTTATTATGTGTTTAACAATTTAACTTCTACAAAAAAGGCTTGCATTTTTTTCTGAAAAAGCATACCTTAAATTATTTTCAGCCTGCTTTCTCTGAAGGAGAGAGTTTCCCACTCTGTAGAGACAGATAAACGTTTTTTCTACGGCTCAATTATTGTTCACTTAGTAACAATCTGTTATTGCTTCTTAACCTTTGATGGGCAAAGTGTATCTTACCTCTTAAAGGTTTGCCTGTTCTGTTACTGTGTGTTTCAAAATGGAGATCTCCCTTGGAGCTGCTATCTCCTTCACCTCTTGCCCGTTTCGTGTATTCCCATGATGTGACGAGTGATGACATCACACCTGATCTCCGCGTATGTACTGAACGGACTGCTTGCAGTTCAGGCACAGAACGGTCTCATAATCACTTTAGGCTTTGGCTGCATATGTTTCACCGCATTCTCTACCTTATTTATATTGTATTTACACTTTCGTATAGTTTGTAACTCAGGTTAGGATTCTTTAGGATGGAGGAGCACTGGGAAAACTTTTCACAATTATATGTGCATATCATATTCATTTTTCTTCCACATATCAAATCATCAGGTATAATGGCTACTGATATCCGTGTTTTCGTACACTATCTTCTTTTTTTTTTTTAATGTAGTGATCCATGTCATTCATTCTTTTTCCAGGTGATTTCAACTTTAATCTGTCTATGTCTGCCTCATATTTACATTTTTACCATTACTAGTTAATGGTATTAAGAAACCTGTTCTCTTACTTAACTTTCTGGTTATACCTCTGTTCATGTCAAAAAAAATGTTTTTGAAAAGTCATTGTATTTTTTTTTTGACTTGGCTCGATATCTCATTTTGGGGTCAGCCTATTTGACCTCCCACTATGAAAACCAAATTTATGTTTTCTTTTTTTTTTTTTTTTTTTTTTTTTTTTTAAAACAGATTGCTGTTCAGATTTTAAGATTTCTATTCAAACTTCAATAAGATAGTGTTCTACATTACATGGATGTCCTTTGGCATTTTTACATTCTCCTGACGTTTTGTGATTTACCACTGACTTATATATACTGACTTTAATGCATACACACATTCCAGTTAGTTTCAATGTTAATTCCTATTTCTTTTTCTAAAGTCCTCATGTAAAATATCCATCTCATTTCTGTTCATAGTAACCTTTCTTTAAAGTTATCTTCTCTATCTTGTTCTGCCACTTCTTCTAGTCCCCAGAAACGCAGGGATGCCCCATTGTGGCCTGCTTCTGCAAAATGCATTGCTACTGGGGATGTCGCTTCCTTCCTACAGATATCACTTTTATGTTCCTGTATTCTAGATTTCAACATTCTGCTCAACTGGCCAATAATATAATTTGTCACAGGGGCACTGGATTATATACATTTCCCCTTCACTGGTGCAATTTATGCGTTTGATTTTAAAGATTTCACCTGTATGAGGTGCATATATGTTTGGAGAAACAAAGGGGTCAGCAGCTTAAAGGCTATAATCACTATTAGCTTTATTGCAAAAATATGCTAAAAACTGATCGAGTTCTCTCATGTGCCAACATGAAACAATAAGAGAATACAAAAGGGTATCGCAAAAATAGCAATATTACACAAAGCAAAAAAGGGAAAGGGGGGCAGAGAGAACACCAATACAAATATTCTGTGTATCATTGACCAGTCAAAAAACTTTGAAATATGCAGTGCTTTTGGAGCTCAAAGAACGCCTGAAAACGGCAGCAAAACCGCAAGTGCGTATCGCGAAAAAAAGCTTTCAAAATGTGCAAACAAAGCAAACATACCACTCAAGGGCTAGAAGGACTGGTCAGTCACAGACATATGGTGCTCCATAAGTTAAAAGCTCTGCTCACCACAAATTCCGCCGAGACAGATACCCGGAAGAGACAACGAAGCGTCAGAACCAACGTCACGCTTACATATCAACTAGAACGTCTTCCTCAGAGCGTGGATTGGATACACTGTGTCCTCTTAAATACAGAAAAACTGTTAAAGGGACAGACAAAAAAAAAAAAAACACCATGTAACACATACCTCCATATACCTACAATTAATAAAACTAAACATACACAGAATAAGTTACCAAATTCCATAAGTGCTGCATAATTTAAAAAGGGGAAAAGAGCCAGACAAGTCATAATCCCCACTAATCAGGGCCAGAGCACGAAAAGTCATAGCCATGAAAGCTACATAAGTGCCACTATATACCCAGAACAATAAAGTGACAAAACAAAAAATAATAAAAATAAAAACCAAAAAGGAATTAAACAACATATTAAAACAAAAACACCAAAAGGAGACAGAGCCGGAAAAGTCATATCCCCCTATTGTGGACAGAGCACGACACAGGTCATGTCCACAAATACTACAGTTAACTATAAATAGCTATATAAAGGGAATTCATCATTTAAACCATGGGGAACCATCGTATTTAATTTGAAGATCCAGAAGGCTTCTCTTTGCAGAATTTTCGAATTCAGATCTCCACCTTGAAATCCAACTTCTACCTTCTCCAAACCGATAAATCTCAGTGTAGCTGGGGACCCATGTTTTACTTCATGGTGTGATGTGCTATCGCATAATCCACATTTGCATTCCTAATGGCTCCTTTATGTTCACCAATTCTCAATTTCAAATTTCTTTTAGTTTGGCCCACATAACATAATCCACAAGGACAAGTCAGCATATAAATGACCCCCTGGGTGTTGCAGTTGATGAAAGTTTTGATCTCATAACTTTTCCCTGATCTTGGATGGTGAAAAGTTTTAACATCAGATGTGTTGGAACAATGTACACATCTCCCACAACGATAGTTTCCTTTAGGAGGCAAAGGTAGCCAGTCTCTTTGTATATTTTCATTTTTACATGGGATATATGAATTGACCAACAAATCCTTTAAATTCTGTCCCTTAGTATAAGAAATCAAAGGGCGATTCTGGCCTATTTGTTTCAATCTCAAATCAGAATTGATGATATTCCAGTGTTTATGGATAACTTTACCTATTTTGGGAGCCAAATGGTTGAATTCAGTGATGAAAATTAATTTGTCCACTTCATTTTTATTTTGTACATTAGAATTTAACAATTCTTCTCTCTCCATGTTGTTCACAAGGTGTATGCTGTTCAACAAAACTCTGGTTCATAGCCTCTTGTTGTGAATCTATCTGTAATTTCCTTTTTGGCTTCTAGATAAGACTTATTTTCAGAGCAAATGCGTTTAGCTCTGATGTACTGTCCCTTTGGAATATTATTAATCACAGACCGAGGATGGCAACTGTCAAAACGTAGCAGGGTATTTCTGGACATAGGTTTTCTATACAATTTAGTTGAAAGGGTGTTGTCCATCTTCTCTATCAATACATCAAGAAAAGGAATACTCTCTATACTTTTGGCATGTGTAAATTTTAGATGTGTGCTAGTGTGATTTATATATTCAATAAAATGTTCCAGCTCAACATCAGAACCAGTCCAAATCATCAGACAATCATCTATATATCGCTTCTACAGCTTGATATATTTCAAAAAAACATTGTTGGAGGGATTGTAAATATTAGTCTCCTCCCATTCCCCCATATATAGATTCGCTAGACTAGGAGCAAAAGTGGTGCCCATCGCAGTCCCCTTTGTTTGGATATAAAAAGGAACCACTATACCAAAAATAGTTATGTTCAAGTACAAATCTTGCAAGTTCCAACACAAAGTCAGAGCTTGGTTTCCTTTTCTCCCTTAGACTTATGTAACCCCCTTGTTACCTGGGGTTACTAGAATCCCAGTAAGACCTAGTGGTAAGCAGGGAAGGCAGCTTGTGAAACTCCAGTTAAATGGGTTTCACACTGTCTCACTCTGTTCTCAGTCACAGCTGAGACTTGAGAGAAGACATCACCATAGAACTGTCGCAGCTGCATAAGCCACATTGGAATCTGCAGCACAGGGAGTGAGTTAGAACTTTGGGAGTTTTCAAAGTCAGTCTTCTGTTTGTCTTAAAGCAAGAAGGAAGTCTACTGTTTTGTTTACAAGTAGAAGGAAGTGTTTTCTGTTTACCTCCTTGGGAGAAAGTTAGAGTCCAGTTTAAAGTGGTGGAGACCGCTGTCCAGGTCTCAGTGCCCTCTCCCTTCGGGGGGAAGAAAAGTCCCTCTGTGGATTCCAGGGGCAATCACCTATTTCCACTATAGAAGAAAGCTGCCTGTTTACAGTTTCTGTTCTTGTATAACAGTGAAAAGTAGTACTTAGCCTGTGGGGCACCTGCAACGAGGTGGGTGTTTTGCCCCATTTGAAAGGCCAAAACAAATTGTTTCATCAGTTTGGAAATATAAAGAAAGCTGGGATGTGGACTGCTATTTTGGGAGGACTACTTTACTAGGACAAACAAATGGAGCAGTCAAAATCTAAGTTTTAATGGATTTCAAGTAATGTTGTAGAGGGGGTGCTTCAGGTCATCCACCGTTTAATCTACATTTTCAAAGTTTAAGTTTCTGTTTGTCCAGGGAAATGGCCGGGTATGGGCTGTGGGAGCTAGAGGTGGGAACACCCCCATCTTTAGTAACCAGGTCCACCTCTACGGATTTCTTCTGTGATTTGCTACTTGCCTCATGTGCCTGGCCAGTGATGAAGTAGGTACCCAGACGTGGGTCGCAACTTGGAAAATCTCTCTAAGAGTCGCAGACTCTAAGTGGTGTGGGGAGCCACAGGATGGGAAAATATACTCCTTGTTTGATGGGAGTCACTCCAAGTAAAGTTGGGTTCATTCTTCAAATGGACCGTCAGTCAAGTGGCCGGCAGGGGAGCCGGGCCAGTCGGGCTGTGTATCCAAAGCGCATGCAAGTCCGGGCTGAGTGCCTGGTGGGTCCGGAGCCAGACAATAGTAAAAATGGGTTCATTCTTCATGTGGACCACCTTGTAGTCTCAATCTGCATATACAGTGAACGTAGCCTCTTGGGGGACCATCTATGCTTTGTCATGTTCAGCTAGTTGTGAATAAAGCCACACTAAAAAATCCCAATCCTGGTTCTGGACATTACAGTTATTGCTTCCTGTAGTTGGATTTACTTGGGTGCCCCTGTGCAGAGTAGCAAAACCTAGGTCCCTTGTGCCAGGTAACCTCATCCTCCCCAAACCCAGGTCCCCACCAGGTATTGTTGCCAACGCCAACAGCATGCCACCTGTCGTTTTAGTAAAAAGGCAGGGGTGAGGGGTTACAAAAATGAAGGCACTGCTTTGGATTTGTTTTGGAAGGAAGGTGCTTGGGCAAGTGGGCTAGCGTTTTGGCTATCTGGCAGTCGGTAGCCCAAAAAAGTTAAAGCAATTTCCCTAGTGTGTTGCTTTGTGCTGTGAATCTTGTGCTGCTGTTAAAAAAATGCCAACTGTTTACCAAGGAGCTGTAAAGCCAAAGAGTGTGCTCTTGTCCTGCATCATCAAAATTGTTTACAGCGTTTTTTGTCAGCTTTTAAAGTAAATTCTGTGAAGGAAAGTATGGAAAACTAGGGGTAGCAACAGAGAAATTATGCCCTGGACGTTGGAAATGCTTTCTGTGCAAAGCTAGAGACTGCAGAGTTAATAGCAATGTTACATGGTTGAAATGGGCTCCCACTGTGGAGTCAGTTGAGCAAAAAAAAAAAAAAATGCATTCTATAGTTTAAATTTGCCTGCTCGACGATCGCCGTGAGGAGAGGAGCCCTCGAGAGGAAGAAGAGGCTCATTTGCATGGCGTAGTGTGGTTGGTCAGTTTGCCATTAGTCCCGCCCCCTCAGCCAGCTTTTCTGAGACTGCCTCAGCATTCGAGAGGGAGAGAGTAGTGCGTGTACTGGCAGTGGAGGAGCGTCGCGAGGATTCAAAGCGCTGTGAAACAGTTCAAAAAGTGACTTTTTAGTTTAAAAATCGGGCTCAACCCGCAAATCGATCGTGGAATTAGTGGATTTTGTGGTTAAAACGACAATCGCGGAGACTGCCCGCCCGTTTGCATTCCGAGGCCTTCGAAATCTGGCTGAAGGCCGTTTTACCCCATCGCAGCAAGTTGCTACAAATAACAGTGAGCAAAACAATTTAAAACTGCTCAAACAGCGATTTTTAGTAATGCCATATAAAATGTGTGTGCAGCAGTAGTCGCTTTGCAAGTAACGACTGTGTGATGTCCTGCCAGCAAGTGCAAGTCTGTAAAGCCATTGAATGTGTGCATAGCAATGAAAGTAGCCTCAGTTTAAAGTCTGCAGCCAGAGAGAGACTGTGGGTTGTAAAAAAGTGCAACACTAGGAGAAGCAGGCAATCCTGTGCTGAAACCTGAAGTTTTAAGGGACTGTGAATTAAATGAATGTTGCCAGCATGTGAAAAGTCCAAGGAACATCTTGTAAATGTGTGTGAAAAGACAGATCAGTGCAAGTTGTGCAGTTTGAGTAAAAGTTATCAGTAGCTGATGTAAATCAGGTGTGCAGTGGCTTGACCCAGAGTCTAAATATTGATGCACAGGAGTGCTGCCGCCGCCATTACAGGGTGGGGTAGTAAAGTAAACAGCAGCAGAGGAGCCATTTTAAAGCTACAGTGTGTGTTCATTAAAGTGGGACTTTCAGTTACAGTGAACTTTTGTTTATTTTTCTGCAGTTATGGCCTCAGGACCAGCTCGTTACCCGGATCATGCCCGGGTTGCAGTAACAGCAGCAGTAAATAGACTGAGAGATATTGAAAAGTGGTGCTATGGAGAGCAACTCCCTCCTGATGTGGCAATTCCCAATTATCCAGTGCGTGTATGCCAGATATGCTTGAGTGCTGGAAGGGATGTCTTCATGATTCCTCACTGTGCTGGACGTCTACAAAAATATGGCTTGTATAAAGCGCCTCCAATTCGTTTGGCTCCCACATGGACAAAAATTCAGGAATCTGCAGTTGGCAGCACACAGCATCAGGTGGAGCCTGTGGAGGAAGGTCCCTCGGGGGAGTGTGGCACAAAGCTAGAGGGTGCAGAGTTAGAGACTGAACCTGAAATTGAAGTTTTGGATGCTGGATCTCAGAAAGAAAGTTCGGATAAAACATCAATAGACCCCTGGGTGGGGGGGCCTAGCCCAAGTCTCGCAGGTGAAGATGAGATGCAAGAGGCCTTTGAATGGGAGGTGTCGACCTCCGCTCCTAGTGATGAATGGATAGTCTCGGGGGTGAGAACGACTGCTCACTCCTGGGCTCAAATCCTCAGTGAAGAGGAAGATGAGGGGGAACCTATGTGGCCTTGTGAGAAAGGAACGGGTACACAGCCTCAAGATCTTGCCTCGGAAGAATGTGTTAAAAAAAGGTGGGGATGCCACTGCCCTGGCTTTACAAGAAGAAGCAGTAAGGGATCCGTTTTTAATTTCTTTGAGGATGCAAAGCTGGCAGAACCAGGACTGGCCACCCCCAAGCCAGGCCAGCGGTCTCAGATTGACCAAAGCAAGTAAAGAGGAGAGACTGGTTCGTAGAAAGGCCAATGAAATCTATGGTATGACCTTTCCTCGGAGAGTCTGGGAGGAGATTGAGGACTGCAGGAAATCCTGAATCTGGGATGAAGCAATGAAACATGTGCATCCTGGGGCCAACCAGCATGTAAAGAATAGACTGTTCCACGAAAAGTATACACAGTGGAAGAGAGGCAGGACACTGTTTATGGACAGAGTGAGAATAGTGGACGGAGAGGGACGTGAAATCTCCCACTGTGTGAGTTATGTGCGCCCAGACGGGGTAATAATTCAAGCCCCTGACCTCAAGTACTATTGGCCTCAGTGCAAGGACCTCCCAGTAATTAAGCCCGTGCCTACAAAATGGAGAGCCGAGCAGTGGTAGTCAATACTGCCACATCAGACTGTGAAGTGCCCTTATTGATCCGCCAATATGAATAACCAAGGACTCAGGTGCTCCACATTCATCAGTCTACAGTGTACTGTCTTGTTCAGCAACCATCTACTGGCCCACCAGATGACTTCAGATCCAGAGAGGACACCAGCCCAGCTGTTTCCTGTTCATCGCCTGGTAATCGGAGGACGTCGGACCAGCTGTTTTCCTTTTTGTTCCTGTTCTAAGGTTCCTTCTCCAGAGATGACATCAGCCCAGCTGTTTCCAGATGTGCACTCCTGTGGTTCCCGGAAGATGTCTTCCCAGCTGTATCAGAAGAAATGCTGCCAGGGAGAGTCTTAGTCAGGGACAAGGTTGGTGCCGTTGGTATACTACAAATGGCTGGTAAGTCCGAAAACCCTTTTTCTAACTTTATGACATTGCAGTACACACCCTACACTACAGACTTCAAAAATGTATGAACTGTCCTCAAAGACTCTCCCCTTTGGGACTTTGGCCTTTTAGAACTGTGTTTCACGGGGTTCCGGCCCAGGAGAGACTCTTTATTGGACTAGCCTTCGGGCCTTGTGGTCACTAGTTGGGACTTTTAGGGCACTCCATCCCCCCAAATGTGTATTGTAAATAATGTCATTATTGTACTCTAATGTAAATAGTGTGTTTTCTACCTTTTTCTAAAAAATCTTTTTGGGATTGTTCAGTGTTTTTTTTTTTATGGTAGGGGTTGTCAAGTTAGGTAGACTGTGTATGCAGATTAGGAGTGTGTTTTGTCTTTCTTTTTCTTACAGATGTTCCTGGGAAGACAGAAGAGAAGACAAGAAGAGGAGGAGAGGCTCACCGGAGTTCCTCGTCAGTGCTTTATTGTGTAGAATTTAAAGTACTGTGTTGTTATTGCTATGGTTGTTACTGTGTCAACCCTTTTTTCCTTCCACAGGTATGGTTGTGGGGGTAGGGAGGAAGTATTAATTGGTAATTTTAATGGTGTAGTTGCAGGTTGCCCAAGGTCGGGGAGGTCCCCGGGTTTTGTTTTTGTTTGGGAATATTATGTTAGAGGCAGATAGGTTTTCCCTAGAGGGTTAGCGGGGATAGACAGGCTGTGGTCCTGAACGGCCATAGGGACTGCAGTGCTGATCTATCAGGGCTATGCTCTGGATGGTTCTACCAGAGCCACTAGGTGTCCATAGTAAGTGGATAGAGTAGAGGCTGATATGTCAGCTACAGGCCTCTAGGCCCTTAGTGTTGCCTGCCCGTGCTTGCACATGGTAGGAGGGGGCCTGATCACCCCCCTCCGCAGGTAGCACATAGGGTGGGATGGCCTAAGGCCGGATGCATAATGACTGGGGACAGTCATTTTCCTGGTCAAGGGCGAGTGTAACCCCCTTGTTACCTGGGGTTACTAGAATCCCAGTAAGACCTAGTGGTAAGCAGGGAAGGCAGCTTGTGAAACTCCAGTTAAATCGGTTTCACACTGTTTCACTCTGTTCTCAGTCACAGCTGAGACTTGAGAGATGACATCACCATAGAACTGTCACAGCTGCATAAGCCACATTGGAATCTGCAGCACAGGGAGTGAGTTAGAACTTTGGGAGTTTTCAAAGTCAGTCTTCTGTTTGTCTTAAAGCAAGAAGGAAGTCTACTGTTTTGTTTACAAGTAGAAGGAAGTGTTTTCTGTTTACCTCCTTGGGAGAAAGTTAGAGTCCAGTTTAAAGTGGTGGAGACGCTGTCCAGGTCTCAGTGCCCCCTCCCTCCGGGGGTGGAAAAAGTCCCTCTGTGGATTCCAGGGGCAATCCCCTATTTCCACTATAGAAAAAAGCTGCCCGTTTACAGTTTCTGTTCTTGTATAACAGTGAAAGAAGTGGTACTTTGCCTGTGGGGCACCTGCAACGAAAGGGTGAGTGTTTTGCTCCATTTGAAGGGGCAAACAAACTGTTTCATCAGTTTGGAAATATAAAGAAAGCTGGGATGTGGACTGCTATTTTGGGAGGACTATTTTACTAGGACAAACAAATGGAGCAGTCAAAAATCTAAAGTTTTAATGGATTTCAAGTAATGTTGTAGAGGGGGTGCTTCAGGTCATCCACCGTTTAATCTACATTTTCAAAGTTTAAGTTTCTGTTTGTCCAGAGAAATGGCCGGGTATGGGCTATGGGAGCTGGAGGTGGGAACACCCCCCATCTTTAGTAACCAGGTGCACCCTCTATGGATTTCTTCTGTGATTTGCTACTTGCCTCATGCGCCTGGCCAGTGATGAGGTAGGTACCCAGACGTGGGTTGCAACTTGGAAAATCTCTCTTGGAGTCGCAGACTCTAAGTGGTGTGGGGAGCCACCGTTTGGGAAATATACTCCTTGTTTGATGGGAGTCACTCCAAGTAAAGTTGGGTTCATTCTTCAAATGGACCGTCAGTCAAGTGGCCGGCAGGGGAGCCGGGCCAGTCGGGCTGTGTATCCAAAGCGCATGCAAGTCTGGGCTGAGTGCCTGGTGGGTCCAGAGCCAGACAATAGTAAAAATGGGTTCATTCTTCAAGTGGACCACCTTGTAGTCTCAATCTGCATACACAGTGAACGTAGCCCCTTGGGGAACCATCTAGGTGTAACCCCCCTGCAAATGGGGTTCCCAAAAGACTTCCAGGAGCTTGCTTGAATGCTCCAAGCCTGAATGGTGTATGGCGTTTAAGCCATTTATCAGTGAGTGTTTTTAGAACCTCTGGTACTGTCTCTTTAAGAGCTGTCTGCTTGCAGACATAATTAGTTTGTATGGGGGACTGTGTGTTTCTTTGAGTACCACTCAAGCTGCTGCCAATTCACTCCATTTTTGCAGTCACTAGGAGTGCAAAGGGAACCTATCTGAAAGATGTAACTGTTTGCCAGAAACCATTTAGAGTAATAATGAAATTACAGTTTGTCTAACCTGCTTTCTTTGCAGTCAGAACAGTGTCTGCCTAGTTCCCCATTCTGGTTTTGAACTGCTGAACTGGACCAATCAGTGTGGGGTAAGCTAGCTCTAAAATGGTGCCTTGGACGAATCAGAACTTGGACTCATAATCTGAGCCAGGCACAAGAGGATTGTATGGGCAGTGACTCTGGGAGATGTAGTTTAGACTTCAGTGCCTTTTTGGACCAACAGCAGCAGTCTATTGTGAGTGACAGCCAATCCAGTCAAGAACTGGGAGGAACTCAAAGGAAGTGCCGGTTTGTGGTTGGAGTTTCAGTTGAGCTTTGGCAGTGAGAAGGAAGGAGCCCTGTGCTTTTTCAGTGTGCAGTTTTAGTCAAAAAACGTGTGTAAGGCCCAGAGTTCCGGTCTGCAGCTTGTGTAACAGCTTGTTAGGACTGAATCCGTCCTGTGAAAAGAATCAAAGGATCTCTGAAGAGTAGAAACCAGGCTCACCCTGTAGAAGACTGGAGGAATTGCTGAAAATTGCACTCTGTCTGTTCTCCCGGGATACAGATGCAGCCTGCCTGGTATGGTGCTTTCTTTTATATGGATGTGTGAAGAGGTTTGTGTACCTCAAGTGAGCCCTGCTGACATTGAAGGACCCTATCTTATTTGGAGGTCGTGAGTACTAATTCAGGGTCGCTCCCTGTTGAATTGCCACATTAAATCCAAATGGAATTACTGTACTGCTGACTGTTTAATTCTCCTTTTCTCTGTGTGAAAGGGCCCCTACCAGCTGCCACGGTTTGGACTAGCCACTAGGGCTTGGGTACCCAGGGACAGTAACTGATAGGGATAGGCCTGTGCACAGAGCCATAGGTAGATTATTAGAGTGATAAGCTAATTAACCTGATTTCCCCCTGTCCTTGTTATATCCCCTAAATAAATCAGAGCTGCTTGTTTCAGCAAAGTTATACTGCCTGAGGTATTTGTCTATGTTAAAAGTACTGTACTGTGATTGTTGCACTGTATCTCATTTCACAGGAGGTCCCAGTGCGGAACCAGACCTGGGGGTAAGTGTATACTGTGAAGGTAATTCTGATATATTGTGTGGGCCACTAGTGGGAAGAAAGGGGGGTTGCAGTGTCCCAGAGGGCTGTGACCAAGTTAGTTTAACTATTGCAAACCCTGACCTCTGGGTGGAGGCACCCGCCATTGGATCCAGGCCCCTCAACCTGTTAGTGGCAAATCAGGCAGGGGTAGTAGCCCCTGGGATAGCGCCATCTAGGGGTTACATATGCTTTGTCATGTTCAGCAAGTTTTGAATAAAGCCACACTGAAAAATCCCAATCCTGGTTCTGGACATTACAGTTATTGCTTCCTGTAGTTGGATTTACTTGGGTGCCCCTGTGCAGAGTAGCAAAACCTAGGTCCCTTGTGCCAGGTAACCTCATCCACCCCAAACCCAGGTCCCCACCAGGTATTGCTGCCAACGCCAACAGCATGCCACCTGTCGTTTTAGTAAAAAGGCAGGGGTGAGGGGTTACACTTAGATGTTTAGATAGAGATTGTAAACCACCCTCATGGGGTATATTCGAGTATAAGCTTTCTACATCTATAGTGACCAGTATATTGGACTCAGATACAGGAACATTGCGAAGCATCAATAAAGCATCCTTTGTATCTTTGACATATGACTGAAGACTGGAAACAAACTTTTGTGCAAAAAAATCCACAAACTTGGACATATTTTCAGTAACAGACTCATTTGCTGAAACAATCGGTCGGCCTGTCACAGGAAACACAGCTTTGTGTACCTTGGGTAAAAAATAAAGTACAGGCTTCTTAGGGCTAGATACTTTGAGGAAATCAGCCTCTCTCTTAGTAATTTCTCCTCATGCAAGACCATAATCAATCAGTGCATCAGCCTTCTTTTTAATGAGCTCACCTGGATCTCTGTTGATCTTCTTGTAAAATTCTTGATTGCTTAATTGCCTCATAGCTTCTTCATTGTGGGCGTCAATTCCCCACACTACCACTGCACCACCCTTATCAGCCTGTTTAATCACTATTGAACCCAAGTTCTTTAATTCCTGTATAGCTTGTCTCTCAGCCAAAGCAACATTCTGTGCACGATATTTATTCTTGTCACTTGCAATCAATTTACGCACATCATTAGAAACCAAATTACAGAACCTATTGATAGTATGATTCGAATGGGGGGGGATTAAAGGAAGAGGCCTTTTTGAAAGGAGTCTCTTCTCTTGTTCCATCCAGGGGTGGGGGCAGAGCCTCGGTTGAGTTGAAAAAATCTTTAAGATGTATTTTTCTGAAAAATCTGAATAAATCCAACTCAATTTGAAAAGAGTTAACTTTAGTGGTGGGAACACAAAACTTAAATCCTTAGCTTACACCTGTATTTGAATGGGGGTTAGCTGTACATTAGATAAATTTATGACCTCCAGTTCGGATTCTTGGCGTCGGAGATCTCCTCACCCCCATTCTGTCTCCCTCTGTAATTCTGCCTCCCTCTATTGCCTCTCATACCTTTCCTTCTTTCTCCTCCCCTTCCCTCTTCTGGTTCTATGTGCTCCAACATATCTAAATCTTGACTGTTGCCTAAAAAACGTCTATTTTCATTAGATCTATGATGGTCTTCTAGGTCACTATCTGGTCCAGATGAGATATTCATTTCATCTCCATTCGGTGGTACTGAATATTGATTGGTTAAAAACACTTTCTTTTTATTCCCCTGCCATGTACAGACATTTTCCATCTTGTAATCGTTGTCATCCCTAATATATTTCTTTTGTTTATACTGAATCAAATCAGTTTGGAATTTGGCTATAGATAGACTGGCTTTACCAGAGAGAGAGAGTCAAAATCTGTGGGGGAGAATTTTTCTTTTAATTTTTCCGAGAAAGTATTTAGTTCTTGTGTAGCTAATTCAGATTCCTTTCGTGCTTTCTTAATGGTGAGTAACATCAAATCATAACTACACTTATTTAGAATTCTCTCCCAGTCATGTAAGTAATCCAAGTCTTCCATGCCAAATGAGGGAGGTTTCTGAATCCTCATGCCTTGTGGAATCTTTCGTTCCCTCCAATATTGTGAGAAAAAAGCAGCATGTAAATCAAATCTGATAACCTTCTTTTGCAGATATTCATAGTTTCTGAAGTCAACGTTGTCTCTAAAACCAAGTAAACCTACACCAGAGAGTAACGCCTATACTCTATCAACTGGAAGTAGTATACCTTGGCCAATTTCATCAGTGAAGGATAAACCTTCAACAGTGGGTGATGTCAAAGCCATAATTTAAACTCTGGAGCTCTCCATAGGCAGCGTCAACTCCTTAAGTAGCTGCCAATAAATTTAACAAAAAAGTACAGGGTCCATAGACCAACTTTAAGGACCGTGGAGTCTCAAAAAAACAGAAGAGTGCACTATATACCCCAGGAGTTGAAGCAGAAACCTCAGAGAAACAAACAAAGGGGCCAGCAGCTTAAAGGCTATAATCACTATTAGCTTTATTACAAAAATATGCTAAAAACTGATCGAGTTCTCTCATATGCCAACATGAAACAATAAGAGAATACAAAAGGGTATCGCAAAAACAACAATATTACACAAAGCAAAAAAGGGGAAGGGGGGCAGAGAGAACACCAGTACAAATATCCTGTGTATCATTGACCAGTCAAAAAACTTTGAAATATGCAGTGCTTTTGGAGCTCAAAGAACACCTAAAAATAGCAGCAAAACCACAAGTGCGTATCGCGAAAAAAAGCTTTCAAAATGTGCAAACAAAGCAAACATACCACTCAAGGGCTAGAAGGACTGGTCAGTCGCAGATATATGGTGCTCCATAAGTTAAAAGCTCTGCTCACCACAAATTCCGTCGAGACCGATACCCGGAAGAGACAACGAAGCATCAGAACCAACGTCACACTTGCGTATCGACTAGAACGTCTTCCTCAGAGCGTGGATTAGATACACTGTGTCCTCTTAAATACAGAAAAACTGTTAAAGGGACAGACAAAAAAAAAACAAAACACCATGTAACACATACCTCCAATTAATAAAATTAAACATACATAGAATAAGTTACCAAATTCCATAAGTGCTGCATAATTTAAAAAGGGGAAAAGAGCCGGACAAGTCATAATCCCCACTAATCAGGGCCAGAGCACGAAAAGTCATAGCCATGAAAGCTACATAAGTGCCACCATATACCCAGAACAATAAAGTGACAAAACAAATAAAAACCAAAAAGGAATTAAACATATTAAAACAAAAACACCAAAAGGAGACAGAGCCGGAAAAGTCATATCCCCCTATTGTGGACAGAGCACGACACAGGTCATGTCCACAAATACTAAAGTTAACTATAAATAGCTATATAAAGGGAATTAATCATTTAAACCATGGGGAACCATCGTATTTAATTTGAAGATCCAGAAGGCTTCTCTTTGCAGAATTTTCGAATTCAGATCTCCACCTCGAAATCCAACTTCCACCTTCTCCAAACCGATGAATCTCAGTGTAGCTGGGGACCCATGTTTTACTTCATGGTAGTGACGTGCCATCCCCATGGTTTAAATGATGAATTCCCTTTATATAGCTAATTATAGTTAACTGTAGTATTTGTGGACATTACCTGTGTCGTGCTCTGTCCACAATAGGTGGATATGACTTTTCCAGCTCTGTCTCCTTTTGGTGTTTTTGTTTTAATATGTTATTTAATTCCTTTTTGGTTTTTATTTTTATTATTTTTTGTTTTGTCACTTTATTGTTCTGGGTATATAGTGGCACTTATGTAGCTTTCATGGCTATGACTTTTCGTGCTCTAGCCCTGATTAGTGGGGATTATGACTTGTCCGGCTCTTTTCCCCTTTTTAAATTATGCAGCACTTATGGAATTTGGTAACTTATTCTGTGTATGTTTAGTTTTATTAATTGTAGGTATATGGAGGTATGTGTTACATGGTGGTGTTTTTTTTTTTTTTGGTCTGTCCCTTTAACAATTTTTCTGTATTTAAGAGGACACAGTGTATCTAATCCACGCTCTGAGGAAGACGTTCTAGTTGATATGTAAGCGTGACGTTGGTTCTGATGCTTCGTTGTCTCTTCCGGGTATCGGTCTCGTCGGAATTCGTGGTGAGCAGAGCTTTTAACTTATGGAGCACCATATATCTGCGACTGACCAGTCCTTCTAGCCCTTGAGTGGTATGTTTGCTTTGTTTGCACATTTTGAAAGCTTTTTTTCGCGATACGCACTTGCGGTTTTGCTGCCGTTTTCAGGCGTTCTTTGAGCTCCAAAAGCACTGCATATTTCAAAGTTTTTTGACTGGTCAATGATACACAGAATATTTGTATTGGTGTTCTCTCTGCCCCCCTTCCCCTTTTTTGCTTTGTGTAATATTGTTATTTTTGCGATACCCTTTTGTATTCTCTTATTGTTTCATGTTGGCATAAGAGAACTCGATCAGTTTTTAGCATATTTTTGCAATAAAGCTAATAGTGATTATAGCCTTTAAGCTGCTGACCCCTTTGTTTCTCAGAGGTTTCTGCTTCAACTCCTGGGGTATACAGTGCACTCCTCTGTTTTTTTGAGACTCCACAGTCCTTAAAGTTGGTCTATGGACCCTGTACTTTTTTCGTGCATATATGTTTGTTTCTTGCTTGTATGGCTATGTAACCCCTAGATGGCGCTATCCCAGGGGCTACTACCCCTGCCTGATTTGCCACTAACAGGTTGAGGGGCCTGGATCCAATGGCGGGTGCCTCCACCCAGAGGTCAGGGTTTGCAATAGTTAAACTTACTTGGTCACAGCCCTCTGGGACACTGCAACCCCCCTTTCTTCCCACTAGTGGCCCACATAATATATCAGAATTACCTTCACAGTATACACTTACCCCCAGGGCTGGTTCAGGCACTGGGACCTCCTGTAAAATAAGATACAGTGCAACAATCACAGTACAATACTTTAACATAGACAAATACCTCAGGCAGTATAACTTTGCTGAAACAAGCAGCTCTGATTTATTTAGGGGATATAACAAGGACAGGGGAAATCAGGTTAATTAGCTTATCACTCTACTCATCTCACTATGGCTCTGTGCACAGGCCTATCCCTATCAGTTACTGTCCTGGGTACCCAAGCCCTAGTGGCTAGTCCAAACCGTGGCAGCTGGTAGGGGCCCTTTCACACAGAGAAAAGGAAAATTAAACAGTCAGCAGTACAGTAATTCCATTTGGATTTAATGTAGCAATTCAACAGGGAGCGACCCTGAATTAGTACTCACGACCTCCAAACAAGATAGGGTCCTTCAATGTCAGCAGGGCTACTCTTGAGCTCCAAGAGACTCCTCATACATTTATATGGTAAACAGTCACAGGCAAAAGTCACGTAATGGCAGCAGGATTCACTTGAGGTACACAAACCTCTTCACACATTTATATGGTAAAGAAAGCACTATACCAGGCAGGCTGCATCTGTATCCCGATCGCAATTACTGCACAATACCGGGAGAACACACAGCAGATTCAGTTCCTGACAGACCGAGTGCTGTTCGCAATTCCTCCAGTCTTCTACAGGGTGAGCCTGGTTTCTACTCTTCAGATATCCTTTGATTCTCTTCTACAGGACGGATTCAGTCCTAACAAGCAGTTACACAAGCTGCAGACCGAACTCTGGACCTTACACACGTTTTTGACTGAAACTGTGCACTGAAGGAGCACAGGGTTTCTTTCCCTTCACTCCAGAGCTAAACTGAAACTCCAACAGACAAAACTGGCACTTCCTTTGAGTTCCTCCCAGTTCTTGACTGGATTGGCTGTCACTCACAATAGACTGCTGCTGTTGGTCCAAAAAGGCGGCAAGTCTAAACTACATCTCCCAGAGTCACTGCCCATACAATCCTCTTGTGGCTGGCTCAGATTATGAGTCCAAGTTCTGATTCGTCCAGGCACCATTTTAGAGCTAGCTTACCCCACACTGATTGCAGTTCAGCAGTTCAAAACTAGAATGGGAACTAGGCAAACACAGTTCTGACTGCAAAGAAAGCAGGTTAGACAAACTGTATTTTCATTATTACTCTAAATTATTTCTGGCAAACAGTTACATCTTTCAGATAGGTTCCCTTTGCACTCTAGTGACTGCAAAATGGAGTGAATTGGCAGCAGCTCGAGTGGTACTCAAAAACACAGTCCCCATACAAACTAATTATGTCTGCAAGCAGACAGCTCTTAAAGAGACAGTACCAGAGGTTCTAAAACACTCACTGATAAATGGCTTAAACGCCAAACACCATTCAGGCTTGGAGCATTCAAGCAAGCTCCTGGAAGTCTTTTGGGAACCCCATTTGCAGGGGGGTTACAGCTACATACAGAGCACCTACCACATGGTGTCATTCCTGCTGCTAATGGCCCTAGAAGAAGTTGTTCCTGTTTGTTATCTAATTGCTTAAACTGCGATTGAACTAACTGGTCTTTCGAATTTCTTACTGTTTTGGCTGCAATTATCGGCTTCTGTTGTAATTCTGGTATCTTCTCATTGTCAGTTTGTACCAGATATCAATGCTTATTAATGATTTTCCTTATTTCTGTCAGCTTATGGTTATATTTTGTAGAAAATACCAAGTGCTGAGGCTCTCTCTCTTTTTCTTTCTGTTCCAGTAGATCGACCCTACTTTTTCTATCTATCCTCTGTTTTGCTGGTGTCAGAGTTTCACTGCTGTACCCTCTTTCCTTGAGTTTATTTACCATGATCTCTGTTTCTTTTGTGATGTCAGTTTCCAAACTACAATTTCTTTTAACCCTTGTTAATTGTGCATGAATAATACTTTTCTTCAATTTTGACTCAGGATAACTATTTCCATGCAGTATGGTATTTCTATCCGTGGTCTTCCTATAGAGAGAGAGAGACGTTTCTATTTTGTTATTTTCTGCTTTTATCAATAAGTTCAAATATACTATCTTTCTCATTGTAATTCCAAGGGTTGTGTCTAATTGTGATCCCCTACTTAGCGAAGCACATGTCAGGATGGAGAGCCTTAATCCGTGCAGGACCATTTCCCCGTCCCTTTCCACTGGGGCTGCCCTCGCCCCGGCACTTTCCTCTGAAACCCAGAAAAGTTAAGTCTTAATCTTTCTTATTTGGTTTCACCAAATTGAGCCAGACTGGAATTATAATCCAAGACAGGAAAGTCTAAATAATGGAAATCAACTGTGATTTTGAATGTAGAATACAATTCAATGATTATCTGGGCTTAACTTACTGTAATTTAATATACTGCATGCTAGTTGGCTGTATTATGAATTTGGTAAGTTGACTCTTGAATAAACTTGAGTTTTACAAAACTAGGCCATGAGCTTGAAGGGCGTGTGGCTTTATTGTCTCTCTATAGGAAAACCACAGATAGAAATACCATATTGCATGGAAATAGTTATGAGTCAAAATTGAAGAAAATTATCCGTTATGCACAGCTAACAAGGGTAAAAAGAAACTGTAGCTTGGAAACTGATATCACAAAGGAAAAAGAGATCATGGTAAATAGATTCAAGGAAAGAGGGTACAGCAGTGAAACTCTGACACTAGCAAAACAGAGGATAGATAGAAAAAGTAAGGTTGATCTACTGGAGCAGAAAGAAAGAGTCTCAGCACTTGGTATTTTCTACAAAATATAACCATAAGCTGACAGAAATAAGGAAAATCAATAAGCACTGGTATCTGGTACAAACCGACAATGAGAAGATACCAGAATTACAACAGAAACTGATAAAACTGAAATTGCAGCCAAAACAGTAAGAAATTTGAAAGACCAGTTAGTTCAATCACAGTTTAACAATTGGATAACAAACAGGAACAACTTCTTCTAGGGCCATTAGCAGCAGGAATGACACCATGTGGTAGGTGCTCTGTATGTAGCCATACAAGCAAGAAACATATATGCACCCCCATGTAGGTGAAATCTTTAAAATCAAACACCACAAGTTGCACCAGTGAAGGGTTATATATATATATATATATATATATATATATATATATATATATATATACACACACACATATACACATACACACACACACACACATACATATACACACATACATATACACACACACACTGTATATATATAAAAAAATCAAGTGTCCTGTGACAAATATTTATTTATTGAATTTTGTTGACCCGTTAAGCCCACTGAGCCTAGAAGTCCCTTTTTCAGGGACGACCGGTGGGGGTACACAGATGGTAAGCAACTGAAATTGAACCAGATTAAGCTGTTGGTGATGTTTTTAGTGAATGGGAGAAATTTGGCCAGGACACCGGGGAAATTTCCCTACTCTTTTTCGATAAGTGCCATGGGATCTTTAACATCCACCTGAACTACCACCAATCCAGGCAGATGGGACCTCGGTTTAACATCTCATCCGAAAGATGGAAATATTGGCCAGTTGAGCAGAATGCTGAAATCTAGAATACAGGAACAAAAAAGCAATATCTGTAGGAAAGAGGAGACATCCCCAGTAGCAATGCATTTTGCAGAAGCAGGCCACAATGGGGCATCCCTGCGTTTTTGGTGACTAGAAAAAGTGGCAGAACAAGATAGAGGAGG
Organism: Neoceratodus forsteri; assembly: GCA_016271365.2. Taxonomy (NCBI): domain Eukaryota; kingdom Metazoa; phylum Chordata; order Ceratodontiformes; family Ceratodontidae; genus Neoceratodus; species Neoceratodus forsteri. Next base: position 1,565,413,425 of record CM028130.1, on the reverse strand, counting down.
TTACTTTAAAGAAAGGGTTACTACGAACAGAAATGAGATGGATATTTTACATGAGGACTTTAGAAAAAGAAATAGGAATGAACACTGAAACTATCTGGAATGTGTGTATGGAACCAACTCACCAGAAGCCAATACTGGCCCTTGTGCTCACAAACAGGGACAGTGTGATGGGGGTAACAGTGGGGGAGCACCTGGGGAACAGTGACCACCAGTCATTGTGGTTTGAAATCACAGAAAAAGCAGAACCAAACCACACAAAAACACGTATCCTGGATTTTAGGGGGGCAGACTTTGGGAAAATGGGGAGATACTTCAAAGAGGCATTAAGAGAAATGGGGCAGGAATCAGGGGTTGAGGAACAGTGGGCAGTATTTAAAATGTGGATTACAAGAGCAACAGAATTATGCATTAAGCAGGTTAGCAAGAGGAAAAGGAAGAGGAGACCATTATGGTTTTCCAAAGAGGCAGCAAAGAAAGTGAAAGCCAAAAAGATTGCATTCAGGCAATACAAAAAGACACAGGCAGAAGGGGATATGGAGAAGTACCAGGAGAAGCAAAGGGAGGCAGGGAGGCCAGTAAGGGAAGCCAAAGCTCAGATAGAGGAACACATTGCAAAATCAGTGGGTAGAGGGGACAAAACCTTTTACAGGTACACAAGTGAAAAAAGAAAGGCAAAGGAGGATAGGTGAGACTGAAGGGGGAGGATGGGGGCCGCGTGGAGGATGACAACAGTAAAGCTGACATATTGAACAGGTATTTCTGCTCAGTCTTTACTGATGAAGAGGAGGGTAATGGGTCTGAAGGGAGTACAAGGGTGAGAATGGTGCAGAAACGGACACAAGTCCCTTTACATGAGAAAGGGTCCTGAAGGAACTGGAAGTAATACGAGTTGATAAAGCAATGGGTCCAGATGGGGTGCACCCCAGTGTCCTTAAAGAACTAAGAGAGGTAGTGGCTGAACCTCTGGCTATCCTGTTTAGCCGATCACTGGAAACAGGGCAGGTACCCAAAGACTGGAGGATAGCAGATGTAGTCCCCATATACAAAAGTGGGAACAATGAGGAAACGGGGAACTACAGACCAGTCAGCCTCACCTTGGTAGTGGGGAAGATCATGGAAGCACTACTGAAGGAGAGATTGGTGGAACATCTGGTTGTCAATGGACTACAGGACCCAAGACAGCATGGTTTCACCAGGGGGAGGTCATGTCAGACCAACCTCATTGAATTTTTTGACTGGGTGACTAGGGAGGTGGATCGGGGAGGGCAGTGGACATGGCCTATCTGGACTTCAGCAGGCCTTTGACACTGTGCCACACTGAAGACTATTACACAAACTGGGGAATATGGGTGTGGGCAGGACAGTAGTGTGGTGGGTAGGTAACTGGCTGGGCAGCAGGACACAGAGGGTGGTGGTAAATGGCTGTCACTCTGCAGAGGCAAGAGTGACCAGTGGGGTACCACAGGGATCAGTGCTGGGACCGGTCCTATACAACATCTTCATCAGTGACATTGCGCAGGACCTAGAAGGCAGAATTTCACTGTTCGCTGATATGACAAAGCTCTGTAACAGAGTAGACAAATCAGAGGGTGTAGACAGAATGAGATGGGACCGGCAGAAACATGAAGAATGGTCAGGGGTTTGGCAGTTGAAATTCAATGCAAAGAAGTGCAAGATAATGCATATGGGGCACAAAAACCCTGGCACAATATATCAGTTGGGGGGTGGGGATATAGCATGCACCAAGCAGGAAAGGGATCTTGGGGTTATCATCTCTGATGACCTCAGGGTAGGGAAACAGTGTGACAAGGCAGTAGGTAAAGCAAATAGAATGCTGGGATGCATAGGCAGGGGCATCACCAGCAGGAAAAGGGAGGTCATAATTCCACTATACAAGGCACTAGTGAGGCCCCACCTGGAGTACAGTATACAGTTCTGGAGACCTTACCTATGTAAGGACATAAGACAGGGTGGAGAAGGTTCACAGGAGGGCAACAAAGATGGTGCATGGATTGCATCACAAGTCCTATGAGGACAGGTTGAAGGAACTGAACATATACTCCCTGGAAGAGAGGAGGGAAACAGGGGATATGATAGGGACATACAAGCATCTTACAGGGAGGAACAGGGTGCAGGAAGAAAAAATTACTCATCTTAGTAATGTTTTTTCTTCTAATGGAGTCTTGATGTATTCTGACTATTGTAGTGATCTCCAACCTTTGAAATGCCCCGGAGAACAAAGAGTTAACTTTCCATGCAAGGCATGGAACGCTTAGCTCGAGCTCGGTTGAAGCCTCTGTCTGCTGCTGTTTGAACCCCGTCAGATCTTTATGAGCTATACTCACTGGGAGTTCTGTGTGGAAACTGTAAACTCACACTAGCCAACTGGCAACTAAATTTGATAAGAAAGGTTTTTTTCGGTTTCAAAGTAAGAGACTGAAGTCAGGAAACCCAAAAAACAAAACACAACACACACCCAAAATAAAGGAGGGTGAGAAAACGGGGCACCTCTAGGTGCCAAAACTGCTCCTGCCCACCCACATCCCAAAAACCAGGTTCTGAGAGGGAAGGCGGGGGGGAGGTCAGAATACATCAAGATTCCATATAGAAGAAACAACATTACTAAGGTGAGTAAATTTTTCTTCAAACATGAAGTCTTGATGTATTCTGACTATTGCAGACTACCAAGCAGTACCTCCATGGAGGAGGGACAGAACCTACTTTGGGAATAGGCTCTGAAGTACTGCTGTGCCAAACCAAGCATCACTCCTAGCCTGGATATCCAGAGAGTAATGCTTGGTGAAAGTATGGACTGTTTTCCAGGTGGCTGCTTGACAAATCTCTAAGATAGGAATATCCCTGGGTGCAGCCAGGGAAGCAGCTGTACCTCTAGTAGAGTGAGCCCTCAGGTCCGAGGGTGGCATTCTACCCATAGCAGAATTGTATACAAGAGACAATCCACCTGGCAATAGATCTTTTAGTGGCAGGTTTTCCCTTACTGACCTCTCCATAAGTAAGGAACTGGAGGGAGTCAAACCTGTGACCCTTGGTGCGCTCTATGTAGTAGCTAAGGGCCCATTTTACATCCAGGCTGTGCATCCTCCTCTCTCCAGAGGAGGAATGGTCAGTGAAGAAAACAGGAAGAGACAGACTGATTAAGGTGGAAATCTGAAACCACCTTAGGCAAAAACTTCCTGTTAGTTCTTAGGACCACTTTATCTCTATGGAAAGAGATGAAATCAGGCTCCACTGACAGGGCTTGCAATTCACTGATGCGCCTGGCAGAGGTAATGGCTACCAAAAACACAGTTTTCCAAGTCAAGTACTTAAGCTCTGCAGAGGACAAAGGCTCAAAAGGGTGTTGCATACGCTGAGCAATGCAAACATTAAGGTCCCAAGCAGCAGCAGGGTCCATGAAGAGAGGATGGGTGTGCAACAGTCCCTTGAAAATTTGCAAAATACAGGATGGGCTGAAAGAGAAGAGGGCTTGCCTACTGACAAAAAAGCAGAAACAGCTGCCAAATGTACTTTGAGTGTAGCTGGTCTGAGTCCCAAGCCATTGAGATGAACCATATAGTCCAGGACTGTAGGCAACCCAGCAGATTCTGGAGAAATATGCTTACCAGAGCACCAAATAGTGAACCTTTTCCATTTTGAGTTGTAAGTCTTTCTGGTGGAAGGCTTTCAAGAAGCCTTTAGAATACCCAGGACACCTTGAGAGAGGTGCAGATCAGAAAACTCCAACTCTTCAAGAGCCAAGCCTTGAGATTGAGAGATTTGAGATTCGGATACCAAACCCTCCCCTGAGAGGATGTCAACAGGTTGTAATTCCTGGGAAGAGACAGGGGAAGGTGGATTGCTAAGGACAGCAACAGTGGGTACCAGGGCTGTCTGGCCCAGTCTGGAGCGATCAGAATCACTTTGCAGGGTTGAGACCTGATCTTGACTAGTACCTTGAACAGGAGAGGAAAGGGGGGGGAAGCATACAGGAACTTCCCTTCGCAACCGAGTACCAGAGTATCCAGGGGGACTGAGCCCAATACTGGGGGTCTGCAGCAAAAAAGAGGAAGTTGGTGATTGTCTGGGGCTGGGAAAAAGATCTATCTGAGGAGTGCCCCATCTGGAGAAAATCACTTTCAAAACTAGGGGATCTAGGGACCATTTGTGGTGGCCCTGAGATATTCTGCTGAGAGCATCTGCCAGGACATTGTCCTTCCCTAGGAGGTGAACTGCTGTGAGAGAAGTTTGCAGGGAATAGGCCAGAGACCACAACTTCATTGCTTCTGTGCACAAGGCCACAGACCGAGTGCCCCTTTGCTTGTTGATGTACCACATTGTGGTGGTATTGTCTGTTCTGATCTGGACTACTTTGTTCTGAACGGACTTGGAAAAAGCTGTAGTGCCAGAAACACTGCTCTGAGTTCCAAGAGATTGATGTGAAGCAGAGATTCTTGAGGTGACCACAGCCCTTGGGTGGTAAGATCCCCCAAGTGGGCTCCCCAGCCCAAGAGGGAGGTGTCTGTGGTGAGGATCAGAGAATGAGACTGAGTGACAAAAGGAACTCCTTGCCTTAAATTGTCCTGATCCTGCCACCATTGCAAAGCCTGGATCAGGGTTCGAGTCACTGGGACTAGTTTGGTCAGGGAATCCTTTCTCTGGGACCAGAAGGTTCTCAAGTGGAACTGAATGTCCCTCATCTGAAATCTTGCCCCCTGGACCACTGCTGTAGAGTCTGCCATGTGGCCCAGGAGCTGCAAGAAGTGCCTTGCTGGTTGAGACACCTGAAGGGTGAAAGAAGAGGCCAGTTCTATTAGTGTCCTTGCCCTGTCAGGGAAGGAAGGCCTTTGTTTTATTGTATCCAGCTCTGCCCTATAAAGGTGTGAGGAGCTGCACTGGCTCTAGAACTGGGTTTTGGAAGGTTTAGGAGGAACCCTAAGGAAGTACGCAGTTGCTGAGTTATCTGAAGATGTGACCTGACTTGGTCTGGAGACTGACCTACTATGAACCAGTCGTCCAGGTATGGAAAGATGGAGATCTTTTTTCTCCTTAGGAAAGCAACCACTACTGCCAGGCACTTTGTGAACACCCTTGGGGCTGATGTTAGACCAAAGGGCATTGCTCTGAATTGATAGTGGCCTGACGGCAACTCTAACCGGAGGTACTTTCTGTGGGAGCACCTGATGGGAATGTGAAAATAGGCATCCTTGAGGTCCAGGGAGGCTAGCCAGTCCCTTGGCCTTAGAGGGCAGAATTATTCCCAGAGTCACCATTTTGAATTTTGGCTTTAAAAGGTGCTTGTTTAGGTATCTCAGATACAGGATGGGACGCCATTCTCCTGTCTTTTTGGGGGTTAGGAAGTACTTGGAGTACAATCCTTTGCCCCTGTGTAGGGTAGGAACCCTTTCTATGGCTCTGAGAGCCAAGATGGAAGAAACCTCTGCCTCAAGGGCAAGGGCCTCTGAAGGATTTGCAGGTGGAAAGGATCTGGTTCTCATCCTGGGAAATTTTTTGAAGCTGAGAACCAGTCCCTGGCTTACTACTTCCAGGACCCACTTGTCTGATGTTAAAGACTTCCAGTCCTGGACAAAGTAAGCCAGCCTGCCCCTTACAGGTAGTGGAGAATCGGCCCGGGCAGACCCATCAGGGTGTCTGCTTGTCAGGGGCTTTAGGCTGAGGGGTGGAGCAGGCCTGCTCATACCCAGTCTGCCTCTCCCTCTAAAGAATCCCCTCTAAGCAAAAGCAGCAGAGGAGGCCTGGGCTTGGTAAAAAGGCCTATGAAAAGGCCTGCCCCTGGAATACTGCCTCTGAGAAGTGGCTTGCCTTTCTTTGGCCTGAGCACTCCTGTAGGTGGTCCTGTATTTGTCCATTTTCTTCATGTAATTCTCTGTCTGCTCCCCAAACAGAGAATTACCAATGACAGGAAAATCCATGGCCTTAGCCTGGGTATCCTGTGATAGGCTAGTACATCTGAGCCAAGCCATCCTCTGAAGGGCCTCAGATGTAGCCATGACTCTAGATGAAACATCACTGGAGTCCACAGCAGCATGAAACTGCACCTTGGATGCCTCAATCCCATCCGCAGCCACCCGCTCCAGCTCCTTGGCAAGCTGGTCAGGGGCCTGTTAGCTAGAGCCATCACAGTGTCCCACCTGGACTTCTGGTATCTAGCGTGTAGGCCATATAGTTAGCCTGCCTGAGTCCCAAAGATGCTGCCATGTACTGTTTCTTTGCCATGGCATCAATCCTCCTGGAGTCCTTGTCTGGGGGGTGTGAAACCAAGGGAATATTTGCCTTATCACAGGCAGCAGCCTGCACTACCCCAATATGGCTGCACTGCTGGGAAAGGAACTCCGTGTCTGAGCCTGAAAGAGTATACCTCTTGTCCATTCTTCTGTCCACAGGAGGTATGGAATTAGGAGTTTTTAGAATTTTAAATGTCTGTTTCCCAAAAGATTTATGGAGGGGAATAGACAATCTCCTGGACTCTGGGATGTCCATCATCTCAACAAAATCAGGCTCCTCCTGATCCTCTACTGCTTCTTCCATAGGAAGCTGGAGGTTTCAGCCACTTTCTTGTAAAACAAAGTGGAAGGGGACTCAGAAAGCCTAGGAGGAGAAAGCATACAGAAGGTCTGTCTGGGGAGATGTCCGGGTCAATAGACACATCCAGACTTTCATAATCACCATCATCATTATCTTCATACTCTCCCTCCTCCTCCTCCGGTTCATAAAATTCCTCTAAAGTATAATCCGGAACCGGTGAAACCGACCGAACCAAGCCCCTGACCGATGGTGCCGGTTCGGCCGGAACCAAAGTTAGCGATTGAACTATCCTTATCGCTTTAGCTATCTCATCAGCGGTCAGAGAAAGAACTTGTGGATCCGAACCGGATGATTTATCCCTTCTTTTTGTTTTAACCGGAACCGACTCCTCAGAATCGGTTCTCCTTTTGCCCGAAGAAGTTTCACCCTGGTCAGAGGGCACTCCTTCTGGTTCGGTCAGAACCGAACCGGGCTGGCCATCCGGGTCAGCGGACTTCTCGCCTCCTTTCCCTCAGTCTACCTACTCTCTTATCCAGGGTAGCTTTGGGAAAACGTTACAAATTGGCAGTCTTAATTGGGGTGGTCAAACCCCAGACAATAAACAGGTGGTGTGGGGGTCAGCCTTAGCAAAGGCTTCCCCACACACACTACAGTGTTGAAACCCAGTGGGCCCGGTTTTTTTCTTGGGTTTCTCAGACATGGCCAATCCTAATCCAAAACTTACCCTTTTTACGGCAATCCGCCAGGCAAGACACCTCTATTGGTTCCTGACCGTGTTACGGGTCTTGGAAAAAAACGTAATGAAATCCAGGTTTGTTTTTTTTTTAGAACCGATACGGACTGGTTACCACACTCTAATAAAGACAGAATTTTTTTTGTTTTGTTTTTTTACACAAACCTGATCGGTTCAAACCGAACCGATCCAATGTTTACAAGTTCCACACAGAAAACTAATATAGAAAACCTATCTAGTACTTACGGTACCACAGACAGAGACTTAAACCGACAGGTTAGAAGCAGAAATTCGGTTGAAACCGAGGGAAAAAATGACACTTTAACCGACTTTTTTGAACCGAGCGAAGGAGAAATCTCCAGAGCGACTGTTCAGTGAGGCGGAGTAAAGAATCTGACGGTTGGGGTTCAAACAGCAGCAGACAGAGTCTTCAGCCGAGCTCGAGCTCAGCATTCCATGCCTTGCATGGAAAGTTTACTCTTTGTTCTACATCAAGACTTCATGTTATTTGAATACACTATTTTTAAATGAAAAAGATGTTCCAGGACTAGAGGGCAAGGGATGAAGTTGGAGGGAGGACAATTCAGAGGAAACGTGAGGAAGAATTTCTTCACAGAACGGGTGGTGGACAAGTGGAACACCCTGCCAGAGGAAGTGGTGGGTGCTGAAACAATCACGGGATTTAAGAATGCATGGGATAGACATAAAGGAATTCTGGAGGTCAGGGGTAAGGGGCAACAGACTTCTAGGAAAACAAACTGAACTTACAAGCTCAAACGGGCAGACTGGGTGGGCCATGGGCCCTTATCTGCCGACACTGTCTATGTATCTATGTATGCATTAAAGTCGGTATATACAAGTCAGTGGTAAATCACAAAACATCAGGAGAATGTAAAATGCCATAGGACATCCTTGTAGTGTAGAACACTTCTTAAAATTTGAAATTAAATCTTAAAATCTGAACAGCAATCTGTAAAAAAACAAATTTGGTTTTCATAGTGGGAGGTCAAATAGGCCGACCCCAAAATGAGATAGAGCCAAATAAAAGAAAAATACAATGACTTTGCAAAAAAATTAAAAAAATTTGACATGAACAGAGGTATAACCAGAAAGTTAAGAGAACATGTTTCATAATACCATTAACTACTCATGGCAAAAAATGTAAACATGAGGCAGACATAGACAAATCAAAGTTGAAATCTCCTGGAAAAAGAATGAATGACATGGATCAATACATTAAGAATAAGCATTTGTCAATGCCCAATGTTTGCTTGCTGGCATTGGTAGTGGTAGTGTAGGAGCTAGAGAGCTGCATAATAGGAATGGCAGTAAAGTATTGAATTGAAGCCACCAACACCACCACCCTGCAGAGACTGACAGGCACTGGGGTGTGCCTTTGGGTCATCAGGCATAACGGCCACACCATTTCACCACACCCTACCCTGCAGACACTGACAAGTGTCACGGTGTGCCTTGGGGTCCCTGGCCCCTATGCTCACCCCATTCCATCAGGAAATACGATGAGATGGGTCCTGTATAGGAAAATGGGGTGAACTTCGGGACTGAAGAATCCAAGGCACACCTCGCTGCCTCTCACTGGCTGCAGGGTGTGGAATGGTATGAGCATTACAGGCAAGAATCCTAAGTCACACCCCTGATGCCTGTCAATCTCTACAGGGTGGGGCGTCATGGGCAGAAACCCTAACACCTCAGGCGTTCGTTGGCATTTTCACTCCAAATTTTCGACATGGGTTTTTTGTGACCACCACCTTATGAACAATGGCAATATCAGTTCGTTAGCCGAAAGCTGATTTCGCACAGTGACTATGCCATCTGGCACCAAAGATGCGAAAACATTTCAAACAGGATGTGAAAAATGACAGCTGTACTGTTCATGGGAGGTGCAACAAATGGCAATGTTGAAAATCTGCAGTGAAAATATAAACTAGCATTAAGAAAATGTAGCGCACACCCGTAATGCAATTTTTTTTTTTTTTAAACAGCAGATTGTCAACACAGGAGATTTTGGAGCCTCTGATCATGAACAGTGTCACTGTGAGTTTCTTAATCTGTCCCGAACAATGATTTCCCACAGCGACCACGCATTTCTGCGCTGGAAGTGCGAAAACGCATTTCGGCCATGGTGTGAAAAATGACAGCTGTACTGTTCATAAGGAAGTGTGGAAAAATGCCAGTGGTGAAAATCTGGACTGAAAATATTAGAAATCCATGAACTTACGAGGATGCATGGAAGCTGTGCAATGGTCACTCGTAACAGTCATTTTATGGACTTTTTTCATCAAATTGTTAACATATTCATTTTAACACCTCTGCTCATGAACAGTGTCACTGTGATTTTCTTACTCTGTCACGAACATTGATTTCGCACACCGACTGCGCCATTGTGCTCTACATGGGTGGAAACACGTTTTGGGCGAGATGTGAAAAATGACAGCTGTACTGCTCACAAGGAGGTGTGGTAAAATGGCAGTGTTGAAAATCTGGAGTGAAAATACTGAAAATTCGCAAACTTATGAGCGCATGTAGGAAAAGCGCAACGTATGCTTGTAAAACAGTCATTTTTGGGAATTTTTTCACCAAATTTTCAACATAGGGTTTTTGGGGGCCTACCTCATGAACTGTCACAATGTCATTTCATAAATCGGTCCCAAAAGGTGGTTCTGTGCAGTGACTGCAAAATCACCTTTCGGCCTCGATTAACAAAACGACAGTGACAGAATTCATGAGGTAGGGTCTCAAAAACTCCATGTTTAAAATTTGGTGAAAAAATTCCCTAAAATGCCCGAGATATGCAGCAAAGTTGAAAAATCCCTATTTATTCCATTATACAGCTTACTGGCATTTCTTCAGTTCGCAGTCGGCTTTGAAGAGTGCAGAAGTGTTCGGGCCACCGAAAGTCGTCGCGCGGACTCCGGAGAGTAAGTATAGGGTGAGGTGGGGATTGGGAGGCAGGGTATGCAAAGGTGGGCATGGATGGGGAGGGTGTCAGGACAGTCAGTGAGGGAAGGCTTTTTTCTTTCAGTTTTTCCCCCTTAGAAGGCGCGGGACTTGTGCCACGCTGGGGTGGGCTCCCAGCGTGGCAGCTGGAGAAAACTGTTTTGGGGGGCCCAGTGGTGCAGGCAGGAGTTGGGCACCCCCATCGGCCATCTCGGACTGTTGCCATGCTGAGGTGGGCTCCCAGAGTGGCACCCGGTAGTCTCTTTTTTTGGGGGCAGACAGTGGAGCAGATGGGGGATGGGCACCTATACGATACATACAGACTGTTGCCACTCTGGGTGGGCTCCCAGCATGGCACCCAGTAGTCTCTTGAGGGGGGAGCGAGCAGAGCAAATGGGGATTGGGTACCCTGGCCATACAGTGTGCATGGGGACCATGAGCAATGCGTATGCGTGTGTGCGTGTGTGTGTGTAGCACAAGAGCATGAGATATCTTATCGCTGCTCACTGAAGCGTGTAGCTCTCCCTTTGAACTGTACGGCACTGCATTTTCAACTGTTGTCATAGACAGCTGCAGCATTCAGTGGCAAACTGTGGCCACGCCTGCAAACACACTGACTGAATTGAAAGACAGGGTGCCACACCACCAAAAACTCGGATGATGGCACTATGTTTCTTGCACATGCATGCAAGCAAACATAACAAAAACAAACTAGCAAACTTCCGGGAGGAGGGTGTGAGGGGCTAAAGGAGCATTAAACACCTAAATTATTCTTATACACACTGCATGATCGGGGAGAGGGGAGCTAAACAAACTGCTATGGGATGCATACAACCCCTTTTTTTTTTTTTTTTTTTTTTAAACCACAGATTCTAATAGCTCATGCAAGCAGAGGAACTATTTTATCACAAACCTGATCTTAAACATTTAATTTTTTATTAAACTTTTTTTTTTAAACAGTGCCCATTTCCTAAGCGCAATAATACCCTCCAGGGTGGGTGGTATGGGCAATACAGGACCTTCCAGGGGCTACAAGGCTCTCCGTCTGTGGCGTCGCACCTCATTATGCCCCGGGTAGTCTGGTACTACCCAATACCTCTGACCCAGTTGAGTATTATTGCTTGCTTAAGCTCTCTAACACAGTTTAAGATTGCCAGTGTGTACAGGGCCTTACCATTTTGGCTCGGTCTGACACCAGCGGTCTGGTTTTCATCAGTACTCTCACCTAGATAAAATCTGGACCAAAATGGTAAAACGCTGGTCCAATTGAAACATGCAAGTTGCACCCAGTCTGGCCTGTTTTGTGCCAAAACCACTCACTGAGCACAGTGAGGGTGAGGGACTGCAAGCAGTCCATTCAGCACATGCGTGGAGACAAGGTGTGATGTCATCACTCATCACATCATGGGAATACACAAACCGGGCAAGAGGTGAAGGAGATAGCAGCTCCAAGGGAGAGCTCCATTTTGAAACACACAGTAACAGAACAGGCAAACCTTTAAAAGGTAAGAAATTTTGCCCATCAAGGTTAAGAAGTAATAATTGATTGTTACTAAGTGAACAATAATTGAGCCATAGAATAAACAAAGAAAACGTTTATCCATCTCTACAGAGTGGGAAACTCTTTCCTTCAGAGAAGGCAGGCTGAAAATAATTTAAGGTATGCTTTTTCAGAAAAAATATAAGCCTTTTTTGCAGAAGTTAAATTGTTAAGCACATAATCACTAAGCTACAGAATGAATGAATTAATGAGAAAAAAATGTTTTTGCGTCTCAACAGAGCTGGGAAACCTCTGTTTAAGAGAAGGCAGCCTGAAAATAAATAAAGGTATGCTGCTTGCTCAGTTAAAAAGTGATGGGCCTTTTTGGCAGTGGCAAACTTTAATCACTTTAATGCTATGGCAAGCATATGGAGGCACACTGATGCACAGCCATGGTGTATGTCTTTCAGATAAAAACAGAAAAATTGGAAGGAGGAAAGACCTAAGAGAAAAAACAGTGCTCACAATAGAAGTTTCTTAAAACTGCACAGTGCCAGTATGTTCTACTAGAATGAACTGTATATGAAGAAAGATTTATTATGAAAAGAAAAAATTCTTATAAAAAGAAATAAGTAGATGATAAAAAAACAATTATGTATCAACAGATATAAGAAATACATTAACCCTGTGAACAAGATCTAAACACAGTGAAACGTAGGGAAAAGAAGAAATAAAAAAACAAGGAAGATTTTAAAACCCCAAAGCTGTTGAGTCATTATTCAAATAGGCCACCCCCATTTTCGTGTGAAACTTTGAAGGCTCATATCCCATTGTCAACAAACTCAGTCTGGGCTGTCTATCAGGTCCGAGTTCAACAGCAAAAACAGACCACTGACAAGTGGTTCCATGCTAATCAGCTCAAGTTGTTTAAAGGTGAATAACTTACTTTTCCCAACTCACTAATGATGGAATAATACCCCTCACTTAATCCTTTTCTGTTTCTTTCAGATTCACTGGCAAGATGACCATCTTGCATCTCCTCATTCTGGTGGGACTACTTACTCTCTTTGACTGACTCTCAGAACAAATCCCTATCGACTGCACACAAACAACGTGTGAAACATTTGCTTAGGATACTTGAACATTCAGCCCCAGTGGGAGTCCATGTTAGTGTCCCCAACAAAATGATTACTGTTAAGGAAGGCTCAGACGCCTATCTTAATGCCATGGTAGTAGCTCCAGACAAGTCCACATTACAAATACAATGGGAAACTGATCTTAATGGCTACGCACTTCCTGTAGCTTGTTTATCCAAAGGTACTTTTCAGGGATGGCCTAACACAGGCATCTCATCAAATGGTACACTTTCTATTTGACAAGTTTCTCCTAGACATACTGGTCACTATAATCTGACTGCTTTGCTAGATCCTGCCTTTTATGTCTGCCTTACCTCTGAGGAGTCACGTGCTTCCTGTCTTCACAACGATGTAGCTACTGAAGCTATGTTCCTTTCTGTAGTCCCACCCACCAAAGAAGAAATTACAATGTTCTCCCCAGAAGCCTGGTCCTTCTAGTGACTTGATCGCCACCTTCCTTCCTGGAGCTTTGATTAACAATGTACAATTTATGTATGTTTCAGTTATTTTCAGTCTTACACACTGGAATATGGCACAGTTTGGTCTCTGTCACATGACCAACACTTCTAAAGTTTTCAGTATGATGCTTTTAGACATTGTAGCTACTTACCAAACACGCACAAATGATCCAGTTAGTGGACTTCATACCACTGACAATGTAGGGGGTCTTTAGACCCGCACCTAATGCTAAAGCTAGACAACACACTAGATGTGACACTGCAGATGTTACTGATACAACAGGCATGGTCTCTGGCCTTTTTGGTTCAGGCATGTCTGCCCGGAATACAGCATACATAGCTGCTATTAAAGCACAAACGCTTAATTTTCAGCAAGCTGTTAAAAATGATATCCTACTCCCACTGTCAGATGGTGTAGATGGTTTAAGAATGTTTTACTGTATATAACATGCAGGAAATTGCAAAAGGGTGCAATGATACTAGGAATAAGATTAACTAATTTTTCAAAATAATGAGGCAGACAAGCAATATATTGCCTGTGAACTTTTATGCTCTGCCTATGGGTTATATGTTATGGCCACTGTTAATCTCTTCAGGAATCTGGAAACAGGACGCATTCCTGATATTATTCATGATAGAAGAATGGCTAAATAGTATTGTTCTCATTGCAAATCAAATGGCTATATTACTATGTATATGGCAAATTCTGTTAATATTTCTATGTCTACTGCTAGAAATCTTGGATATGTTTCACAATATCCTAACCAAGCACCTTGTTACTTTACCAAGACTTGTTCAATTCATGACAACATGTGTATCACTTTTACTGTGTCGCTACTATGCTTTGATCCAAAAACTTCTGACTTTGACAAACTGGCTGCTATTCATTCCATCGGACATCTTGATAATAACATTTACCAAGAAAGAATTGATTTGCCTTCTTTATTGATCTACCACTCTGTCCTCAGAGCATGGGTTGTGCCACATACCAACTGCTGTGCCAAGAAGGAATATTATTACCTGTGCCGCTGTGATGTCTGATATTGTGAAACCTGTACATGGCTACTCTCCAGAACATCTCAAATGGGCTTATACATTGGGTGATGATCTGCCATTGATCCTGACTGACACTGATGACAAATCAGAATCTCCACAAGCTGCATTTTCAGCACCTGAAATCAAAACAGCTGCATCCCAAAGCTACCTGGAAGAGGTACATCGCTGCACTTCATGGCTCTCCAACCAGTCGTTTGCTTGTCCCATACGTCTATAACAATGGAAGGTTCCAACTGAGAGAGTTACCTACAATTCCGATGGGCAGTATTGTATATTGACAAATCACCCATCTTTTGCTTATGGTGAAAAAACTTGAGATATTTCAGCTCTTAACTTCTGTTTTACTCCACAGCAGAAAACAGTAATTGGTCACACTGTGATCACTACTGTTCTCCCTGAAACAGATGTTATTGATACCGATCTGCAATACTTGCTTGCCTTAATATCTGCCCATGTTTAATGTGAACATTGACCCTTTGACTCTTTCTCTGAAGTCTTTTAGCTAGAAAAGATTTGCACTTAATTTATATTAGCAATATTATTTCTAATGCTGGTGACACTCAATGATCTTATTCATGATGGTGATTTGAGCATTGCTCTATCCAATACTTGGTTAGAATTGACTTTTAAAGCTTTTGTTCTTATCCAAGCACTTCTAGTTATTTTTCTGATACTAACCCTTTGCTGCCTGTGACATACTCTAAATCAACATCGTGAACAACTCTAATTCCTTTACAAGGCTTATGCGTCGGGCTTGTAAATGACTTTTGTAGCTCCATCCCACTACTTTCCTGTGGTTGTTGCCTTTTCTTCTGAAGGCAACGAGGGTGGGGGGAATGTTATCCATGGTCCAGCACCCCTGATTGTACCCCCACCTCCCAGACAGCAACATATATGTAGGTACATATACTAACCTTAGGGCAAGGACACTCATCATATAAGCATAAGTGTCAGGGTCTGTGTTCTACTGTATTTTACTAATGCACATTATGCTCTATCATGTTTTACTACTACTATGAGAAATGATTTTCAATATTTTTACTATATTATGATAAGTAAGGCAATAGTGCTATCTTTAGTGCTTGTGCATCACTGTAACTGCAACTGACCTTGGGACTTATAGAAGCCCTGTTGTATTACGCTATCTATGCAAGCTAAGCAACTTATGTTAGTTAGGATAGTTATTCAGACCACCTGTTTTTGGCCAAGTATGTACTTTTTATGTATCTTCTTTAATAGTCGCCATGACAATCATTGAGGTATAAGACCCTGTGTAGCATGCAGCTTCTCTGAGACGAGAGACTGCTTTACCTAGGTAAGGAAAACTGGCTAGTTCTCCCAGTGATTACACTGTTGGTGGTAAGTCTGTATAATTGATCTGTAATAAATTTAATTTATTACATGACTATCACTTGTCTGTTGTCTCTTCCTTTGTGCCGTTTCACCAGGAACCTGAGAAAGGTAATTTTATTACCAAGTTACACCATCCATCTGGCAGCAGTGTCATTAGTATCTGTTGCCATTTGGAACTAGTATTTGGCAGCTTCCAATCCAAACCTGGCAGTCTCAGCCAAGTCTGCTGAGAGGTCAGACTGAGCCTTCTTGGACATAGCCAGAACAGACTGCCACAGTGACTTCTGGTACTGGGCAGTGTAGGCCTGATATTGTGCCTGCCTGAGTGCCAAAGAAGCTGACAGTTACCCTTTCTTAGCCATCCTGTGTTTTTCTGGCATCCTTGTCCGGTGGGGGGTGGTAAGACAAAGGCACCTTTGCCCAGTCACAGACTGCAGTTTGCACCACCCCCTGGTGGTCAGGGTGGGTGAAAAAAAAATTCAGCTCCCTCCCTGTCCAGCTGATATTTTTTATCCAACCTCTTGTCCAGAGGTGGGATAAAAGTAGGAGTCTGTAAAGGTTTAAGATGTCTTTCTCAAAAAACTTACTGACTGGGAGCAATAGCTTTTTGGTAGGTGTCAACTCCATCATTTCAAGGAACTCCACCTCTTCATCATACATAACCTCACTGGTGGTAACATCAAAGGCATCTACGATCCTTCTCACAAATGAGAAGTGGGATGAGTAGTCTTCTGAGGATCTGTGAGGAGATCCAAAGTCCTGTTCAGGGGACATTTCCAGTTCAATAGGTTCCCCTTCCTCCTCATATTTTCCACAGTCTTCAAGCTCCATTAACTCATGAAGTCAAGACTGGGCAGAGGGCTTTGATTGCCTGATTTGGGTTTGGGCCGGTGTCTGTGGGGTAGGAAACTGTACCAACCCCTGCAACACCTGGACCTCTCTAAAGGCTTGAGCAATCTCCTCAGGCAGAAGAAATATAGAAGGCACAGCAGAAGTCCCTGAAGGCCATCTGGTAGGGGGTTCTGTGTGCTTAGTCTTTAACTTCTTTGAAGGAACCGGAGAGTCGGCCAGTTCACTGGTTCTTTTACCAGTAGCCAAGGCATCCGTATCGGGGTGGACTGCAATGGCTCAGCGGTTTCATTCGCAGATTTTGAGGGTGTCGGCTGGTCAGAGCTCAAGGGACCCTTATGCAACTTGAAGCCTCTCCAGATGCTTTTCAACCATCTTCTAAGGAAAGGACTTGTAAATATCACAATCAGCTGAGAGGCATTCTTGGCCAAGACAAACCACACAAAGTTAGTCTGCCTGCCTTGGCAAAGACTTCCCCACACTTCGTACTATTTTTGAACCTAGGTTCACCAGTCTTCTTCTTAGGTTCATCTGACATTTTCCCAAACTGCTAAGAAAACACAAACCACAAAATAATTAAACAGACAGTTGTTGTGGTCAGTTCAGGAACAGACAAATGTTCTGACAGAAACAGGTAACCAGAGAAAAATGAACCAGAGTTATCGGTCCTTTACCGCAATTTGGCGGTTAGTATTTAGTAAATAAAATTTAAGTAAGCCAACCAACATTTTACCATCAAAAAACTGAAAACTATACTAAAGCCTGGTTTATTTCTGGTTACTCTGAACCGAGAGAAACAGAGAAAATAACAAAAAAACTCTATTCTAACTAGCGATTTACCACAAATAGAGAAGATAAAGGCAGTAAATGAAAACTAAATACAAAAATACTTATATATTTTTTTTGATAAGTCAGGAATGACTGATAAGAGATCTCAGACGCATCTGAACTTGACAGGTGGAGAATGAAATCTGAAGCGTTAGAACGTAGGCAGTTGATAAGAGCAGCATTTTAATAAGTGGCATGAGCCAATGATGGTTCTATCATTACCACAACGTTCCGTCTCCGGGCAGATCTACTTCTAATGCTGACTGCAAGAGTTAGGAACATTGGAGAATTCCTAGGGCAAGAAAAGAACTGAGGCCGCTAGGGGCTGCCCACGTATTTATACATATACATGGATTGACGTCATCGTGGGCGGACCCCAGTCAGAAAAGAGAATAGTTTCATACTTACTGTAATGTTAGATCTTCAAGAGGATCTCTTGCAGCAGGTCACGTTCCCACCCTCCTTCCACCTCCTTTATCCTTCTGGGAAATAATGTAGTTTGGTTCTGTGCAAAGAGCTTGCAACTCTGAAATCCTTCTGGTTGAAGTGATTACCACGTGGAAAACAGTTTTCCAGGTAACATACTTCAAGTCTGCGGTAGACATGGGTTCAGATGGAGGCTCCATCAACTTTCCTTTACACAGGTTCAAGTCACAGAGAGGGACAGGTTCCCCAGGTAGGGGTTGCAGGTGCAGCAGACCTTTAAAGAATTTCTTGAAAATGGAATGAGAAATTACAAATTTCTTCATGCCAGCTAAGCTGCAGGCCAAACTTCCTGCTAGTTGGACTTTTAGGGATGAGGCTGTAAGGCCTGATACTTGTAAGTGTACCAAATAGTGTGGTATAGAGGACAGGCAATATTGTAAAGAGTCAATCTGCCCGTCTTTACACCAGAAAGAGAATCTTTTCTATTTGGAAGCATAGATCTTTTTGGTACTTGGTTTCTTGACCAGGCAAAGGATCCTGAGGACTTCCTGTGAATAATGAAAGTTTGAAAACTCCAGTTGCTTAAGTACCAGGTTTTGAGGCAAAAAGACAAAGTATGCTGGGGGATATTATCCTTGTCTGAGGCAGGGTCAGGAGACTGTGGATCAAGGGCAGGCGAAATGGCTGTTTCACGGAGAGGGCGAGTATCATGGCTGCCTTGCCCATCCCGAGCCACCAGAATCATTCATGCTGGCTGGCTTCTGAGGTGGCATAGCACCCTGAGAATCGAGGAAAGACATGCAGGAAACACAGGTTACTCACCTGCAACAGTAGTTCTCAGAGTGGCATATGTTGTTCATCCACACTATCTGGCATAGTCCTTTCCCTTTTAAGAAGTGCCGGAAAGTCTTAAAGCTGGCTCCTCTCACCCACCCAGGTGGTATATCCCTCGACTCCGCCCCATGATGGCAGATCTTGCCCACTGGAAGCAGAGGTTGTATGCCCAAGCCGGGGAGGTCAGGTGGGTCCGTGTGGATGAACATATACCACTCCTAGAAAGTACAGTTATGGAAAAACTTACCGTAACAGTATCTTCAAGGAGTGTCTCTTACAGTAGGTCATTATTTTTGGGAGTTTCGAGCAGAGGTCGCTATGACACAGCAGCTCTTCTAGCAGTTCTGTGCCAGGGACCGCCCACACATGACATCATCTTCCTGATTCCTATATAGGTGTGGGCAGTCCCTGGTATCTTCAGTTCCCCCACCGGATTCAGCTTGCAAAGCAAGGACCGAGGGGAAGCAGAGGTACCACGGAGTCCCAACCCAAAGTCACTGGACCAGAATTTGCTCTCTTAGAGAAAGAGAGGGATGGAGGGCAGGATCGTACCTACTACAAGAGACACTCCTCGAAGATCTACTGTTACTGTTATAGCAAATTTAATGTGAGTTTGCCATTTTTGAGAAAAACTTTGAAAACCATAATATTTAGATAAAATTCAGCTTATATTTTATATTTGCTCTGCATTTCAATGTCCTTGGTTCTTCAATGCTATGTTAATTTGCATGGAAAAAGGTTACTTGTCCCACTGCGTTACATAGAAGCATAGAATTTGTCAGCAGAAAAGGACCAATTGGCCTAGCGAGTCTGCCCAGATGTTCCCTGCCTGATTTGCCTCTGCAGACCCTAACTGGCATCTGGTGACCCTCTTCCCTGCCTGTTTTCTAATACACCCCATGTCTGTCCCACACATGCCTAAAGTCTCCCACTCTTTTTGCCTCAACCACTTATGCTGGAAGTTTAGGTGTCTACTATCCTTTCAGTAAAGAAATATTTACTCATATCTCTTTTAAACGCCACTGTCCCCCAGCTTCATCACATGGCTCCTGGTCCTGGTGCTCCCAGCCATTTGAAAGACTTCCCATCTACACCCTGTTCACCCCTGTGAGGTACTTGTAAGTCTCCATCATGTTCTCTCACAATTTCCTCTTTTCCAGAGTGTACATGTTGAGATCCATCAGTCTCTCTTTGCAGAACTTCCTGTTCAATTCCAGCACCATTTTAGCTACCCTACTCTTGACTGCCTCCATCCTTTCTATGTCCTTTCTGAGGTGCAGGTTCCCAAACTGGACACAGTACTTACTCCAGGTGAGGTCTCACCAGCAAGTGATACAGTGGCAACACCACCTCCACCCGCTGCTGGGTATACCCCTTCTTGGTTGCCAGGGTCTGCAGTATTGCAGTAGGTAGGGAAACTGGGCAGACTAGGTGGGTCAAGTGGTCCTCATCTGTCATCAGTTTCTATGTGTAACCTCTAGGTGGCGCTATCCCAAGGGTGACTACCCCTGCCTGTTTGGCTAGTAGCAGGTTAAGGGGCTTGCGTTCTGAAACAGGTGCCTCCACCCAGTTGTCAGGGTTGGTAGTGCTCGAGCTAACATGGGCACAGCCCTCCGGGACACAGTAAACCCCACCTTTCCTTAGTAGTGGTCGGAACAATACACAATCACTTTCCCCAGTACCCCTAATACACCACACAAGTACCCACACTATTTGCACTTACCACCAGGGTGTTCCTCAAGCATGGAGCAGGGGGCTGATCCCCAGGCAGGTCTCTCGTCGATGACTTTCTCTGTGCAGCGGGTAGTCTGGCTGGTCCAGTGTGGCAAGCCCCAGGCCAAATGGAGACAAATTCGGATACAGTCCGTTTTGAGCTGGATACAGCTTCCAGCAAGCAAAACAGTTCACACAGTGGGGAACCATATCATGACCCACTTTCAATACACAGCACATTTATATGTAAGGAAATTCTACTGTACCAGGCAAACTGCTCTCTGGTCATGATCGCAAAGTCTGCACAAACTGGGGATTCAAAAGCAGCTGGAAATCCTGACAGGCCAATCGCATTCAGCAAAATTTTCGGTTTTCTTCAGGCATGAGCCTGGTAGAAAATCAGTGGCTTACTTCATTCTCACAAACTCTGATTTAGTCTAAAATAATTCTCTTTTCTTCCTCTCAGGGGCAGCAGGCAGACATGCAGGCCAAAACTCAGCCCTTTCACAGTTCTCCCATGCGAATCCACTCAGGATTGCTGCTCAAAATCACTCGAGCTCTTTCTTCTTCAGCTCCCAACTTAGATCTGCCTTAAACAGCAGGCAGCTTGGGGAGTTCCCTTAGATCCAAAAGGTTCGGTTGGCTGATTCAGCTGTCAGTCAAAGCAAGAGCTCCCCCTTCAGTTGCAAAAACTTAGCAAACACCCAAAACTACAATTCCTACACATTTTGACTCCAGACAGCTCCAGTAGTCCAGCTCCATTTTAGGTCCCACCAGTACTGACTGGTCCAATTTGCAGTCCTGGGCCAAATGGTGGGGATAAACAAAACAGTCCTTGCTGCAAAGAAGGCAGGTTTGATAAACTACATTATCATTATACTCTAATAAACGATCAGCAAACAGTTACAACTATTAACAGAGCTCCCTCTGCGCAATTAGCAATGGCAGAAGCAGAGCATTTATCCAGCAGTTCAGGTGGGATTAGAGCATAGAAACACTCAGCCCCCCAGATCCATTTTAACTGCAAACCAGGCAGCTCTTAAAGAGACAGCACACACAGGCTATACAGGCACTCTCTGATAATCACATTTAAACTGCTAAAACGCACCAGCCTGGCAGTGAGCATTTAGGCAAACTCGAGGAAGACTTTTCGGGAATCCCCATTTGTAGGGGGTTACACCCATCCCTGCCTGGAGAAAACTTTGCATCTGCGTCAAGTCTGTACCATCAAGCATCAGTTAAACTTATTACTTTACTATACATTTTCACTACACTTTATAATATTATACCCATTCTAACAATACATTAGGCACATTTTCACACTAGTCAGTTAAACACTACTATACTAAATCAGGTAATAACTTTTTGTACATTAAAACAGAGTAAGAGGGGGCCCTTCCCTATCAGCTAACTTGGGGCTGGACGGGGCAGGGGCAGGGGCACCATGGTGAGAGGGCAGAACAAGTAACCTGGAATGGGCCATCAAGCTTAATTTGGGCAGTGAGCTCAGTGAAACAAACACCTTTGTGAACCACATGGAGAGGTGTATGGGCTCCTGGATTCTTGTATCACACCAGCAGCGAGCATTTCCTGCAGGTGTCTTCTTACATCATCTAGGTCTTCTGGGGCTAAGCGTCAGGACCGCTCTCAAAATGACCATTCATCGTGCAGGCGTACGTGATGCTCTGCACCCTGGACACATCTTGCATCCCATTCCTTCAACGAAAACACTTGGTCTCTCTAGGCAAGTCTCTTGCTAATTCTAGATTTCCATTCCGCCGGCAACGGGGAGTCACCAAAGTCAAACAAGTCTGGGGTCACTCTTCTTCTCACCAGGGTGCTTGTTGCTGGGCAATACTGCAATGTCTGTGCAGTGTACCATAGCTAGGGTGCACCCTCTGTTCACCCAGATCTCCCGATCTGACACATTGTGAATCTGGACCATCACTTGGCGGACGTAGGCATGGGCACGAGCAGGCAAGATGTTGGGCTTGACCAATAATCCTTCTGGCAATTTTCCATCGCCTGGCGCATCCAACAACAGTATTTTGTTCTTGACATCATTCCAGTGGTAAACTGGGCGTTGGGGGTCCAGTACCATTGAATCAGCATCCTTCCTCCACATGATCCCCACCAGTTCATCCTGGTCCGCTTCCTTGGGTTTCTGTTGCAAATCAGAGACCCTCTTGATCAGAGCCAGAATTCTCAGGGCCCTCCCAGTCCTTTGCCCTTGTTTCTCGTGACAGAGTTACACCAGTCTGCCAAACATATGGGCGTTTGTTCCAATTAACAGGGGAACCCCATCATACAGTCCTGTGGAGGGAACACACTAGAGCCAGTGTCTCTACTTGCTCCTCTACACCAATGACAGTTGCCAGAAAAGACAACCAGAGGTGGGCATATCCTAAGTATGGTTAAGACTTGTCGCTCAGCCCCCACACATGTAGGCCTTCCAAGGATTATAAGGGCACATCAGATAAGTGTTTGTCATACCAGTCCTGAAACACAGTGGTCACTTACGACCCACTGTTAAGCACAGCCCAAGTAGGAATACCATTCGCAGCCACATTAGTTTCCACTGAAGGGCCCACTATCTTGGACCAGTCTGCAGGGACAACAGCAGGGGCCTGGACAGACGATTTAGCCACAGAGGGGTTTGAGTTAGGATGGCCGAAGCTTCTACTGAGGTCATTTCGTGCACCCCTTGACCACAGAGTCATTTTCCAAAGCTCTCTTTGAAGCTGGCTCACCACTTTCTCCAAGTCCTTCTGAGACTGGCATTCCCTCTTCATATGGCCATCCTTGTGGCAACTGTGACAACTAACATGCTCTCGGGGCACCCTTGGGGAAAACATAGCAGAGAATGCTGGAGCATCGACGGGAGATTGTGATTGGACTTCTGTGGGTAGTGTACCATGTCTTAAAACTTCCTTTAGGGTGGCAGTCAATTCCTTGAACTCAGCCGAGAAGCCACCTCCAGTAGAGGATGCCTGAGGGTGCACCCCCCCAATAACAGTCACGCTCTGACAGGGACCAGGGTCTCTGTCAGCAGAGGATACCTCAGCGAACTCACCCAGTTGTACTTTTCTGACTTGCTTCAGCAACTCTTCCCCCACCGTTTAGCCCACAGAGGGACACTCTTAGTGGTCGCCATTTCGGAAGGGCCTTCTGGTGTCATGATCACTTGGATTGCACTCACCCCATAATTACAATCTCCCTCTTCACCTTTTACCTCCCAGAGTTCTTTTATCAAGTCACAGTAGTCAGGTGGGTTACCTCTCCTATCCTGGAGCCTTAACTGGATGATCTACAGTTTAGAATGCTTGGCATGTTGCAGTATGTGCCCCAATCTCACATGGTTCAAATCACTAGCGGCTATCCCACCTTTCCGTTAAACTTTCGGCAGAGCTCTTTCTAGGCGAGTAACATACGCAGACAGACTTTCCCCCTTCCATTGCTTGGTACCTTGGAATTTCCACATCAAAGTCTCCCCTGACTCAGTGCTCCCAAAATTGCCTTCAAGTACAGATAGGTACTTCTGAGCAGATGCATCAGGGTTCGTGGACCTCAAAAATGTAATGGCTTCAAGAGCGGGGCACCTCAAACTTTCTATGATTCTTTTCTGTTTCTCAGCCTCCGCACATTGCCACTCGGGTACCAAGGGGGCAACACAGTCGATCCAGGTCTCCCAGTCATCCTCCCACTGGGGGGTGGGGAGGGTGCCCGAGAAGATTCTCCGCCTTCAGGTGGAGTCGTGACTAACGGCAGGTACAGATATAAGGGCCAGCATTGGCATGGGCACAGAAAGTGGGGCAGTAACAGGTGCTAGTGTGGGAGGGGGTGTTGGGGAAGGAACACCCCCAGGTGGCAGGAATAGTTTCTTACAGTCCTCTATGGTTTTTCCCTTCCTCCAGCAACAACTTAGCAAATTTCTGCTCAAAAGTCTCAGATAATGGTGGGAGCTCATCCTCCCCGGGGTCTTTATTGTCTTTTGTTATCACTGTCCAGTCAGCTGGAACCCCTTCTGGGGCAATAGTCTGCGGCACTTTAGAGCTGTCCCCATTATCACTACACTCTACTAAGGCTATGAAAATTTGGTTGATCAAATCAGCCTGTCAACCCACCACCACAGGGTTTTTTTAAACATTCAACTTTGGAGAGTACTCCCTCTACTGTGTCTTTACTGGTACCCAGAGGAATATCCAGTATAAGTAGAGCATTTTGAGAGGGGACGATCTCCTGCCCAGTACACCATCCCACCAACTGGCGTACAGCCATTTCTACCGGGGTAGCCATTAATCTTTCTGCACAAATATCTACTGGAAACCTTACATGCCAGAGACAAGAGCTGGAACCAGTTCAGAAAAACTGGCCTCACTGCTGACACTCTTACAGGACCCAGAGAAGTGACTATAAAAAACGGATTAGACAAGTTAAAAGCACTTATTGCAAGGGGCTTCTGATGGAAGCTACCGGAGACTCTAGAAAATTCTGGTCTTATATAAAATCATTCCTAGGAACAAAGCAAACTAAGCTGGCAGATGATATGCTCATGAATGGCATTCACTGTACTAACCCTAGGACCACAGCAGAGGCCTTTAACAAAAAATTCTCTGACCTGTCAAGCTATACATCAGTCTTCATGAATAGCCAGCCTTTACCCCCCCCCCCGTCACTGAACCTATCCCACATTTCCATTTTAAAGCAATATCAAAATCTGACATCCAGGGCCTGCTAGATGCCATCCCTGACAATACTAGTGCAGGCTCTTATGGGCTTGAACCTAAACTCCTCAAACTAGCTGCACCATTTATTGCCCTGCCACTATCAAGAATTTTTACCCTATCTCTCTGCCATGGTGCTGTTCCTGACATCTGGAAAATGGCACGTGTCACTCCAATCCATAAGAAAGGGGACAAAAGTGATAGGACCAACTCTATCGACCAATAGCTATACTCTCAGCCCTAAGTAAAATCCTGGAAAAACTAGTATCAAGACAAGTCATTGACTTTGTCTGAACAAAACCTTCTCTCACCAATTCAGTACGGTTTTCGAAAGGATCATTACCTCCACAGCCCTGCTTCACCTAAAAAATGACACCTTAACTTCAATGGACAAAGGGCACCTCACGGGAGCAGTTTTTATTGACCTAGCAAAGGCCTTTGACCTTGCTGATCATCCTATTCTGCTCGACAGTCTCTTAGCCCTTGGTTTCTCTCACAATGCAACTGCCTGGTTTAAAAGCTATCTGTCAAATAGGACTCTGCTTCTTATGTTCAACTCTGTGCTATCTAGCCCTAGGGCTATCAATCTAGGAGTTCCCCAAGAATCTATATTAGGACCGCTTCTCTTCTCGATTTTTATTAACATCTCCCCGAATATCCCCGGCTGCTCAGCTATCCTCTATGTGGACGACCTGGTCCTGTACTGTAGTGACAAAAATATCCATAATATAAACCAAACCCTTACTACTCGAGTCCACCCAATCCTGGCTCCTCCACTACAAGCTAATCTTGAATACTGATAAAACGCATACTATGCTGCTTGGCTCTGTGGTCAAACTATAATACCCGTGACAAATTTGCAGTCTCTGGTCAGGACGGAAAGGTCCTCGAACCAGTTCGCGCCTTCAAGTATCTAGGTGTCCTCCTTGATGAGAATCTCAGTTTTGGTCAGTATAGAACAGCCACCTGCAAATCGGTTAATGCCATACTAGAAGTAGCATACAAAACCAGCTCTGTCTTTACACAGTCAGCAAGACTAGCAGTCGCCCACGGGATTCTGCTCCCATCACTATCCTACAGGGTAGCTACCTATCTTAATGCACCTAAAACTCTCCTAGACAATGGGACACTACCTACAACAGCATATGCCACTATGCATCGGCCTCTCCCTGGTCAAAACACCATTGCAAACTCTATGACGATCTGAATTGGTTCCCCCCTGCTTCGGCTAGAACCCTTGCCCTTGGCTCCCTGGCAGATATCATTACAGCAGGCTCCCCAATCTCGCTGGCATCCCTACTCACTCCACTGACGACCTCTCATGGCCTACAATCAGCAGATGAGTCACTGCTGCAAATAACCAGATGTAAATCTAGCAAAGGAACTCTTGCTTTCTCTCATTTGGCACCTAAACTCTAATTCCCTGCCTCTTGATGTCCACTTAGCCTCCAGTCATGCCCAGTTCAAACGCAGGTATTGCTCCTTCCTCTTCAGTCAGACTTCCTGTTCCTGCTTCAAACCACCCTGAATTTCTGCCTACTTTCACCCACAACTCGGTTAAGAAGGGGGATAAAACCTTTTATAGGTACATCAGCGAGCGTAGAAAGACAAAGGGAGGGATAGTGAGGCTGAATAGAATGAACGGTGGTGGATGGGGACAGTGAAAAAGCAGGGATACTGAACGAATACTTCTGCTCAGTATTCACGAAAGAGGAGGGGGAAGTGCCTAACCCAATTAGCAGAAGCACTCTTGATAGGGGGGTCGATCCCAGTCCTTTCACAGAAGAAAGGGTTCTGCAAGAACTCCTAAAACTGAAGGTGGTCAAAGCAATGGGGCCTGATGGAATTCACCCAAGAATTCTAAAAGAATTAAGGGGGAACTAGTGAAACCACTGGCAACTCTTTTTAATAAATGATGGGAGGATGGTGTGGTACCCGAGGACTAGAGGAAGGCGGATGTGATTCCCCTTCACAAAAGTGGAACCAAGACAGAGGCAGGAAACTACAGACCTGTCAATCTGACCTCTGTGGTAGGGACAGTGATGGAGTCACTTCTGAAGGAAAGAACAGTTGAGTACCTAGAGGCCAGTGGGGCACAGGACCCAAGGCAGCATGGGTTCACAGTGGGAAGGTCATGTCAGACTAATCTAATAGATTTATTTGACTGGGTGACCAAAGTAGTAGACCAGGGAGGGGCTGTGGACATGGCCTACCTAGACTTTAGCAAGGCATTTGACACAGTTCCACACAAAGATTAATAGTCAAATTAACCAGCCTGGGAGTGGGTCCCAGGGTGGTAGCCTGGGTAAAACATTGGCTGGACAACAGGACACAGAAGGTAATTGTAAATGGAGTCCACTCTGAAGAAAGAGGGGTTACTAGTGGGGTACTGCAGGGTTCAGTATTGGGTCCAGTCCTTTTTAATGCCTTCATAAGTGACATTGCAGAGGGACTGGAAGGAAAAGTATGCCTCTTTGCAGATGACACAAAGATCTGCAACAGGGTTGATACACAAGGAGGCGTGGAAAGGATGAGAAGGGACTTGGCAAGGTTGGAGGAATGGTCAGAAGTATGGCAGCTAGGATTCAATGCAAAGAAGTGTAAATAATGCACCTGGGAAACAAGAACCCAGGGAAGAATACACAATGGGGAGGTAGTAACAACAACAAAAGGAAAGGGACCTGGGGCAATCATATCAGATGACCTTAAGGTTAGAAGCAATGTGAGATGGCAGTAGGGAGGGCTGGGGGGTATACTGGGATGCACAGGGAGAGGCATCAGCAGCAGAAAACAGGAAGTTGTTATCCCTCTGAACAGACAGTTGAGACCCCATCTGAAGTTCTGTGTCCAGTTCTGGAGACCCTATCTCCGCAAGAACATAGACAGGATAGAGGCAGTCCAGAGGAGGGCAACTAAAATGGTGCAGGGTCTGCAAGAGAAGCAGTATGAGGAGAGACTAAAAGAGCTTAATATGTATACCCTTGAGCAAAGAAGGGAGGGGGGGGGACACATGATAGAAACGTTTAAGTACCTCAGTGGAATTAAAGTCCAAGAGGGTAGCATCTTTCAGAAAAAGAGACGTGCAAGAACAAGGGGACACAATTTAAAAGATAGAGGGGCGTCAGGGGCAATGTGAGGAAGTATTATTTCACAGAGAGGGCAGTGGATGCATGGAACAGCCTTCCTGAGGAGGTTGTGGGGTCTAAACTGTGGGAGAATTCAAGAATGCATGGGACAGACATAAGGCAATTTATTGTGGGGGGTAGGAAGAAATAGGCTGTTGGTTAACTAGGATCTGCAGCCTATCCTGTAGGTAGGGAAATGGGCAGACTAGATGGGCCAAGCGGTCCTTATCTGCCGTGAAAGTCTATGTTTCTATCCCTAGCCGCTATAAACCAATCTCCACCTAGCCTGACCTAGTCTACCACCCTAGGCACTTACTGTCTCAGCCTGTCTGTACAGTAGTTACCCTTACCCAGTAAACTATCAGCTGTATGTAGCTTTTCTCACTGATTCCCCAAGTACTGTTTTTACCTAATTATGTGATTGTAACCCTTGTTTTAACGTTTATTTTTTACCTAATCATGTGATTGTAAAACCTTGTTTAGCTCTGTATGTACTACGTCTCTACTCCAAATCAAATTGTATTCCATTGTTCACCCCGCTTATTGTAATTCTCCCAGGTTGCGCCTGAAAATAGTCATGTTTTGGCTACAGGCACCTACCCGTTAACAAAAACTAAATAGTCATTTTTGGCCACTAGAAGGCACAAAATCCCAGTGAAGAGCCTCCAAGATGTAACCCCTAGGTGGCGCTATCCCAAGGGCTACTACCCCTGCCTGCTGGGCTAGTAGCAGGTTAAGGGGCCTGAGTTCTGAAACTGGTGCCTCCACCCAGAGGTCAGGGTTGGTAGTGGTTAAGCTAACCGGGCACAGCCCTCCGGGACACTGTAACCCCCCCTCTTCCTTACTAGTGGCCAGAACAATACACAATCACTTTCACAATACCCCTGATACACCACACAAGTACCCACACTGTTTGCACTTACCACCAGGGCTCTCCTCTGGCTCAGCCCTGGGGACCCCCTGTAAAACAAGGTTATACACAGCAAATAACAGCAGTACCGTACTATTGCACAAACTAGAACCACAGTCAGGGTAAATGCAAAAAAAGAGTTGGATCCGATTTATTTAAGGGACTTGAACAAGAGAGGGGAGTAATCAGGTTAATTTGCTTAAAGATCATCATTCAAACAGTTATGCATGCACTTCAGGGTCCATAAACAGTCACACACTGAGTACCCAGATGGAGAATGGTGGGCTAGCCAGGAACGTTGCAGCTGGTTGGGGCCCTGTGATAGAAGAAAACAACATGCACAACACACACTATTTGTAATCCAGAGCCAGAGGGCTCAGTTTGTCAGTGGCTTTCTCTGTGCAGCGGGTAGTCTGGCTGGGCCAGTGTGGCAAGCCCCAGGCCAAATAGAGACAAATTCGGATATGGTCTGTTTTGGGCTGGATACAGCTTCCAGCAAGCAGAACACAGTTCACACAGTGGGGAACCATATCATGACCCACTCAATACACAACACATTTATATGTAAGGAAATTCTACTGTACCAGGCAAACTGCTGCTCTGTCACGATCCCAAAGTCTCTGCACAGACTAGGGATTCAAAAGCAGCTGGAAATCCTGACAGGCCAATCGCATTCAGCAAAATCTTCAGTTTTCTTCAGGCATGAGCCTGGTAGAAAAATCAGTCGCTTACTTCATTCTCACAAACTCGGATTTAGTCCGAAATAATTCTCTTTTCTCCCTCTCGGGGCAGCAGGCAGATATGCAGGCCAAAACTCCGCCCTTTCACAGTTTTCCCATGCGAGTCCACTCAGGATTGCTGCTCAAAATCACTTACTCTTTCTTCTTCAGCTCCCAACTTAGATCTGCCTTAAACAGCAGGCAGCTTGGGTATTTTCCTCAGATCCAAAAAGTTTGGTTGGCCGATTCAGCTGTCAGTCAAAGCAAAGGCGCCCAAATCCCAAAAATACAATTCCTATAGATTTTGACTCCAGACAGCTCCGGTAGTCAGGCTTCATTTTGGGTCCCACCAGTACTGATTGGCGCAGGACGGCAAATTGGACCAAATGGTGGGGATAAACAAAACAGTCCTTGCTGCAAAGAAGGCAGGTTAGACAAACTACATCATCATTATACTCTAACAAATGATCAGCAAACAGTTACATCTATTAACAGAGCTCACTCTGCGCAATTAGCAATGGCAGAAACGGAGCAATTATTCAGCAGTTCAGGCAGGACTCAAGCATGGAAACACTCAGCCCCCCCCAGATCCATTTTAACTGCAAACCAGGCAGCTCTTAAAGAGACAGTACACAGAGGTTATACAGGCACTCTCTGGCAATCACATTTAAACTGCTAAAACGCAGGACACGAGCCTGGCAGTGAGCATTTAGGCAAGCTCAAGGAAGACTTTTCAGGAACCGCCATTTGTAGGGGGGTCACATACGTTTCTATGAACCCCAGCATCCCACTAGCCCTAACCACTGCTTTGTCACACTGCCCTGCCACCTTAAGGTCAAAAGATATAACCTTATGGTCCAGTCCCTTTCTTGTTTAGTGACTATCAGTACCTTCTCCATCCTATACTCAGTACAGCTGGGTTCCCGCACCCTAGGTGTGTGATTTTACACTTTTTGACATTCAACCCCAACTGCCATGCATTAGACTACTCCTCTAGTTTCTTCCAAATCCCTGCTCATTATCTCCACCCCTCCTGGATGTCCATTCTACTGCTGATTTTGGTATATTTGCTTTTCTTGCTTAATCCATTAATAAAGTTGTAATCCTGTGTGACATCAGTTTGATGATGTTACAAACAGAGGAGGACTGTGACTTCAGCAAAGGATTAAACAGCAGAAGGATATCAACTGTAGGGACAAGGATCCCGTTTCCATGTAAATTAACCTAGTAATGAAGAATAAAATGAAAAGAAATGCATAAAGTCTACAATCAAGAATCTGCTTCATGTCCAAATATTATGTCTTTCAAAGTTAACTCAGAAATAACCAAATCACTTTAAGAAAAAGGACAATTAATCTGTTTTCTGAAAATATGAAGCTTGCGGTCAGTTAAAATTCCACACTACGTTTGGAGACATCAAAGCTTTACAGAACAAAACTCACAGTATAACTATCCTGTGCTTCTCTGTCCAGTGGTTTAGTAACAAGCAGCCAACCAGTCTCCCTCTCAATCTTAAAGACCTCCACAGGTGGCTCGTCGGCACCTTGTCCAGTGATGCTGTATAACACCTTTATCTCCTTGGCCTTACTGGATTTGATCTAGGGGTTTAAAACAAGAAAATAATATTAACTATTGTAGGAAGATTATGTCAGTAAAAGCAAAAATCTTCAAGCAAACACTTTATCATTAGGAATGTTTCCATCTGGGAGAGTCATTTTGAATTGGGTAAACCAGATTTCCCACACTATAAACCCAAGGGTGGGGTTGTGGGATGCAGAATTATAGTAAATTGGGACATTTGAATGGAAAATATATTCCATGCACCCAGAAGCTTCTGGCTATCTCCAAAAAATATATTTCACGCTCCCAGAAGCTGCTGCCCATCTCCTGTGTAAGACACTTTGCAGGCAAACTTGCTTTTAGCAGCATCCCTCTACATTTGATAAGCACTGTAAGACCTTACTATTGAAGCCTTCTGGCAATAGTTATTGGGAGTGGGGCCAAAAAAGTGAATGAAATTAAACAAACCATCGGTTTCTAGTAAATCTACCAACTTTCTGAGGTCTAAACCTGGGATAGTCCATCCTGACCATGACCCCTCCCCACCATTTCACTCCCACGGGCACCGCCGCAGACAACGCTATACACAATTACATTTTGCTGCTTGCTCTGGCCATGCCACCCCGTAGTAACACCAGCAGCAAACATCCAGATTAATACATCATTCTGCTGCAGCAAGTTCCAAATCATGATGTACAGAAAGTTCATTAGACACAAATCTGCGTTAAATTGTGATCAGATATTCGAGCTGCATGTATTGTTCCTCCTGACAGTCCCATGCAACCCACTTACACTCTCCTCATTTGCTGAGCAAGCTTCACTTCACTTACTCCCACCACCACACCAGATTATTTTCACACACTTCCCTACAGCTGATCAGGTTCAGGTACCTTGGTTCAATGCTGTTGGTCTCTTCTCTGTCTGTAGTCCCTCTCAGCTGCTGGCAAGCAGATGTCCACATGCACTTGTCTGCACTACAGCCCAGTGTAACCTAACAGGAAGGAACATGCTTTGATGGGCTCCCACTGACATGTTTACAGTGCAACACAAGCACAGGAACTTAAGTTGCAAACTGCTGTCCAGCTTGAGCAGCACTACAGTGGTGCTGAAATAACTGTCGCTCACAAATTAGCAGCCAGCCAAAAAAAAAAGGGACGAAATTGGGACAAGTAAGCAAAAACCAGGACAAAAGTGACATTCTGCAAAACTTGTGGGGACACTGGGACATGCTGCCTAAAACAGGGACTGTCCTGGGAAAATAGGGACAGTTGGTAGCTTTATGACCATTTGTAAAAAAAGAAATGGCAATGTAAATCATTTTGGGGAAAAAGAGGAAGAACAGGAAACCACCAGCCTTATGTTAAAAAAGATAAATACTTACCAAAGTAGTATTGTTTCTTCCAAGTTGTCCTTTAGCATCAGTAACAATGGCAGCAAGCTGACTAGGTTGAACTGCCTTGGAGGTGGAGACTATGATAATGAATTAAATGAATTAGTCAATCAGGAGAGAGTTGGAGGGTGTGCTGAGAGGAGCCTGCCCAGAGGGTACCAGATTTTTTTTGAAGCTAAAATGGGAACATGCCCATGTTAAGTGTGAACCAAAAGGATTTAAAAATCATGCAACAGCATGAACTGAGAACAAGTGAAAAAAAACATGTAAACTTTGCTTTAAATCCAATTCAAAAAGTTCAGGAACATATTTAGCAATAATGAGGAAGCAGAGTCCTCTTCAGTTAGGTTACTTGGGGAGGAAGGGTGGGAGCTTACTGATGCTAAAGGACACCTTGGAAGAAACAATATTACCATGGTGAGTAATTTATTTTGTTCTCACCCCAGGAGTCCTTTAGCAACAGTAATAATGTGCAGACCACAAAGCAGTGCAGTTGGGAGGCAGCTACAGAACCTGCTTAAGAAAGAGGCTCTGCAGGACCGCTCTGCCAAATTTCGCATTAGATCTGGACTGTATATCCAGGCAATAATGCTTTGTGAATGTGTTGTACAGTTGTCCATGTGGCTGCTTTGCAGACATCAAGTAAGGGAATCTCCCTTGCCACTGTGGCAGCAGTGCCCCTGGTAGAGTGAGCCCTGAAGCCCTCAGGGGGCTATTTACCAGCCTTGTCATAACAAAACTGAATACAGGAGACTATCCGGTGAGAGACAGTTCTCTTAGTTGCTGGCCTTCCTCTACCTGCCTTCCAATGGGTGATGAAAAGCTGGGCAGTGGAGCCCCTGAACTGCCTGGTGTGCTCCAAGTAGTAGGATAGGGCTCTTTTCACATCCAGACTATGTAGTCTCTGTTCTCCAGGAGTGGATTTTTCAGTCAAGAAAACAGAAGAGTGATAGACTGGTTAATGTGGGGTTCAGATACCACCTTAGGCAAGAATTTCCTATTTGTTCTGAGCTCTACCTTGTCCCTGTGAAGAGTAATGTGATTAGGATTTGTGCAGAGTGCCTGCAACTCTGAAATCCTTCTGGCAGCGGTAACAGCAACTAGGAAGACTGTCTTCCAAGTGACAAATTTTAGATGGGCCATAGCCATGGGTTCAAAAGGTGGCTCCATGAGCTTGGCAATGCACAGGTTAAGGTCCCAAGGGGGAACAGGTTCACTGGGGGCTGAAGGTGGAGAAGGCCTTTAAAGAATTTTTTGAAAACAGGTAATGAAATGATTGACTGCACTTTGCCTATGGACAGGTAAGCAGAAACTGCAGCTAGGAGCAGTTTTAAGGATGAGGCCTTCAAGCCTGAGGTCTGCAAGTGCACCACATATTCTAAAAGATTGGGGACTGATGCTTTGAGGGGATTTATATGCTGCCTTTTGCATCAGAAAGAAAATATTTTCCACTTAGCTGCATAAGTTTTCTTGGCACTAGGTTTCTTGGCCATTCTTAGGATTTTAAGGACCTGTTCTGAATACTGGGATTCTGAGTACTCTTCAAGAGTCAGGCTTTGAGATGAAGAGACTGCAGATTGGGATAAGTCACCCTGTCTGAGGAAGAGTCAGGAGACAGAGTGACAGAGGAAGCCTGATGGGCTTGCTGCAGGCCAGGGTTAGTTGGAGAGAGTACCACTACTGCCTTGGCCAGCCCGGTGCCACTAGGATCATTGTTGCAGACCTTAGTTTCTGCAGCACTCTGTATCAGAATGAAGGGAAGGAGGCATACAGAACTTCCCTGACAGGTCCAGGGACAAGGCATCTGTTGGAAGAGTCCCTTGTGCCTGGGAGAGACCAGATTTTCATTGCCCTGTACAAAGCACTGTAGATTTTGTGCCACCCTGCTTGTTTATATTAAACATTGCAGTGGTGTTGTCTGTTCTGATGTGCACTGAATGGCCTTTCACCTGCTGGGCAAAGGACTTCAGGGTAAGGCAGATGGCTTTGAGCTCCAGTAGACTGATGTGGCTTGCAGATTCCTTGGGAGTCCAAGTTCTACTGACAGAATGACTGTCCAGATGAGCTCCCCATCCCAGGAGTGAGGCATCTGTGGTAATAACTTTTGTGGGAGAAGGTAGTTGGAGGAGGATTCCCACCGACAGGTTGGCAGGATCCTTCCACCAGTGCAGAGCTTGGAGTAAAGTTTTTGCAACTGGAACCAGCTTGAATAGAGAAGAAAAAATTACTCACCTTAGTAATTATTTATTAGAATCTTGCTGTATTCTAACAAGTGCAGTTAGCCCCAGCCTTTAAACTGCCCCAGAAAACAAAGGATTAAACTTTCTATGCAGAGCATAGAATGCTGAGCTCGAGCTCAGTTGACATCTCTTTCTGTTTCCCTTTGAAAACTAACAGTCAGATTCTTACGAGCAAAACTCTAATAGCTATTCTATGTGGACATTGTAAAAAAAAAAAAAAATTTTAATAGCCAAATGGCAACAAAAAGTTTGGGATTACCAAAGGAAGACTCAAGTCAGGAAACCCAAAACTCAAAAACCAAACCAAACAGGAATAGAATAAAATAAACACCCAAACAAAAGATGAGGGTGTAAAAGGAGCACCCCTGAGGTGCAACACTGCACCTGCCCACCCACTTCTCAAAGCCAGGTTCTGAGAGGGGAGGCAGGGAGGGAGGGAGGTCAGAATACAGCAAGACTCCAATAGAAGAAACATAATTACTAAGGTGAGTAATTTTTTCTTCAAACAACTTGAAGTTTAGCTGTATTCCAACAAGTGCAGACTACCAAGCAGTACTTCCATGGAGGAGGGACAGAACCTACTTTGGAAACAGGTTCTGAAGTACTGCTGTACCAAACCGAGCATCACTCCTAGCCTGGATATCCACAGAGTAATACTTGGTAAAGGTATGGACTGTTTTCCAGGTGGCTGCTTGACAAATTTCTAAGAGAGGGATATCCCTGGCAGCAGCCAGGGAAGCAGCTGTATCTCTTGTAGAGTGAGCCCTCAGGCCTGAGGGTGGAATCTTTCCCAGTTTTTCATAGCAGAATTGTATACAAGACACAATCCACCTGACAATAGATCTCATGGTGGCAGGTTTGCCCTTTCCCACTTCTCCATAAGTGAGGAACAACTGGAGGGAGTCAAACTTGAGACCCCTGGTACGCTCTATGTAGTAACTAAGGGCTTTTTTAACATCTAAACTGTGTAGCCTCCTCTCCTGAGGTAAAATGGTCAGTGAAGAAAACAGGAAGACAGACTGATTCAAATGGAAGTCTGAAACCACTTTGGGCAAGAACCTTCTATTGGTTCTAAGGACCACTTTATCCCTGTGAAAGGAGATAAAATCAGGTTCCATTGACAGGGCTTGCAATTCACTGATACGCCTGGCAGAGGTAATGGCTACCAAGAACACGGTTTTCAAAGTCAAGTAGTTAAGCTCTGCTGAGGACATAGGCTCAAAAGGAGGTTGCATAAGTTGAGCAATGCAAACATTCAAATCCCAGGCAGGGGCAGGGTCTCTAAAAGGAGGACTGGCGTGAAGCAATCCTTTAAAAAATTTACAAAACACAGGATGAGAAGATAGTGAGGAAGACTTCCCCACTGACAGAAATGCAGAAACAGCTGACAAGTGTACCTTGAGAGTAGCTGGTCTGAGGCCTAGACCACTGAGATGGACCATATCATCCAGAACTGAAGGCAATTCAGCAGTATCTGGGGAAATATGCTTCTCAGAACACCAAATGCTGAATCTCTTCCATTTGGAGTTATAAGCCTTTCCGGTGGAGGACTTTCGAGAAGCTTTGAGAATATCCAGAACCCCCTGAAAAAGATGCAAATCTGCAAACTCTAACTCTTCAAGAGCTATGCCTTGAGATTGAGAGACTGAAGATTGGGATACCAAATTCTCCCCTGACAGGATATTAACAGATTGTAATTCCTGAGCAGAGACAGGGGAAGATGGACTGCTAGGGACAACAACAGGGGGTACCAAGGCTGTCTGGCCCAATCTGGAGCAATCAGAATCACTTTGCACGGTTGAGACCTTATCTTGACTAAAACCTTGAACAGAAGTGGAAGGCATACAGAAATTTCCCTCTCAATTCAGAATCAGAGCATCCAGGGGACTTGAGCCCAAGACTGGGGTCTGCAACAAAGAGAGGAGTTAGTGATTGTCTGGGGCTGCAAAGAGATCTATCTCTGGAGTGCCCCACCTTGAAAAAATCACTTTCAACACCTGAGGGTCCAGGGACCATTCGTGATGGCCCTGAGAGATCCTGCTCAGTGCATCTGCTAGCACACTGTCCTTCCCTGGAAGGTGAACTGCTATCAGAGAGGTTTGCAGGGAATAAGCCAGGGACCACAATTTCATGGCTTCC
This sequence comes from Neoceratodus forsteri, assembly GCA_016271365.2. NCBI lineage: Eukaryota > Metazoa > Chordata > Ceratodontiformes > Ceratodontidae > Neoceratodus > Neoceratodus forsteri. The sequence goes on along the minus strand of CM028130.1, from coordinate 1,565,376,251 downwards.
GTGCACAAGGCCATGGACCGAGTGCCTCCCTGCTTGTTGATGTACCACATGGTGGTTGTGGTGTCTGTTCTGACCTGAACCACCTTGTTCTGCACTGAGTGAGAGAAGGCTTTCAGGGACAGAAAAACTGCTCCGAGTTCTAGGAGATTGATAGGGAGAAGGGATTCTTGGGAGGACCACAGTCCCTGGGCAGTGAGAGCCCCCAGATGGGCTCCCCAGCCCAGAAGAGAAGCATCCATGTTAAGGACCACTGAATGAGACAGAGTGGCAAATGGGACCCCTCGTCTTAAATTGTCCTGATCCTGCCACCATTGAAGGGCTTGGATCAAGGTCAGAGTCACTGGGATCAGTTTGGTAAGGGAATCCTTCTTCTGAGACCAAAAAGCCCTCAGATGGAACTGAAAATCCCTCATCTGGAATCCTGCTCCTTGGACCACTGCTGTTGAAACTGCCATGTGGCCCAAGAGCTGGAGGAAATGCCTTGCTGATCGAGATAGGTGAAGGCTGAAGGAAGAGGCTAGTTCTACAAGAACCCTTGCCCTTTCCAGGGGAAGAAAGGCTCTTGCTCTGACTGTGTCCAGTTCTGCCCCATAAAGGTAAGAAGCTGGACTGGTTCAAGAACTGACTTGGGAAGGTTGAGAAGAAATCCTAGAGAAGTGAGCACTTGCAGGTGAGACCTGACTTGGTCTGGAAACTGGCCCACTATTAGCCAATCATCCAGATATGGAGAAACGGAAATCTTTTGCCTTCTTAGAAAGACAACTACTACTGCCAGGCGCTTTGTGAAAATCCTTAGGGCTGAGGTTAGGCCAAAGGGCGTTGCTCTGAACTGATAGTGGCCTGAGGGCAACTCGAACCTGAGGTACTTTCTGTGGGAGCACTTGATGGGAATGTGAAAGTAGGCATCCTTGAGGTCCACGGAGGCTAGCCAGTCCCCTAAACTTAGAGAGGGAAGGATTATTCCCAGAGTTACCATCTTGAACTTTGGTTTTAAAAGATGTTTGTTTAGGTATCTTAGGTCTAGGATAGGTCACCACTCCCCTGTCTTTTTTGGGGTAAGGAAGTACCTGAAGTACAGACCTTTGCCTCAGTGTAGGGTAGGTCCTCTCTCTCTGGTTCTTGAAGCCAGAAGAGATGAAACCTCTGCCTCTAGGGCAAGGGTTTCCGAGAGATCTGCAGGTGGAAAAGTTCTGGCTCTCATCTTTGGAAATTTTCTGAAGCTGAGAACCAGTCCCTGGCTTACTACTTCCAGGACCCACTTGTCTGATGTAATAAGACATCTAGTCCTGGACAAAGTAAGCCAGCCTGCCCCCTACTGGAATAGGAGAGTCGACCCGGGCAGACCCATCAGGGTGTCTGCTTGGCAGGGGGCCTTAGGCTGAGGAGTGAATGCAGCCCTGCTCATCCCCCTTCTGCCTCTCCCTCTGAAGAACCCCCTCTGTGAAAAAGGAGAAGAGGCCTGTGCTTGGTAAAAAGGCCTATGAAAAGGCCTGCCCCCTGCCCCTAGACTGCTGCCTTTGAGGATTTGCCTGCCTTTCCTTGGCCTAAGCACTCCTATAAGTGGTCCTGTACTCGTCCATTTTCTTCTTGGAATTCTCTGTCTGCTCCCGAAACAAAGAATTACCCACTACAGGAAAATCCATGGCCTTAGCCTGGGTGTCCTGTGAGAGGCTAGTACTTCTGAGCCAAGCCATTCTCCGAAGAGCCACAGATGTAGCCATGACTCTTGATGACACATCATTGGAGTCCACAGCGGCATGAAACTGTACTTATGATGCCTCAATCCCATCTGCAGCCACCTCCTCCAGCTCCTTGGCTAGCTGGAGGAGGCCTGTTTAGCTAGTGCCAATACAGTGTCCCACCTGGACTTCTGGTACCTGGCTGTATAGACCATATAATTCACCTGCCTGAGTCTCAAGGAAGATGCCACGTACTGTTTTTTTGCCATGGCATCAATCTTCCTGGAGTCTTTGTCTGGGGGTGTGAAGCCAAGGGAATGTTTGCCTTGTCACAGGCAGCAGCCTGCACTACCCCAACATGGCTGCATTGCTGGTATAAAAACTCCATATCTGAGCCTGATAGCATGTACCTCGTCCATCCTTCTGTCAACAGGAGGTACAGAATTGGGAGACTGCAGGACTTTTTGTGTCTGCTTCCCAAAGGATTTGTGAAGGGGAAGAGACAGTCTCCTGGACTCTGGGATGTCCATCATTTCCACATAATCAGGCTCCTCTTGATCCTCCATTGCCTCCTCCATAGGGAGCTGGAGGGTTTCAGCCACTTTTCTGTAAAACAGAAAATGGGAAGGGGACTCAGAAAGCCTAGGAGGGGAAACACCAGAAGGTCTGTCTGGGGAGATCTGGTTCCACAGGCACATCTAGACTTGCACCATCATCACCATCATCTTCAAACTCCCCCTCCTCCTCAAACTCTGGTTCATAAAAATCTTCAGGGGTATAATCTTGAACCGGGGGAACCGACCGAACTGAACCCCTGCCAAAAGGTGCCGGATCGGTCGGAACCGGGCAAAGTAATTCCACAATCCCAATCACTCTAGCCATCTCCTCGGTGGTCGGAACATGAACCTCTGGATCTGAACCGGTCGATTTTTCTTGCGTTTCCTTTTTGTAGGAACCGACCCCTCAGGATCGGCTCTCCTCTTGCCCAAAGTAGTATCGCCCTGGTCAGAGGATACTCCTTCTGCTTCAGTCGGAACCAAACGGGCTGACCATCCGGGTTAGCGGACTTCTCGGCCTCCTTTTCCTTCAGTCTACCTAATCTTTTTTCAAGGGTAGATTTAAGAACATTTTTACAAATTTGGCAGTCTGTATCAAGGTGTTCAAACCCCAGACAATAAACACAGGTGGTGTGGGGATCGGTCTTAGGAAAGACCTCCACACACTCACTGCAGTGTTGAAACCCAGTGGGCCCGGTTTTAATCTTGGGTTTCTCAGACATGGCCTACCTAACCAAACTTACCCTTTTTATGGCAACCGCCAGGCAAGACTCCCTTATTGGTTCCTAACTGTGTCACGGGTATTGTAAAAAAAAAAAAGTTCAAAACTGATAAGGACCGGTAACCACACTCTGAAGTAAAACACTAGAAAGGATAGGTAGAAGCCACGTAGCAGCACACCCTGGTCAGGGGCAACTTGAAAATTGTGAAAGGCTGTAAAGTGTAATCAGAAATATAACCAAAAGGATTAAGAAAAAAACTACTGGATCCAAAAGCTGGTGCAGTGATTTATAGACAACCCGTATCAGGACAAAGATTTGATTCTTATTATAATATGCACATGCCCTGGAAGAAAAAATTACTCACTATAGTAATGTTGTTTCTTCTAATGGAGTATTGCTGTATTCTGACTATATGCAGTTAGCCACAGCACTTGAACTGCTTCGGAGAGGAAAAGGTTAACTCTACGCCAAGGCATAGAACATTGAGCTCGAGCTTGGTTTTCAAACCTCTGTCCCTGGTACTCCTCAGTGTAATAGTCAGATTCCTATGAGCACTATGCTAACTAACTATTAAACAGAAATTGTTTTTAAAATGTTGTGCCAAAAGGCAATAAACAGATTTTTAGAGTCCAAAAAGACAAGTCGAGAACCCCAAAAAGAATCCAAGTAGGTAGTAAAACTTAATATATATTTAAAATAATAACAAAAACCTCATCCTTAGAAGAGGTAACCCAGGCACACCTCTGGGATGCAGCACTGTGCCTGCCAACCCACATCCCAGAACAACTAGATTCTGAGAAGGTAGGCAGAGAGAGAGGTCAGAATACAGCAAGACCTGGTCCTGTATTCATCCATCTTTTTCATGTAAGCCTCTGTTTGCTCCCCAAACAGAGAACTGCCCGTGACAGGAAAATCCATGGCCTTGGTCTGGGTATCCTGCGATAGAATGTACACCTGAGCCAAGCAAATCTCCTCAGGGAGACAGACGTAGCCATAACCCTGGAATGTACATCATTTGATTCAATAACATGAAACTGGACCTTTGATGCCTCAATACCATCCACAGCCACTTCTCCATCTCCTTGGCCAGCTGGGGAGGGGCATTCCTAGCCAGCTCCAGAACAATATCCCACATAGATTTCTGGTATCTGGCTGTATATGCCATGTAAGTAGCTTGCCTGAGCCCCAAAGCAGATGCAAAGTACTGTTTCTTTGCCATGGCATCCACTTTCCTAGAATCCTTATCTGGGAGGTGAAATGCCAGAGGAATGTTAGCCTTGTCACAGGCTGCAGCTTGCATAACACCAACATGGCTGCAATGATTTGTAAGGAATTCCATCCCAGGACCTGACAAGGTACAGTATACCGCCTGTCCATCTTTTTATCCACAGGGGGTATGGACGTTGGAAACCCAATAATTTGTTGTATACGTTTCACCAGGGATTTATACAAAGGCATAGACACCCTTTTGGACTCTGGGACATCAATCATCTCAACATAGTCAGGTTCCTCCTGATCCTGTTCAGCCTCTTCCCCTGAAAGCTGAAGACTATCAGCCACTTTCTTGTAGAACAAGAAATGGGAGGGAGACACATTAGAAGGTCTGTCTAGGGGAGATGTCAGGCTCTACTGGCTCATCTAGGCCTTCATAATCCTCTTCTTCATAATAATCTTCTCCTTCCCAATCGCACTCATAAAATGCTTTAAGATCATATTCAGAAGCAGAAGCTTCCAACTAAAATCGACTGAGTCGGTGTCGATTCGGTCGGAACCAGGCAAAGCAACTGTACAACAGTCATCACTTTAGCCATTTCTTCAGCGGTCGGAACATGGGGACCGGGATCTGAACCGTCTGAATTGCACTTTTTCTTAGATTGAACCGATTCCACAGAAATCAGCTCCCCTTTTGCCAGAGGAGGTATCGCCCAGGTCAGTGGGCACCCCCCTCAGGTTCAGTCGGACCCAAACCAGGCTTGTCCATCCGGGTCAGCGGACTTCTTGGCCTCCCTTTTCTTCAGCCCACTTAAACGTTTATCTAAAGTGGCTTTGGGAAAGTTTTTGCTAATCTGGCAGTCTTTCTTGAGGTGGTCAAACCCCAGACAATAAACACAGATGAGGTGGGGATCAGCCTTAGCAAAGGCCTCCCCACATTCGGTGCAGTGCTGAAACCCAGTGAGACCAGTTTTCTTTTTGTGTTTCTCAGACATGCCTATAAAATAATAAGTTACCCTTACCAGCATTTAAGCCAGGCAACTACAAACCTATCGGTTCCAACCGTGTCACGGGTCGGTTAAAAAAAAAATGAAGAAAATGTTTTTTCAAAGAATCCGCTAGGTACCGCAAACCACAGTACAAAAGGTAGAAAAAATGCAAAGAAAAACCAATACAGAATTTGCTTCGGTTCCCAACCGGACCGACTGGGAAGAAACCGAGCAAACAGTTTCTACCAACAAACCTCTAACTACCTACTAAATATACTTACTGTACCGTAGACAGTGTGACTACCAAAAAAATAAAATGGTAGATAAACCGACCGATTTTTACTTGAACTGAAGCAGAAGATCTGTGGAGCAACTTCACATTTAGGCAGAGTAAAGAATCTGACGGTTACACTATAGAGTACCGGGGACAGAGGTTTGAAAACCGAGCTAGAGCTCAACATTCTATACCTTAGCATAGAGTTAACCCTTTCCTCTTCTGAGCAGTTCAAGTGCTGGGGTTAACTGCATATAGTCAGAATACAGCAAGACTTCACGTTTGAAAATTACCTTAACTCTAAATGTGGTACACACACTTATGTCTCCTATTCACCCTGAAGAATGGGTTGGTGGGTACTCTGAATTATCAGTGGGCCAAAGGCACTGTCAGAGTTTTTTTTTTTTTTTAACTACAACTTTTAAGAAAAAATGACTCACCGCAGTAATATTGTTTCTACCAAAGTGTCCTTTAGTATGCTTGACAAGTGCAGAATGCCAGCTGGGTCGAGCTGCCCCGGAGATGGAGTCAATGCTAATGACTTTTGGAAATTAACCAACCAGGAAACGGGATGAAACGTTTTTTTGGAGGCCGTAAGTCCAGGACTTGTTACTTTTGGTCCATAAGTCCATGGCAGGCATTGGTAAGTCACATTTTTTCACCTACATAATTTATCAAAGCAAATCACTTTTTTTCTCATTTCTTACAGGAAGTAACAATGACCCTCTACAAGCCAAACTATGCGCAGTTCCCAGTCTGGATTCAAAATGGACTCCATGCTTGGTTCTGGATTAAATTTCACAGTCCAGCATGCACCAGTGAACCCCCACTTTTCTAAAATCTTGTTACTCTCCCTGTGCTAGATGAAGTCCTTTTTAGATTAAGATAGCCACATCAGGTGGTCCTCCCCCCCCGATCACCTGGTATGCTACTAATAATAATAATAATAATAATAATAGTAATAATGTCTCTGACTCTAGTGCCTCCTTCCTGATCGAACGGCAGAACCCCTTACTCATCCCACTCACTTAGGGTACCTCCAGACTTTCCCTTGATGGCCCACACTTACCCCACTCCAGTTATCCCCCCCCCCCCCGAGGTGGGTTGGGAGGGCATTCCAGATTTGGGAGTGAAAGTGGCAAATCTCTTAATATCTCCAGGGGCTGAAACACATAATAGAAAAATTGGTCTTGGGAGATAAGTGAGGGGTTTATCCTATCTTTTCAGGAACAGACCAAACTCAAAATGCTAAAAAGCACAAAACCAGACAAAGATTTCCACCTAAAACAAAAATGCAGAAATACTTGAGGTTAAATGCAGTAAAGAGAGCACCAGTAGTCTCAAGGACCCCTTCCCCCCAAAAAAAAGATACTTCCTGACCCTAATTGGAAAGTTGCATACTTCAGAAACAAATGTCTTCATTAAAGAATCCTGCTGTAGAAGCAAATCAGTCACACTAAGGCTGAGGCACTCAAACAGAAAGTCAGTATAGAAAGAAAAATCTTGCTCAGTATTTGCCACTATAAAAAAATACCTTCCTTTCACACACATGCTATTTTTATTTATTTATTTATTTCAATCTAGGATTACAATACCTTTGAGCCGAGGCTGTTTTACAAAGGTTTCACGTCAACGTGTGCAACAGTCATCATTTTTAGTTACAAACATAAAGTCACTGACTTACAGACATGTAATAACCACCTCACCCTGCACTCTCCATATCGACTTAGTTGTACTGTTGCCTTCAAACCTTCGTCAGACTGTACCAGAGTAAAGCTAAATTCAGCATTTGTCTTAAACCCCTCGCACACTCGGCAAGCAACTCCCATTGCCCTTCTAGCTGTGCTGAACAGCATGAATGCCGCAGCTTTCCCATTTTTTTTTTAAATAAATGCACTCTTTACTTACTGCACAAATGAAAAATGGAACTAGCATCCACACAGCATGATGCTCTTCGCCTAAAATGAACCCGCCATATTCTTTCTTCTCGAATACCGCTCAGGCCCGCCATGTCACCGTTCACAGCCAATTACACTGCACGCTGCTCCCAATCTGCTTCCCAGCTGTACATCAGCTCCACCTGTCCTTTCTCCCGCCTGGGTTTCTCACGCGAGATATCAATGCCAACCCATCTGATCTCGCAAGTAGGTTTGGATATCTTGCACAGGCAACCAGTCAGAAGAAAGGATAGGCAGAGCTGTTGTACAGCTTGAAAGCTGGCAAGCAGAGGAGGCTGCACTTAGTTACAGATCTGTGTATGAACTGGCAAAATTAAATACAGCCAAGTCCATCGGACTTAAAAGGGCTGTAGTGTGCAAGTCCTACAGTGCTTTCTGTGGGTCCTGGACCTCGGACTTGGGGATTTTTCAACCCCTGGGAAAGAGTGAGAGGTTGTGCTCTCTGTGGCAGGGCAGGAGCCCAGTCAGAATTATTTCGAAGCTGTAAGGGGCAAAACAAACCCCCCCCAGGTATGGACTATCACAACAGGAATAACATTTTTTCAAAACTATATTCCAGAAAGGAAAAGCCACTCGACTGTGAGAAAAAACGTTATAGTTGATTTGAGAGAGACACTTAAAGGTCTGGCAAAGAAAGGAGAATGCAAAGCCATCCTCAGATTATGTAGGGGAGGATGGGTGTGAGGTCAAGCATACTAAAGGACACCTTGGAAGAAACATTATTACTATGGTGAGTAATTTATTTCTTCTCACCCCAGGTGTCCTACAGTATGGTTGACAAGTGCAGACTACAAAGCAGTGCAGTTGGGAGGCGGGCACAGAACCTACTTAGGAAAGAGACTCTGCCAAATTTGGCATCAGATTTGTACCGTACATCCAGGCAGTAGTGCTTTGTGAATGGATGTACAGTTTTCCAGGTGGCTGCTTTGTAGACGTCAAGCAAGGGGATATTTCTTGCAGCTTCCACTGCAGCAGCAGTGCACCTAATAGAATGGGCCCTGAAGGGGCTGTTTGCCAGCCTTGCTATAACAGAACTGAATACAAGAGACTATCCAATGAGAAATAGTCCTTTTGGTGGTTGGTCTTCCCCTGCCTGTCTCACCGTAAGTAGGGAATAGTTGAGTATTCGAGACTCTGAACTGCTTAGTATGCTCCAGATAGAAGGTCAGGGCTATTTTTATATCCAAGCTGTGAAGACTGCATTCACCTGGAGTGGATTTTTCTATAAAAAAGGCAGGGGAGTGATAGACTGGTTTATGTGGAACTCAGAGATCACCTTAGGCAGAAACTTCCTGTTTATTCTAAGTACTACCTTCCTCCTGTGGGCAAAGATGTAATTAGGCTCAGTACACAAGGCCTGCAGCTCTGAAATCCTTCCAGCAGAGGTGATGGTAACTAGGAAAACAGATTTACAGGTAACATACTTCAGGTGAGCAGTAGCCATGGTCTCAAAAGAAGGCTCCATGAGCTTGGCTATGCAGAGATTAAAGTCCCAAGAAAGGACAGGTTCCCTTAGTGGGGGTTGCAGGTATAAGCAAGCCTTTGAAAAACTTCTTTGAAGATAGAAACATGTAATTTCCCAGTCTCTTTCCCGGCAAAAAGATAAGCCGATATGGCTGTTAGATGCATCTCAAAGGAAGAGACCTTGAGGCCAGAGGCCTGCAGGTATACCAGATGGTTAACAGAATGGGCAGTGCAGCCTTGACAGGGTTTGTCTGTTTCCCCTTACACCTTTTGGCCATACAAAGGATTCTGAGAACCTGTTCAGAAAACTGAGAATCAGGAAACTAGCTCCTCATGTACAAAGCTCTGGGGTGAAGAGTCTATGCTGGGGTATTCTACCCATGTCTGAGGAAGAGTCCGGAGACTGTGGCTCCATGGTAGTCGAATGGGTTCCTGGCTGACAGGGCAAGAAGAAGGGAGTACCAGGGTTGCCTTACCAGTCCAGAGCTACCAGGATCATGGTAGTTGGCCGATGCCTGTGCTTTATTAAAACTCTGTGGATTAGTAGAAAAGGAGGGAAGGAATAAAGGAACTTTCTTGACCAGTCCAAGGATAGAGCATCTACTGGCACGGTACACAGAGCTGGGGGTCTGCAACAGTAGATGAGAACCTGATGGTTGAGGCTGGCAGTGAAGAGGTCTACCTCCGGAATGCCTTGCCTCCTGAAAACTGTGGCAAGTACCTGCTTGTTCAGGGTCCACTCATAGTGGCCCTGACTTGATGCAACTTAAGGAGTCTGCTAGGGTATTCTCTCCCAGGGGATGTATGTCCGACAAGCTCATATCCAGAGAGTAGGCCAGAGACCAAATTCTCATTGCCTCTGTGCAGAGTTTGGTGGACCTTTTGCTGACCTGCTTGTTGATGTAGAACATGGCAGTGGTATTGTCCGTTATGATCTGACCAGAGTGATTTCTTAGTTGTGGGGCAAAGGCCTTGATTGCCAGGTACACAGCTCTGAGCTCGAGAAGGTTGATGTGATAAGTGGACTCTTTGGGGTTCCATGTGCCGGTTATGGACTGATCTTGCAGATGGGCTCCCCATCCTAGGAGGCAGGCATCCGTAGTAAGGACTTTGGAGGGATGATCCTGTTCAAAGGAAATTCCTTCCAAGAGATTTTGCCTTTCCTTCCACCAGTCTAAGGCCTGAAGCAGTGCCCTGGTGAATGGCACCAGTTTTGAAAAGGAATGTCTCTTCTGGGACCAGTGAGCCTTCAGGTGAAACTAGACGTCCCTCATCTGAAACCTGGTGCATGGTACCATGGCTGTCATAGAGACCATATGTCCCAGCAGTCTGAGAAAATGTCTGGCCGGACAAGAACAAAGGAGTTGACTAAGGTCAGAAAGCTTTGAATCCTGTCCACTGGAAGCAGGGCCTTCCCTTGCAGGGTGTTGGGTTCTGTCCCAATGAATTCCAGTACCTGAACTGGATTGAAGTGGGACTTCTACTTGTTGATTGTAAATCCCAGGGACTCCTGAGTACTTTTTGTAAGGCTGAGAGCTTCCCTGACTTTTTGTGGTGACTATTTATTTTATTCATTCATTCATTCATTCATTCATTCATTCATTCATTCATTCATTCATTCATTCATTCATTCATTCATTCATGTCTTTGATAACTGGGTGAGCAAACTGATCCAGAGGAAAGTTTTCGGTCATGACCCGGGTCACCAGTACTTGTCCACTATCAGCCAGTCATCTAGGTATGGGAAGACAGACACTTGCCGCCTTCTCAAGTGCGCTGCTACTACTGCCAGGCACTTTGTAAAGACACTGGGAGCTGATGTGAGACTAAATGGCAAGGCTGCAAACTGGTATTGGCTGGATAGGACGGCTTTATAGGAGTACGTAAATAGGTGTTCTTGAGATCCAGGGAGGCTAGCAAGTCTCCCTGTTGCAAAGAGTGAATCTCCAGAGTCAAAGTGAGCATTCTGAACTTGGGTTTCAGTAAGTGCCTGATCAGGAACCTTAGGTCGAGATTAAGTCGTCATTTCTCATTTTTCTTCTGTGTAAGAAAATATCTGGAATAAAGACCTCTTCTCCTCTGGGGGAAGGCGACCTTCTCCACTGCTTCTGCCACTAAGAGTGCTTTCACCTCTAAGTTCAACAACAGTCTTTCTGTTAGGTTTAGGGGTTTGTAAAGTTTGGAGCCTCGTAGAGGGGAAAACATTGTGAACTGCAGGGTAAGGCCATGGCCTCCCACCTCTAGCACCCATTTGTCTTTAGTGATAAAGTGCCATTGGCGAAGATAGTGGGACAGACTGCCCCCTACTGGGGGAGTGGAGGCAACCTGTACCTTTCAAACAAAGACTCAATCAAGAATAATCTATGGGCATTGGCCTAGGGTAACAAGCTCTAGGGAAGTAGCCCCTGCCTCTGTATCCCCCCTGTTCTGCGACTTTTGGGAAGTAAAGGCTTTGTCTTCAGATGCATAGCTTTGATAGGTGGATTTGTATTCCTCCATCTTTTCCATGGAAGGGTTTATCCTGCTCCCAAAAATAGGATTATTCTCACAGGAGAAATCATGGCCTTGGTCTGAGTGCCATGCAAAAAATACAGGTTACTCACCTGTAACAGGAGTTCTAGGAATGGTATATGTTGTTCATCCACACTGTCTGGCAGGTTCCTTGCCGCTCCGAATCTTGCCAGGTGGTCTTCAAGCTGGCTCCTCCCACCCACCCGAGTGGTAAAACTCTCGGCTCCGCCCCATGACGCCAGATCTAGCCCGCTGGAAGCCAGGTTGTGCGACGAAGCCGGGGAGACCAGGTGGGTCGTGTGGATGAACAACATATACCATTCCTAGAACTCCTGTTACAGATGAGTAACCTGCATTTCTAGAGACATGGATATGTTGTTTTCGTCCACACTGTCTGGCAGACTCCTAGCAGTTCTCCGGGAGGAGGGAGGCAAGGTGCACACCCCCTACTTAGGGAATAAAGACTGGAGAACCGAGGTCCCAAAACCAGCATCCCAGCGTGACTCAAGGTCGATGTGGTAGTGGGTAAAGAAGGTGTGTGCTGACTTCCAGGTAGCAGCCCTGCAGATTTCCTGGATAGGGACGTCCCTGGAAGCAGCCACCGAAGCAGCGGTATGGCGGGTAGAATGAGCTCTTATCTCTTTGGGAGGCTCCATGCCTGCCAACCTATAGCAGAGATCTATGCAGGAGGTGACCCACCTGCCTATGATCTGCTTGGCTGCAGGTCTGCCAGGTGCGGCTTCAGCATAGGTGAAAAAGAGCTGGCTAACCTCTCCCCAAACTTCAGCTGTCCGCTCCTTATAATAAAAGAGCTCTCTTCAAGGGTCCAAAGTATGGAGCCTATATTCGGCCTCTGAGGTGTGATTGGGGTAGAACACCAGCACAGTCAACACCTGGTTAAAGTGAAACTCCGACACCACCTTCGGAAGGAATTTCGGGTGGGGGCACAAGACAACCTTGTCCCTGTGGAAGACCAGATAAGGAGACTCAATGGAAAGCGCCCGGAGCGCTCTCATCCTTCTGGCTGACATGATAGCCACCAAGAAGGCGGTCTTCCACGACAGGGGAGAGATGTCATACCTGTGCATCGGTTCGAATGGCTTGCCCATGAGCTTAGCCAGTACCAGCAGTAAATCCCACAGAGGTGAAGATTCTCACACTGGAGGGGACATGTGATCAAGGCCTTTGAAAAAGCGCCCGCCACCTTCTCCTGCGCCACCGACTGCTTCCCGGCCCGTGCCTGGTAAGCAGAGATGGCTGCCAGGTGCACCTTAAGGGTCATCGACCGAAGCCCTAGCTGAGAAAGGGATCACAGGTAGTCCAAAATGCTTGCCAAGGAACAGGAGGAAGGGTCCAGCCCCTTACCCTGACACTAGATGGAGAATCTCTTCCATTTAAAGGCAGAGCATTTCCTGGTCGACTCCTTACGGGAAGCCTCAACAATGTTGAGGACCTCATCGGAAAGACCCAAGGCCTGGAACTCTAGCTGCTCAGGAATCAGGCTGTCAGGTGCAGGGATTGAAGGTCCGGGTGGAATACCTTCCCCTGGTTGACTGAGATCAGGTCCAGGAGGGCTAGAAGCCACCTCGGGAGCCTGGAGCTGAGGCGGAGGAGATCTGGATACCAGAACTGGCGGGGCCAGTCTGGGGCTACCAAAATCACCTGTGCCTTGTCCCTCCTCACCTTGTGGATCAAGGAAATAGAGGAAAGGCGTAGAAGAGGCCCGGGGTCCACGGCCTCAAGAAGGCATCCCCCTGCTGCGAGCCCTGCTGAGGGGGGCGGGCATGAAACAGCCTCAGCTTCGCATTCTCCCTGGAGGCAAACAGGTCCATCTGAGGCATGCTCCAGTGGGAGAACAGATCTTGTACTACCTCTGGCAGGAGAGACCACTCGTGGGATGCAGCTCCTATCTGGCTTAGGGCATCGGCCAGAATGTTGGAGGCTCCTGCCACATGGATGGCAAGGAGATCTGCCTACAGGCTGCGCATGAGGGACCAACTGCAGAGAGTTTCCCTGCACAGAGGCATGGAGTGCATCCCGCCCTGGCGGTTTACGTAGTACATGGTCATGGTATTGTCCGACTGGACCTGGACCACTTGACCCCATAGAAACGGAGCGAAGGCGGTGAGGGCTAGATGAACCGCTTGAAGCTCCAGCAGGTTGATGTGGCATCAGGACTCCCGAGGGGACCAGAGGCCGTGTGCTCTGTCCTCCCCCAGATGGGCACCCCAACTCAGAGAGGCGGTCGATAGAGAGACCATCGGCTCGGGGCGGACAAACGGGATGCCCTCCTGCAGATGAGCTGGAATGATCCCCCACTAGAGAGCATTCCACGTCGCCTGGGTCACTGTCACTGGCTGATCCAAAGGACCGGAGTGCTGTGATCATTGGCTGGCCAGTCCCCATTGTAGGGGACGCATGTGCCAATGGGCCCAACAGACCAACGCCATGCTCTGGCTCGCAGAGGGTCGAGCTCTGCCCTGATGAATTTTATCACCTGCTTTGGCACGAGTTCCGACTTGGCCTCATTGATGCGGAGGCCAACTTGAGAGCAAACCTGGAGGGCCAGATCCCTGGACCGCTCCACCTCCAGTCTGGAGGAGGCCACAATCAGCCAGTCATCCAGGTAAGGGTACACCCGGACCCTTCAGCACCACAGGAAGGCTGTCACCACTGCCATACATTTGGTGAAGACCCTGGGAGCTAGAGGAAGGCCGAAGGGCATGGCCCGGAACTCGTAGAGGGACCCCTCTGCTCTGAATCGCTGGTGGGACAGACAGATTGGGACATGAAAGAACGCATCCTGGAGGTCCAGAGAACAGAACCACACGCCTCGTTCCAAGGATGGAATGATCTGAGCCAGAGTGACCATCCTGAAGGTTTGAGACCGTAGGAACCTGTTCAGGTCGTGCAGGTCTAGAATGGGGCGCCAGCCCCCCGTCTGTTTTGGGACCAGAATGTACCTGGACACAAACCCTGGGTCTGGTGGAGGATCCGCCACCTTCCTGATCACCTCCTTCTGGAGGAGCAGGGCAATGTCAGCTCGACGGGCCTACAGAGAGGTTGCGACCCCGTGATCCCCCATGGGGCAATGGCTTGGAAGGGCGGGGCCTGCTCGAACTCCAGAGGCAGACCCCTTTCCTACCACCTCCAACACCCAACAGTCCATGGTGATAGCAGACCAGGTGGAAAGAAAGTGGCGGCGCCGTCTCCCCACGGGGGGAACCCAGGGGGAAGCGACGCAGCTGGGGGCGACACCCCTCAACCCCTCACTGGGCAGGCTTGGAGGAAGGACTGGCCAAGGGACCTCCTGGGCCTCTTCCTCCCGGCTTCCTGCTGGAGGAAGCTGCAGGCTTGGCTTTGGAGTGCCAAGTGCGAGCCTGCTGGCCCTGATGCTGGCGTTGTTGGGCCGGACATGCCGCAGGGGCAGAAGGCCGAAAGGACTTATGCTGCTGTCGGCGGCCTTTGTCCTTCTGGGCAGACGTGACAGAGTCCAAGGTGGCACTGGACTTCTCAATTCTCTGGAGGTGGCCTTCCACCCCATGCCCGAACAAGTCGGTACCCAGGAAGGGGACGTCTGCCAACTTGTGCTGGGTATCCGCCGTGATGGTGGAGATCCGCAGCCAAGCTCTGCGGCGCATGGCCACTGCAGCCACTACTGACCGGGCACAGGAGTCTCCAATATCGAGAGCCATTTGGAGCTGCTGTTTCGCCACTGCCCTTCCCCGATCCCACACCTGCTTGACCGTAGTCTGCAGATCAGCCGGGAGATGAGGGATCACTTCATCCAGGAAGCCCATAAGGGCGTGGGAGAAGTGCGCCATCAGTACGGCTGAACTGGCCTGACGGAGGCAGAGGGAGGACGCAGCATACACTTTACGCCCGGCATAGTCCAGCTTTTTGGACTCTGTCAGGGGGCTTGTCCACGTCCCTGGTGTTCCCAGAATGCCGGAAGACGCTGTCGGTAACCAACCCCGCCGCAGAGGGATGCTCCGAGAAACCGGACAGAGACCCGGTAGGGACCGCGTACTTCCTGGCCATCCTGGCCGAAGGAGCAGGACAAGAAGCCGGCCGCTGCCATAACTCCAAGGCTGGGCCAACAATGGCTTCAGCCACCGGAAAGGCCTCCGTGGGAGAATCCCCTCAGTCCAGTATCTCCGTGAAGGGATACTTGGCCCACTTAGATACGGGCTCGAGCTGCATCCCAGTGGACTCAGATGAGTCGAAGCAGACCCAGGAACGATGATGGGTTCTCATCCATAGACTGTCCCCCGGAGGACTCCAGGTCAAGGGGCCTGGAGAACAGGGAGGAGTAGTAGTCAGACTCCAAGGAGTCTGCAAACAGCTGCCTAGGGCCTGAGCCACCCTCCACCTGCCAAGGACAGTCGGGAGTGAGGGTGACTGACAACCGGTGGGGCAGTCCTGACCCGACCGAGAATCCTTGGTCGGAGCCTGGATTTCGGTTGTGGAGGTGGGGTTCCACCACAATCGGTAGGCAGCTGTTTACGAACAACCGGCACTGGTTTGGGCACCTCGTACCACCGCGAGGGGTTGTTTCGGCCTTTCAGGTGACAGCCACTTAATGGCCGGGGAAGGTGACGGTGTCGGCTTGTTCCCAGTCAGAAGGAGCTGCTGCCACATTAAGTCCTCGTAGCGTCGACACAATTTGCGCTGATGCCTCTCCGAGAAGGAGGAAGACGAGGATAAGCGTCGCCACCGCTTTCCTCGGTGCCAAGACTGAGACTGCCGGTGCCGGCGGGATCGGCTGGACCGATAAGAGGTCAGAGATAGAGATAGAGACCGTCCGTGTTTCCGAGGGTGGGTCTGGGAGGGAGCGGGGGAAACCCGTTCCTCCCTCAGCTTGGGAGCCTTAACTAGGGACTCCGGCACAGGAGGCACAGGCAAGTCCTCGGTTTCTACCGGGGGAACCGTGAAGAAGGGCTGTCAGCTTCTCCAGTCGACAGCCTGTCCAACGGGTCCAGAAAAATCTCGAACGCGTCGACGGGTGTCTCGGCCGGCTGATCCGATGGGGACACCATAAAGCTAGTGGCCTTAGCCGCAACCTCGACCGAAGTAGAGTGTCGACTGTCCGGGAAGGGGGACCTCTCCCGCTCCCACGAATGTCGATGGTGGGACTTAACCTTCGAGTCCTTCTTCTTGGACCGAGAAGAGTGTCCCAATGGCCCCTCACCTTTTGTGGAGAGAGATTGGCAAAGCTCCTTAAAAGAAGCTGTATAGGAGAATCCCAAGGAGAGCGGGATAAATGCCGCGACCGAGGATGATGAAGATGCGGCCTGGGCCGCCTCCTCTTCGAGGACGATCATCTGCTCGAGTTGCTCAGCTGAGCCAGCCACCACAGAAACCGCCCAACGGGCCTCCTTGGACTTCACCGGCGGATAACGCTTTCGGGGCGCCCAAGTTGGAGCCGGCCATAACGGTCTTAGAGGACATTTGTCGAAAAAGCCTTGCACAACTCGCAGGCCTGCAGATCGTGGTCAAGCCCGAGGCAGTAGACGACATGGAGTGCAGATCGTCTAGACATCTTTCTGTTCGATGGGCACCGCCAAACCGAGTCGATTTGTCCATCGCAGCCAAGGAAGAAGCAGACCCAAGTCTAGAAAACTTTAAAATTATTTTCGTGTGAACCAAGAGTTTGATCCAGTCTAAAACGCGAGCGCTTATGAGGGAACCTGACCTTCCAAGCGGTAAGGAAGATCTACGTCATGGGGCAGAGCTGAGGTTTTACCACCCGGTGGGTGGGTGGAGGAGCCAGCCTGAAGACCTTCCGGCAAGATTTAAAGCGGTAAGGAACCTGCCAGACAGTGTGGATGAACAACATATCCATGTTCCTAGAATTAGTGGTTCTCAGCCAATCACAGTGTCTTGGGGAGATGGCTTGAAGTAGCATCAATAGTGTTTATAGCCATATGGAACTGGTTAATTTAGCTGCCCCTAGTGCTGCTTATACCATTTAGTGATATGTTCAGCCATTCTGTCTAGACCTTATTGATTCATGACTAGACAGAATTCTAGAGGAGGGTTTTTTTTGTTTTGCTTTGTTTTTTAATATTGGACTGCACAGGCCCTGTAGGCAGAGAAGCCAAGTAGCATGGAGGCTGTAGAATAAGACTTCTTGCACACAGACAATTTTATTGGCTCCTTAACAGGAGGTAGAGAGGAAAGTAGTACTGTGACTGTCAGAAACAGTAACCTGTACCACTCCCTCATGGTCAGGATGCCCATAAAGGAATTCAGTATTAGTTTCTGTAGCTTACGTTCCCTCCTTTTTTTTTTAATGCACAGAAGTGGGATTCTAGAGTCGTCTCATAACTACCCTTCTAGAAGATCTATGAATGGGCAAAAATGGTTCGTCGGGGGGAGGGAGGGAGACCCATCAGATTCAACAAGTCTTCCTCCCTTCCCCTCCTTAATCAGTGGTCTCCTGGGAAGTGAGGGCCAGGCTGCCCACTGTATGTTGCACTAATGTAAAAAGAGGACAAATCCTCCTGGCCAAGACGGGGTACTAAATTCCAGGTCGGGGACACATCTGATTTTATAGGTTTATCCTATGCTTATTTTCTTTACCATTATCATAAAAGTAGCTCTGGGTAAACCCAGGGTCAGGAGAAAAAATTAGTAACATTAAGGTCAGACAGGGCACTAAGGAGGACGCCCATGGTCTGCAATGTCCGATATATATGCCAAGCTTAACCATTTGTTCAGCAGAGGGTGTCTAATTTTTAGTCACTGGTGTCTCCCTTTGCTTTTCAGTGAGAATGTCATTTTTTTTTGCAGGCAATGAATCAAAGACCTGCTTGTTATACTTTCTCCTTTATTTTTGTTTGGTCATAAATATAATTTTAATCAGGACTTCTTCTCTAGGGAATCCTAAGAGGACCTGTGTTAGAAGGAGCCCTCCTGCAAGGTTCCTAGTAGAGGGAAAGGCAGACTGAAAGTCCTAAATTAAAAGTGGAAGTAAAATTAAACGAAACGCTCAGTTATGAACTAGACCTAAAACCATTTACAAGGATCGTGGCAGTCTGCCTTGGTCACAATCTGAGGGCACATGCAAACCATTTTGCAATTTTGTTGGTCCAGTGTTTTTTTTGAAGGTGTTTCTGACCTGCCCATTTGTCAGAAACCTTTCAAATCGCTGTTTCCAGAAGGGAAAAGGAAAAATGAACGGTTCTCCTGTAGAACAAAACCGTAGTAAAAACAGCTCCCCAGTTAAAAATAAAGTGTTAACATTATAAAATGCAGTTCCAAAAGAAAAGAAAGAGAACCACTAAGCAGCCAGCACATTTTAAACCCAGAGCATGGCAAATTTACCTCAGAAATATAATGAGAAGCGCCGAGAGAACAGCCATTAAAATCAACATTCACAGTTCCCAGAAAATGAACGGAACTGTGAAAAAGGGTAGTGAACTTATAAAAAAAACTTTCAAAAAATATGTATGAGAGTACAAAGTAAAGAAAATAAGAACTTAGAAAGAAGCAATTTTCTTCAAAATGAAGTAAGAGCGAGCACTCCGGGGCCGGGTTGCTCAATCAGAGGAGAAATAATTCTGACTGGGCTCCTGCCCTGCCACAGGCAGCGCAACCTCCCACTCTCTCCTGATTGGCTAATTTCCAAAGTCAGTAGCACTGACTCCACCTCCAGGGCAGCTGGGCCCAGCTGATATTGAGTTGGTCATTTATTACAATATTCTTGGAGTCCTTGAATAAGCACAGAATGATACCCCAAGGTAATAGACTTAGGAGAATGGAAGTATTGTATCATTTTCCGAGTACCTGGGATGTCCAGATATTTGATATTCAATTTATTATTCAGCTCAAAACTTAAAGGAAAATGTAACTTTTATAGCATCCCTCTCCATAGCCCACCAACCCCCAGGCTCCATAGGGCCATTTACAATACCTGGACTCTCAACCATGATCCATGATGTCAGGGGACAACAGAAGATGATATTCAACTAGCTAGTCCATCCCACTCTCCTTTCCTTTCCACATCATGCCTCTGAATAGACAGTCATCAGACTGCAGCAAACCAAAGTGGGAGGAGTGGTCTACACCATTTGTAATGATAGACAGATTCACCAAGCAGCCAGCTCATTTGTAGGCTAAAAAAACTAACATGTTAAGCCTTATCTGAACTACTTTTTTAGGGAATGCCTCCTTTTATTTCCAGACACTCACTGGAGGCACATGTTTATCTTTTTCATGTAAGTTATCATCAATAAAAACAATAAATGTCCCAGACTTCCAGCTTGCTTCCTTGTGAAACCCCTTCACACATCTCATGCCAACTGGATTTAACATTATCCATCTTGACACACTGAGTTCCGCCTGCCAAAAATGATGTCACCTAATGTATCAGGACCAGATGCAAGCAAGCTGATCCATCTACAGATGGGAGGAGAACACTGACACATACCTGAACTAGTTTTTTGGGGAATGGCCCCCTGTCATTTTCAGGCACATTCATTGGAGGAATAACCCATTCTCTCTTCTGTCTACTCCGTCCAGAGCTCAACATGGGGAATGTCAGTACTGGAAGGCCCATCTCAACATCAGGAGACACATTCGGCTGAAAAAAGAAACAGAGTTTTAGGTAAAAATGAAAATTAGTAGAAATGTTCTGCAGGGGAATTTATCTACAAACACACTTGCAATCTCCTGCTCATGGGCTGTACCTTGAACCACACAACAGATTTAAAGAAAGTCAAATCCCCCACTTTGCACTCTACCCCCTTCAACAGATCTTTCATTCTGAAGGGAATCCCACCCGTAACCACCAAAAGCACTTCTCAAGAAGCACAGAAGGTCTGTGTGCAGCTATGGAGGAATAACACTGGAAGAAATATAATTACAGCTAAGCAACATTTTCTTCTAGCCCTGTAGATTTATCCATACTCAGACATGCAGAAATTACAGGCAGTCCTGTGGAAAAGAAGAAATTAAGGCCATCTGAAGAATGCATTTTAACAGAAGACCCAAAAACCTGCATCCATATGAGACCACATGTCAACACAATAGTGGATGATGTCACCATGTGAAGATGCATTTTAGTCCCTTTGAAGATCTCTTCATATGGTACAGACCATGAGGCAGCAATGATGAGGCCTTAACTAGGGGTGTACACATCTGCTTTTCCTTTCTGTTGTGTTGGTTTTAGACATGTCAGACCCAACACTATCTCTTGCTTTATTTAAAAAAATCTTTATTACTGATTTATGCTTTGTTATTTTTTGTTGAGTCTTCATTGTCTGAGCCTGTGGGATAGGGCACTTTATAAATGAACCTTACCTGACCTGCCTGCCCCATCCATCCATCCATCCTTTCTCACTGTGATGGCCTTGAGCCTCCCAGCATTCCAAAGACAGAAAAATTACATACTTACTGTAATTTGTGATCTTATAAGAATATCTTCACCACTGATTCCCACTAGTGTGTCTTAGCCAGAGGCACTAGGACACAACGGGGGGCAGAACTTTTCAGAGGGCTGGTGACACGGTAGGCCCCGTATGCGCGACAAATGCACCCACTGATATACAGTTGCATCAGCCCTCAACATCTCAGTACCCTTCTTACAGAGTAGGTGATCAGCATAAGTGAACATCCTCGTATGCACTTAACCTAAGGGCAAAAGAAAGCCCTGGTGGTCCATATAAAAAGGGGCCACCAATTCCAATGACACACTGTCTACACAGTCAAAACCAAGAATAGAGAGGTAAATGTCAACACAACCATGGTGGAGTGAGTCTGGTGGATGGTGGGCGGGTGTGTAGCTCAATGGTGAAGACAATCTTAGAAGATCAAGAATTACAGTAAGTATGTAACTAACATCTTCCAAGAATCAGTCTTCATCACCGATTCCCACTAGTACTGTAGGTCAGAGTACCAAGCTCAGCAACAGTCCACCCCTCCACCCCCAACTAGGGCAGCAATAAATGAGGGCTCACGCAGGATAGTAAACCATTCAGAACTGTCCTGACAAAGGTGGTGTGCTGCCTGGCATGGGCATCCAGGGCATAGTACCTGGTAAAAGTGCGCAGTGTGTGCCAAGTTGCATCTCTGCAAATTTCTCCAACAGGCGCAGAGCGTACTTCTGCTAGGGATGTGGCAACCACTGTGGTGGAGTGGGTTTGTATACTGCCCTCCAATTTGACCTGTACTATGGCACAGCAGTGGCAAAGGCAATTCACAGACCAGACAGAAATGCACTTGGTTTTAAGGCTATCCTTTCCGATTCAGATCAAAGGAGACAAAGCTGTTTGGATTGTCTGAAGTTCTTGTTCCTGTCCAGATAAAACCTAAGGACCCTCTCAACATCCAGTCAGTGGAAAGTCCTTTCTCTCTTATTCTGGATGTTGGCAAAGTAGACAGGCAGGATTGAGGTATGGTTAAGCTGGAATTCTGCCACCACTTTCAGCAGAAACTCTGCGTGCGTATGAAGAATTGCCTTGTCTCTATAAAAAACTGTATATTTTATTTTTTTATTTAAAATTGATGACCGGGAAAGGCACACTGAGCAGAGGTATGCTTCCAGGTGCGACTTGGGTACTACACATAAGTGGAACAGAGTTACAAAACGAGTACATAGCAATATGTACGAGGATAATTATTCAATACAATACAATATATACAAAGTATATGTACAGGAATAAAGGCAAGATTACATTTGGCAGGCTAAAAATTATATATTGAGACCATTTGAGGTCCCTGATGCAGGGGTTATGAGTGAGCAGGGATGGGTTAAGACCGGGGGGGGGGAGAGAAGAGAGACAACTCCAGTCAGCATGACATGAGAAACACAGAACAGGGGCCTAGAGAAGAAATGGTTTGCATGGAGAAACACAGAGCAGGGGGGCTAGGGAACAAAACATTTGAGTGGAGCCAAGAGGCAGGTGGGAAGAGCACCGTGGGTCCTTAGGAGCATTTGTGGCAGGGAGAAGTCAGAGGAGCTGTCTAACAGATGAAAGAGAGGAGGCCAGACAAAGGTCAGAGGGAAGATTATTCCAGAGCAGAGGGAGACAGTACGAGAAGACAGATTGGCCAGTACCAGTGAGTATGGGGGATGTGGAATATGCGTGAATCCCTGTGACGAAGAGAGTAATTAGAGGAATTGGCTGGGGTAAGACAGAAAGTAAGGTGGGGGGAACCTAACCAGTATTTTGATATGAGGGAGGCACTGTGGACGGTTCTCCTATGGGAGAGTGGTATAAGGGAGCGTGGTGCATAGAGGAGACAATGATACGTGAGTGGGGGGAGGTGGTGGCAAAGCAGCAGCAGGAGTTGAGAAGGATGTCTAGTTTGAAGAGGTTGGGGCCATACCGTAGACAACATCGGCATAGTCCATCACCGGTAAGACTGTTTTAAGTATGAGCTCGCTTGGGTGGGGAGAGGGAGGTTAGCTTTGTGACAACAGAGAATTGTGAGTTTGGGCAGAAGTTTGGCGCAGATAGCCTCGACATGAGTGGAGAAGTTGAGATGGCTTCCCAGCCAGACTCCCAGGTACTTGAAAGCTGAGACCAGCTCAAGGGGTGAGCCGTCCAGGGTGAGGGGGGGCAGGGAAGGAGGTAAGCTTCTGTCCGGATCCAAAAACCATGGTGACAGTTTTCTGGCATTGAGTTTAAGCTGGTTTTCCAGGAACTAGTACTGAACTCAGCTGAAGTTATTTTGGAGGTTGGAGAGAACACTGTCGTGGGAAGGACCAGAGGCAGGGATAGTAGTGTCATCTGCATAAAGGTGCACATTGGAGGAGAGAGAGGCAGAGGGAAGATCATTTATGAACAGAGAGAAGAGGATGTGGCCAAGGATAGAGCTTTGTGGGAGCCCTGTTAGAATGAGTAGAGGAGAGTGAGTCACCTATTTGGACTGACTGCTGTCTATTTTGGAGGTACAAGTGGAACCAGGCGACGGCGGGTTCAGCAATGCCAAAGGAGCCAAGGTGATGGAGAAGCAGAGGATGGGAGACAGTCGAAAGCTTTTGCCAAGTCGATGAGGATGGCAGCAGTGATTAGGCTATTGTCCATGGTAGTGAGGACGGAGTCAGTAACACGCAGCAGAGTGGTGATGGTGGAGTGGTTCTTACAAAATCCTAACTGTACAGGCGAAAGGGAGTTGTTGGAGGAGAGAAAGTCTAAGAGCACTGGAATGCGGGGGATCCCCAGACTTCCTAATACATCTGGGAACAAACGACTTGGAAGGGAACTGTGAACTAGAAATACAGGCTAGATTCCAGGAACTGGCCAGGGTTTGCCACTCTATAGGAAGCACAATTTCCTTCTCTGAGATTCTGCCGGTACCAAGGGTGACCGGGGAGAACAAGCAAAAGCTTAGAGGGGTGGACCAGTGGCTCAGGGACTGGTGCAAGGCAGAGGGGTATGGGATGGTGGGGATACTTGGGAGGATAAGGGGCTATATGCCAGGGATAGGTTACATCTCAATCTGGAGGGAAGGGAGATCTTGAAACTAAAACTTGCTGGATTTACAGGAGAGAGCTGGGGTTTAAACTTGTAAAAGCGGGAGGGGTCAAACAGAAGAAAGGCCCCGGGGGGGCTGCTTGAGGGGCCAGGACTAGGGCATGAAAAGAGTGCGGGGGACTGCATTTCAAATCCATGGAAAATTGGGGAGAAAAGGGACTGCGCATGGCTGGGGGGACTGGAGAGAGGGGTGAGGTCGAGGTGGAGGACAGTCCTGATCAATACCAGGAGCATGAGCAATAAAATTCTTGAGCTCCAGGCTATGCCGGCTGAGGGTGCAGTGGATGTGGCAGCAAATACAGAGACATGGGCCACCCAGAGAAATGATTGGGACCTAAACTTGGAGGGCTACAAGATATTCAAGAAAGATACAGGAGTGGAAGGAGGAGGAGGTGTTGTGCTGATAGTCAGAAATGACATAGTGGTTAGTGGAGTGGAGGTGATTTGGGTAACCCTGCAAATGAGGGGAGGGAAAAAATTGAAAATAGAAGTAATGTACAGGCCCCCGCAATAGAGGAGGCTCTGGAGGATAAACTGGTTGAGAACATCAAGGGTCACTGTGACCCTGGAAAGGGTAGGGTGGGGTGGTGGTCATGGGTGACCTTAATATGCTGGGGGCTGACTGGGACACTATGACATCCTCTCTGGCCAGGAAACAGAGACTGATGGATGTCTTTCAGGATGCCTTCCTGGTCAAACAGGTGGGGGAACCTACTACAGTGGGGCAGATATTGGACATTGTCTTAGTGGACAATGACCAGATAAGGGGTCTGGAGGTGTGCAGTCCACTGGCGGTGGTGACCATGCTACAGTCTGGTTTCTGCTGTATCTGGGGAATGCACTAACCTAGTAGTGGTAGACTTCAGGGGAGCTGACTTCGTGAGCATGGGTAGGATTCTACGGGAGAGATTGGACAATATGGATGCTGGAAGATTGTGGAAGACCATTAAGAAAGGGGTGCAAGAGGCTACTAGGTCCTATACAAAAGTAAGGCGAAAGCATGATAGAACCAGCAAGCCATGTTGGTGGACCAGGCAGGTGCAGGAGGCAGTGATGGGGAAAAAAAGGCTGCCTATGCACATTTTAAGCACTCAAGGGGGGATAAGGAGTGAGGAGAGTATGAACTGATGGCCAGGAGGGTCACCAGAGTGGTGAGGGAGCCAAGGAAGGATGGAGCAAAACCTGGCTAGGGATATCCGGGAGGGTAGGATTTATAGATACACAGAGAAAAGAGAAAAGCAAGGACATGGATCAGCTGGATTAAGACTTGGGGGGATGGGCTCAGGAAGCAGGGGAACAGGCAGAGATGCTAAATGAGTACTTTGCCTCAATCTTTACAGAGGGAGACAGGGGATCCCTACAGCCTGATGGGAGGGAAGAGGAGCCAACAAAATCGAGGCGTCAATCTGAGACCAGAGAACTGAAAGAGGCCAGGGTACAGGCTAGGCCGGACCCAGAAGGGGTGGGATGGTTGCATGAGGGGGAGGACTGGGGGGAGAAATCACAATGGATAGGGTGAGGGAGGCCCTTCAGAAGCTAAAAATTGACAAGATGCCGGGGCCAGATGGGCTACATCCAAAGGTTATGAAGATACTGGTGGAGGAGCTGGCAGCTTCACTGGCTGCACTCTAACACCTCTCTGCAGACAGGATAGGTGCCCCAACACTGTAGGGTAGCTCATGTAGTGCCTATCCACAAAGAGAGGGGTCTAGAGAGGTGATGGGGAATTATAGGCCTATCAGCCTAACGTCTGTGGTAGGCAAAGTGATGAAGGGTATTATCAAGGAAAGGCTTGGGAGGCAGCTGGAAAGGTTAGGGCACCAGGATGATAAACAGTATGACTTTGTCCCAGGGAGATTGTGTCATTCCAACCTCGTAGAGTTTTATGACTGGGTGACGGGGGCCCTGGACAGATTTAAGTCGGTGGACGTCCTATACCTGGATTTCAGCAAAGCATTTGATTCTGTACCCCAACATGCAGAGAGCTATGGGGTGTAATGTGTAATACTCTCACACTATAAATAAACAGGCGGAGAGCTATGGGGTGTAATGCTCACACTATAAACAAACATGCGGAGAACTATAGGATGTAATGCTCTCACACTATAAACAAACATACAGAGGGCTACTGGATGGGTGTGAACAGCCACTGACAGAAGTAACAGCAAAGCAGGCAGAGCAATGGCAGTAACAATATAATTGGAATGCTACTGCATTCCATGATGGACTACATGAGGGGAATCATGTTGCATGTGATGAGGCTGTACATGGCTATTAAATCAAAAATGAATGTAACTCTACTGAGCCTCCATTAGCCAATCACATTGCAGGAATTACAAGCACATGGCTATAAATGGAGATGACCCACCTCCACTGATAAATGATTTATCATCACTCTAGATCCTACTGCCATGTAAATATTTCATTTATCTGTAAATTTCTCTCTCACCGCATTGTATAATTAATTTTTCCTAGTATTTAGAACCTTACTACTTAGAACCTTGGGTGTTCTAGTTCTGGAGCAGAAAAATCGCATGTTATGTGCTCATCAACCACATTACAGATGACTTGGCTCCAGTAATTGAAGCAAGCAGAATTTTATTCCATACACACACAGGGTCTGCACGCTTAATGCATTTTGAATGATATCCTTTATCAGAACTCAAACCCATGGGTTCTAAGTAAGCAATAAGACACGACATGCTGTGCATGGAAAAAAATTTACCCCATGCCCAGGGACGTAGTGAGGCATGAGACCGCAGGCCGAGTGCATTCAGCCCCTGGAAGTGTGGTAAAATGTGTTCCATGCACACCCCCGGAGTGTCTTATTGCACTTATAAATTGAGGCGCTGAATTCTACAAGTATTAAAATGAAAGCAACAGTGCAAGGTGGCAGGAAAAGTTGTTATTCTAGTTTGGATCATGCCTCATCTCGTGACTTATGACACCATCCCCATTTTAAGTCTGTTTTACCAGTTTACCACTGAAATAATAAAAAGAATACTCCTTTTAATATGGCTCAGATCAGCTCTTCATCAATATTCTCTATTTATTTTGAACACCTATTGTTTAAGATCACGTTGTGACTATAATGAACTAGCATGCAGCGGACAATGCTCCCTAACATGTGAATCATCCGAGAATATTTATGGATGCCTGGTACAAACCATATTAAAAAGAGCACTGCTTTTATTATTTCAAGAGGGAAAACAAGTGCTAAAGCAGAATAAAAATAGGAAAAGGGGGTATCATACAAGTCTGGAGATAAAGGAGCAGTCTTAAATGGAATAAAAAGTATAGGTCAAAATTGTCACTGCTATCAGGCACTGTTGCTTTAAAACTTTTTATAAAATTCTAAAAATTCTTACTGCCTATCTGTGCCTTCTGTATACTTGTCAATTATGGCACAACCAGTAAGGAACTTATTTTTGATCTCCTCCTTCCTATTTTTCCAACCCCCTTTAACACCTCCTATAAGTTGCTACCCCCCACCCTCCACAGAACTAACCCATCCTACAAATGCCCCACAAATGACCACAGCATCTCTCCCAACTACTACCTGGTCCTGCTTCCCTATGATCCCCTCCACCTTGCTCTATTCCTATGGCTGCCTCCTGGTTTCCCTCCACCAAAGTAGCTCCCATCTCCCCACACTGCCTGCCCTAATGCCACCCCTAAGCGGCACTTGTCCAAATCTTGGTGCCTTTACATACCACACCACTTAATCCTTGCCCTACTACTTCTGGCAGCAGGGGATATATACCCAAACCCCGGCCCAACACCAACCCCCAGTCACAGCTGCCCCATGATTAACCCCTCAGCCAAGGCCACCACTGACACTCAGTCTAGCTCCCTCCCCCGGGGATTACGTTTAATCCACCTAAACATTCGAAGCCTAGCCCCCAAGCTCGATCTGCTCCAGCTTTTAGCCTCTCACCATGCCCCTGACATAATCATTGTATCTGAGACCTGGCTAATAAACTCAAACTTCCCGGACCCAGCTATCGCTATTCCTGGGTTTACTATCACTCGGCAAGACCGACCCACCAGAGGTGGAGGAGCGGCTATCTATACCAGCTCAGCCTTACATTTATCTGTCACTCTCACGAAAGCTGAACCCAAAGCCTACAAGCTGCTTATGCTGAAATTGTCCTCTCCTTCTTCACTCCTTATCTTTGTGGCTGGTATTTATTGCTGCCCTGGCACCCCAGCCGCAACAGTCACCAACCTCCTAAGTAAACTAAAGTCTCTTGCCCAGTCGGGTGAACTTTACATTATGGGTGACTTTAACCACAGCTGGCCTGCCCCCACTTTTAACAAAACCCATACTGAGATATCTGTTCTCAACCTTACCCAAACCATCTTGGAACCTACACGCTCAAACTATAAGACCGGCAATCACTCCCTACTTGACTGGGTGCTTACCTCTCATCCCCACCACGTCGTCAGCTCCGGCCTCCTCCCTGACTCCATTAGCGACCATCATTAACCTACTTGGTCCGCAAAATCCACCGGGTTAAAAACCCTCCCAAATTTATATTCCAACAGTCATATAAAACTCTAAGCCTCTCCCCTCTCCTGGAAGAACTAGCTCACTCTAACTGGGACCTCCTTCTTAGATGCACTAACATGGATGTTGCCCTTATGCACTTCCAGAACACCTTCCTTAATGCCTGGGATAAACATGCCCCCCTGCGCCGTACTAGGGTCAGAGGGACTTGCCTTCCCTGGATTTCCTCTGAGCTAACAGCATGCCAACAAGCCTGCAACAGGACGTGGCGAAAGTACAAATCTACGCTCCTCCCAGGCAACACCACCACCTACCGCATGCTCCGAAACAAGTGCACAAAGGCCATCCACTTAGCTAAGGCCTTATATTTTAACAACACTCTAAACACAGTCTTGGGAGGCCATCTAAATTCTGGAAAGTCATCAACTCCCTCTTCTCCCCCCACTTCTCTCCCAAGGGACCCTATACTCCGACCCCCTGACGGTTGCCTCTGATTTCAATTTCTATTTCACTACATGTGCAACGACCCTCCTGGACTCCCTTCCATCAGTAACCCCGCCCAATCTCCGGACAGTTACCCCCCCACCGCCTGGCCAGAACCCTTTCTACTTCAGACACATCTCTCCCATCAAAACCTTAGATGCCCAGCGCTCCCTGAACCCCGCCAAAGGAAAATCTCCCAACGATCTCGACAACAAACTTCTCTTCCTATCTTCCCCTGCCACAGCTACTCCCCTCGCTGCCCTGCTAAATCTCTTGTTCACCACTGAATCACTCCCCATGGAGTGGAAACATGCCACTGTCATACCACTACCTAAAGGAGGTGACCCCACCTCCGCTGCAAACTACCACCCCATTTCCCTCCTCCCCACCCTTGCTAAACTCCAGGAACACCTTGTGCTATCTCAACTCTCCCACTTTCTCTCTAAAACCAACTTTCTCACTCCACTCCAATCCGGCTTTAGAAAAAAGTCACTCCACCTCCACTTCCTTACTAAGACTCACGGATTCCATCCTCTCAGGAATGGACAAAGGACAAATTACATCCGCAATATTCATTGACTTAGCCAAAGCTTTCGATATGGTATCCCACTCCCTCCTATTATCCTGCCTATCAGGTGCTGGTTATTTGAGACGGCCACTAATTGGTTCAGAGCCTATCTACAAAATAGAACCCAATCTGTAAAAATAGCCGACTCCACCTCTCCCCCCCACTCCCTATTACCACCGGCATCCCCCAGGGCTCAGTCCTTGGCCCCATTCTCTTCTCCATCCTACTAAATAATCTGGCAAAGACTTGCTCTAATATCTCAATTCATATGTACGCAGATGACACTGTCCTCTTTACATCCGGCCGGACCCATGAAGAAGTCGCCTCTAATCTCCAGACCGACTTCAACAAGGTACAACACTGGTTTAACTCCGACCAACTCTCCCTAAATGCCAAGAAAACCGTCTACGACTTTCGGCACTAGACAGAGACTATCCAGACTTACATCCCCACTGATTTTCTGTACCCTGGATAACACCGTCCTAGAAGACGTGCCCTCCTTTAGGTACCTGAGGGTTTGGCTTGACCGGCACCTCACCTTTTCCACACACGTGGATGCCATCCTGTCAAAACTGCACCCTAAGCTCGGCGCCCTCTATAGAAACCACACTAGTCTCCAGCTTCCTATGAGACGCAAAATCGTCCTGAAAATTTTTCTACCTTCCTTCGACTACTGCGATGTTGTCTACAGCTCTGCCCCCAAGTCCACCCTATCCAAACTGGATCCCCTTTTCAATGCTTTCTGCCGTTTTGTCCTCGATGCCCCTCCCCCCGTACCCATCAATGAAATCTCTTCCATTTGCTGGCCCTTTCATCCATGAGCAACCGGTGCTTACTTCACAGTGCTAAATTTGTTTCTAATTTCTGGCTCGGTTCCCTTCTGCCCTACCTCGTCACCTCTTTATCTTCCCCACCAACCCCTGCTCACGCCCTCAGGTCTACTGACTCCAGATTATTAGTAATCCCTCACCGAAGGACCGCCGCAGGCCAATCTGCTTTCTCTTACCATCTCCCTAAGCTTTGGAATGATCTGCTGGCCCAAATCAGCCATTCTTCCTCCAAACACACTCTACCCTCTGCCCTCACTAACTTCTACATGCCTAACTGTACATGTCCCTGACTTACTCCCCTTCCCCCCTTGCCTGAGTCTCTCCCCCCCCCCAATCGTTCTCCCTCCTCACCTTATGCAGCCTGACCAGTGGCTTGGCCTTCGCCCAAAATGACTGGCTTATGAATTGCCCTACCAATCCATGCACTTGCCCTATCATGGCACTTCTGCTATCCCCCTGCTCATCTCCCTGATGTCTTCCCCAAGTCAACCCAATCATCTTTCCTTGTGTATCCTACTCAGACCTGTCACTGCTCCCTGGCCCCAAGCCCAGGCTTCTAGTTCTATTCGGCCAACTCTGTGTAAAATACTCCAAACTAAACACTAGATAATAGGCACTTATGCATGTATGAATGTTTCTAGATGTGTAATCAAGTATGTAATATCACCCACCTTGTGGCACATGTATGTAGTGTGTCTCTCTTCATGTAGCAAGTATGTAAAGCCACCCTTAACTATGTAACAACTGCTCGAATTGCTCGACTCCAATGTACAATCTATTGCTTGTTTCATGTATAACCTCCTCCTTTGTACCCCCGTCGCACCGTTAGACAAGCATCTTATTGCTCAGTGTGCCTCTCCTGGTGAAACATTTTCAATAAATAAATAAATAATGGTAACTGAAATTGAAAATTTTACCACCAAAATAAACTGGAAGGCATCTGGCACGGATTAGGAAGAAAAAAGGTGGGGTCAAATTTAACCCATTTTTGTTGTATTGCTGCTTTAAGATCAGCTGAGGGACAAGTCTTTAGGAAGACAGGAAGGTCATTCCATTGTCTAGAAAATCTAAAGGAGACAGGCCAAGGGATGTTTCTTTTCATGGAAGCAACGAGGAATGTTGTTCCACTTCTCTGGTAAAGTAATTGTTTCTACAACTGACTTTAAACTAAGGTGACAGTAGGCCATGCATAGCCTTGTAACAGAGGATGTGTGTGTGATAGTCAAACCAGTCATGTGAACTATAGAGGACACAGGTATGTGTATCAAGTTTAAGGCCAAGGCAAACTGGCATGACATATTAAGAAGACCCCTGACTCTAGCTAGAGCACTGTCGCAGGCAGAGCCATATACAACAATACCATAATCAAGAAGACTGGTTATGAGACACTGCACAAGCTGCTGCCTGATTTCAGGGATGAAACTGTGACTGTGCCTCTACAGCAAACCTAGCCTGCGATTAGCCATTTTTATTAAGAAGACAACATGGGTACTGTACGTTATAGCGCTATCCAGTGTTACTCCAAGGTACTTGAAAGTTAGTACTTGTTCGAGTTGGGAGTCAGTGTCAATGACAATGGTGAGGGCTGGCAATTTGTTTAGCTTGTTCCTAGTGCAAAAAGAGCATGCATGTGGTTTGTTGCTTATTCATGACTGACTAGTTGGCAGTGAACCAAGTCTGTACTGCGATAAAGTTTGACTGCAGCTTGTGTTGAAGAGTGGGCAGGCAGGAGTCATTTGTGACTAAGACTGCATCATCCACGTAGAGTAAAATTTGGGTGGATCTGCAGGCAGCCAGGATATAATTTATAAGAAGGCTAAATTGAAGGGGCCCCAAGGATTGACCCTTGGGGAACCCCAACTGAGACAGGCAAGTCTTGAGAGAGAGGATGCCTCAGTAATTTACTGCTTGGGTTCTGCCTGATAGGTAGTTCTTGAACCAGTCTACAGAATCATGGAAAAGACCCAAATGTGTGAGCTTGTGGCAGAGGAGAGTGTGGTTCAAAAGGTCAAAGGCCTTTTGTTAGGTCAATGAAGATGGAACCGGTCATCTCTCCTCTGTGTAAGGCACTGTGGATTGAGTCGGTGTATTCAGCTAGGACAATCTTGGAACTGTGATTTTTCTGAAAACCATGTTGCTCCCTGGCTAGTAACTCATATTGTGAAAGGTACTGAGCGAGTTGGGTATTAATCACCTGCTCCAGAGTTTCAGATAGTGGAAGGAGGATCGATATGGGGTAATAATTTGTAGTCAGGAAAGGGTCACCTCATTTTAGTACAGGGGTCACATGGGCTTTCTTCCAGATGTCTGGAACTATACCAATTGACAGGGACAGATTGCAAATAGCCTGTAAAGGGAACGTGACCTCACTGACTACGGACTTCAGCAGTTTCAGGTCAATGTCATCAGGACCCAGTTTTGTTTCGATATTCGTCCTTTTTAGATACCCATAAACTTCAGACCAAGTTAACCTTTTAAAATAAAAAGGGGGTCCATTGAGGGGAACTGGGGTGTCTTCCGGCAAGTCATGCTGGGATCTTTGGGCTGGTGGGTATGTCAAGGGGTCACTAAAGGAACTGCTGAAGGTGTCTGCAGTATTTTTGTCCCCAGTGAATGAAATACAATCCTGAATGATAGAGTGGAGTATTGTTTGTTTAGGTTGCCCTATGATTTAATTAATTGCGGACCGTAATTTTTTAGGGTCTTTTAGGAGGTGCTGTTGCTGGGTTTTATAGAATGTCACCTTAGCTGCTTTGATATGAGACTTCACAAGGTTGCACAACTCCTTGTACTTGGGTCAGGTATGTGGCAAGTCCCAGATTTTTATAAAGTACCCAAGCTTCATCTCTCTGCCTTGATAGGGATTCGATGTTGGAGATGTACCATGGTTGGGAGTTCCCTTTTATTTGTATGAGGTTCTCTCTTTCCATTTAAAAAAAATTGTTCTAATCTTTTTAGTGTAAGCACCCCTTCTGGAGCTTACAGGTTAAAGGGGCTGGCAGCTAAGGAAGAGAGGAGAAAGGTTGGTGTCGGTAGGTCTGGAATGTGGGCCTGCCTGCTCACTACAGGGGAACCCATCCCTAGCAGTATAAATAAGGGGTTTGGGCATGATAGCGGGAGTTTGGATTGAGAGAGAGTTGTGGGGTTGGCTTGGAAGTTTGGCCGTAAGGGCCACGGTAGGGTCAGGGTGAACCATCCGCCTCCCTGATCCTCCTCCGGCGAAGACCGGTAAAGTGTGGTGGTTCGAGGTTGATGAAAGAAGTGTGGAGCAGAAAGGGGTCCTGTGTAACTAGAAATCTCACCCGTGGGTGAGTGCATCCCTGTGAGCCAGTGAGTGGACTACGGCAGGGCCGGTTATGGCAGGAGGGGTCTGGGGCGCAGTCCAGCAGTGGCAGCCTGGATCATTGGTAGAATAGTGGTAGCAGCCTATCCCCTTCCACTGGACCAAGCGTTGCTGCAGAGTTTGGAGCTCCTGAGGTACGTGCAACCTGTGGAGGCATGAGGAGTTCTGTATGGGGTGGGGCTGTTTGGGACCTCAGGTGGGGTGGCAGGCCACCTGTGTGGCACTGCAGCTGGGCCCCTGGGTGAAGACATTCATGAACTAGAATCAAAGCATGAGTGGAAAGTGCCTCACGTCTTTGGGATCGCCAAGGATAAATAAAATTCACTGGGATGCTCGGAGCACGCATGTGTCATCAGTGATTGGGTGGCAGGAGGGTTTTCGGTGGAATTGTTTATGCTTCTGTACCAACACCATTTGAGACAAAAGTGCTCCCCATTTTAAGAAAGCAAACTAGGATTGGGACTGGGCAGTAGCAATGACTCGTGCTGTCAGAGTTTCCCGGGAATTAAAGCAATTAAATTAAAATTAAATTAAAGCAACCAAGAAAAAGGAACTTAAGTATATGTGCTGGTGGAGGGAATGTTTGGAAGGTTGCAAGGAGTATGTCAATGGATTGCTACAAAGTTTGGAGTACAAGTCTGGTGCAGCCCATTCAGCCCACGGTACCAATGCTGCTGCCAGGAACTGTAGCCTTTTCGGCTTAAGGAAGTACTGCATGAAAAAAAATCAATCTGTTGAAAATGGAGACTGCTGCAGATTCATGGTCAGGTTGTGTGCCTGTGAAGCCATCCCATGGTGAATCATTTTACACTACTCTCCATGGAGTGGACAATTAATTTGATCAGTTCCATTAAATCAGTTATTTGCACTTTGATTCTTGTGTGGACAATGGATTTAATTTAATAACTGTTGCCGGAATGTTCTGAGTGCTAACCATCATTGTCCCTGCACTTGTACACCCTGGAAGAAAAGTGAAGTGCCTGGCCCCCTGTTCCATCCACCAAGAAGCTGAACCAGGTAAACGAGCATATTTAATTTTCATGGACTGTGTTTTATAGCTGTACAGCACCCCCTCCCACTTTTAACATCTGGCATACCCCTAGACACTGGGAGGGGGGCTTACAATTTGGGGGCTCGTCTGGGATTTTAATTGCTCTTTTGGAGGTGCCAGAACTGTTCTTGTACTATAATTTTGTGGGATACAGCAGTATGGGAGATTCCTCTGCTGCAAGGTGCCATTTTGGACTCATGGAACTTTGCGCTTTCTGTGCAGCACCATTTTATGCCAGCATGTTCTGTTTAGCATACAGTATGTTGGGGACCATATGCCATTCTCTGGAGGTAGCAGGGCTGGGGCCAGAGGTCACGTTCTGAGGAGTGGGAGTGCCATTTTGTGAAGCATAGTGAACTGCTCCATCAGGGTTTGCATACTGAGGAGAAAATTACTCGCTAGGACTCTAATTTTGAGCAGCAGCAAGAAAGAACCTTGAGGAGTATATTCATGGCAGAAGCTTCTGGTGATGGGAACAGGATGCTGCCTGTTCCAGCTTCGCTCCTGTTCTGGGTTTGGGAGGTGGCTCAGAAGAGTGGAACACAGGAGAGATGTGTAGTTTGCTACAAATTTGAAGGAGTAGTGAAGGTGCTACCCATGTGTTTGGACTGTGACTGCAGTGGAGCACCTCTTCCAGCTTGGCCCTCCCTGTTATATCAGCCTGCCTGGAGTTGGACCACCACCTCCACTCTAGTTAGCACAGACACATCCAGCTTGGAAAAGTGGGACGAGGTGGGAGCTGCAGCCTGTGAGGTAGTTCCTGGGGAAAGGGGCGCTAGCCATCTGCCCTGCCCTTCTTCCCCATCGGTGCCTGACCCTCCCCATGTCAGAGGGAGAGGCTGTTGGGTGCCAGGGAGGCTCAAGACAACTGATCCCCCTGTCAAGGACCCCGCCCCTCAGTGGCAGGCACCCAAAAGAGCTCCCAAGGACCTCTCCCCATCACTGCGGGGGCTGCAGCTGCTCAAAGACAGGATGCAGAAGTGGAGAAGATCATATCTGAAGGAAACTTCAGCACGGTGGAAGGCACCGAGGGTG
Organism: Neoceratodus forsteri; assembly: GCA_016271365.2. Taxonomy (NCBI): domain Eukaryota; kingdom Metazoa; phylum Chordata; order Ceratodontiformes; family Ceratodontidae; genus Neoceratodus; species Neoceratodus forsteri. The sequence goes on along the minus strand of CM028130.1, from coordinate 1,565,340,580 downwards.
TGGACGCAGTAGCCCCTGCTTTGAGTATCCATGCCAAATCCTACACCTTCGATGATCTTCTGTGGCAGCAGGACTTCCCAAGGCCTTACCGCTTCCCCAGTCAAAAATACCCTAACACCATCCCCCGGCTGCAGCAAGTGTGCCAGAAGCATAGGAAGGACATGGACACTCTCCACCCAACTGACCCCCACTACTTGTAGTACACCTCATGGAATTGGCTGCTGAAGGGTACTGCTCCTAGAACCAGCGTTAGCAGCATACCAGACTGGTCGCAGGTTGGGTGCTAGGTGAGATGGAGGATCAAAAAGGAGCATCTTGGAGAGAACTATCCATACTTGTGCAAGAGGGGTTGGGATATCATTGAGGAAAGGAGACAGGACTGGGTCTTCCAAGAAGCCCTGGACAAGGTCAAGAAGAAAAGCTGAGGGAGGGCACTAGCAGCAAGCTATAAAGAAGGTGAGACAGATGTATACCTCCCCGGTGTGGACTGCAGTGACTGTTTAAAACCTTTGCAATGGTCCAGGATTAAGGGGGACAGAGGACCAATGGTCCAGGATGGAGAGGGACAGAGGACCAAGTATTACATCATCTGTGAGGATGCTTCGAGGGAGGAATGTACTGTACCAAACCTGATCCCAAACTGTATTTTACCATGAACCCTAGATATAGCACTGCTTTTTGAGACAGCTAAAAGACAGCCCTAAAAGATCTGTGTCTAGACTATTCTCCTCTTCCCACCGATGTAGGCCTTGATATTGGGTTGCCCTGGCAGGACTGAGAAATGCATGGACCCCCCCCCCCCGGATGATGGGTGAGATCAACCCCTCTTATTCTGTTAATGTTAAAATGTTTAATGTTCTAAGGGGTTGACTCACCCAGTCAATTAAAAACCAAAAAGATGTTTTCCTGTGTGATGGTATGCATGGCTAGTGTGGGTGGGTGTGAGTGATGTTGGTATAAACTTGTGTGTGCATGTATACGAGTTTGGGTGAGAGTGGTTAGCTGATCACAATAGAACTTATGAAATATTTCAGGGTATTATGCCTTTAAAGTAGCAGTGTTTGTGGTCCAGTTTTGAGAAGAAATAAAATGTTTACTGTGTTGCTCAATGCTGTTTTAAATATAAATGTCTGTTATGCAATATTAGAAGAGGGTAGGTATACTTTGTACCTTTCCTGGCAGCAGCATTCTGGTTGAAAGAAAAACGTCTTTGGGTTGTTTAAAGTGTTAGGGGGAGGGAAGCACCTGCTGCAGTACCTGGCTATCCGTCCATGGGAACCAGCGGGTGAATCATCAGAATGCCCTGTGGAACGGTAAAGTGCTGGTTAAGGTAGAGTCCTGGGTTGGAATAAATGAAATCCCACTGTTTCAGTGATGTAGCCAGTTAGTGCCCGGGCCTTGGGGGAAGGGAGAGGCCATATCTCTCCGGGGGCAGTATGTGTGGTCTGGTAAGTGTTGACCAGGAGGTGAACGGTTTCAAGTGGGGGAAGAGTATAAGCACCCCTTGGGAGCTTACAGGTTAAAGGGGCTAGCAGCTAAGGAAGAGTAAGGAAAGACTGGCGCCAGTAGGTCTTAGATGTGGACCTGTCTGCTGACTGCAGGGGGACACATCCCTAGGGGTATAAATAAGGGATCTGGGTGCAAAAGTAGGAGTTTGTATTGAGAGAGAAGCATGGAGCAGAAAGGGGTCCTGTATAACTAAAGTCTCACTCGTGGGCAACTGCGTCCCTGTGAGCCCATGAGAGCTGCGGCAGGGCCAGTTATGGCAGGAGGGGTCTGGAGCACAGTCCAGCAGTGGCAGCCTGGATCACTGGTGAGATAGTGGTGGCAGCCTATGCCCTTTCCCTGGACAGAGTGCAGCTGCAGAGTTTAGAGCTCCTGAGGTATGTGCAGCCTGTGGAGGCATGAGGGGTTCTGCATGGGGTGTGGCTGTTTGGGACCACAGACTGGCTGGCAGGCTGTGTGTCTCTGTGTGGCACTGCAGCTGGGCCCCTGGGTGAAGGCATTCCTGGACTGGAATCAGAGCATGAGCGGAAAGTCTCTCTGGTCTTTGGGATAAATAAAACTCCCTGAGATGTTCAAAGCAGGCATGTGGCATCAGTGATTGGGTGGCAGGATGCAGTTCTCTGTGGACAGATTAAATGTTACTTTGATGAACATTTAAATTAGCTGAGGGGGGTGGTGGAGGAATCAGGGAGGCAGAAACTGCACCCCCCCACAGGCTGAAGTAGACAGTAGGGAGATTCTGATGGGAGAGCCCCCCAAGGATGTAAGGTAATAAAAGGAAGCAGGGTGATCGTAAAGAGAGGAAGGAGAACAGAGAGGAAGGGGAACAAAAACATTACAAAGAAAGGGGGTGCGGAAGGAATGGGGGCACAAAGGAAAAAGGGAGGGTAACAAGCAGAGTGCTAACAAAATTTGGAAGGCCATGTGTGCAAATGCTAGATGTCTAGGAAATACGATTCCAGACGTAGAGGAATCATGGCAAAGGCTGACCTGAATATAGTGGCCATCACAGTGCTGTTGTGCACTGTAAACCATGACTGGGACATAGCATACTTGGCTACACTCTGTCCAGGAAGGACAGCGTGGGAAGGAAGGGAGGGAGGGAGTGTGGGGCTTTATGTGAAGGAATGCATAAAAGATGGAAATACAGGTAATTTGGGGTGGGGCAGAGGTACTGTGGGGTCACCCTGGAGTTGGGAACAGAGCCACTATTTGCACCTGAGGGATCTACATGCAACCCCCTTACAAAGGGGGTTTCCCGAAAATTCTTCCTCGAGCTTGCCTAAATGCTCACTGCTAGGCTGGTGTCCTGCGTTTTAACAGTTTAAATGCGATTGACAGAGAGTGCCTGTATAGCCTCTGTGTACTGTCTCTAAGAGCTGCCTGGATTGCAGTCATAAGTAATCCGAGAGGAAGCTCTGTTGAAAGATTTAACTATTTGCTGAAAATCATTTAGAGTGATAATGATAATGTAGTTTGTCTAACCTGCCTTCTTTGCAGCAAGGACTGTTTTGTTTATCTCCACTATCTTGGTCCTGGACTGCAAATTGGACCAATCAATACTGGTGGGACCTAAAATGGAGTCTGACTACAGGAGCGGTCTTGAGTCAAAATCTGTAGGAATTGTAGTTTTGGGCTTTTTGCACCAGAAGGGGGAGCTCTGGTTATAACCGACAGGAGGCTCAGCTAAACTAACCTTTTGGATCTTGGGGAATTTGCCAGGCTGCTGCAGCTAGTTTCAGTTTTGAGCTGAGAAGTGAAGTAGTAACAGCTCAAGTGATTTTGAGCAGCAGTTCTGTGTAGTTTTGCATTGGAGAACTGTGAAAGGGCTGAGTTTTGGCTTGCCCATCTGCCTGCTGTCCTGGAGTGGGAAAATAGAGTTCATTCGGACTGAATCAGAGTTGTGAGGACTATTTAAGCCACTAGACTGTGACTAGGCTTTAACCTGAAGAAGACTGAAGATTTGCTGAATGCGATCGGCCTGTCAGGATTTCCAGCTGCTTTTGAATCCCCGGTTTGTGCAGAGACCTTGCGATCGTGACCGGAGAGAGGTTTGCCTGGTATAGTAGAATTTCCTTGCATGTAAATGTGCTGTGTATTGAAAGTGGGTCATGATTTGGTTCCCCACTGTGTGAACTGTGCTCTGCTTGCTGGAAGCTTTATCCAGCTAATCGGACTGAATCCGCGTTCATCTCCATTCGGCCTGGGCCATGCCATGCTGGGCCTGCCAGACTATCCCACTGCAAAGAGAAAGCCATCAATGAGAGACCTGCCTGGGGATCAGCCCCCTGTTCCACACGAACAGGAACGAAGCCTCGGCAAATCGTGTGGGCGCTGCTTCTCCTGGCACACCAGACTAACCACCTGCTGTCTAGATTTTTGTTCAGCCTGTACCCAGTCTTGGGTATCGTGAGTAATAATCAGGGTAGCTCACTGCAACAACAGCCTAATCTAAAAGTGTGTTATCCGATTGTCTTGTTTTCTTTTCAAGAACTGAGCCCTCTGGCTCCAGATTACAAATACAGTGTGTGGTGTGCATGTTGTTGCCTTCCATCACAGGGCCCCAACCAGCTGCAATGTTCCTGGCTAGCCCACCATTCTCCATCTGGGAAGCCAGAGTGTGTGACTGTTATGGACCCTGAAGTGCATGCATGACTGATAGAGCATTTAAGCAAATTAACCTGATTACGTCCCGCCCTTGTTCAAGACCCTTAAATAAAATCAGATCTAACTCTTTTTTGCATTTACCCTCACTGTGGTTCCAGTTTGTACAAGGAGTACTGTACTGCTGTTACTTGCTGTGTATAACTTTGCTTTACAGGGGTTCCCCAGGGCTGGGCCAGAGGAAAGCCCTGGAGGTAAGTGCACACAGTGTGGGTACTTATGTGGTGTATCAGGGGTATTGGGAAAGTGATTATTGTGTATTGTCCCAGCCACTAGTAAGGAAAGAGGGGGGGGGTTACAGTGTCCCAGAGGGCTGTGCCCAGGTTAGCTTGACCACCATCAACCCTGACCTCCGGGTGGTGGCACCCGTTTCAGAACTCAGACCCCTTAACCTACTAGCCAAGCAGCAGGGTTAGTAGCCCTTGGGATAACACCACCTAGGGGTTACATACAGACCTCCAGCACAGGGGGAGGAGTCTGATAAGGAACTGTTGGAAGTCACTGACAAAATGGCAGAAAAGAGGGAGGTGCTGCTCGTGTGGGACATCAATCTGCCAGATGTAGACTGAAGCCTCCCAGCTGTGGCTTCAGCCAGAAGCAGGGACATACTGGACTCCCTGCAGGGGGCATTTCTCCGGCAACTAGTAAGTGAGCCCACTCATGATGGGGCAATACTGGACCTGGAAGTCACCAACATGGACAGTGTTAAAGATATGAAGGTGGGAGACCATCTGGGAACCAGTGATCACTGTACAGTGAAGTTCAATACAAGGATTGCAGTGGAATTCAGTCACAACTAGGCAAGGGTCTTGGACTTCAGAAGGGCAGATTTTATAAAGATGGGTGAATGCCTCAGGGATGACCTGGTAGGGGAGTATGACATTGGGGGTTGGGGGGTAGAAGAGGAACTGAGGGCCCCGAAAAAAGGGAGGCATAGTGTAAACAACAAACCTCTGCATCAAGCAAGTCAATAAAAGCAAGTGAGAAAGAGACAACTATAGTTCATGAAAGATGTGGCAAAAAGGAAAGGGCCAACAGGGTTGCATTCAGAAGATTCAAGGAGACACAGAAGAAGAAGGAGGATAGGGAGGTGCATCAGGGAAAGCAGTAAGGAGAGTAAAGTCACAAACCAAAGAGAGAATAGTACAGGTAGCATTAAGAGGACAAAACATTGTTTATGTATGTAAGTGAGAAGATGACCAAGGCAGGGATCATGAAGTTAAAAAAGAAAAGAAGGGGGGGACTGTACAGAGGGTGATCTGGAAAAGGCTGACATCTTAAATATTTCTGCTCCATGTTCACTGAGGAAGGAGAAGGGGAGGGACTGCAAAAGGTAACAGAAACCTTAAAGGGGTTGGGGAGGTGGAGACTTGTCCTTTCTCAGAGGAGAGACTCCTGAAGTCTATTGCTAATCTGAACGTGGACAAAGCAATGGGCCAGATGGGGTGCATCCAATGGTGTTGAGGGAGCTCAGAGAGATACTGGCTGCACCTCAAACAGTCTTATGCTCACCGGATACTGGAGTGGTTCCAGAGGACTGGAGGAGGGTAGATGTAGTCATTTCTCAAAAGTGGTAGCAGTGAAGAGGCTGGAAATTATAGGTCAGTCAGCCTGTCATCAGTGGTGGGAAAGTTAATGGAAACACTGCTGAAGGAAAGGATTGTAGAATATTTTGAATCTAGTGAGTTACAGGACCTGAGGCAGCATGGATTCACACGGGGGAAAGGTCATGTCAGTCAAATCTAACAGATTACTTTGACTGAGTGACCAAGCAATTGAATCAGGGAGGAGCAGTGGACAAGGCCCATCTGGATTTCAGTAATGATTTTAACTCTGTTCTGCACAGGACACTAGTGAGAAAGCTGGGTAGCTTATGGGTGGGTAAAAAAAAAAGTTGTAAACTGGGTAAGAAATTGGTTAGGGTACAGGCAACAGAGGGTGGTGGTAAGAACGGAGTTCACTCCGAGAAAGGGAGGATGACCAACGGGGTACCTTAGGCATTAGTGCTGGGATAGGTCCTCTTTAATGTCTTTTTAAGTGACATTGCCGAGGAGCTAGAAGGGAAGGTTTGCCTCTTTGTAGACGTCACCAAGACCTGCAGCACGGTAGACTCTCTGGGTAAGGGGGAGGATGAGTACAGACCTAGGAAAACTTGAGGAGTGGTTAAGGGCAGGGAAATGCAAGGTACTGCACCTGGGGCCAGAAACCGGGCCAAGTGTGCACCCTTGGGGAGGATGCTACAAGTCCTCATGGCTGAGAGGGACCTGGGGTGGTGGTGGATGTCAAGATGAACAACTCTGAGACTTGTAGGAGGGCAGCAGCCAAGGCAAACAGGATGCTGGGATGCATCGCTTGGGGGATTACCTCCAGAAGGAGGGAAGTGATACTCCCACTGTATAACTGCTTGGTGAGACCGCACCTCGAGTACTGCATGCAGTTTTGGAGGCCACACTTAAAGAGGGATATTAAACTCCTGGAGAGGGTCCAGAGGAGGGCAACCAAAATGATTTGGGGCTTGGGGGACAGGACCTATGAGGAGAGGCTCGAAGAGCTAAATATGTACACATTGGAAGAGAGAAGGGACCGGGGGATGATAGAGGTCTTCAGGTACATGAAGGGGGTAAATAGGGGAGGAACACTCAGGGTGCTTCGAAGGAAGGAGGAGGGGGCCACTAGAGGGCATGAGTGGAAGCTGGAGGGGGGAAGATTCAGGGGAGAAAGGAGGAGGTGCTACTTCACTGAGAAGTGGTGGAGCCATGGAATGCGCTGCCTAGGGGGCTGGTGGAGGCAGAGACAGTGGAGGGGTTCAAGAGGAGGTGGGACTGGTACAGGGGAAGGGTTCTGGAAGCAAAATCCAATGCAGCAAGAATATCCGGAACTGGGAAGAGAGATGCCAGAGAAGGTGAGGGGGGCAGCAAGGTCAGCTCCCAGGGTGGGGGCTGACCAAACGAGCAGACGCAAAAGACCGTTAGGCCTATTCTGCTGGCATTTTAGTATGTTAGTATGGCAGCTAGGTTTCAATGTGAAAGTGCAAAACCATCCACTTGGGGCACAGAATTACAGGAGTGGAGTACAAAATAAGATGGGTGGCATTTAGAGTGTTCAAAGTTCCTTCCTTGGCAAGCTTTTAACCTAGACATGGGGGGAGGTGCTAATAAGAGGCAGGAAATTTCAAGCCTCCTCCCACAAAACATGTCGGGTAGTAAGGTAAACACTGAGGTACAGTGCTCAACAGAAGGCAGGACAGGGGTAAATGGAAAAATAGACAAGGGCAAAAAGAGTAGGCATGGGGGAAAAAAGGATAAAGCCAACATTAAATGGAGGGCAATGAGTACCAATGCCCATAGACTGGGAAACAAGCTTCCTGAGCTAGTAGCCTTGATGGAAGATGAACACTTGGATATTGTGGCAGTCACAGAAACATGGTACACGGGGCACCATGACTGGGATGTCAACATACCGGGGTACACAGTCAACAGAAGAGACAGGGAGGGGAAAAGAGGAGGTGGAGTAGCTCTATACGTAAGGGAAGGGATCAAAGCTACAGAATTAAAAAGTAAAGGAGGAGGACAAGAGGCACTCTGGGTCACCTTAGAGACAGGGAATGGCATCACAGTCCGCACAGGGGTTGTATACAGACCCCCATCTCAAGGGGAGGAAATGGACAAGAAAACGATAGAGGACATTCTCAAAATGGCTGAAAAAGGGGAGATACTGTTTATGGGGGACCTGAATATGCCAGATGTTAACTGGATGACATGTACTGCCGCCACATCCAAGAGCAGGGTCATTCTTGATGCCCTGCAGGGGGCAGGCCTTAGACAGCTAGTGTTGGAACCCACTCGGGAGGAAGCAATACTAGACCTGGTACTCTCAAACGGAGAGGATCACAAATTTAGAAGTCAGTAGACATCTGGGAACAAGCGACCACTGCACAGTGTGCTTCACAATAAGCACAACCATGGAGACAAGCCATACAAAACAAGCATACTGGACTTTAGAAGGGCTGACTTTGGCAAAATGGGTGAATACCTGAGGAATACACTACCAAATGGCCAAAAAGGAGGGGTAGAAGAACAATGGAGAAAAATCAAAACTGCCATCATAGAGGCAACAAGCCTTTGTGTGAAACAGATAAAGAAAACAAAGTGGAGTAAAAAAACACTATGGCTCTCAAAAGAGGTGGCAGGGAAGGTTAAGGAGAAAAAGGCTGCATTCAAAAAGCATAAGGCATCACAGAAGGAGCACGACAGGGAACTGTATCAATTAAAGCAGAAAGAAGTGGGAAAGGCAGTCAGAATAGCAAAAGCCCAAACTGAGGAAAAAATACCCAAGACAGTTAAGGAGGAGGATAAAACCTTTTATAGGTAAATTAGGGAGCATAGAAAGGTTAAGGGAGGAATAGTGAAGATTAATAAGGGAGAGGATAGGTGGACAGAGGGAGACAGTGAAAAGGCAGAGATACTGAATGAATACTTTTGCTCAGTATTCACAAAAGAAGTTGAGGAGGAGTTACCTAAACCAGACAATAGAAGCACTCTGGGTAGGGGGGGTTGACACCAGTCCATTTACAGAAGAAAGAGTCCTGAAAGAACTCCTAAAACTCAAGGTGGACAAAACAATGGGGCCTGATGGGATTCACCGCAGAATCCTAAAAGAACCAAGGGAGGATTTAGTGACACCACTGACCACACTTTTTAACAAGTCATGGGAGGATGGGGTGGTACCTGAGGACTGGAGGAGGGCAGATGTGATTCTCTTCACAAAAGTGGGAGCAAGGCAGAAGCAGGAAACTACAGACCTGTAAGTTTGACCTCAGTGGTAGGAAAATCATGGAATCACTTCTGAAAGAAAGAATTGTTGAGTACCTAGAGGCCAGCGGGCACAGGACCCAAAGCAGCATGGATTTACAGCAGGAAGGTCATGTCAGATGAATCTAATAGATTTCTTGACTGGGTGACCAAAGTAATAGACCAGGGAGGGGCTGTGGATATGGCCTACCTAGACTTTAGCAAAGCATTTGACACAGTCCTGCATAAAAGATTAATAATCAAGTTAGCCAGCTTGGGAGTGGGTCCCAGGGTGGTAGCCTGGGTTGCAAACTGGCTGCACAGCAGGAGAGAGAGAAGGTAATAGTGAGTGGAACACATTCCGAAGAAAGGAGGGGTCACTAGTGGAGTACCTCAGGGCTCAGTACTGGGTCCAGTCTCTAACATCTTTACAGGTGACATTGCAGAGGGTCTGATACACAGGGGGTTAGAAAGGATGAGAAGGGACTTGGCAGGGTTGGAGGAATGGTCAGACATATGGCAACTTAGATTCAATGAAAAGAAGTGCAAGTAATGCACCTGGGGAAACAAAAACCCAGGAGAAGAGTACACAATAGCAGAGGAGGTACTAACAACAACAAAATGGAATGGGACTTGGGGGTAGTCATATCAGATGATCTAAAGGTGGGTAAGCAATGTGAGAAGTCAGTGAGGAGAGCCAGGGGATACTGGGATGCATAGAAAGGGGCACCGCAAGTAGAAAAAGGGAAGTGGTTATCCCTCTGTACAGACAGTTGGTGAGACCCCATCTGGAGTACTGTGTGCAGTTTTGGAGACCTCATCTACACAAGGATATAGACAGGATGGAAGCAGTCCAGAGGAGGGCAACTAAAATGGTGCAGGGTCTGCATCAGAAATCATATACAGAGAGACAGAGCGCTTGATATGTATACCCTTGATGAAAGGAGGGACAGGGAGGACATGATAGAAACGTTCAAGTACCTCAAGGGAATCAACAAAGTCCAGGAGGATAGCATCTTTCAGAAAAAGAGATTTGCAAGAACAAGGGGACACAATTTAAAGATAGAGGGGGGGACGGCTCAGGGGTAATGTGAGGAAATCTTTTTTCATGGAGAGAATGGTGGATGCGTGGAACTGCCTTCCTGGGGAGGTTGTTGGGGCTAAAACAGTGGGGGAATTCAAACATGCATGGGACAGACACAAGGCAATTGTAGTGGGGGGTGGCAGGAAGTAGGCTGTTGGTTAACTAGAATCTGCAGCTTATCCAGTAGGTAGGGAAATGGGCAGACTGGGTGGGCCAAGTGGTCCTTATCTGCCGTCAAAGTCTATGTTTCTATGTTTATAGAACCTGCATTCTGAACCTTACAGGAAACTGTAGTGCTTAGGTAAAGTCACTAGGTGGAGCCAAAGGTTAAGCTAGAGATTATTCAGTACCGAGTTAGCCATATTGCAGCATGGATGTGTGAGCTGTTGTGCTGTTCAAAACAAGCATTTGTCAATGCCAAATGTTGTTTAGCTGGCTTTTGCATTGGTAGTGCAGGAGTTAGAGACGCAAACAAAAGAAGTAGCAGTGAAGTACAGAACCAACATCAATGCCACCCCACCCTGCAGAGAGTGACAGACATTGGGGTGTGCGTTTGGGTCACTGACCATAATGCTCATGCTATTTCACCTTACCCAACCCTGCAGAGTCTGACAAGTGTTGCATTGTGCCTTGGGGTCAGCTGGCCTTACGCTCACACCATTTCATAAGGAAGTACGTTGAGATGGGTGCAGCATAGGAGAATTGGTTGAACTTTGGAGCTGAAGAGTCTAAAGGCACACCTTGATGCCTGTCAGTGGGTGGAGGTGGAGGACCAATGGCATGAGCAGTACAGCAGACAATCCAAAGACACACCCCTGATGCCCGTTAGTCTGTACAGGGTGAGATGTAATGGTTAGAAACCCCAACGTCCTGGGTGTGTGTTGGTATTTGCACTACAAATTTTAAAACATGGCCTTTTTGTGACCCCACCTCACGAAAGCATTTGGGACCTCTGTTCATTAACAGCGCCCCTGTGATTTTGTTAATCTGTCTGGAACATTGATTTCCCACAGTGAGCATGCCATTCTGCACCACATGAAAATGTCAGCTGCACCATTGATAAGGAGGTGTGAAGAGATGGTAATGTGGGAAATCTGGTGTGAAAGTATTAAATATTCTCAAAGTTACGAGCGTGTGTGAAAACTGCACATTGCATGCTCATAACACAGTCATTTAGAGGAACTATTTCACCAAATTGTTTAACATAGCTATTTTGGGATCTCTGCTCATTAACAGTGGCACTATGATCATCTTAATCTACCAGAACGTTGAGTTCCCACAGCAACTGTGTGATTGTGCTCAAGATGTGCGAAACTACATTTCAGGCAGGATGTGACAAATGACAGCTAAACTGTTCATAAGAAGGTGTGCAAAAATGACAATGTTGAAAATCTGGAAATTCTCGAACTTACGACTGTGCACAGACGCTGTGCAATGCATGCTTGTAACAGTCATTTTATGGAAATTTTTCACCAAATTTTCAACATAGGCATTTAGGGAGCTCTGCTCATTAAAAGTGTTACTGTGATTTTCTTACTCCGTTCTGAACATTGTTTTTCTACAACTGCCACTGCGTGCTGGATGTGTGAAAACACAGTTCAGGTAGGATGTGGGAAATGAAAGCTGTACTGTTCATAAGGAGGTGTGAAAAAATGGCAATGGTGAAAATCTGGAGTACAAATATTAAAAATTATCAAAGTTACGAGTGTGCGTGGAAACTGCTTAACGCACGCTTGTAAAACAGACATTTTATGGACGTTTGTCACCTAATTTTCAACACAGGCATTTTAGGACCTCTGCTCATGAACAGAGTCACTGTGATTTTCCTAATCTGTCCCAAACACAGATTTCTCACAGCAACTATGCTATTCTGCGCCAGAAGTGCAAAAACACATTTCGGCCAGGATGTGAAAAATGACGAGGGTGCATGAACACTGTGCAACGCACACTCATAGCACAGTCATTTAATGGATTTTCATCACCAACTTCCACATAGGCATTTTAGAACCTCTGCTCATGAACAATATCACTGTGATTTTCTTGCTCTGTTCCAAACACTGATTTCCCACAGCGACCACGCTATTCTGCGCTGGAAGTTCGAAAACACATTTCGGCCAGGATGTGAAAAACGACAGCTGTACTGTTCATAAGCAGGTGTGGAAAAATGGCAATGTTGAAAATATGGAGTGAAAATACTACAGATTCGTGAAGTTACGAGCGTGCATGGAAACTGCGCAACACATGCTCTTAAAAGTCATTTTTTTGATTTTTTTTTTCACCAAATTTGTAACATAGGCTTTTTGAGAGGCCACCTCAATAACAGTGGCACTGTTTTGTTAATCAGTCGTGAAGAGTGATTCCGCACAGTGACTGCAAATATCACCTTTCGGGACAAAATAAAGCCATGAATTCATTAGGAGGGGGTCCCAATAACCCCAGGTTGAAAATTTGGTGGCAAAATTCCCATAAATGCCAGAGATATGCACCAAAGTTGGGAAAAAAAAAAAAACTATTTATGCCATTATACAGCTTACCGGCATTTCTTCAGTTCACGGTCAGCTTTGAAGAGAGCAGACATGTTCCCAATCCACAGAAGATAGTCGACTGGGCTCCGGAGGTAAGTATGGGGTGAGGGAGGTGGGGCACTCGTAGGGGGGTGCAGGTTGGGGGAGGGGCTGCAGACTCGAGTGACGATGTTTCTACTTTACAGGGAAAACAAAAACAAAAAAAACACACACACACACATTGCGGGAAGGTTTTGTTTTACAGGTACATTTGACACACTGGGTGTGCTCCCAGCATGTCACCTGCTTTTTTTTGGGACTGGAGCAGATGGGATTGGGCACCCATTGGCAAATGAACTGGGTAGGGGTGTGTCACCTGCAGAGTTTTTTTTCGGGACTGTAGCTGATGGGGATTGGGCACCCCGTCGGCAAACAGTGTGTTTTGGAGTGGGGGGGAGAGAGATTATGCCGACGGGGATTGGGCTCCCCCGCTGGCATATGAACTGGGAAGGGGGGGCAAGATGATGCTGACAGGGGGACTGGGCACCCCTAAGTCGTCTTTTCTGGTATTATGCGAGGTGGACAGCACAGCCGCCATGTTGTACTGAAACTTACACTGTGAAAGGCACGCCCTGCAATGAGGTGGAGCTCCCTCATTGCGGCGGCTAAAACCTTTCAAGGTGGGGGACATACTTTTGCACTGCTGTCATATACAGCATGCAATCTAATTCGTGCTATGGAGCCCATCCCCAAAAAGCAGTGGTGCCACAGGCCACACCAGGACCACGCCTCCAAAACCTGCTATTCCGTAGTTACCACAACATGTTTCTTGCGCAGGTGCAAGACAACATAATAACATGGTTTAAAACTTATCTGAGAGCCAGTCTCTACTATGGTGACAAGGATTAAAAAGTGATTTTCTCTCCAAGAGCTGTTCTGGACTGCACCTCACAAGTAAAGTTACAGAGCAAACAACATAAGTAAACTGATTTTACAATACGTGCAAGGCAGCCACTGACGGGTGAGAGGCAAGGCTGTGCCTGACAGGAAATGGCAGCAGCAGTTCCAAACTTTCCTCCATTTGACGTAAATGCTGAAACTGCAGCTGTGGGAGTTAAATGGAAGAAGAAGTGGGTTGCCTGATTCAGGAACCTGCTATTGGCGCTAAATGTGGAAAATCCCAAGTGGCAAAAAACACTCCTGCTACATAATGCCAGTGAGCAAGTAGATATCGAGGACCTTTTACCTGCACCCACATCACAAGATGATCTGAATGCACTAGATAAGGCTATAGGTGCCCTGACAGCGTATTTTCACCCCAAGCAAAATATAGAATATGAAGTGCATGTATTTTGGCAGGCTATACAAGAGTGTGGAGATAAATCTGGCAGCATATCATTCAAGTTTTAGGCAATTGGCAGTCACATATAATTTTACCGATGTGGACCGAGAAATTAAGACACAGATTGTGCAAAATTGTTCACCCAATAAGCTGCGGAGAAGAGTATTAAAAGATCGTGATCAGACACTAGCCAAGTTACTGTACGTGGGCAAAGCTATGGAACTGTCTGAGGCCCAGACAGTAGGAATCGAGATGATCATCACACATCACACCATAAACAAAGTGGCACCAAATTCACCTGTGACCAACAGACAACATTCTATGTAGTGGACACAATCTGTAAAAGGCAGCAGTGGCTTCATTAAGTGTAGAAGTTGGGGCAGAGTGTATCCCCATCTAGGTGGCAAGACAGCATGCCCGACATTCGGAAAGAATTACCAAAAATGTAACAAGGCAAATCACCTTGTAGTAAGTTGCAGAACAAAGCAACCAGACACTGCTAAGAAACCAAAAGAAACGCACCAGAATGTTGGGAATAGGGTGCACTCGGACACCATAAAGGATACTTTGGACAAGGATTCATACATATACATACAGGTTTGGAGGTTGGCCCACGTGGTGCCCATCCACAAAGGAGGGACTAGGGAGGAGATGGGAAATTTACAGACCTGTCAACTTAACATCAGTGTTTGGCAAACTAATGGAGAGCTTTATCAAAGGGATGCTCAGGAGACAACTGGATATGCTGGGACACATGGATGACCAGTAGTATGGGTTCATCCCAGGGAGACTGTGCCAGACCAACCTCATAGATTTCTATGACGGGGTGACAGGGACCCTGGACAGACATGGACATCTTATACCTGGATATTAGTAAGGCGTTCGACTCGGTATCCCACTTCGGGTTGATGACAAAGTTGGAGGAAATGGGGGTGGGAAGACAGTTGCTTAGATGGGTGAAAAACTGGCTTACAGACAGAACACAGAAGGTGGTGGTGAGAGAGACTGTCTCCTTCCCTAGGAAGGTTGTCAGTGGGGTGCCCCAGGGGTCAGTACTGGGGCCGCTCCTGTTCAATGCATATGTCTCCAATATAGGGACAGGAGTTACGAGTAGGATGAGCCTCTTCGCGGATGACTAAGCTGGGGGCACTGGCAGACTGGGAGGAAGCAAGGGTGGCAGTCCAGAGGGATCTGGACACCCTGAAGGGCTGGGCAAGGAGGTGGGGGCTGAGGTTTAACCCGGAGAAGTGTAGGGTGTTGCATCTGGTGGCCAGAAACCCAGGGCGTGTTTATATCTTGGGAGGGGTTCCACTGCAAGCCACTTCGAGTGAACGCTAAGCACTCGGGACAATCAAGCAACTGAAGCAACACAAGCAGCTCACCTGAGTAGCTGAGGAAGCGAATCTCCAGCCTGATAACTTTCGAGGTAAAGAGAGCTCTTCTCTTCGTCTGGACGCCTGCAGAGGGTAGCAGCCTGACGCGCTGGCGCCTGCTGCCTGCCCACCCAACCACCCTCCCACCCAGGGGCGGCTGTCAATTTGGATCCACCCCGTGACATCACATCCAGTGACATCAAATCTCCCCACTTTCCCATTTGCAGGTTATACCTGCTGGCCACTAGAGGGACCTATGCTCCCTCACTACTTCCTACTCCTACCTGTACAGCACTACTTCCCTGGGATCTTGCTCACCACAATGTATTGGCCCTGCCTCACACTCTGCCTGTGCCTATCCCCACTAGCAGTGCACTTACCCACTTATCCATCTGCTAGTCCACACTGTGCCCTGGCACCCCTCCCTCCCTGCTCTGAACCTGCTCTCCTGCCCTTGGGACCTCTGTGTCCCCGTCCTCCCTGCCCTCCCTAGCTTTCTCTTCACCTCAGGCACATCTGGGTGTCTTCTTATTCTTGCTTTCCCTCCTGTACCTCCCTGCCCACCCCTGCTCCCTTAGCCTCCCTCCCCCATGTCAATCGTAGGAAAACCTCTCACCATCTCCCAGCCAGGGTGTTAGTCAATGCTACTACTCCTGTCAGGAACATTCATCAAACCCTGGCCCGGTTCCCAGGAGCTCCCCAACTCAACCATATGCCTATGCATGGTCTCCATGAATATCTGTAGCCTCCTAAAAAGTTTGACTCACTACAATGCCTGGTCACATCAATTAACCCTGATGTCATCACCCTGGTTGAGACTTGGCTGTCGAAATCCTCCCCTGACTCCCTAATCTCCCTTCCTGGTTTCACCCTTTTCCGGTCCAACCGTGTTGGGAGACGGGGTGGCGGCTGCGCTATTTATGTCAAGGAATCTCTCCCCGTGCTAGCCCTGCCCACTCCCATCCTTGACTCCAGGGCCCAGGCGCTTACGCTGAAACTAACCCCTGACCCTTTAAAGGGACCCCTTTATCTGACTACTGCATACGTGCCCCCCAGGGACCAAACGCAGGCCACTGCCTCTCTTACAGAATACCTTACCTCTCTACCTTCTTCCGCTGATCAAATTCTGGTGGGTGACTTAAATGTCAACTGGCTCAGCCCCTCCTCCTCCTCCTCCTCTACCCGAGACTCCTTTTCAGCAATAGACCTAACGCAACTAGTTACCCACCCTACCAGGACTAACCCCAAGAGAGGCTCCAGTACCCTGCTTGATGTGGTACTCACCAACCGCCCTAATCGGATCCCCAATGTACAAGTCCTCCCAGACTCTCTCAGCGATCACTCCCCCATTCTATTCCACTGGTCATCCTCAGTCCCCAAACCCATAGCACAGTCCACATGCCGGTGGCGTCTAATACCTGGTGGACTAATAAAACTTAAGGAACTTCTATCCCAAATTGACTGGTCTCCTATACAGGCAACTCCTGACATCGACACAGCTCTCTCCTTCTTTACCCAAACTTTTAATAATGCCTGTGATATCTTTGCCCCAATGCTGACCCGCCGTTCTAAAAGGAAGAATGCCCCCTGGCTAACCCCAGCTTTGATCCACCAGCTCAAACATAGGGACAACCTATGGCACCGTGCCATTGAGACTGGCGCCCAATGACAGGCGGTTATATGCCACCAAACAAGTGCACTCGGCCATCAGAAAGGCCAAGTCTGAGCACCATCGGTCCTCACTCACTGCCTCATGGGGAACCCCAGAACCTTCTGGGATAACATTAAACAGTTAAATGGGAGTGCACACTCCACCCACCCAGATCAACATTAATGGTGTGATCTCCTCAGACCCAGCCCTCATAGCCAACCACCTCAACACCTCATTCACTGACCTTAGCCCTATCCTCCCTACAAATTTTTGACCCTCCTCCCCCAGCACCTGCCGTAAATCTTTCTCACCCTTATTTTCTCCTCCGCAGTGTTTCTGCCCAAGAACTTAGGCCGCACCTTGTCACTGCCCTCAAGAGTAATAGTACAGGCAGTGACACCCTGGATCCGTGTATCCTACGGCTGGTCTTAGACACAGTCCTTACCCTGATCACATGCCTCATCAACCACTCTCTTTGCCTGGAGAAGGTTCCAACTGCCTGGAAAGTTGCCACTGTCACCCCTATCTTTAAAGGTGGTGATAGGACTGTGGCTGGAAACTATCGACCGATCTCCATTCTCTCCTCTCTCCAAGGCCTTGGAAAAGTGGTGGCCTCTCAAATCTCTGACTGCCTCTCCACCTACAATGTCCTTTGTTCTGAGCAGCATGGCTTCAAGCGGGCCATAGTACCAACACAGCCCTCCTAGAGTTCTCCAACTTTCTCCACTCCTCCTTAGACACTGGTTCTCTGGCTGGTGCCGCTTCATTGACCTCTCAAAGCTTTCGACATTGTCTCCCACCCTCCTTCTTGATGCCCTTAGTCTCTCTGGTTTTGCTGCTGGGCCTATCTCCTGGTGCACCAGTTATCTGTCTGACCGCTCACAGTGTAAAATTAATGGGACCTACTCAGACATCTGTCCCATCTTTCTGGGGTTCCCCAGGGCTCCATTCTGGGCCCTTACCATTCTCCCTTTACCTTAACACCCTTCCACGCTCTTGCTCGGGGAACATTCTATTGTACGCTGATGATGCAGTCATCGTTGCCTCAAGTCGTAACCCTATTGCCCTCCAGAACTCGCTGCAGAAGTCCTTCACTGAAGCCGAGGGCTGGTTCAAGGAACATAGATTGGTGATAAATCTTAAAAACGCAAAAACCATGTTCTTCACTCATCCCCAAAACAAGTCCTGCAACTTCAAACTCCTCATTCACTCTGGGTCCTCTTTCCCACTCAAACAAGTTTGCTCCTATAAATACCTAGGATCCATTTTGACCCCTCCCTCTCCTTCCATGGACACATCGCTGCCCTAGCCACTGCCACTAATATCCGATTGGGCATCTTACATCGGTATAAACACTGCCTCCCCGGAGCTCTTCGACTTCATAGTCACCTCCTCTATCCTGTCCCTAGTGGACTATGGACTGCCGGTGTATGGTGCTGCTGATCAGACCGCACTCCATAAAATTCGCACTACTCTGAATAAGGCCTGCAGGTTAATTACTGAGCACCTAGGCTGGACACACACCTGTTCACTGTACGCTAAAGCGCCAGGTACTGATCTTGACGACGCCTCAAATATCTGACCTGTACCCTTACAAAAAAGACCCTCCTTGGGCTATCCCCACCAGGATTGACCACCACCATACGCCACTCTATCCCACTAGTTCATACTCGGACCTTTGGGAAAACATCTCTTGTTATCCCTAGAGCTAGGACCTCTCACAGCCAAAGAGCCTTCAGCTTTAGGGCCCCCTCCTGGTTCAACACACTGCCCCCCTCCATCTCCGAAGCTCCAACTATATCGTGCTTCAAAACTTCCTTACGTGAACCACCTTATTAACACCGGATGCTGTAATTGCCACTAGTCAAAGCCGTACTCAATACTTGACAAAGCTTATTACTAAGCTGCTAAGGACAACATAACTCTGGTATTGTTTGCATCCATCCTACCTGTACCAGCTTGTCTGTATCTATGTCTTAATTTACTGTTATACTTATGTGTTGTACTGTTATACTGTGTATTTTCATTTGTCTTACTGTGACAAGGTACCTTTGTAAATGAACCTATGGCTCAAAGGTTTTCCAAACTGCTGTTTAAATAAAATAAAATAAAAAAAAAAAAAAAAAAGACCTTGAGGTGGTGGTAGACACCAAAATGAACAACAGTGAGAACTGCAGAAGAACGGCAGCAAAGGCAAACAAGTTACTGGGCTGCATAGCCCAAGGAATAACATCCAGGAGGAGTGAGGTGATCCTACCTCTGTACAATGCCTTGGTTAGGCTGCACCTTGAGTATTGCGTGCCGTTCTGGGGGCCGCACCTTAAGAGGGACACAGTACTGTTGGAGAGAGTCCAGAGGAGGGCAACCAGGATGATCCGGGGCATGGGGGATGGGACTTATGAGGACAGGCTGGAAGCCCTTGGTCTATATTCACTGGAGAGGAGAGGGGGGACATGATTGAGGTTTTCAAATATGTGAAGGGGATTAACAGGGGTAGAGCCAAAGGAATGTTCAGGCTAAAGCAAAAGGGCACAACCAGAGGGTATCAATGGAAACTGGAAGGAGAAACCTATAGGGGAGAACGTAGAAGGCATTACTTCACAGAGAGGGTGGTGGAGCCATGGAATGCTTTGCCCAGGAGTCTAGTCGAGCAAGACACTGTGGAGGGATTTAAGAGTGGGTGGGACAGAGGCATGGCGGTACTGAAGCCAAGATTGACCCTCACGGGGACAAGGGGGGGAAGCGAGCGCCCGTTAGGGGCTGGCTAACTGACTATACACGAAAGACCGACAGGCCTATTCTGCTGGCTTTTAGTATGTTAGTATATACACCATTACAGTGCATGATCGTTCCAACAACAAGTCACAAGCACACCCACATTTCAACATGAAGATTTTGAGTCAGTATGAGAATTGGCTAACTCAGGAGCCACAGTCAATGTGATCAATGAATGTGACTACAATAACATGAAAAAGGAAACCTGAACTGACACAGACAGATGTAAAAGTATACTCATATGACTTGAAAGATCCACTGAAGTTGATGGACACGTTTAAGCAGAAATGGAGTCCAAAAGAAAGGTCTGCCACAAGACTTACAGTGCCTTCAGAAAGTATTCACCCCCCTTGGATTTTGTCACATTTTGTGATGTTGCAAACTCAAATTAAAATACATTCATATGGGATTTTTTTTTGTCAAGTATCTACACAAATTACTCTATAATGTCAAAGTAGAACGAAACTTCTGGAATTTTTTGTACATGTAATTTAAAATAAAAACCTGAAATGTCTTGATTTGATAAGTAATTCACCCCCTTTGCTATGACACTCCAAATTGAGCTCAGGTGCATCCAATTTCTTTGTGAGATCACTCTAAAACTTGAATGGAGTCCACCTGTGGTCAGTTCAAATGGTTGACATGATTTCAGAGGAAATACATCTGTCTATATAAGGTCCCACTGTTGACAGTGCATGTCAGAGCAGAAACTCTACCACGAAGACCAAGGAGCTGTCCGTACAATTCCGTGATAGAATTGTGAGGAGGTATAGATCTGGGGAGGGGTATAAAAACATTTCTAGGGTGTTGAAAGTTCCCAGGAGCACAATCAAGTCCATCATTAGGAAATGGAAAGATTACAGAACCACCCAGACTCTTCCTAGAGCAGGCCGTCCTCCCAAACTGAGCAACCGGGCAAGAAGGACCTTAGGGAAGTGACCAAGTACCCAGTGACCACCCTGACAGAACTACAGAGTTCCATGGCTGAGATGGGAGAACCTGTCCAGAGGACAACAATCTCTGCAGCACTTCATAGATGTAGCCTCTATGGGAGAGTGGCTAGACAGAAGCCACTCCTGAGAAAAGGCCACATAATAGCATGCCTGGAGTTTGCAAGAAGGCACGTGGCAGACTCTGAGACCATGTGGCAAAAGATTCTCTGGTCTGATGAAACAAAAATTGAACCCTTTGGCCTAAATGCAAAGCGGTATGCCTGGCGCAAACCGAACACAGCTCATCACCCGTGTGACGCCATCCCTACCATGAAGCATGGTGGTGGCAGCATCATGTTATGGGGATGCTTTTCAGCGGCAGGGACTGGGTCACTTGTCAGGATAGAGGGAACAATGAATGGAGCCAAATACAGGCACATCCTTGAGGAGAACCTGCATCAGTCTGCAATAGACCTTGGACTGGGGCGAAGATTTACATTCCAACAGGACAACGACCCCAAGCATACAGTCAAACCAACACTGGAGTGGCTTCAGAACAAGAAGGTGAATGTCCTTGAGTGGCCCAGCCAAAGCCCAGACTTGAATCCCATTGAGAATCTGTGGAAAGACAAAGATTGCGGTTCACCGACGTTCGCCATCCAACTTGACAGAGCCTGAGCAAATCTGCAAGGAAGAATGGTCGAAAATCCCCAAATCCAGATATGCAAAGCTGATACAGACATACCCAAGAAGACTCAAAGCTGTAATTGCTGCCAAAGGCGCTTCTACAAAGTATTGACTCGGGAGTGAATACTTAAGTAAACAAGATATTTCAGTTTTTAATGTTTCATAACTTTGTTACACAATAAAAATATTTTTGCCCCTTTAAATTGTTGAGTATGCTGTGTGAATCAAGGGGGAAAAAAATAATTTAAATGCATTAAAAATTCTGGTAGTAATACAACAAAATGTGACAAAATCCGGGGTGGGGGTGAATACTTTCTGAAGGCACTGTATGTTGTAACAGGGATGAATGGCTCAATGCTAAGCTGGAAAACCTCACAGAATTTGGACTTAATCAAAACAGTACAGCAAATCTATGCACCCAAGACGGTATGCAATTTGCAGGTCACTGAAACAAGCACCAGCAGGCTGATCTGTGAATATGAGCACCTGTTTCAAGGGCTCAGTAAGCTCAAAGGCTTTCAGGTAAAGCTACATATTGATATATATATTAAGGAGGCAGTATGGCGCAGTGGGTTAAGGCTCTGAGCTGCAAATCTGGAGACCTGGGTTTGAATCCCACAGCCCCCTAGGTGCATACTGTGTGACCCTGAACAAGTCACTTAACTTCCTCGTGCTCCCAGGTTGCACCTTCAAACAAGCTTTCAGCTTAGTGTGTCTCACCTGGTAAAATAATTGGTAAAAATAGTTCAGCCCATAGTGCAGTCTCATCGTAGAATTCCATTTCACATTAGAAAGGAGCTAGAAGAACAGCTAAAATGTGATGAGGAGCTGGCTGTTAATTGAAAAGATAGAAGGATCCACACCATAGGCATCACCAGTGGTGACTGTACCAAAACCGAAAAGCCTCAGACACATTCCTGTATGTGATGACATGGGACAAGCAAAACGAGCTACAAAACAAGAACGCCAAATTACACCAAGCATCAGCAAAATTACAAATTACTTGAATGATGCAAAAGTCTTCAGTAAGCTGGATTTAAACCAGGGATACAACCAGCTCGAACTGGCACCAGAGTCAAGGTACATTACTACATTTTCCACACATGTAAGTTTATGGAGATACAAACTGCTACATTTTGGCATTTCAGGTGCAGATGAAATCTTTCAAAACATGAGAGAAACCTTAAGTGGCCTGAACAGCACAATAAACATCAGTGATGACACACTCGTTTATGGCACATCTCAAGACCACCATGTCAAAATATTGAGAGCTGTACTGCAGCGACAGCAGAAAAAAGGGCTAACCTTGAACAAACAGAAGAAAAAAATACTCACTTTAGTAATGTTTCTTCTAATGGAGTCTTGCTGTATTCTGACAGTGGCAGTGAGTCCCAACCTTCAAACTGCCCCGGAGATGAAAGAGTTAACTTTCCATGCCAGGCATGGAACGCTGAGCTCGAGCTCGGTTGAGACTCTGTCTGTTGCTGTTTAAACTCAAACTGTCAGATCTTGTCGAGCTAAACTCACTGAAAGTCCTGTGTGGAAGCTGCAACCCCACACTAGCCAACTGGCTACTAAATATAACATACATTTTTTGGTCCCAAAATAAAGACTCAAGTCAGGAGACCCAAAAAATGAAAAACACACCACCTACTCACCCAAGAAAAGGGGTGAAAACAACAAGGTGGGCACCTGAGTGCCAACACTGCCACTGCCCACATCCCAAAAACAGAGGTTCTGAGAGGGGCAGTCGGGGGGAGAAGGTCAGAATACAGCAGGACTCCATTAGAAGAAACAACATTACTAAGGTGAGTAATTTTTTCTTCAAACAACATGAAGTCTTGCTGTATTCTGACAGTAGCAGACTACAAAGCATTACCTCCATGGAGGAGGGACAGAACATAGTTAAGGAATAGGCTCTGAAGCACAGCTTTGCCAAACCGAGCATCACTCCTAGCCTGGATATCCAGGGAGTAATGCTTGGTAAAAGTGTGAACTGTTTTCCAGGCAGCTGCTTGACATCTCTCTAGAATAGGGATGTCCCTGGCAGCAGCCAGGGAAGCAGCTGTACCTCTGGTAGAGTGAGCCCTCAGGCCCGAGGGTGGAACCTTACCCAGTTTTTCATAACAAAATTGGATACAAGAGACAATCCATCTGGCAATGGATCTTTTAGTGGCAGGTTTCCCTTTGCCAACCTCACCATAAGTGAGAAATAGTTGAAGGGAGTCATATCTGTGACCCTTGGTACGCTCTGTATAGTAACTAAGGGCTCTTTTCACATCTAAACTGTGCAACCTCCTCTCGCCAGAGGAGGAATGGTCAGTGAAGTAAACAGGAAGAGACAGATTGATTAAGGTGGAAATCTGAAACCACCTTAGGCAAGAACTTCCTGTTAGTCCTGAGGACCACCTTATCTCTATGAAATGAGATAAAATCAGGCTCCACTGACAAAGCTTGTAATTCACTTATGCATCTGGCAGCAGTGATGGCTACCAGAAACACAGTTTTCCAAGTCAAGTATTTAAGCTCTGCTGAAGACAAAGGCTCAAAAGGGGGTTGCATAAGCTGAGCAATGCAAACATTAAGGTCCCAAGCAGGGGCAGGGGCCCTGAATGGAGGGTTGGTGTGAAGCAATCCCTTGAAAAACTTGGAGAATACAGGGTGAGCTGAAAGAGAAGAGGGCTTACCTGCTGAAATAAAAGCAGAAACCAGATGCACCTTCAGTGTAGCTGGTCTCAGCCCCAAGGTATTTAAATGGACCATATAATCAAGGACTGTGGGCAGATCAGCAGACTCTGGGGAAATATGCTTCCCAGAGCACCATATGGAAAATCTTTTCCATTTGGAATTATAAGTAGCCCTGGTGGAAGGTTTCCTAGAAGCCTTCAGAATATCCATTACACCTTGGGAGAGGTGTAAATCAGCAAACTAACTCTTCAAGAGCCAGGCCTTGAGATTGAGAGATTTGAGATTGGGGTGCCAAACCCTCTCCTGAGCACAGGTTAACAGGTTGTAATTCCTGGGAAGACACAGGGGAAGATGGACTGCTAAGGACAGTAGGAGTGGATACCAGGGCTGTCTCGCCCAGTCTGGAGCAATCAGGATCATCTTGCACGGTTGAGATCTGATTTTGACTAGCACTTTGAACAGGAGAGGGAAGGGGAGAAAAGCATACAGGAACTTCCCTTCCCAACTGAGAACTAAGGCATCCAGGGGGACTGAGCCCAACACTGGGGGCCTGCAGCGAAAAAGGGGAAGTTGGTGATTGTCTGGGGCTACAAAAAGATCTATCTGTGGGGTGCCCCATCTGGAAAATATCACCAAGACCAGGGGATCCAGTGACCATTCGTGATGGCCCTGGGATATCCTGCTGAGAGCATCTGCCAGGACATTGTCCTTGCCTGGAGGGTGAACTGCCATAAGGGAGGTGTTCAGGGAGTAAGCCAGAGACCACAACTTCATTGCTTCTGTGCACAAGGCCGTAGACCGAGTGCCTCCATGCTTGTTGATGTACCACATTGTGGTGGTGTTGTCTGTTCTGACCTGGATAATTTTGTTCTGAACAGATTTGGAAAAAGCTTGAAGTGCTAGAAATACTGCTCTGAGTTCCAACTGATGTGAATGAGAGATTCCTGAGGGGACCACAACCCATGGGTGGTCAGGTCGCTCATGTGAGCCCCCCATCCCAAGAGAGAGGCATCTGTAGTAAGGATTAAAGAGTGAGACTGAGTGACAAAGGGAACCCCTTGTCTCAGATTGTTCTGATCCTGCCACCACTGTAGGGCCTGGATCAGGGTTCCTGTCACTGGGATCAATTTGGTCAGAGGGTCCTTCCTTTGAGACCAGAAGGCTCTCAAATGGAACTGAATGTCCCTCATCTGAAATCTTGCTCCCTGCACTACTGCTGTGGAAGCAGCCATGTGCCCAGGAGCTGTAGAAAATGCCTTGCTGGTCGAGACACCTGCAGGGTGAATGAGGAGGCCAGAGACAAGGGTCCTGCCCTGTCAGAGGAAGGAAAGCTCTGGCCTTTTCTGGGTCTAGCTCTAAGCCTATGAAGGTGAGGAGCTGGACAGGCTCTAGAACGGACTTTGAAGATTCAGAAGGAAACCCAAAGAAGTGAGCAGTTGCTGAGTTATCTGTAAGTGTAACTTGACTTGGTCTGGGACTGGCCTACTATGAGCCAATCGTCCAGGTAAGGGAAGATGGCAATCCTTTGCCTTCTTAGAGAAGCAACTACCACTGCCAGACATTTTGTGAATACCCTTGGTGCAGAGGTCAGACCAAAGGGCATTGCTCTGAACTGGTAATGGCCTGAGGGCAGCTCGAACCCGAGGTCCTTTCGATAGGAGCTTCTGATGAGAATATGGAAGTAGGCATCCTTGAGGTCCAAGGACACTAGCCAGTCCCCTGGCCTTAGAGAGGGTAGAATGATTCCCAGAGTCACCATTTTGAATTTTGGCTTTAAAAGGTGCTTGTTTAAGTATCTGAGATCCAGGATGGGCCGCCATTCTCCTGTCTTTTTTGGGGTAAGGAAGTACCTGGAGTACAACCCTTTGCCCTGATGTAGGGGTGGAACCTTTTCCACAGCCCTGAGAGCTAGGAGGGAAGAGACCTCTGCCTCTAGGGCAAGTGTCTGAGGGATTTGCAGGTGGAAAGGATCTGGTTCTCATCTTTGGAAACTTTTTGAAGCTGAGAACCAGTCCCTGGCTTACTACTTCCAGGACCCATTTGTCTGATGTCAGACTCCCAGTCCTGGACAAAGTAAGCCAGCCTGCCCCCTACAGGTAGTTGAGAATCGGCCCTGGCAACCCCATCAGGGTGCCTGTTTGGCAGGGGCTTTGGGCTGAGGGGTGGAAGCAGGCCTGCTTGTACCCCGTCTGCCTCGCCCTCTAAAGAACCCCCTCTGGGCATAAGCAGAAGAGGCGGCCTGGTTTGGTAAAAAGGCCTATGGAAAGGCCTGCCCCTGGGAAGCTGCCTTTGAGGAGTGGCCTGCCTTTCCTTGGCCTGTGCACTCCTATAGGTGGTCCCATACTCATCCATTTTCTTCATGTAATTCTCTGTCTGCTCCCCAAACAGAGAATTACCCACAACAGGAAAATCCATGACCTTAGTCCGGGTATCCTGTGACAGGCTAGTATATCTGAGCCAAGCCATTCTTCGAAGTGCCACAGATGCAGCCATGACTCTAGATGACATCATTGGAGTCCACTGCAGCATGGAATTGCACCTTGGATGCCTCAATACCATCAGCAGCCACCTGCTCCAGCTCCTTGGCAAGCTGGCCAGGGACCTGTTTTGCTAGAGCCATAACAGTGTCCCATCTGGATTTTTGATACCTAGCAGTATAGGCCATATAATTGGCCTGTCTGAGTCCCAATGATGCTGCCATGTACTGTTTCTTTGCCATGGCATCAACCCTCCTGGAGTCCTTGTCCGGGGGGTGTGAAGCCAAGGGAATGTTTGCCTTATCACAGGCTGCAGCCTGCACTACCCCAACATGGCTGCATTGTTGTGTAAGGAACTCTGTGTCTGAGCCTAACAATGTATACCTCTTGTCCATTCTTTTATCCACAGGAGGTATAGTGTTAGGAGTCTTTAAAATCTTAAATGTCTGTTTCCCAAAAGATTTGTGCAAGGGAATAGACAGCCTCCTAAGACTCTGGGATATCCATCATTTCTACATAGTCAGGCTCCTCCTGGTCATCCACAGCTTCTTCCATAGGAAGCTGGAGGGTTTCAGCCACTTTTTTATAAAACATGAAATGGGAGGGGGACTCAGAAAGCCTAGGAGGAGACACTCCTGAAGGTCTGTCTGGGGAGATGTCCGGGTCAATAGGCACATCCAGACTTTCGAAACCACATTCACTTTCCTCATACTCCTCGTCCTCTGGTTCATAAAATTCCTCTAAATCATACTCTTGAACTGGTGGAACTGGCCGAATCGAGCGCCTGCCTGATGGTGCCGGTTCGGTCGGAACCGGGGAAAGCGACTGTACAATTTTGATCGCTTTGGCTATTTCTTCAGCGGTTGGAGAGGAAAGTTTTGGCTCCACACCAGCTGATTTTTCTTTTCTAGTTCTTTTAGCCGGAACCGATTCCTCAGAATCGGCTCTCCTTGCCGAAGAAGTCTAGCCCTGGTCAGAGGCACTCCTTCTGGTCAGTTTGAACCGAACCCCGGGCCTCGCTTCCATCGGTTCAAGCGGACTTTTGGCCTCCTTTTCCCTGAGCCTACCAACTCTCTTTTCTAGGGTAGCTGTAGGAAAATTTTTACAAATCTGGCAGTCTGCATTGAGGTGGTCAAACCCCAGACAATAAACACAGATGGTGTGGGGGTCAGCCTTAGGAAAGACTTCCCCACACACACTGCAGTGTTGAAACCCAGTGGGCCCAGTTTTTCTTTTGGGTTTCTCAGACATTGTGCCAGTCCTAACCAAACTTACCCTTTTATGGCAATCCACCAGGCAAGACCCTCTTATCGGTTCCTGACCGTGTCACGGGTCATGGAAAAAAACGTAATAAAATCTGCTTTTTTTAGAACCGATAAGAACCGGTAACCACACTCTAAAAGTACATATTAAGATTTTTTAACAACTCAATCGGTTCAAACAGAACCGATGAACCGTTTACAAGTTCCACACAGAACAGAACAAAATATAACCTATCTAGTACTCACAAATACCACAGACAGAGACTGAACTGACAGGTTACGGTTTAAATTCGGTCGAAAACCGAGAAAAGCGGTACTTTAACCGACAAACTGAACCAAGCAGGAGGAGAAATCTCCGGAGCGACTGTTCAGTGAGGCGGAGTAAAGAATCTGACGGTTTGAGTTTAAACAGCAACAGACAGAGTCTCAACCGAGCTCGAGCTCAGCGTTCCATGCCTGGCATGGAAAGTTAACTCTCATCTCCGGGGCAGTTCGAAGGTTGGGACTCACTGCTACTGTCAGAATACAGCAAGACTTCATGTTGTTTGAAGCTGGTGAGATGGGTAGGGTACTGGCTTCAGGGAAGGCAACAGAGGGTGGTGGTGGGTGGGGAGCTCTCACACCCAAGGGTAGTGACGAGTGGTGTTCCACAGGGCTCGGTGTTGGGACCAGTGTTATTGGGGATATTCATTGCAGACATATCATCTGACATCAAGAGCCAGATCAGTCTGTTTGCTGATGATACCAAGGTAGGAGCGGTGGTGAATGACCTAGGGGGATGGCAGGAGTTGCAGGATGATCTGGCAAAGCTTGAAACCTGGTCAGACACCTGGTAACTGGGGTTTAATGCCAAAAAGTGCAAGGTGCTGCATTTTGGGATGAAGAACCCAAGGAGGAGTTACCTGCTGGGGGGAGTGCAGCTAGCCCAGACAGGAGGAGGAGAAAGATCTGGGGGTGCTCATTACAGGGTCAACGAACAACTCGGCACAACGTAGGAAGGCAGCTGCAAAGGCCAACAAAATGCTGGGTTGCATTGCAAGGGGTATATCCTCGAGGAGGGAAGAGGTGATTCTGCCACTGTGTAGGTCTTTAGTTAGACAGCACCTGGAGTACTGTGAGCAGTACTGGCGCCCGTATCTGAAGAGGGACATTAAGTTACTGGAGGGGGTGCAGCACAGGGTGACAAAGATGATCAAGGGGCTGCGGGACTTATACGAGAGGAGGCTGAGGGAGTTGAACATGTACTCGCTGGAGGAGAGGAGGAACGGGGGACATGATTGAAACCTCTAAGTACATGAAAGGTATAAACAAGACAGGTACAAAGGGCTGTTCAAAGTAAGGGAGGGAGGGACACCAGGGGCCATGATATGAGACTGGAGGAGGAAGGTTCAGGAGGAGATAAGACTTTTTTTTACACACACACAGAGGGTGGTGGCTGGGTGGAATACGTTGCCTGCAGAAGTGGTATCCAGTAGAACAGTGGACTGTTTCAAAGGGGATAGGACAGGGAAGGGTCAATGGAGGGGAAGGGTGGAAGGAAGGGGCAGCTGCAGAATAAGGGGCGCTAGCTGCACATTCAAGCAGACTTGATAGGCCTCTAGGCCTTTATCTGCTGGCAAATTTCGTATGTTCGTAAGATAGTGGAGATGAACAAAACACCTTGCTGCAAAGAAGGCAGGTTAGACAAACTACATTATCACTCTAAATGATTTTCAGAATATAGTTACTTCTTTCAACAGAGCTCCCTCTCAGATTACTTATGACTGCAATCCAGGCAGCTCTTAAAGAGACAGTACACAGAGGCTACACAGGCACTCTCTGGCAATCGCATTTAAACTGCTAAAATGCAGGACTCCAGCCTGGCAGTGAGCATTTAGGCAAGCTCAAGGAAGACTTTTCGGGTACCTCCATTTGAAGGGGGGGGGTTACATAAGTACAAAGGTTTTACTATAATGCAGCTTTGTTTTTCTTACAACATTTAACCCAGCTATGGGTTTAACAGTTAATTTTCTAAAAAAAGGGGAGGTGTGTAGTGTTCAAAGTTATAGAACCATTGCTTTTTGAACCTTGCAGGAAACCGTAGAGCTTGGGTAAAGTCACTACATGGAGCCAAAAGTTAAGCTAGAAGTTATTCGGTCCTGAGTTAGCCATCTTGCAGCATGGATGTGTGGGCTGTTGTGCTGTTCGGGATAACACTGTTTAAAACTTATCTGAGAGCTAGTCTCTCCTTTACAGTATTGACAACAACCAAGTATGAAAGAGACCAAGGGTTATTCCTATCAGATGATTTAAAGGTGGCCAGGCAGTGCAAAAGGCAGTTGGGAGAGCTAGTGGGATGCTGGGATGCATTGGGAGGGGTATCATCAGCAGAAATAGGGAGATGGTGTTACTCTTGTATAGATCGTTGGTAAGACCGCACCTTGGAGTACTGTGTCAAGTTCTGCAGTCCACATCTCTGTAAGGCCATAGAGTGGAGGTGGTCCAGAGGAGGGCCACTAAAATGGTGCTGGGCCTTCAGAAGTCCTATGAGGAGAAACTGAATTAACTCAACATGTACACGCTGGAAGGAGGGAGGGGGATATAATAGAGACATTTAAATACCTCACAAGGATAAATAAGGTGCAGGATGGAAGTATTTTTCAGAAAGAAAAAGGGTGATCAAGAAGTAAAAAATAGTAACACCATAGTAATGTTTCTTCTTATGGAGTCTTGCTGTGTTCTGACTATATGCAGTTAGCCCCAGCACTTGAACTGCTCTGGAGAGGAAAGGGTTAACTCTGTGACAAGGCATAGAACATTGAGCTCGAGCTCAGTTTTCAAACCTCTGTTTCTGGTACTCCTCAGCGTAACCGTCAGATTCTTATGAGCACTATCCTAACTATTAAAATAGAAATTGTTTTAAAACTTTAGCCAAAAGGTAATAAACAAGTTTGTTTTGGACCCAAAAGACTCAAGCTGTGAACCCCAAAATGAATACAAGTAGGCAGTATGAACAATGATATATATTTAAAATAAGAACAAGAAGGAAACCCAATCCTAAAAAGAAGAGGTGACCCAGGTACACCTCTGGGATGCAGCACTGCACCTGCCAACCCACACCCCAAAACAATTGGGTTCCAAGAGGGGAGGCAGGAAGGGAGGGAGGTCAGAATACAGCAAGGCTCCATTAGAAGAAACAACATTACTATGGTGAGTAATTTTTTCTTCAAACATGAAGTCTTGCTGTATTCAGACTATATGCAGACTACCAAGCAGTACCCCCCTTGGAGGAGGGAGTTGAACCTATTTTGGGAACAAGCTCTGCAGCACTGCTGTGCCAAACCTAGCATCACTTCTTGACTGGATGTCCACAGAATGATGCTTTGTAAATGTGTGAACAGTTTTCCAGGTGGCTGCTTTACAGATTTCCACTAAGGGTATGTCTCTAGCTGCTGCAATCGAAGCAGCTGTACCTCTGGTGGAGTGAGCCTCAGGCCTGAGGGTGGCTCTTTTTCCCAATTTTGAACAACAGAATTGGATATAAGAGACAATCCACCTTGCAATAGTTCTTTTAGTGGCAGGTTTACCTTTTCACTTCTTTGAGAAACAACTGTGAAGTCATTCTATGGGTCTTAGTGTGTTCCAGATAATAGCTAAGGCCTCTTTACATCAAGACTGTGTAGTCTTCTCTCCCAGAGGAAGAATGGTCAGTGAAAATACAGGCAATGACAGACAGATTCAAATGAAAGTCTGTTAGAGGATTCAGGGCCCATTTGTGGTGACCTTGAGAAATCCTGCTGAGTGCATCTGCCAGTACATTGTCCTTCCCTGGGAGATGCACAGCTATCAAGGAAACTTGAAGGGAATAAACTAGTGACTATATTTTCATGGCTTCAGTGCACAAGGCTGAGGACCGAGTATCCCCCTGCTTGTTGACGTACCACATGGTTGTGGTGGTGTCTGTCCTTATCTGCACCACTTTCTCCTGAATTATGTTAGAGATCGTCTGAAATGCCAGAAAGGCAGCCCTGGGTTCGAGAAGATTTATGCGTAGGAGAGACTCCTGCTGAGACCAAGTTCCCTGAGCAGTGAGCTGGTCCAGATGGGCTCCCCATCCCAGCAGGAAGCATCCGTGAGTGAGAATCACTGTAGGGACCTGACTGAGGAAAGGGCGCCTTGTCTTAATTATCCTCCTCCAGCCACCACTGGAGAGTCTGAACTAGGGTCTAAGACACTGGAACTAACTTGGAGAGTGGGTCTTTTTTCCGAGACCAAAAAGATTATAGATGAAACTGAATTTCTCTCATTTTAAATCTTGCCCCTTGCACTACTGCAGTGGAGGCTGCCATGTGGCCTAGGAACTGTAAGAAGTGCCTGGCTGATCGAGACACTAGTGGATGAAAAGAGGAAGCCAGGGTGATGAGGGACTGTACTCTTAAGAGGAAGAAAGGCCTTCGCCTGGACAGTGTCCAGTTCCACCCCTATAAATGTGAGAAGCTGGGCTGGTTCCAGAACAGACTTCTAATTTTAGGATGATCCCTAAGGAACCCAGAAGCTTTGAGTGACCTCTAGAGCGGACTTAACTTGGTCTGAGGACTGACCCACTATGAGCCAGTCATCCAGGTAAGGGAACAGCAAGATGCCTTGTCTTCGGAGAATGACCACCACTACTGCCAGACACTTGAACACCCTTGGAGCAGATGTTAGGCCAAAAGGCATTGGTCTGAACTGGTAGTGACCTGAGGGCAACTCAAACCTGAGGTACTTTCTGTGGGGAAAGTCTGATAGGTATGTGGAAACAGGCATCCTTGAGATCCAGGGAGGCTAGCCAGTCTCCTGGTCTCAGAGAAGGAAGAATTATTCCCAGAGTCACCATTTTGAACTTTGGCTTTAGTATATGTTTGTTTAGGTATCATAGATCTAGGATGGGTTGCCACTCTCCTGTCTTTTTTGAGGTAAGGAAGTATCTGGAATACAGTCCTTTTCCCCTGTGTTGATGAGGTACCTTCTCTACTGCTTGCAGGAGCAGTAGAGAGGAGACTTCTGCCTCTAAGGCCTTTGTCTCCAAGGGAGAGGGAGGACTGAAAGACTTCACTCATTTTTGGGAACCTTTTGAAACTGAGAGCAAGTCCCTGGCTCACTACTTCCAGGACCCATTTGTTTGACGTAATGGACCTCCAGGCCAGGAAATAGTGAGCCAACCTGCCCCCTACTGGAACGGAGGAGGCGACCCTGACTGACACCTCAGGGTATCTGTTTGGCAAGGGGCTCAGACTGAGTGGAGGATGCAGTTCTGCTCATCCCCCTTCTACCTCTTCCCTTAAAGAACCCCCTTTGCTGAAAAGAACAGGAGCTGGACTTAGTAAAAGGCTATGAAAGGGACCTGCCCCTGCCAGCCCTAGATTGCTGCTTTTAAGGGAGTGGTGGTGTAACCCCTTACAAATGGGGGTTCCCAAGAGCCTTCCAGAGCTGTTTTAGGGCTCCCGGCTTAACTGTTAAGTAATGCCGCTGGCTGTGGGTGATGTGGAGGCAGCAAGTAGGCCTCCGGTACTGTCCCTCAACAGCTGCCTGCTCGCAGGCTCCAGTGGGTTGTATGGGGGGGGTTCCCTGCTCGAATCCCACTAGAGCTGTGGTGGAAGCGCTCCCATTTGTGGTCGCTATAAGTGCCAAAGGGAGCTTACTGGATAGATGTGGCTGTTTGGCTACAATTACTTATCCAGTATTAGTGAATTTGTAGTTTGTCTAACCTGCCTTTTTGCAGCCGGGACTTTGTGTACTTGGCTCCTCCATTTTGGACCAGAGTAGTCGAACTGGGCCAATGGAGTGTGAGGGAACATTAAAATGGAGACTATTTGAGTCAACCAGAATCAGGACTCATTTTGGAGCCGGCTGGCCATAGAGAATACTGCCAGTAATTCTGGGAAATGGAATTCTGGGCTAGGCGCCATTTTGCACCAATGGGACAGACTTATGCCTGGTATCTGCAGCCCACCAATGGGATCGGGTGGCGCCTGAACCATGGGTCCTGGCTCAAACTGCGTCGGGCAGAGTTATTGTGGCTGTGAGCGAGGAAGGAGCTCTTGGCCTTTGTGTCGTTGAGTTTCGCGCGGGAAACGCGTATGGAAGGCCAGAGTCGGGCAGCTTGAACGCCACCAAGTTCAGACTAAATCCGCTAGGTAGCGGTCAGAGGAGGCTGTGCAAAAGCGCAGCTACCTACCAGGCTCACCCTGTAGAAGACTGGAGAATCTGCTTCAATCGCACTCGGTCAGGACAAGTGAAGCTGCGTCGTTGTGCCCGGTGCACTGCAGTGAAAGCGGTCGGGAGTATACAGCAGCTGCCTGGTATGGTACCTCTCTGCTCCTCATATAAATATGTGGTTGAGTGTTTGAATCCCAGACTCGTCCCTGCAAGTGGTGTGAGAGCGACCTTTCTGCTGGAGTCATGAGTACTAAGTCAGGGTAGCTCCCTGTGAGATGTTCATAATGTGGGCAGGATTTGTCTGGCTGCTTTACTGGCTACACAAACTGAGCCGGCTGGCTCTGCTTAATCCGCGTAGGAATCAAGTGTTTGCTTTTGTGTCAGGGCCCCAACCAGCTGCATCGAGGGGCTAGCCTCCTATAGCCTAGGTACCCAGAGACAGTGACTTATAGGTTAGGCCTGTGCACAGTGCCCTAGGTATACATTTATGCATATGTTAGAGTGATAAGCTAATTAACCCGATTTCCCCCAGTCCCTGTTATCTCCCCCTAAATAAATCAGATTGGTTACACAGAAACATAGACTTTGACAGCAGATAAGGACCCCTTGGCCCACCCAGTCTGCCCATTCCGCCACCTACTGGATAAGTTGCATATTCTAGTTAACCAACAGCCTATTTCCTGCCACCCCCCACTATAATTGCCTTATGTCTGTCCCATGCATGTTTGAATTCCCCCACTGTTTTAGCCCCAACAACCTCCCCAGGAAGGCAGTTCCACGCATCGACCACACTCTCTGTGAAAAAAGATTTCCTCACATTACCCCTGAGCCGTTTCCCCCTTTAAATTGTGTCCCCTTGTTCTTACACATCTCTTTTTCTGAAAGATGCTACCCTCCTGGACTTTGTTGATTCCCTTGAGGTACTTGAACGTTTCTATCATATCCCCCCGTCCCTCCTTTCATCAAGGGCATACATATTAAGCTCTCTCCGTCTCTTTCCATATGATTTCTGATGCAGACCCTGCACCATTTTAGTTGCCCTCCTCTGGACTGCTTCCATCTTGTCTATGTCCTTACGCAGATGAGGTCTCCAAAACTGCACACAGTAATCCAGATGGGGTCTCACCAACTGTCTGTACAGAGGGATAACCACTTCCCTTTTTCTACTTGTGATGCCCCTTCCTATGCATCCCAGTATCCCCCGGCTCTCCTTACTGACTTCTCACATTGCCTACCAACCTTTAGATCATCTGATATGACTACCCCCAAGTCCCGTTCCATTTTTGTTGTTGTTAGTACCTCCCTTGCTATTGTGTACTCTTCTCCTGGGTTTTTGTTTCCCCAGGTGCATTACTTTGCACTTCTTTGCATTGAATCTAAGTTGCCATATGTCTGACCAGTCCTCCAACCTTGCCAAGTCCCTTCTCATCCTTTCTACCCCCTTGTGTATCAACTCTGTTACAGATCTTTGTATCATCTGCAAAGAGGTATACCTTTCCTTCCAGACCTTCTGCAATGTCACCTATAAAGATGTTAAAGAGGACCGGACCCAGTACTGAGCCCTGAGGTACTCCACTAGTGACCCCCCTTTCTTCAGAATGTGTTCCACTCACTATTACCTTCTGTGTCCTGTTGTGCAGCCAGTTTGCAACCCAGGCTACCACCCTGGGACCCACTCCCAGGCTGGCTAACTTGATTATTAATCTTTTGTGCGGGACTGTGTCAAATGCCTTGCTAAAGTCTAGGTAGGCCATATCCACAGCCCCTCCCTGGTCTATTACTTTGGTCACCCAGTCAAAGAAATCAATTAGATTCATCTGACATGACCTTCCTGCTGTGAATCCATGCTGCTTTGGGTACTGTGCCCCGCTGGCCTCTAGGTACTGAACAATTCTTTCTTTCAGAAGTGATTCCATCATTTTCCCTACCACTGAGGTCAAACTTGCAGGTCTGTAGTTTCCTGCTTCTGCCTTGCTCCCACTTTTGTGAAGGGGAATCACATCTGCCCTCCTCCAGTCCTCAGGTACCACCCCATCCTCCCATGATTTGTTAAAAGTGTGGTCAGTGGTGTCACTAGTCCTCCCTTAGTTCTTTTAGGATTCTGGTGAGATCCCATCAGGCCCCATTGCTCTGTCGACCTTGGAGTTTTAGGAGTTCTTTCAGGACTTTTTTCTGTAAATGGACTGGTGTCAATCCCCTACCAGAGTGCTTCTATTGTCTGGTTCAGATGATGACTCCTCATCTTCTTTTGTGAATACTGAGCAAAGTATTCATTTAGTATCTCTGCCTTTTCACTGTCTCCTCTGCCCACCTCCCTCTCCTTATTAATCTTCACTATTCTCCCTTAACCTTTCTATGCTCCTAATGTACCTATAAAAGGTTTTATCCCCCTTCTTAACTGAACTGGCTATTTTTTCCTCAGTTTGGGCTTTTGCTCTTCTGACTGCCTTCCCCACTTCTTTCTGCTTTAATTGATACAGTTCCCTGTCGTGCTCCTTCTGTGATGCCTTATACTTTTTGAGTGCAGCCTTTTTCTCCTTAACCTTCCCTGCCACCTCTTTTGAGAACCATGGTTGTGTTGCAAAGGTATACTGACTGAACTGTGTGGCTATGTTGAATTACTGTGCATGCAGTTATTGTGTAACTGCATCTTACTTTACAGGGGGTCCCCAGAGGCAAGCTGATTGAACCATTACTGGGGGTAAGTGTGTATAGCAAGGGTACTGTGATTGACTTGTGTGGGCCACTAGTGGGAAGAAAGGGGGGTTGCAGTGACCCAGAGGGCTGTGACCAAGTCCTATCAGACTGTCTTAACCCCGACCTCTGGGTGGAGGCACCTGCCAACGGATCCAGGCCCCTCAACCTGTTAGTAGCAAATCAGGCAGGGGTAGTGGCCCTTGGGATAGCGCCCCCTGGGGGTTACATCTGCTTTTCCTTGGCTGCAGCACTCCTGTAGGTGGTCCTGTACTCATCCATCTTTTTCATGCAAGACTGGTTGCTCCCCAAACACTGAATTATCCACGACAGGAAAAATCCATGGCCTTGGTCTGGGTATCCTGTGATAGACTGGTGCACCTGAGCCAAGCAAATCTCCTTAGTGAGACAGATGTAGCCATAACCCTAGAACATACATCATTCGAGTCAACAGCATCATGAAACTGGACTTTTGATGCCTCAATACCATCCACAGCCACCTGCTCCAGCTCCTTGGCCAGCTGGGAAGGAGCATTCTTAGCCAGCTCCAGAACCATATCCCACATAGATTTCTGGTACCTGGCTGTATATGCCATACAAGTAGCCTGCCTGAGCCCCAAAGAGGATGCCAAGTACCGTTTCTTTGTCATGACATCCACTTTCCTGGAATCCTTATCTGGGACGTGAGCCGCCATGGGGATGGTAGCCTCGTCACAGGCTGCAGCTTGCACTGCACCAACATGGCTGCAATGATTTGTAAGGAATTCCACCCTAGGACCTAACAAGGTATGCCTCCTGTCCATTTTCTTATCCACAGGAGGTATAGATGTTGGAAACTGAAGAATTTTTTGTGTCCATTTCCCCAGGGATTTGTGCAGAGGGATAGACGCCCTTTTGGACTCTGGGACATCCGTCATCTCCACATAGTCAGGTTCCTCCTGATCCTGTTCAGCCTCTTCCACTGGAAGCTGAACAGTATCAGCCACTTTCTTGTAAAACAAGAAATGGGAGGGGGACTCAAAGTCTGGGAGGAGACTCATTGGAAGGCCTGTCTGAGGAGATGTCAGGCTCTACTGGCTCATCTAGGCCTTCATAATCCTCTTCTTCATACTGTAATCTTCTTCCCAATTGCCCTCATGAAAAGCTTCAGGGTCATATTCAGAAGCAGAAGCTACCAACCAAACCGATAGTCTGTGTGTCGGTCGGTTCGGTCAGAACCGGGCAAAGCGACTGTACAATAGTGATCACTTCCGCAATTTCTTCAGCGGTCAGAACATGGGGACTGGAATCCGAACCGGTTGACTTACGATTTCTTAGACAGAACAGATTCCGCAGAATAGACTCTCCTTTTGCCTGAGGGGGTATCGCCCAGGTCAGTAGGCACCCCCTCAGGTTCAGTTGGAACCGAACCAGGCTGGCTGTCCGAGTCAGCGGACTTCTCTACCTCTCTTTCCTTCAGCCTACTTAAACGTTCATCTAAAGTGGCTTTGGGAAAGTTCTTGCATATTTGGCAGTCTTCCTTGAGGTGGTCAGACCCCAGATGATAAACATAGACAAGGTGGGGGATCAGCCTTGCAAAGGCCTCCCACACTCAGTGCAGTGCTGAACCCAGTGGGACCGGTTTTGTTTTTGGGTTTCTCAGACATGCCTATTTAGTAACAAGTTACCCTTTCCAGCTTTTAAGCCAGGTAACTGAAAACCTATCTGTTCCAACTGTGTCACGGTCGGTTAAAAAAA
This sequence comes from Neoceratodus forsteri, assembly GCA_016271365.2. Classification (NCBI taxonomy): domain Eukaryota; kingdom Metazoa; phylum Chordata; order Ceratodontiformes; family Ceratodontidae; genus Neoceratodus; species Neoceratodus forsteri. The sequence goes on along the minus strand of CM028130.1, from coordinate 1,565,302,237 downwards.
AAAAAAAAAAAAAAAAAATCTCTATTTTTTAGGATCTGATAGGTACCGGGAACCACAAAGTTAAAGGTAGAAAATACAAGACAAAACAAATCCAGGTATTAGCTTCGGTTCCCAACCAGACCGACCGGGAGGAAACCAAACAAAAAACAATTTCTACCCACCAACTCTAAACTATCTACTTATTACACTTACTGTACCATAGACAGAGATCTGAAACCGAAAAATAAAGAAACGGGTGTTGAAACAGACTGATTTTTACCAGAACCAAAGTGAAGGAGAAAATCTCTGGAAGCGACTTCAAAGTTAAGCGGAGTAAAGAATCGGTGTGGTTACTGAGGAGTACCAGGGCGGAGGTTTAAAAACCGACTCGAGCTCAACATTCCCATGGCATAAAGTTAACCCTTTCCTCTCAAGAGCAGTTCAAGTGCTGGGGCTAACTGCATATAGTCAGAATACAGCAAGACTTCATGTTTGAACAAGCAGACATGATATGAAGCTGGAAGGAAGTAACTTCAGGAGAGATGTTAAAAAGTACTTCACAGAAAGAGTGGTGGATTCCTGGAACAGCCTTCAAGCAGAGCTGGTGGGGGTAAAAACAGTGCTGGGTTTCAAGCATGTGCAGGATACGCACAAGGGAATCATAGTGGAAAGGAAGGGGAGGGGAAGAGCAGTAGATCAAGTAGGGTCTGCGTTGAGAATGTAGATAGGGAAAAAGAGCAGACTGGGTGGGCCAAGCAGCCCTTATCTGCCATCAGATTCTGTGTTTATTTTCTAGGTCAAGCATATACTGCTGATAATACAGTTTTTCTGTCCCCAGCTGTGATAATATTTTCTTTATCAGCCTTCCTAGAACAGCTGGCAAGGTACTAAGCCTATACCGCGCAGTCAAGGCAACATACTGCAAGGCATCGTAAACGGAAGCAACGATCACTGAGAAGGTGCCTTCAACCTCCAGAAAGTAAATGAGGTTCTTTTTAGAAGAATCCTCTCTTTCTCAAGTGAGAAGTTCAGTGTCTCCCGGATTTGCTGCATAATGGCCTGAAAAGGAGGCTCCTTGACAGCGTGTTCATTCCCCCAAGAACTCAGTACAGTCTACTGAATTTTCCCATCCCAAGAAGTGGAAACTATCAAGGTCTTTCCTCCCCAACTCCCGGCCCCTTCAATCAGGATGACATACACTTCCTATTAAGAGGAGGTTGAAGAGGAGGGACCTGTGGAGGCAATGCTGGCCCAGTCTGTGTTAGTGGCCATGGCTGAGAGCTGGCCTGCATTTTCATTCTGTGACAGCCTTGGCAATAGTCTAACCATACTGGATAACTGTGCCAGAATAGTACCTGGAATAGTAACAATAGCCATAGATTCTGCAATGCCAACTATTTATGAAGGGAGGATGGGGGCAAAGTTAAGGCAGAGATACTGAACAAACACTTTGGCTCAGTATTTACTGGAAAAATAAAGCTCCCACTGCCAGAATGTTCGGTCAGGTATGAAGGAAGGAAAGGTGGGTGAGCACACTGGAGACATGGGCAGTATTATTGGGGGGAAGGTGATGGTAAAGTTGAAAGGGTTAAGAAAAGTAGTCGAGTCTACTGGACCTGATGGTTTACACCGTTGGATGCACAAGGAGGCAACAGTAGTAATAGCAACTTCACTTGACGCATTCAACTGATCGATGGCCACATGTAAGGGTGGGCAAATACCATATTTTGAATATTATGCCTAACCCTTGTATTCAGAGCCCCAAGTATTCAGAAAAATCATTACTTTTTTTTTGTATTCATGTGCCAGTGAAACAAAAAAAAAGTTAAAAGCTCTCCACCCTCCTCCCCAGCCAAATCATTTAAAATACAACCCCTTTCCCCACCCTCTGCTACACTTTCAATTCACTCCCAGACACCTACAAATGTATGTTTTAAACTAAAATAAATGCCACGATGGGTAACTGGCACAAATTGCCCACCTCCAAGACCAGTTACCATCTCGTCTTTAACACTTTTCCCCTTCTAAAAATCAATAGTCCCCCACAAAGCGGCATTCAACTCCTACCCACCTCCTCCCCAACGTCCAAATTTTGTTTTAACAGAAAGCCCTGAAGCACAGGCAAAGGCAACAGACAACCTGCCCTCCTCCATGGCTGGCGGCCTCTAGTGAATGAAAGTGCTCCTGTACTTGCTGGTGTAACCCCCCTACAAACAGGGGTTCCCGAAAAATCTTCCTTGAGCTTGCCTAAATGCTCACTTCCAGGCTGGTGTTCTGCGTTTTAGCAGTTTAAATGTACTGCCAGAGAGTGCCTGTATAGCCTCTGTGTACTGTCTCTAAGAGCTGCCTGTATTGCAGTCATAATTAATCTGACAGGGATCTCTAGTAGAAGATGTACTTGTTTGCTGATCATTTGTTAGAGCAGTAATAATATTGCAGTTTGTTCTAACCTCCCTTCTTTCCATCATCTTGGTTCAGGACTGCAGAATGGGCCAATCAGTACATTTAGGACTCTAAAATGGAGCCTGCCTATAGGGGCTTGGTGGGGCCAAAACTTGTAGGAATTGTAGTTTTGGGCTTTTGGTGCCTAAAATAACCTGGAGGGGGAGCCCTTGTTGTGGCTGACAGACAGATCAGCCAACTGAACCTTTTGGATCTTGGGGAAAGTCCCACACTACTTGCAGTTTGTTAGATCTGAGTTGGGAAGTGAAGAAAAGAGACTTGGGCATCATCATCACTGATGACCTGAAATCATCCAAGCAGACCTCTAAAGCAGTAGGTAAGGCTAGGGGATGTGATTGTATTAGTAGAGGTATCACAAGTCAGTAAGGAGGTAATAATCCTCTTTACAAGACATTGGTTAGCCCCCATCTGGAGTACTCATGCAGTATTGGAGGCCACACCTTCACAAGGACATTAACCAAATTGAGGCAGTCCAAAGAAGGGCAACCAAAATGGTGCAGGGACTGCATCAGAAGACATATGAGGACAGATTAACAGAGCTCAATATGTATACCCTTGAGCAAAGGAGGAGAGAGGTGATATGATCGAGGCATTCAAACACCTTAAGAGGCATTAACAAGGTGAAAGAGTCTAACATGTTTAAATATAAGAAAAATAGCAGGACAAGAGGACACAGCATGAGATTAGAGGGCCGATTAAGGGGAATGTGAAATTCTTTTTCCCAGAAAGGGTGGTGGATGCATGGAACGGTCTACCTCAAGAAGTGGTGGCTATGAATACAGTGCAGGGCTTCAAACAGGCATGGGATAGGCATAAGGGAGCTACAAATGAGTATGAATAGATAGGCCACTGACAGAGCAAAGGCCGATTGCACATTTATAAGGTAGAAAAAGAAATGGGCAGACTGGATGAGCCTGCGGTCCTTATCTGCCGTCAACTTCTATGAAATAACAGCTCGAGATAGTTAGAGCAGCAATCCATAGTGGATTTGGCGCTGAGAACTGTGGAAAGGCCAGAGTTTGGCCTGCATGCTGTCACCGAGGGGAACTTCTGCTTTTTCGGACTGAATCCAAATTTGGAGAGCCGAATTAAGCCATTGAATTGTGACCAGGCTTTAACCTGAAGACGACCGAAGATTTGCTGAATCACGATTGGCCTGTCAGGACTTCCAACTACCTCGAACTCCCAAATTGTGCAGAGACTGTAATTGCGACGGAGAGCCATTTTCCTGATACAGTGGAATTCCTTACATGAATGTAACTATGTGCTTATAGTGGGTTGTGATTTGGTTCCCCACTGTGTGTCTGAACTGTGTTTTGCTTGCTGGAGGCTATATCCAGCTCCACGGACTGAATCCGTATCCATTTCAGTTTGCCTGGGCCCTGCTACACTGGCCCAGCAAGAATACCTGGTACGCAGAGAAAGTCAATGAGAGACCAGCCTGGGGATCAGCCCCCTGCTCAACACCTTGAACAGGAATGACGCCTCAGTGATTCGTGTGGGCCCTGCTTCTCCGGGCACTCCAGTTCAACAGCCTGCAGTATCGATTTCATCCTGCCTGTGTCCAGTATTGGGTATTGAGTGTAAACATCAGGGTAGCTCCTTGCAACAACAGCTAAATCTAAAAGTCTTGTCATCCGATTGTCTTGTTGCCTTTTCTTTCATGAACTGAGCCCTCCGGCTCCAGATTACAAATAGTGTGTGTTGTGCATGTTGCTTTCTGCCATCACAGGGCCTCAACCAGCTGCAACATTCCTGGCTAGCCCACCGGTTTCCTACCTGGGTACCCAGAGTGTGTGACTGTGTAAGGACTCTGAACTGCATGTATAACTGTCTGATTAATATAGCTTTTAAGCAAATCAACCAGATTACGCCTCCCTTGTTCAAGTCCCCTGAATAAAATCAGATTTAACTGTGTTTGCATTTAATCTGACTGTGGTTCCAGTTTGTGCCAATAGTATTGTACTGTTATTTGCTGCTTAACCTTGTTTTACAGGAGGTCCCCAGGGTCAAGCTAGAGAACCAGCCCTGGTGGTAAGTGCAAACAGTGTGGGTAATTGTCTGGTGAATAAGGTCATTGTGAAAGTAATTGTTGTATATTATTCAGGCCACTAGAAAGGAAAGAAGTTACAGTGTCCCAGGGCTAATGCCCAGAGTTAGCTTGACCACTAACAACCCTGATGGGCACCCGTTTCATTACAAGCCCCTTAACCTGCTACTAGCCAAGCAGTCAGAGGTAGCAGCCCTTGGATAGTGCCACCTAGGGGTTACATTAGCATAGTAAAACAGCTGAAAATGTGATCAGCTGTTTTACTGTATAACAAGTGCTGCAGTGCTTTCATTCACTAGAGGGCAGACAGTCATGAAGGAGGGTGAGTTTAGTCAGTCACCTTTGCCTGTGGGCCTTCTGTTAAAAACAAAATATGGGTGCTAGGGACAGAAGGGTAGGAGGTGGGAGCTTTGATGGGGGGAAAGGATTTACATTAGAAAAGTGCTAAAGATTGAGACGACAGCCAACCATGGAGGTGGCGGTTGTGAAGGTTTCCAAGCATGGGAGTTTTTCTTTGTTTAAAAAACATAACGTGGGTGCTGTTGGGGAGAAGGATGAGGACTGAACTTGCGGCAGAAGGTGGGGGGATGGAAGGTTGTGTTTTAAATGGCTGCACTGGAGAGGAGGGTGGGGGCCTTTGTTTTTGGGGAGCATTTTCCAAATAAGGTAGGCATGACTAGTGCTACTATTGAGTATTCAGTATCAAATAATGAACAGAGCATTAACTTATGGTATTCGAGAAATACTATTCATTACTAGCGCATGCACCGTACCCACAGGATGGTCCCTAGGAACTGGAAGTCAGCAGACGTGGTCCCTCTGTATAAAAGCAGCAGAAGAAAGGATGAGCCAGAAAAACTACAAACCAGTCAGCCTGACATTTATAGAGGGGAAGGTAATGGAATCTATACTAAGGGAGGAACTGGTGAACTTCTCAGCGTGGAATGGACTACAGGATCCTATGCAACATACGTTCATGAAATTGAGGTCTCACCAGAAGAATCTTATTGACTTCTCTAACTGGTAGCCAGATTGACAATGGATGGGCAGTTGATGCAGTCTACTTAGATTTCAGTAAGGCCTTTGACTCAATGCCCCACGGGAGACTGGTCAAGAAGATAATAAACTTGAGGTGGAGGAAACTTGGCAACAGGCAACAACGTGGCTGATGAAAAGATGCAAAGGCTGTAGGAAACTAAAGTTCTTGAATGTAAGGGTGGTTATGGGGAGGTACTGCAGGGTGGCAAGGCCCCATCCTTTTCAATGTGTTTATCTGTGACATAGGGAAAGCACTACGGGCAAGCTCCACCTCTTCGCAGACGACTCAAAGATCTGTGCAAGGGGTGACCCAGAGAAAGGGATACAGGAACTCCAGAAGTATCTTGGCAGGCTGTAGAACTGGTCAAAGACCTGGCAGCTGTGCTTCAGTGCAAAAAATGCAAGGTAATGTACACTGGGAAAAGGAATCCAAAAGTGCAGCATGGGATGGGGTTTTGGAATGCACCAATAAGGAAAATGACAGTGGTTATGATATCAGAAAGCATAAAATCCACAGCACAATGTAACAGACCTGTGAAAAAGGCAGACAGTATGTTAGACTGAATAAGGAGGGGGATCAACAGCAAATGTCGGCCTGTAATCCTACCACTGTACAGGTCAATAGTGAGACATCTGGAATACTGTTCAAAGGCACTGGAGTCCACACCTGAAAAAGACTGACAAAGCAAAAGCAGTACAGCGCAGGTCAACCAAGATGGTTCAGGGACTAGGAGACATATATGATGAGACTGAAGGATGTGTGTGTGTGTGTGTGTGTGTGTGTAACCCCTAGATGGCGCTATCCCAGGGGCTACTACCCCTGCCTGATTTGCCACTAACAGGTTGAGGGGCCTGGATCCAATGGCGGGTGCCTCCACCCAGAGGTCAGGGTTTGCAATAGTTAAACTAACTTGGTCACAGCCCTCCAGGACACTGCAACCCCCTTTCTTCCCACTAGTGGCCCACAATATATCAGAATTACCTTCACAGTATACACTTACCCCCAGGTCTGGTTCCGCACTGGGACCTCCTGTGAAATGAGATACAGTGCAACAATCACAGTACAGTACTTTAACATAGACAAATACACTCAGGCAGTATAACTCTGCTGAAACAAGCAGCTCTGATTTATTTGGGGGATATAACAAGGACAGGGGAAATCAGGTTAATTAGCTTATCACTCTAATAATCTACCTATGGCTCTGTGCACAGGCCTATCCCTATCAGTTACTGTCCCTGGGTACCCAAGCCCTAGTAGCTAGTCCAAACCGTGGCAGCTGGTGGGGCCCTTTCACACAGAGAAAAGGAGAATTAAACAGTCAGCAGTACAGTAATTCCATTTGGATTTAATGTGGCAATTCAACAGGAGCGACCCTGAATTAGTACTCCACGACCTCCAAATAAGATAGGGTCCTTCAATGTCAGCAGGGCTCACTTGAGGTACACAAACCTCTTTACACATCCATATAAAAGAAAGCACTATACCAGGCAGGCTGCATCTGTATCCGATCTCAATTACTGCACAATACCGGAGACACAGCAGATTCAGTTCCTGACAGACCGAGTGCAATTTTCAGCAATTCCTCCAGTCTTCTACAGGGTGAGCCTGGTTTCTACTCTTCAGAGATCCTTTGATTGTTTTCACAGGACGGATTCAGTCCTAACAAGCTGTTACACAAGCTGCGAACCCGGAACTCTGGGCCTTACACGTTTTTGACTAAAACTGCACACTGAAAAAGCACAGGGCTCCTTCCTTCTTCACTGCCAAAGCTCAACTGAAACTCCAACCGACAAAACTGGCACTTCCTTTGAGTTCCTCCCAGTTCTTGACTGGATTGGCTGTCACTCACAATAGACTGCTGCTGTTGGTCCAAAAGGTGCTGAAGTCTAAACTACATCTCCCAGAGTCACTGCCCATTACAATCCTCTTGTGGCTGGCTCAGATTATGAGTCCAAGTTCTGATTCATTCAAGGCACCATTTTAGAGCTAGCTTACCCTACACTGATTGGTCCAGTTCAGCAGTTCAAACCAGAATGGAGAACTAGGCAGACAGTTCTGACTGCAAAGAAAGCAGGTTAGACAAACTGTAATTTCATTATTACTGTAAATGATTTCTGGCAAACAGTTACATCTTTCAGATAGGTTCCCTTTGCACCCTAGTGACTGCAAAATGGAGTGAATTGGCAGCAGTTCGAGTGGTACTCAAACAGAGAAGCACACAGTCCCCATACAACTAATTATGTCTGCAAGCAGACAGCTTTAAAGAGACAGTACCAGAGGTTCTAAAAACACTCTCTGATAAATGGCTTAAACGCCTAAACACCATTCAGGCTTGGAGCATTCAAGCAAGCTCCTGAAGTCTTTTAGGAACCCCCATTTGCAGGGTTACATATATATATATATATATATATATATATATATATATATATATATAGATACACACACACACACACACACACACACACACAGATAAGGGAAAGGGAGGGCATGACAGAACTGCCCAAATATTGGCACTGGATAAAAGGGTGGATGACAAGGGCATTTTTTCCTTGAGGTCAATACAGGGTCGATGAAGAATTCAATCAAAATTTGCGGGGGCTGGGAATTCAAGAGACATGTCCAACACTTTTCCACATAAGGTGTGGTGGATGAATGGAACACGCCTCGGAAAAAGTGGTAAGAGCCAAATCAGTAAGCAGTTTCATAGCGGGATGGGGAGACATATGGCCTTAGTCAGAAGGGGTCAGAGATGAAGTTTTGGGACAGCCACTAGTGCCAGATCAGAGTAGTTAGGTAGGGTGGGCACACAGTGTGGGCCTCTAGGCCTTTATCTGCCAAGAACATTCATGTATCTATGTATGTGGGAGGCTGTGGTACCTTGGCAATCAGAGCCAAGCCTTTTCTAGGTCTGAGATCTGACTGTACATAGGCTGAGCCCACCTGTTTTGCTAGTATACTGGTGCTACTGCACATACTATTCCTTTTTAAATCAGGGCTCTGGATTGCTGACCAGCATACTGCACGCTAGACTCACCGATGAGCATCCTTTCTAACTCCCATTCACTTTTCCTTGACAAGGAAGAATCTGACCAGATGAAGGTCTAGTTTGCAACTGTGCCATTGACATAACGTAATGACTTCAATTGGCCCTCTATTTCCACAGGCAATTTCAGCACCAAAGCCTGTTTTGGCAACTTGCCAGGTACAGTAGGATTTTCCTTCACCAATAGTTTCTAAGAAATAGTCCATTGCTCTGTAAAGCCTGGCTAAATCCCCGGCAGATTTTAATATTTTTATGTCATGGTAAAGGCTTACACAAACACAACTCATTTGTGTCTGCTTGTAGCTTGACATTTTGCAGTGGCAGTTGCAAAAATATGCCTCACACAGAAAATACATACACTGACAATTGTTGAATCCCGACGGAGTAACAACCGGAAGAAAGCCAGTCAGTGAAAATTCTGCAATAAAAACAGCTTTCACACTCTCAGTGGCAGGAGAAAAAGAACTGAAGTGGACTGGCCCACTCAGATTAAATAGGCACTGCTGTGCATGTAGGCACATCAATATGGGTGACCCTGTGAACATAGAGACCTCCCCAGAGATCCTGATGTCTTACAGTCCCAGTGTGTTATGGCGCTATGGAGAAAACCTCTAAGAAGAAACACTTGTGTAACCCCCCTGCAAATGGGGGTTCCCAAAAGACTTCCAGGAGCTTGCTTGAATGCTCCAAGCCTGAATGGTGTTTGGCATTTAAGCCATTTATCAGTGAGTGTTTTTAGAACCTCTGGTACTGTCTCTTTAAGAGCTGTCTGCTTGCAGACATAATTAGTTTGTATGGGGGACTGTGTGTTTCTTTGATTGAGTACCACTCAAGCTGCTGCCAATTCACTTCATTTTGCAGTCACTAGGAGTGCAAAGGAACCTATCTGAAAGATGTAACTGTTTGCCAGAAATTATTTAGAGTAATAATGAAATTACAGTTTGTCTAACCTGCTTTTTGCAGTCAGAACTGTGTCTGCTAGTTCCCATTCTAGTTTTGAACTGCTGAACTGGACCAATCAGTGTGGGGTAAGCTAGCTCTAAAATGGTGCCTTGGACGAATCAGAACTTGGACTCATAATCTGAGCCAGCCACAAGAGGATTGTATGGGCAGTGACTCTGGGAGATGATAGTTTAGACTTCAGTGCCTTTTTGGACCAACAGCAGCAGTCTATTGTGAATGACAGCCAATCCAGTCAAGAACTGGGAGGAACTCAAAGGAAGTGCCCGTTTTGTCGGGTTGGAGTTTGAGTTGAGCTTTGGCAGTGAAGAAGGAAGGAGCCCTGTGCTTTTCAGTGTGCAGTTTTAGTCAAAAACGTGTGTAAGGCCCAGAGTTCAGTCTGCAGCTTGTGTAACAGCTTGTTAGGACTGAACTGGCCCTGTGAAAAGAATCAAAGGATCTCTGAAGAGTAGAAACCAGGCTCACCCTGTAGAAGACTGGAGGAATTGTTGAAAATTGCACTCTGTCTGTCAGGAACTGAATCTGCTGTGTGTTCTCCCGGTATTGTGCAGTAATTGCGATCGGGATACAGATGCAGCCTGCCTGGTATAGTGCTTTTTATATGGATGTGTGAAGAGGTTTGTGTACCTCAAGTGAGCCCTGCTGACATTGAAGGACCCTATCTTATTTGGAGGTCGTGAGTACTAATTCAGGGTCGCTCCCTGTTGAATTGCCACATTAAATCCAAATGGAATTACTGTACTGCTGACTGTTTAATTCTCCTTTTCTCTGTGTGAAAGGGCCCCTACCAGCTGCCACGGTTTGGACTAGCCACTAGGGCTTGGGTACCCAGGGACAGTAACTGATAGGGATAGGCCTGTGCACAGAGCCATAGGTAGATTATTAGAGTGATAAGCTAATTAACCTGATTTCCCCGTCCTTGTTATATCCCCTAAATAAATCAGAGCTGCTTGTTTCCAGCAAAGTTATACTGCCTGAGGTATTTGTCTATGTTAAAGTACTGTACTGTGATTGTTGCACTGTATCTCATTTCACAGGAGGTCCCAGTGCCGGAACCAGACCTGGGGGTAAGTGTATACTGTGAAGGTAATTCTGATATATTGTGTGGGCCCTATCAGTGGGAAGAAAGGGGTGCAGTGTCCCAGAGGGCTGCACTGAGTTTAACTATTGCAACCCTGACCTCTGGGTGGAGGCACACCGCCATTGGATCCAGGCCCTCAACCTGTTAGTGGCAAATCAGGCAGGGGTAGTAGCCCCTGGGATAGCGCCATCTAGGGGTTACACTTGTTTTCCACAATTCTGTTCATTTTAACAGGAAACAGTACAAACCAGTGTCCTTGGATATTGCTGCTGCCTTAATTCCCACAATCTAAATACAAGAACCATTTTCCAGAGTTGGTGTTCTCATCAGGATACTAAAACAGTGCGACTGCTGTTTTTTTGTTGTTGTTGTTTAAGTGCTATACTTGCCCTTCCCAATTGTTATACCTATTTCTGTAACAGCAGACACAACATACTAAACTACAAGCTACAGCTGAAACTGTTTTTGTAGGTTCACATATGGTTTTTATCTGGCACACTAAGTCCTGATGAGAACATCAGTGAGAACTCCATGAAGATTCTCCAGCCAAAGATATGAGATATATCCCATTACAGTTGAGGTCACCTCCAGTTTATACTAAGGAAGAAATGCCTGTAGTTATCCACTTAATCCTGCACCTACATTCATAGCAACCAATTAGAAATAAAAGTAAAGGCAGTATACTGGCTACTGTAACTTTTACAGATGACGTCTTAGGCAGTGAAAACTAATCTGAATCACACTGGGCACTGGTGACACATGGGGCACAGAGAAGCACATATATTGAAATTAGCCAGGTTTAATCTTTAAATCCAGAAGAAGAGAATAAACAACTGAAAAGCTAGTGTAGCAGAAAAGATCTGCAGCAGTGGCAAGTCAAGAAGCAGTAGTAGACTTCAGGTAGCCAGTATCTAGTCCTGATGGGAAGCAGCAAGGATTACACCATCACCTCACAGTTAACACCCCCAATGTTACTAATCCCAGCACAAGGAGGCACTCTGCACAGATTACCTCAGATGTACCAAGATGCCAGCTCTCCACTGTGCCACTAGAGCATCCTCTTGGCCACCTGGCAAGGAAATTAAACAATACCCAAACCTTCCCCATTCCAGCAGACTGAGTCAGGGGGAGTTTGAGGCTGGCAAGGGCTATGAAGCACCGTTGAACCTTGACCTTCACTACAGCAGTCAGTCAGAGAAAGGGGCTCCTAAAGGAGGAATTTAAAATGAAGCTATTTTAATATCATTAAGTACCATACTAATTCTATAAAGAGCACTGGAGTACATAGCTTTAACCTGTACCACCATGCACACAGGTAAAGCAGGATGAATGTCGGGTTGTTGGCCAATATGGATAAGTTACATAGTAATTTAAGGTCAGAAGGGACTCTAGTTCCATCAAGTCCACCCCCACGTCATAAGCATAGATAATTAGTATACTGTGCATATCTACTAACTGATGGGGAGTTACATAGATACAAAGACAGTGTTGGCAGATAAGGGCCTATGGCCCACCTAGTCTGCCCATTTGAGTTTGTAACTTCAGTTTATGTTTTCCTAGAACTCTGTTGCCCCTTACCCCAGACCTCCAGAATTCCTTTATGTCTATCCCATGCATTCTTAGATCCGTGATTGTTTCAGCCCCCACTTCCTCAGGCAGGGTGTTCGCTTGTCCACCACCCATTCTGTGAAGAAATTCTTCCTCACATTTCCTCTGAATCGTCCTACCTCCAACTTCATCCCATGCCCTCTTGGCCTGGAACATCTTTTTCGCTTAAAAAGTGTATTCTTGCACCCTCTTCCTCCTGTAAGATACTTGTATGTCTATCATGTCCCTCTCTCCCTCCTCTCCTCCAGGAGTATATATTCAATTCCTTCAACCTGTCCTCATAGGACTTGTGATGCAATCCATCTTTGTTGCCCTCTCTGAACCGTCTCTACCTTTTGACATCAAGTTGACATGGGGAAAACTTTGAACTAAAAACCTTTGAAATCCAATACAAGTCATGTCACTGGTCAGAATGTACTAAGAGGTATGCCATCCTAGTAGCTCCAGAGCTCGTGATGATACCAAACTGCTGCAGACAGCCTCTGGGACACAACTAGGAGACCATATTAACGGGAATTCAAGACTAACAACAACCCCCCCCCCAGCACAAGATAATTACTATTAAAAGAATGTAAAACCAATCACAAGCCCAGTTTGTATATCTTGCCAACATCTGTGTGTGTAGTTTTTGATTTATACAGTATTGCTGTTTCTTTTAACAATAACAAACCACATTTTAACCCTACTGTTCTAGTCTCAAGAAGTAGCACATAATACATGGTCCTGGATGGCAAGTAGCAAACAGCTAGACAATTTACACAGGTCATTTTGCATGAACCACAGCGGACTAGTTCTATTTTGACTTCTGGTTCACTGACCTTAGCTGACCACAGATCAGAGGGATCGGAGGAGTGAACATATAAGGTACCTTAGTACCTCTTGACATACACTTCCAGGAAATCATGAAGGGAACAATCTTGTGCGCATACAAGGCAAGGCAATGTTTATTTCTAGGGCGTTCATTCCTGGGGGCTCTGGGCGCCTTACAGAAAAACAGGTAAGGTAGTAGAAAAGACATACATAAATACATATTAAAACAGTGAAAAACAAATTAAAATATTTCAAATAAATAGCTTCAGTAACTAATTCATTTCAGTGACCCTCATTACATCAGGTTCAATATCTATGTCTGGGAAGGCCAGAGAGAAAAGATGGGACTTGAGGTGACTCTTAAATACCTTAACTGAAGGGGACTCCCTGAGGACAGGAGGAAGCGAATTCCACAGGACGGGGCCGGTGACACTGAACGCTTCATCACCAGCAGTTTTTATTCTCATCCGGGGACTCGCCAGGAGGCCCCTAGAGGAGGAACAGAGGGAGCGGACTGGGGCGGCAGGTGTTAGATTTCCTAACAGATAGCCAGGGCCTAGTCCATGTAGGGCCTTGAAGGTGAGCAAGCCCATCTTGAAGAGAACCCCCCACCTGTCCAGCAGCCAGTGCAGTTCACGCAGCACTGGAGTTACATGACAGAACCTCAAAAGGCCTGGCAGCTGCGTTTTGCACTAGCCGCAGTCAGCAAAGGATACCTCCCGAGACACCAAAAGTAAAAGGGCATTACAGTAGACAAGCCTGGATGTTACAAGGGCATGAACCAGAGTAGGAAGGTCCTCGGGCGGAACTAGGGGTATGATCCTGGTGCTATTCCTCAGGTGTGTTAAAAAAGCTACTTTTGACAATGACGACACTTGAAATTCAAATGTCAATCCATCGCTCGGGAACACGCCAAGATCTCGCACCCCAGAGGGAAGCCATCAATGGTGTAGGCCTCAGGAAAGACCAGTTGCCACACCGGAGGCCATCCTATCATGCCTTTGGCCCAGTTCCACTACTTGAACCTCCGTCTTATCAGGGTTCAGTTGCAACCAGCTGGAGGACATCCAATCACTGATCTCAGCCAGGCAGATGTTTAGCACTTCCACAGCATTAGATGTTCCAGGACCAAAGGACAAATACAATTGGATATCATCTGTATAGCACTGAAAACCCACATTGTACTTCCTAATGAGCTCACCTAGGGGCAGCATGTACACTGCAAACAACATTGGTGACAAAATCGATCCCTGAGGCACACCGTATGACAGGAGTTTTGGGGAGGAGGAGGAGAAATTCTCCATCACCACCCGTTGCTTCCTGTCAGTAAGCCAGGACTCAAACCAGCGGATGACAATGCCAGCAAGCCTACAGTACTCTCTGAGATGATCAAGCAGCACAAAGTGGTCTACAGTGTCAAAAGCTGAGAAGAGATCAAGGAGAACATGAATGGGCCTGTCGCCTCTATCTCTCACCCCTAAGGAGGTCATTATGCACCCAAACTAAAGCAGTTTCAGTTATGTGCCTGGCATGGAAACCAGACTGGAGTGACTCATAGATGTCAAAGGTCGTGAGATGCTCTTCAAGCTGTTGCACCACAATCTTCTCAACAACCTTTCCCAGAAATGGAAGGTTGGAGATAGGTCGGTAATTCGCGAAGATGTCTGGGTTGAGCGATGGTTTCTTTAGAAGGGGCCTCACCAGACCCTACTTCTAGGAATCTGGGACACCCCCCCCCCCCAACAATGAGCACCGGGCCAATGAAACCAATGCATCCCATTAAAAAATGCATCAGAACCGGGTCCAGTTTGCAATGTGTGTGTTTCAGCTTAAGCAACCTCAATGACCTCGGCCACCTCCACCAGTTTAAACTCTTCCCACACAGGCGAGTGCCTCTGCCACATCCAAGACGATCACTGAGAGACATTATATGACTCACTGACTGGATTCTCTGCTGGATAGAGGACACACTGTCAGTGAAGAACTGAGCAAACTCTTCCTACAAAGTGACAAAACGCTTTTTCGGCTGTAGACAGACTGGATGCAACAGCCTGTCCACAGTCTGAAAAAGCACAGCTGGTTGGTTCTTCCCACAGCAACTTCCTGGACAGGAACCCTGCCTTCTTATGGTTGCTTGCCCCTGGTACTCACCACAGTGCGTATGCAGGGCCAGTTTGTCCTCACCTAGCCTGGTCCTCCACCAGCAACACTGCAACGTCTGACCCCTAATCTTCATCGCCTTGAGCTCTCCATCAAACAAAGGAGACCGCATGTGAGAGGATTTGGGTCATACACGGACCAGTGTGAGTGCATCGAGTGCTGCAGACATCACCCTGTTATAGGTGGCAACCGCCTCACTCGTGCCCTTCACACATGCAGCATCTACACTAGATAGGTCAGTTACTGCCAGAAAACCCTCAAGGGACATTCCCCTTAAAGGGCAGTAGCTGACCATTTCAACAGGGGGAGGGATTTCGGTTGGGGGGAGCCTTGAATGAGAACCTCACCATGCAGAATCAAACCAAATGACCTTACAAATCTTGAGGCTAACTACCTCAAACCCCAGTGAGAACACCTGGTCCAGCATGTAGCCACCGTGGTGAGTTACGGAAGTAACCTCTTGTGTCAGGCCAGAGATTACATCATCAGGAGGCGGCTGCAGCCAAGCCCAGAGGATTCTTCATCGGCCCAAGCGCCGACATTCCCCCAGCACCAAACATCTGGAGGACTCCCAATACTTCAATGACGAGATTCATCATCTCCTGCAGGAACTCTTCCCCCTGCCCAGAGGATCCTGCAGCCTGCACCCACACCCCCACGCACTGCCACACATTCAAAGCACCTGGTAGTTCCCACTGGGCGCACAGCGAAGCCCAGCTCAGATCTAAATAGAGGGCCCGCCCCTGCATTGCACCCTAGGGCAGTGCACCACAGAGTACCCGGGGGGTGAAAGTCATATCTCAGCATTGCTTCTGTACTCATACACTTGTGTACTAAAGGGTTAGAGCACTGACTTGGGAACAGGGAAATCCATGGTTCAAACCCTGCACCCACTGAATGCTCACTGTGGCTTTGAGCAGGTCTCAACCTCCCACTACACAATTCTAGCCAACTAAAAGAGAAGGTTAGCAGGACCACAGTGAGAACAAGATAAAGTGAGAATAAAATATATTATCTTAGTCTAGCTATCCTGGGTAAATAAGTTATACATTTTACCTCCTGGTTGTGCTGATGTCCGTGATCATGTCTATGATGATGATGTCCATGTTCATGCCCTGATTCAGCACTGCAATGCTTGTGGAGAATTTCTTGCCATTTGAATCCCAAGCATGGACAGCAAAGCTTTTGATCCCATCATGGAGTTTCATGTGGCGTTTAACAATGACAGTTCCATCAGTCATCACCTCTGATGTGGGAGTCACTTGAATCATAAACAGCTCGCTTTTCTGCCACTGCAGTCATCGGGCGCACTATATTTTCAGAGAAGAATAACATCTATATTGGTAATCATGTCGGTATAATCCATCACACTGTACACTGCAGTGAATTTCTACACATTTGCATTTTGTCACAGCACAGGGTGGCAGTCTACAGTGGTGGTTTTTGGACAGCGCTTGTTTAAACTGGTGAGTTGACCCATGTATTTATGGGCTGCAGTTTGCAAGCCTACTACTGACTGTGATTTAGTTTCCTCCACTGCTGTAGGGGTTGAAGGTGGGTGAAGAGGGGTGAGAAGGTGGACAATCGTATGTTTGACTGTTCTATCAGTCCAGGAACTAGAAACATAATGTGATGGCAGAAAAGCCCTACTGGCCAATTCAGTCTGCTAGACCTTACCCCTTACTCGTGCAGTGGCCCTATGTGACAACCTTCCTTTATTCCCTCCACATGCCTTATCAGGCCCCTGAACCCTTTCCCACACATTTTTGAAACTACTCACTGTTTTGGCACACCAGTTCGTTCCACTTGTCCACCACTCTTTCTGTGAAACAGTACTGCAGACATTTCTCCTGAACCTTGCATTTCCTCATGTGTTTGTAAGATTCATAAGATTTTATAAGATGACAGTCAAATAGTACTACCCTTTTGTTGACCTGCACCATATTCTAAATCTCTACTTCATAACAATGAGTTGTATAGTAGTTATCTAGTGCCAGTTTAAATTGATTGATGGTTCCACTTGATACAACAGTTATTAGCAAGAAGTTCCATCGTGACAACCTCTGGGAGAACCAAGTCCCCTCTATTTTGTAGTGCTCACCTTTTAACTGCATATGGTGACCCTTACTTTTATTGAGTCTGGCCTTAAACTCATTCCACACACTCCCTTAGATCCTGGTTTGCAAATGCCTTGTAAACCAGGCACATGTGTCCCCCCGCTGCCTTCTCAGGCATCTCCCCCACGTCCTTCTGTACTGAAGTGAGTACAACCCAGGTCGGTCTCTCCTCATAGTTCTTATCCCAAGGCCGACCACCAACCTGGTTGCTCACCTCTGGACCCCCTCAAGCCTTCAAAAGGTCCTTTTTCTGATGTGGTGTGCAGAACTGTCCACAGTACCCCGGATGTGGCCACACCAGAGAGACAACTAGTGGCATAAACACTTCCTTTGTCCTATTCCTAATGTTCTTTATTGATGCTAGGATTCCATATCCCTTTCTTACCACAACAGAGCACTGATCTGTGAAGCTAAGGTTATTTGCAGCTAAGACCCCCAGGTCTTCCTCAAACTCGTAGAGTTCTTCACCATTTATATGGTACTGGAAATTAAAGTTCTTCCTGCTAACCACTGTGACCACTGTGGTGGGAGCGCTGTCATACAGTACTTGAGACACGTTGTCATCCAGGGTTTATTTAATTCCAAAATTGATTCGCTTTTGCTCATAAAGTGCTAAAACATTGTGAAAATGCATAGCACTTGCCTCAATGTATTTAACAAACATAACACTTCTAGAAAACCTATATAAATACTTTCTGTACAGTTAACATTGTTCCAAGAAAAAAACTGCTAATCAATTATTTAAAACCCTGTCATCTATCATTCCACTGCCAACCTGGCAGACCTCAGTTCCTTACTCCAAGACGACCTACAATCCCTTGAGAACTGGCTCGTTGAGAACAGAATGGTCCTCAACACAAGCAAAACCAAGGCCATGTTGTTTGGTCCCAGATCCCTCGGTCAGGGCAGAAAACAACTCCTACATCTCACCTCCGTGGCCAGCACCTGCACAGAAGTAGTGTCCTCCCTAAAATACCTCTGTCTCACCTTGGACCAGGGTCTCTCCCTTAAGAACCATGTGCACCAAGTCACCAAAACTGTACATGGGAAATTAGATACCCGCTACCGATTAAAAGACCAGCTGGTACCGGAAACCAGAGTCGCCATCGCCACCAGCATCCTCCTCCCGACACTCACATATGCCGCCCCAGTCGTATATGGGCTGGCGAAGACCGAGAAGAACATACTCCAAGTGCTGTACAACAAGGTGAAATGCTTTGCCTCCCTGGTAAACCCCAGGAATCATCATTGCGATACCCAATCCCTACTCAACTGGCCATCACTGGACGCCTGCCTCCAGTACCCTTTGCTATGCCTAGCCTAAAGGCTAATCAGCCCGGCTCCTCCCCCTAGTCTCTCTGGACTCATCGCCTTAAAACCCAATCCCCGGCCCCTCCACTCTGCAGGATGAACTCTCCTGCAAGTCCCCAGAGTGAGAACCAAAGTGGGCAGCAAGTAATTCGCCCACACTGCTCCCACCCTGAGGAACACACTCCCTCCCGGTGTGCAGGAAGCACCCTCCATTAAAAGTTTCCGCACTAGGCTCAATTTCATACTGAGCCTCAGCTGTTTTTTTACTAGCATTAATCTGCCAAGGCATTGATGTTTTCCTGAAATAATTTTGCATTGGTTTCACTTGCAACCAGTGCCCCCATTTTAATATCTGCAAATGTTGTCATCTAAGCCTTGTTCATACAGGTAATGGATGCCACTAAAATGTTAAATAATACTGGTCCCAGCACCCATCCCTGGGGGACCCCACTGGTCAGTCTGGTCCAGAAGTGGCCTTTGCAGGCACTCGTTTCCTTCTGGTCAGTCAAATTGTAATCCAACGTATAATCGCTGCATCCAAGTTGGCTTCCCTTAAGGTATGTATTAGCTCAGCATGGGATATACTATTGAAGATCTTTCAAAGTTGACATGTAATACATTGACTGGGACATTTTCAAGGGCTTGCCTTACAGGATCAAAAGAAATGCATCAGATTTGTAAGACATGATCTTCCCTTTCTGAAGCCATGTTGGTGTAGATCTATTAAACCCTCAAGTCATCTTGTAAATGTTCATCTATTGCCTCCTTTATTAATGCCTCCAGCGTTTTTCCCCCACTATGCTGGTGAGGCCGATGTGTCTATAGTTAGTACAGGATAATTTAGGACCCTTCTTATGGATGGGTACAACATGGGCTGTTGTCCAGCCCTTGAGCACCATTCCTTCCTGCAGGGATTTCTGAAGTATGACCTGAAGGGGGCCACTTAGCTCTGCACCCAACTCTTAAGAGCCTGGGGTGCAAGACATCAGGTCCAGCTGATTTGGTTAGGTCTAAGTTAAACAATTCATCTTTTATCATGCCAGGTGTTCTCAAGTTTGCATTCCTGAATCCTGGGTTATCCATTTGACTACTTTACTTTATTGGTATACACTTTCAAAGTAAGCCTTGAACTCCCAGCCATCTCCTTGCACTCACTAATTAGTAGGTTTCCTTGTTTTAATGGTTCAATATGATTGTTCTTTTTTAGACTTCCCACTTAGTTGTAGAATGCCTTCTTGTCTCCCACTTTATTAGCTGTTTTACTTGTCCTCTTTAGTTCCCTTAGCTTGGTCCTATAGATTTCCTTGTTCCCTCCACCCTAGCTTTTTATTTTTTTTTATAGGACCTATTTTTAGCCTTAAGTAATTTCTGTATCCCATGGTTAAAACAGAGATGGATTGTGCATTTTGTATTGTATTTTTTCATAGAGGGTATATAAGTTTCCACTAACTCGTGGAGGAATGTTTTAACACTCCCCACACTTGTTGAACTCAGAGACCCCTGAATGCATTAGCCCAGTCTCAGTCTAATACATGTTTCCTCAAGTTGTTATAATCTGCTGGGTCATAACGCTTCACTTATGTTATCCCCCACTGACATGCAGTTTTGATATTAATAGCAAATTCCATTATGCTGTGGTCACTTCCTAGGAGTGGTTCCCTAGTCTTGCAATACTCAGTGGATTCACTCATATCACTGATGACTAAATCTAGTATGTGGTTATCCCTGGTCTGGTGTTTTCTGTTACATGGTTCTCAACACAAACTACCCAGTGCTTCTAGGAATTCATTCTCCACAGATGTAGCAGAAGACCATGTTACTCAGTCGATAGCAGGAAGATTAAAATCACCCATGATCAACAGTCTTCTAACTGGATCTTGATCCCTAATACACTTGATAAATTCAGCAGATTTTGTACGTCAGGGAAGGGGGCCTATAGCATACCCCCTCAATGAGTTTCTCCTCCTTGGGTAGCAATAGCTGTACCCATAGTTGCTCTACGTCAGGTTCAGTTGCTGTCTGTAATTCAAATGCCTTGATGTCATCTGACATATGTCACTCCCACCTTGTCTGCATTCTCTATCCCTGTTAGAGCTGATAACCTCATATCAATCCCCACCCTTCGTTGCGCCACCATGTTTCGTAACTGCGATAGTGCTATGTCCTCCTGGGTTAAGATGTACTCCAGTCCATTTTTTTTGTTTTTCAGACTTCTAGCATTTATGAAGAGGGTTTTCGATGTTTTTGGGTGGTTATATTTTTTAGGGGTAAAGTAGTTTAACAAACCCCCCCCCCACTGTTTAGTTTAAATGTCTGATAGAACTGTTCATGCTCTCTGCTAATACATGGGTTCCAGTCTTATTCAAATAGAGACCATCAGAAGCGAATAACTTATGGGCCTTATCAAGCCACTGCCAGTGTTCCAAGGAACATTACAGTATTTGTTCCCTGTTGCATCACCTTATGAGTCCTCCTCCTCCATCTCTCCCTCCATTACTCCCTGCCCTTGGAACCAGGAGGCTCTCCAATATAATTAGTGAGCATTTCCTTTTTTAAAAGTTAGTTCCTACACTCTCAAAAGTTCTTTGAATATCAGTGGTGCTCTTTCTACCAACATCATTAGCGCTGATGTGTAGTACTACTACCAGGTCTATGGAGTTCTCCAAAAATCCTGGTAATACTAACATACTAAAATGTCAGCAGAATAGGCCTAATGGTCTTTGGTGTCTGCTCGTTTGGTCAGCCCCACCCTGGGAGCTGACCTTCCTGCCCCTCGCCTTCTCTGGCTTCTCCTTCCCAGTTCTGGATATTCTCGCTGCACTGGTTTTGCTTCCAGAACCCTTCCCTGTCTTGTCCACCCCTCTTGCACTCCTCCACCGTGCCTGCCTCCACCAGCCCCCTGGGTAGCACATTCCATGGCTCCACCACCCTCTCAGTGAAGTAGCACCTCCTCCTTTCTCTCCTGAATCTTCCCCCACTCCAGCTTCCATCCATGCCCTCTAGTTGCCCCCTCCTCCTTCCTTGGAAGTACCCTGACTGCTCCTCCCCCATTTACTCCCCTTATAGGTCCTGTCCCCCAAGCCCCAAATCATTTTGGCTGCCCTCCTCTGGACCCTCTCCAGGAGTTTAATGTCCTTCTTTAAGTGTGGCCTCCAAACTGCACATAGTACTCAGGTGTGGCCTCACCAACAGTTATACAGAGGAGTATCCCTTCCCTCCTTCTGGAGGTGATCCCCCTAGCGATGCATCCCAGCATCCTGTTGGCCTTGGCTGCTGCCCTCCTACAAGTCTCCGGGTTGTTCATCTTGACATCCACCACCATCCCCAGGCCCCTCTCAGCCATCGAGACTTGTAGCATCCCCTCCGGGTGTACACTTGGCCCGGGTTTCTGGCCCCCAGGTGCAGTACCTTGCATTTCCCTGCATTGAACCTCAGCTTCCACTTTCTAGACCATCTTTCCAGAGCCTCCAGGTCCCCCTGTAGGGCCACCCTCCCCTCCTCCCCACATGTTTTTAACATCGAGGATACCTGCCCCTGACAAGATAAAAACTGATACTTGCTCTCTTCTATCTTTGCATATTATCCTGTCAGTGAATTTAAGCATGGAGTCACCTATAACCACAACATTTTTGTTTGGGACATTAGATGAGTGTTTCTTTGTGCATTAGTATTGCTACTCTGCCCTTGTATAGTTTCAGCAACTATGTTTACCACAATTTTTGTCCCATCATTAATATCTGAACTGTCTCCACTTGATGTGTTGGAATTAGTCTCCATCGGTTGTGCTATTGTTGGCATCCTGTTAGCATTACCAGGTATGGGCCTAGTATGTGGCCTGACCAGACTATTTGTTTGGACACCCAGAGGTTTAGTAACGCTTCTACCCTCTCCCAAGGGCTGACCTGTTCTTGCCCCAGTCTGTTTCTCATTATCCTGTATGTTTTGAGATACTGTGTCAATTGCATCATCCAAACTAAGACTAAGACTATCAAACCGGTTTGTGGTCCCAGTCTGTGCATTTCTCTCTCTTCTATGCTTCCTAGGTCCCTTTGTAACCAGACACCATTTGTCTTCAATTGGAATATCAGTGTCACTATCTTCGTCTATTCTAGCCTTCCTCTTATCTATTAGTCCTTTGTTAATTTTTGTCCTAATTAAATTACTTTCCTTGTCTTGTAATAAATTTCTAGTGTCCTGAACAATCGTTCAATACCCTTAATATAGACTGAATACCCAGTTTTTTTGTTTTTTTTAAAGTAGTCTACCTTCATTTCCAGTTCCTTTACTGTACATGCATTTCTTGCAAGCAAATTGCCCAGCATCTCAACCGCCTCTCATCTCAAGTAGACCTTGCATTGTGGCCATTCTGTGCTGGTTCCCTCAGCCATCACATCTTACCCAAGGTGCTTTTATTTGCTCCTACCCCATGTTGATGTTCCCTCCTGTTCCCTGGATGACATGGCAGACACAGCTAAGCCTTTTGCCTCAGTTGTGTCGCCTTTGCTAGGCTCATTGATGCTGGGTACACAGTGTGAACAATTCACAGCATTTCGCCTTACCACGTGGAGTTATTTGTAAGTTCCTATGAGCTCTCACCTTCCTGTCTCCAGGGTATACATGCAAGTCTCTCAATCTTTCCTCACGTGCTTTCTCTTCCAGCCCCTGGAGCATCTTGGTCACCCTTCTCAACACAGTTTCCATCCTATCAGAGGCCTTCTGCAGGTGTGAGCTCTAGAACCTACACAGTACTCAGCATCCTGTTTGCACTCCTCACTGCCATGTTGCACTGTGCCGTAGACTGCAGGATTTCTAATATCATCCCATCCCCCCACAGGTACCTTTTCTCAGTTGGGCTCTCTAATACCATTCCCCTGAGGGTGCTGCATTATCAGGTTCTTATTCCCAATGTGTATCATCTTATATTTCTTGGCACAGAATCTCAGCTGGCAACCTGGACAACTTTTAAAATATGTCCGGGTCCTCCCTCATGGCTGTAATCTCATCCTCCCTGTCCATCCTCTCACAGATCTTGGTGCTGTCTGCAAAGAGACACCTTTCCCTGAACTATCACCCTTATTTCACCAATGACTATGTTAAAGGAGCACATGCCCAAGGACTGAGCCCTACCTGCTTGTTACCTCCTTAATCTCAGAGTACACCCCATTCACTACCACCCTTTGTATCTGCCTCATTAGCCAGTCTTCCACCCATTTTGTTATTCATTCCTACCCCTAGATCACCCAGCTTTTTGACTAGTCTCCTGTAGGGTACCAAGTCAAAGGCCTTACTTAAGTAAAATGAAATAATTTGCATTTTATGTTAGGAAAAATAAATATTTACTTTGAATGATGTAGTGACAAATGCTTCAAGTAATTTTCCAGTTTTGTGCCAAACACAGACAGTTGGCATCAGAAGACTAAACAAAATGCTGAAAAAAATGCTGCATTTCAGGACAGTCTGTTCTTTGTACTGAAGATAGCTACAGGAAAACAAGCTCTCTGCCCCTTACACTTCATCCGACTCAGCTGCTTGACCTGCTTTGAAATCATAATCCTTGGCAGTGACATCACAACCTGTTGCCATGAAAATGATTCTGATGACACAGTAAGAGGGTTTGTGACATCAAGGCAGTAAAAGCAGCACAAACAGTTTAAAGGCAAACTTATTTTCATACAAAAAGTCTTCAATAATAATAATAATAATAAGGAATGTACAGACATTCAGATTACGGAGGAATTTTGTGTTATCGAGTTCTGCTTATACTAACTGTAAGTACTGACCAACTAGAATAGCTCAAATGTTTAGTTACTTATTTACATAGTCAGACCCAACCTAGTAAGTTTGAAGTAGTGAGTTATCTTGACAAGTATCAGCTACCATGTTAAATAAACTGCTGCTTACTGAACACACAGCAATGCCTTTGTGCTAAAAAGTGAGTTTTCAGAATCCAGTCAAACTTTAAAAAAAAACAATAGTTTGACAGAGGACCCTAGATTTCATATGTAACCCCTTGTTACCCGGGTTACTAGAATCCCAGTAAGACCTAGTGATAGGCAGGAAGGCAGCTTGTGAAACTCCAGTTAAATGGATTTCACAGTCTCACTCTGTTCTCAGTCTCAGCTGAGACTGAGGATGACATCACCATAGAACTATCGCAGCTGTATGAGCCACAATGGAATCTGCAGAAGGGAGTTAGAGTAGAATCCTGGGAGGTTTGAACAGTCAGTCTGTGGCAGTTGAAGTTGGAGATTAGTGTGAGAGGAGCACAGCAGCTCTTGTGCTCAGGCTCTGGAGCCTCAGCCTGAAATAGGGCTACATTTAGGGAAAGATGTGTTTCCGCCTAGAGAGAGACACAGTAAGCTATTTTTAAAGTGGTGGAGACTGCTGATTCAGGTCTCTGTGCCCCATCCCTCAGGAGATGGGCGGGAAGAATTTCCTGCATTTCCAGGGGCAACCCCCTGGCTACTGCTAGTGAAGAAGCCGACTTATTTTGTCCAAGAGTCTGGGAAACGAGAAGATTTCGTGATTCGCCTGTGGGGCACCTGCAACCAAAGGGTGAGTTCTGCTCTTTCTAAAGGGCCCATGTTTCACCCTGACTTGTGTTAAAGTGGGGATTGGACTACTGAAGTAGTAGGAGGCCTAGAGTAATAGGCTTAGCCAAAAGTAAAAGTATGTTCAAGTCCAGCACATAGGGGAAGTCAAGACATGTAGAGGAGATGTGATATACGTCTATCCAGTAATATACATTGCCAAGCTTTCAAAAAGAGAGTTGTTTAGTTTCCAGAGAAATGGCTGGGTATGGATTGTGGGAGCTGGAGGTGGGAGACCCCCCCCATCTTTAGTAACCAGGTCCACCTCTACAGATTTGCTCTGTGGATTTCTACTTTGCCTCATGCACTTGGCCAGTGATGAGGGAAGTACCCAAACATGGGATGGAAGGAAAATTCCCTCTAGGAGTCGAAGGCTCTAAGGTGGTTTGGGGAGCCACCAATAGGAAAACTGGTTCATTCCCATAATGGACCGTAGATCAAGTGGCCGGTGGGGAAAACCCAAGTAGTGCACAAGTCGGGCTGTGTACCCAAAGCTGCGTGCAAGTCCGGGCTGTGTGCCTGGTGGGTTCAGAGCCTGAGGGCTGAAA
Organism: Neoceratodus forsteri; assembly: GCA_016271365.2. NCBI lineage: Eukaryota > Metazoa > Chordata > Ceratodontiformes > Ceratodontidae > Neoceratodus > Neoceratodus forsteri. The sequence continues at coordinate 1,565,276,478 of CM028130.1, read as the reverse complement.
TGTGAAGAAGTGTTTTGTTATCTCTAATCTGCATTACCAGGAATGTAGCCCTGTGGGGGTCCATCTATGCTTTGTTCAGTTTGGATGTGAATAAAAGTCACACTTTAGAATCCCATTCCTGGTTTTGGGCATTAAAGTTATTGCTTCCTGTGTTTGGATTTACTTGGGTGCCCCTGTGAGGGTAGCCAAACCTAGGCCCCCTGTGCCGAGTAACCTAGTCCTCCCCGAACCCAGTCCCCACCAGGTACTGCTGTCAGCTACAACAGTATGCCACCTGTCATTTTGCAAAAAGGCAGGGTCCGGGGGTTACACATATCATCCTGGTTTTCCCACCAGTCCTGTCTCTCGCAACAAATCTTTCCCACAGCAACAGATTGTAATGGCAGAACCGGAGCATTATGAGGAAAAGCACAAGGATGAGATGGTGTCTGGGAAACAGATTTTTTTTTTTTTTTAATGTAACACTCCACAGCTTGCAAGCACTCTCTACGGCATACTTACTAATGTGACCTCTGCTCACTCTTTGCCATGTATTGGTTGGTGGTCTGACCTCCTGCTAGGCAGGCGGGAGTCCTCCTCCATGGGTATTTAGTGGGCTGATTTGGGTTTGGTCAGGAGGCTGGCGGAGACAGACATGAATGTAACGAGTGAATCAGGGATTCGGGCCGTGGTGACTTGGTGACTGTAGTTCTGCTCGGGAATGGAGGGTGGCCTAGGTTTCTGCGGTGATATGGAGACTGGGTCCGGTTATCGGGAGCCGCAGTCTGGGAAGGAAAATGTGGCCAGCCTGCATGCACCACTGCAACGGGGCTGATTGGGGCCTAGTTCTTGTGATAAGCTGGGATCGGAAGGAACAGTGGGGGTGGCGCAGTGATAGCAGCCTATGCCATGGGGCAGGGTGGTGGTGGCAGCCCTCTTGCCCTTACCTGGGTGGCACGCCATTCCATACTCCAGACAACCTGTGGGGGGAGAGGAGAGAGCCCAGTAAGTCCCTCTGATCGACTGTGTTTGTCTAGGGATGCCAGGGACCTGGGCTCCGTGGCCCTGAGCTGCAGGATTAAGGAAGACTGAGGACGAGAGAGCTGCAGCATGGTTAAGCCACCACAAGTTGAGTCTGAGCAGTTGGCAGGAGTCTAGTTGTGTTGGGGATGCAGGTCAAAGAGTCAAGTGTAGTGTGGCCTGGTAATGCTGCTGCTGAAATGCAAGCCCCTCAGCTCCACTGGAATCCAGCACCATGACCTTCTCAGCCTTCAGTTTGTGTGCAGTGGCTCTTTGCCACTGTGTAAGCTGTTCTCCATCTAAGCTGTGCCCCAGCTCCTGGTAGCTGTATGTTTGGCCAGTTAATAAACTGATTTGGTGTTTTATCTTATTAGTGTGTGGCCTCCTGCCGTGTTTTCATGAATTTAAACACTACCTTTCATTCCAGCTAGCCCCCCACCGTAGAGATATCAGCTTGCAGTTCCTCTGGCTTGGGCTTGCATATTATTCGCTTCTGAACCCTTGAGCTACAGCCATATATGGCCATCTTTATTTTTATTCAGGATGGTTCCAGGGTTTTATTTCACTCTAAAATTGATTAGCTTGTTTCATAAAAGTGCTAAAACATTGTGAAAATACATAGCACTTATCTCACTGTGTTTAACAAACAAAGTTTCTAGAAAACCTATATAAATACTTTCTGTACAGGTAGTATTGTCCCAAGAAAAAACTGCTAATCAATTATTTAAAACCCTGGGTTCTCATTGAGTTGGCCCTCTCTTCTGACTCCCTCCCCCAAAAATCAGGCCCCTAGACACAGTGGGAAGGGGTGGTTGACACAGTAATTAAGAATGCAGCGAGGTAAATTCCTGAACAAACCAAGAGTTAACTTTTTAAAACTATGGCTGTGCACGGGGCTGATTTCCGGTATTTGTATTTTTTATTTATTTAAAGATGTGGAAATAACCTTTGAGCACAGGCTCTTTTACAAAGGTTCTACGTTGCGCTAACAAGCTAAACAGACATATAACATCACAGGTTCAGGATAAGAGAACAGACAATTAAGATTACAACATTACAATGTCAATTACTAGTATCCGAGTTAGTACAGTGTCAGAGCTAAACCAGCAATAGATGACCATAGTGAGCTTAGGAGAGAGAGAGAGGGAGGGAGAGAGAGAAACCCCTTCTGGAGGTGGGTAGAACATTTAGGAGCAAAAGAGCAAGGAAAAGCGCTGGGCAGAGGAGTCTACCCCAGGGGTTTGGGGGGCAGCCTCTGAGGAAGCTTTATTGGCCACAGACAGAGGTTGGTGCTGGAGTGCAATGGGGGAGAGAAGGTTGGGTGATGGAGATGGGGAAGGGCTGGGGGCCACGAGGGGTGAGACAGGGTGGTGGGGGCGTGGGAGTGTATGTCAGTTTTATTCACGGCATTATGTTGAAACAGCAAGGAGTGGATGGGCAGAGTGTGCCACAGGGTTAGGGGAGGCAGTTGGCCCCAGACTAGGTCAGTTGTGGTGGTGGGGAGGGGCAGGAACAGCCAGGGAGGGGGAGGTACGAGGGCAGCTGGAAGGGTGGGTGCCAGTGATAGGGGACAGGGGTACAGTATTTGTACTTTGTCTCTGGTATTTTTTTTTTTTTTTTTTTATGTTTAATGAAATTATATTCTTGTGTTTCAGACTGGTTTCTGTTAAAGGAAAACTACACCTCCATATCTTCTAAATGTTATTTGTTTTCATGTCAACAGACAACTCTTCATGCAGCTGTTGAAGATGTATGCAACTGCATTAGTTAGTTTTCACAGTTTAAACTCCCAGTATGCCTGTCTGTTTAATTAGCCTTCAAAAGAAAAAGTACAAGAAGGTGTGAAATACCACATACACCTTTAGTGAGCTTTGCAAACTATCTGTTACACAATGCAGGTGTTTCCCTTAAAACTTCATTTAGTTTATGAGTTTTTGCAAGGTATTTGTTCTTTCAACATAGAGATACATGAAATAAATGGTTTATCTGACATGTTCTCATATGCTAATATGGTTCTCATGGACAATGAGATTTCAACTACCATGAAATGGAAACCCCCAGGGCAATCACAGGGGCCACCATGAGCAGTGAAAACAAACTAAGGCTAACACATATAGCCCCAACAGCTACAGGAAAGGAGTCACCTGTTGACATGGATTAAAATAAAATTTAAAATGATATGAGGGTGTAGTTTTCCTTTCATGGCAGCACAATGCCAATGAGCTGAGTTGAGTTGACAGTATATAGGGAATATGCTATGGCTGGTGGTGGAATAAACTATCTGAATGAGTGGAGAGTGACCTAGAGCATCCTCAGAGTGGCGTAACGGAGCCACGAGTGATGTAGCTGAGGTTGCTCTCCACTCATTCAGATAAATAGTGTATTCCACCACCGTCTGCAACGTATGCACTTTATACAACAAGACTGCTTTTGGCTTTTTTTTTTGTTTCATGATATCACCACAGTGAAATAGATTTATTCCACTGCAGTGAGAATACGTGTTTTATGCAGTGAGTTATTTGCTCATTCTTACTGTATAAATGAAAATTATAAATACTACATGTATGTAATGATCAGTAGTAGCCGTGTGTGTAAATCAACCAATAAAATAACAACTATTTAAAAATCTTAGAGTTTTAAGTCACTGGAAGGATGATGTCATTCCGTCTTTCAAGGTGTGGCATCAGGACATTTTTCAAGCTCTGATGATTGAAAATCAAATTGTTGTTTTGTGTCATCGGACAGAGCAATTTTGGATAGATGAGAACCCCTTTATGCTCTTCTCAGTCTCGGCGAGACCTTGGACTGGAACAGCTTGGTGCGAATCATCTATTACCCGCTTAGCTCTGTCTTCATTTTCCTCAGTTATTCCTCTCTGATAATTCTTACACAATATAACGGGCCCCCTTTTTTCTCTCTCTCTATCAAGTTTGGTAGTGGGGTGCTTGGGGCAGGTGGAGTGGATTTTTGGGGGTAATTTTTCTCTTGTTTACCTGTGCATTCTGCTCATTGAGCATTGTTTGCTATTGTTTTCTTTATGTATTGTGTTTCTCTGAAAATTTAATAAAGTACATTAAATAAAAAATAATTTATAAAAATAAAAACCTTACTGAGGATAGCACCAAGGAACTCACTCCCCATAAGCCTGTTTAAACAGATGGCTCTTAAGACCTTTTTTGAAGGCCTCTACCAAGGGGGACTCCCTCGGAGCCCTCAGGAAAGAGTTCCAAAAGACTGGACCCACAACCTCAAGGGTCTGGTCCTTCAAGTTTTTAAACCTGGCCCTGGAAACAGCCAGGAGGCCCTCCCTCAGAGTGGAGATGGTGAGAGGGCATGTAAGAGGTAACCTGAGTTCAGCTCATGTAAGACTTTATAAGATAGTAACCCGACTTTAAAGAAGATACGACACTTAACTGGCAACCAGTGCAGTTCATGCAGTGCCAGAGAGACACAACTCTACCAAGAAAGGCAAATCAACAACACAGTCACTGCATTCTGCACCAACCTCAGGCGCTGCAATGCACCTCCAGTGACCTCCAAGCTATAAAGCATCACAGTAGTCCAGTCGCAAGGTCACAAAGGCATGCACATGTGAGGGCAAGTCACCTGGGGGATAAGGTATCTAATCTGGCAGATATTCCCGAGATGGTAAAAGCCACTCCAAACTACTGCTGATACCTAAATCTCAAATGCCAGCCCCTCATCCAGATTAGCTCCCAGAGCTCTCACCTTTACAGCAGTCACAAGCCCACAGGGGCTGGGCGGAAGCCCCATCTCCCTCTCATCAGCTGGTACTTATACCATTTGACCTGGCTCAATCACTAGTACATCAGTTTTTATCAAGGTGAAGTCACAGCCTGCTCAATTATGTCCAGTCTTGGGTCTCAGACAGGCACTTGCATCAGCACATCCAGTGTGCCAGGCATCGTGGGTGCAAAAGGCAGATAAGAGTAGAGAATCATCTACAAAGCAATGAAACCCAACTCCATACTGTCTAATGAGACTATCCAGCAGCAGCATGTACATAATGAACAGTCTGATCCCTGGGGCACCACCACAGTGCAGGTCTATTAGGAGCAAGGAAACATTTCCATAACTACTCTCTGTGTCATAAAGCTCCTCTTATGAGAGGGACGTGTCTTGCCAAAAAACTGCAGACAACTAGAATGAGTAAGTGAGCAGAAATGACAGTTTTGCATTGTATGGAGATGCAAAAAGGTTCATGTCTAGGCAACTCCACTTTATAAAGAAGTCATCCACAGAGTTTAAGAGCTCCCATTCTTAGCAGAGCTCCTGTGACCAGCTGAGACAATCCACAAGTACACTTAGTGTGCCGGACAGAAAGAAAGGCAAGAGAGGAACATGCATTCCATGGCTCAGTGCCAGACTCTCAATCCCCCTCTGCAGAGGAGATACGAGTAGATTCTATCCTGACAACTGATGTACTATATAACCAAAATGTTTTCTGTATGGATCAGTAAGCTGATGTCCTAGAATGAGGGTGATGAAGGCCTGTGGGCAAGCAGAACAGCCCTCAATCTCCAGGGTGTTCTGTGTAGAACTGTATCCAAGGAGGGTCACTGCTATGAGACACTCCAGCTTGTCAAAATACTAAGCCCATTGGACTGAGGAAACATAGAATTTGATGGCAGATAAGGATCGCTTGGCCCACCGTCTGCCCACTGTGGAATAATCATGCTTCAGTGCACCAGCAGGACAGTCAGAATGGCAGAAGCCATGAGGCCTATTAACCCAAGAGACAACTGGCGAGAGACAGTGGCTGGAAGAGACCAGCCGCGATGAGCAACCATCACCATAGCATGGTCTGAGGAAAGGAAAGCCCAACCCAGACCTATGTCCAGAACAGCTGCTATATATTGGAGGCACTGATACAGAGTGAGAACCAGCTTTGGCTTTTTCACCAGAATACCCAACTGGTTGAAAGCTGTATGCTTTGGAACAGTGTGTACACTATGGCATTCCTTGACAGGGTCTTCAGAAAGCAGTCTTCAGTATTTGGGATGACAGAGGCACTCTCAACAGAGGGCGGTTGCAAGAACTTGGTAAAGACATGCAGTGCAGACAACAAACCGAAGGGTAAGACACGAAACTTACAGAGGCAGCCCTGGAGCATAAACCAGGTACTTTCTGTGAGACTTGTGGATCGAGGTATGCATCCTTCATATCAAGAGAACCATCCAATCCTCTTTCAGTGGTAGGCAAAGGAAGAACCAGAGACCATTCAAAATCATGTAGTCTAAACATATTAAGGCCATAAAGGTCAAGGATAAGCCTTAAACACAGAAACATAGAATTTAACAGCAGATAAAGGACTGCTTTGCCTACCCAGTCTGCCCATTTGTCCCTGCCCATACTGTCATCACAGACCCTACCTGATTTCCAACTCCCTTCCCCCTTGATTCCCATTAAGATTTCCTTTTACCCATCTCATGCATTCTTGAATCACATCATTGTTTTCGCCCCCACCACCTCTTCTAGAAGACTGTTCCAGGCATCCACCACACATTCAGTGAAGTAGTACTTCCTCACATCTCTCTTAAATTTGCCCTTTCCAGCTTCATCGCATGTCTCCTTGATCTCATGCACCTTTACTCTGAAAAATACCCCTCCTCCTATGTTATTTACCCCTGTGAGGTATTTATGAGTCTGTCAAGTCTCCTCCTTCCAGGGTGTACATACTGAGGTTCTTCGTCTTCTTCCTTGTAGGCTGCTGAAGCAGCCCTGCAACATTTTGTGCCTTCCTCTGGACAGCCTCCACTCTGTCTATATCCTTCTTGAGATGTGGTCTCCGGAAGTGGAACAGTACTCCATGCGAGGTCATACCAGATATCGATAGACTGGCAACATCATCTCCCTCCTTCTGCTGGTGATACCTCTCCCTGTGTGCCCCAGCATCTCATTGGCTCTACCCAGTGCCCTGTCGCTCTCTCACCACCTTGAGGTCATCAGATATAATTACTCCCAGGTCCCTTTCCTGTTTGATTATCATCAGTACCTCTTCTCCCATTTTGTACTCTACCTCTGAGTTTCTGGACCATAAGTGCATTATTTTTCACTTTTTCATATTGAAACTCAGCTGCCAAGCCCTTGACCATGCCTTGAGTTTTCTCCAGTCTCTGCACATTCTTTCCACCTCCTCTGGAGTGTCCACCCCATTGCTGATTTTAGTGTAATCTGCAAAGAGACATACCTTCCATTCCAGCTCATCTGCAATATTACTTGGACATTAAGGAGGAATGATCCCAGTACTGAGCCCAGAGACATCTTACTGACCACCATCCTTTTCCCAGAGTGAATTTAGTTTACTACCACCCTCTATCGCCAATCCCTTAAGCAGTTTCTCACCCAGTTTACCACCTTAGGACCTACATACAGACTGCCCAGTTTCCTTATGTGGACCGGTGTGAAAAGCTTGACTAAACTCTAAGTAGGCCATGTCCACTGCCCCACCCTGATCTATTTCCCTAGCCACCCACATGACCCCACCCCCATAAATCCATGCTGCCTTAGGTCTTGTAACCCACTGACTTCAGGATATTCCATAATACTTTCCTTTAGTAGTGACTCCATTAACTTCCCCAACCTTGATGTCAGGTTGACTGCACTCTACAGCAGTTGCCAGCCTCCTCCCTGCTACCACTTTTATGAAGCAGTACTACACCTGCCCTTCCTCCAGTCCCCCAGAACCATTCATGTTTCCAGTGAGTTGTTGAGCAGTACTGTCAGAGGTGCAGCCAGTACCTCCCTGAACTCCCTCAATACCCTTGGGTGTACCCTGGCTGGCCCAGTCACTTTTTCCACATTTTAAGATGCGAGAGTCCCTTCAGGACACTCTCCTCTGTAAGAGGACTTGTGTCTACCTCTGTCCTCACACTGCTGCTTTTATACGGCCCATCCCTCCTCTGTGAAGCCTTAAATTTGTTCAGGATATCTGCTTTTCCTATTCCTCCTCTGTACAGAGCCTCTCTACCCTTCTTAACCAATCCCTTCCTCAGTTTTCCCTCTTTCCCTTATGTACCTAAAATTGTCTTGCCCCTTTAGTTACCCCTTGGGCTATTCTTTCCTCAGTTTGCACCTTTGCATTCTTCACCACATTCTCTGCTTCCCTCTGCTTCTCTTGATATACCTCCCTTTCCTCTTACCCCTACATCTCTTTATACTTCCTGAACGTTACCCTTTTAGCCTTCACCTTTTTAGACCCTTCCTTTGAGAACCAAAGCAGTCCCTTTTTTTGTTTTTGCTCACTTCCTTTGCAGAGAGGTGTGTTGCCTTCACGGTGTCTTCCCTTAACTTAGCCCACTGTTACTCCACCTCACCCAGTTCATCCCACCCTGCTAGGTGGTCTCTGAGGCATTCATTTTTTTTTTTTTTTTTTTTTTAATCTGCTCTCCTGAAATCCAGGACTCTCATCCTTGTGTGGTTTTCTTCCACTGCCATCCTTATGTTGAATCACATCATATGTTGATCACTGGTCCTTAGGTGGCCTCCCACCTTGACATCTGCAATACTGACCCTGTTAGTTCCCAGTCCATTTGGGTACCAGGAAGTACAGAAAATAGCCCAGTTTCATTCTGGCAACCAGGATGGGCTCTATGGCCCTCTTACTGAGAAGTTGAACCTCCTCCAGCAGGGGGGGCAAGACATCCCAGACGGTAATGAGTAATGGAGGATGCACAGGAGGGACAGAGAGGAGCGCTAGGCATGTCCTCACTTAACTACCTCCAGCCCTCAGGCATTGGAAGCATTCTCCCACCACTTTAGTAGGAAAAGGGAGATGGGGCCTCAAAACACTGGGGGCAGAGGTAGCACCGTAGATATCGGCTTCTCTGGTGGGCCTGGTGTGGACACTGGGAGCCAGCCTGGCTGGAGTCGGGGAGACCTGGAGTCAGTGGCAGCCATGACCAGGACATCTAGAGTAACCCTTGCCAGGATGGGCATAGTGCCTATGAAAAGTGCCCATGCTCCTACCCCAGGGCTTGGGGTGCAGAATGCAGAGACCTCAGGGTAATTTTGGAGGTCTGAAGTTCCCACAGAGCTGACTCCAAATCAGTGCCAAAAGCTACTTTCCTCTAAAAGGGCCATTTAGGACTGACTGTTGACATCAAAAGCAAAGCCAATGACACGCAACGAGAAGTGAGAGCAGGCTAATGCCGGAAGGGGCCGCACAGACAGCTGCATTTAAGGCAGCACTGGCAGCTATTCAGAGGTGCTTGCTGGCTTCCAGGCCATTAGCAACAGTTTGCTGGACCATTATTCTATCAGGGCCTTCAGGAAGCTTCTCAGCCATGGTGGCCATAGACTTCAACAGTCAGTTTTGATACTTAATCATATATGCTTGGTAACTGGCAAATCTTAGTCCAAGGGATACCAAAGCAAATGTCATTTTCCCCATCACATCCAGTTGTCGCGACTTCTTATCAGAAGAAAGAGAGCTCATGTGTTTTGGAGCTTCTGGCCAGTCATGGGCAGCCATATCACCACTGAGTCAGTTTCTGGTGGAGATGAATAATATGGCTTGTTAGAAGGTGCCAAATATGGTTTATCCACCTTCTGTAGAACTGGAGAAAGGGCATGGGGTCAGTGCCAGACAGCTAGAGTGGCATACTGCAGAGCCAAAGGGATTCAAGGGATTAGGATGGTGGGGGAGGCAAACATCTCTAGAAACTCATACAAACTCTTCTAAAAATATCCTCCTCCTCAGCATCAAACCTAGTTTGGCCTGGACCTGCTTGAGGAAAGCCTGAAAGGAGGCACCCTCAGGAGCTGATCTGAGAGTATTCTGTACACTCTCCTCACTACAGGTGGAATTGAAAACTACCACATCTAGGGAATCAAGCCCTTTCTCCATATCTTCATCCTTCTCTTAGATATATTCTGGGTTGTGCTCCAGCATGTTGTCAATGTTGATGGCCATCTGTAAAGGGTCAATGGGCTGAGGAGGAACTGAAGGAGGGGCCATCAGTGGGTTTACTACTGATAGAGAATGATCCCTGCACAGCATTATGGTGGGCAGAGGGAACTCCTGCGTCATTGACAAGATCAATGGCAACAACTCTGAGGGCATCAACAGGGATGGCACTGATGACAGAGGCAACGGCATAAGCCTTTGAAACGGCTGACTTTGGTACCGCAGCTGAGCATCAACAGGCCCGTCAACAGTGGTGGAACTGTCGCTGGGACAGCGCCCAATGGTGGTATTGGCTGCGAGTCCCCTGGTGAGAGAGCTGAACTCATGCCACACCCCTATCTTGGTGTTTGAGAGATTTTTTTTTTTTTGGTGGGGTGTAGTAGAACCAGAGGCCTTGGTCCTGTTTTTTTCTACAAGTGACTTATTTTCAGAGGAGATCTGGATTTGTCAGGAGAAGCAGTCTTTCCTTGACGTCTGTCCACTGATTTTGCAAACTTGTCCTTTTTGGTTGACTAGGCAATGGACATCGGTGAGAGCAGAAAACGATGGGTTGACAGTTAACTGGGAAGAGAGGGAGTGGTTGACAACAGCGAACCTACCTCTGATGCACCTTGCTTTTCCTGTATGGCTTTTTTTTTTTTTTTTTAATATATATATTTTTTAAAGGTTTTGTTCATTTCCTGGTGGTTCGGTTAAAGCCCTGGCAAATGCTGCAGGCCTTAACATCATGAATGAGGCCTAAGCAGTGAATGCACAGGTACTGGTTGTCATTGTAGATCTCTACATCGCCACAATGACAATATTGAAACAGTTCCTTTTCTTTTGGCAGCGGCATTAAAGTTTTAAAATAACAAATCGAGAAGTAGCAGCATTAGAGATGCTCGTAGAGTTCAACAGCATTTTTCAGCAGCAGTGGACCGATAAGTGGTTGATGGCAGGAGAAAGACCCGAGGCATGCTGGGGAAGCCCACATTATATAGGCAACAATGAGGAACGTCTATGCGGGCGGCTCCAGCCAGCAAAATTTCTAGGTGGTCCTGATGCCAGTGGCTTACAGTTCCATGATGTGGCTCAATGGACAGAGATGTCCTTGCAGAAGATCAGTGTTTCTCCTAGTATTGATACATAGGGTTCCATCATGCATTGTTTTGAGGATCCATGCTTTAGTTCCACCCTAGTGCTTCCCTTGATGTTTCAAGCAATGCCCAGTTCTAGTTATAACTACAGCATCCGTCCTGTTCACTTCAGAAACTATCAGAAGATGCAGGACAGTCTTGGAGCTTAAACTCAAGTTTTGAGTGTAATAATATGATTTTATACCAGCCCCTGCCCTGAACTGACATTTACTGCAAATGGTGTCTGATGGTCAAGAAACACCACAGCCATCATGCAGCACTACCTGTCCAGGAAGATGGACCACTTCAATGGACATGATTTAGGGAATAGGTGGGTCAGCAGCTTCAGCCTCCACACATAGACTGTGCAGGCTAACTACTGCTATACCTCACAAATCGGCATTATAAGCCTTCCTTGGGCCTGGCCTCTCTTGATTTCATCAGTGGAAAACACTGCCTCCCCTGACCAATAAAGTCCCATACCTTCTTCCACACCAGCTGCTTTCAGATAACAATGTAGTTCCCTGCCTCTGTAGTCTACGGCCTGGCCCTAGTGGCTAGAAATGGGCCTTTACTGGAGGCCAAGGCACTAGAGGGATCTGACCCCTCTTGGAGTCTCAAAATGGCAGCTGCCAAGCTAGAACGAGTAATGGTTGACTGGGTTAAGCTCTAAGTGGATTTGTTGAAAAGGGGGAAGAACATGATTTAGAACCGCGAATGCAAGTTGGGGAGCCATACCTTGATCATGAACTTAGCAAGAGGCTCTAGGCTAAGACTCCACTCCAGTTTGCACATTGCTGCATGCTCTTGCAAGGGGTGATACAAGGTGCTGCTGAAAGAATGCAAATCTTCTGTTCCCAAGGACCTACTCACGGATACATCTGAGTTTATGCTTTCACCTCACCACCTTAACTTTTCTACGGTCACAGTGCCCCTTAATGTTCACAACTAATTTTTCCTCCAGGGCCTCATCCATCACGGGGTTTGTAAAGCACCCTATTTTCGGTCTTTGACCCCTTGTTTGGAGGGTTACCCAAATCACTTCCACCCCCCACATCAGCCTTCTCCACTCCACTAACCATCATGCCATTTTTAACTATCAATGCTACACCCTCTTACCCTTCTATACAACCCTGAATATTGTGTATCTTTGCAAGTTTAGGTCCCAGTCATTCTTCTGAGTGACCCATGTCTCAAAATCACTGCCACATCCAGTGATCCCTCAGCCAGCATCGCCTGGAGCTCAGGCATTTTGTTGCCCATGCTCCTGGCGTTGATCAGGTCTGTCCTCCACCCCATCCCCCTCCCTTCTCCAATTGTCTCGGCCCTGCGCACTCCCTATTCGTCATTTTCTGCACAGCTCTAGCTGTATTTACTTTGCAGTCACCTGCCCTCTTTTCGCTCCCTAGACCTGGAACCTCGATCGGCCCTCCTGGTTCCATTCCTTCTCTTATCCCTCCTCCTTTACAAGTTTAAACCCCACTTCTCAACTATGAATCCAGCGAGTTTTAGTTTCAAGATCTCCTTCCCCTCTAGGTTGAGATGTGTCCTATCCCTGGCATACAACCCTTTGTCTTCCCATGTGTCTCCCCAGTCCCCCACCAGCCCATACCCTTCTGCCCTGCAGCAGTCCCTGAGCCACTGGTTCACTCCTCAGTTTATGCTTGGTCTCCCCGTATGCCCTAGGTACTGGTAGAATCTCCGAGAAGGAGATTGAGCTTCCTATAGAGTGGCAGACCCTGGCCTGTTCCCGAAACCTTGCCTGGATTTCCAGTTCGCTATTCTCCTAGGAATCCCCTAGGAAATCTGGGGATTTCCCACATTCCAATGCTAATGAGTATAGCTGGAATTTGGCCTTATGTACAGACAGGCCTGGGATACACTTAACCTTTACTGGGCTGCTTTTTCCCCTCCCCTTCCACTGGATGCCCCTGGTTACGGAGCTGCCCAACAAGATCACCCTGCCCCCCAAAACAAAAAAAAAAAAAAAAAACAAAAACAAAACAAAAACAAAAAAACAACTTACTGGCCCTTTGATCCCTTCCAGGCTCTTCCCTTTCTTCAACCCCAGCTTACTCCTCCCACCCCTTCCATCCGGGATCACTAGTCTGTGCGCACTACCATGGTCTTTCTTCTGCCTGCTGCTCCTAGTTTACTCCTCGCCCCAACCTCATGGGTGGTGGCAGTGATTGGCCCCCAGATCTACCCCAGGCTCCCTTCTGGGCCAGGAATTCAGGTGTCCCACCCAGACACCCTACTACTGCTTGCCTCCATTCCCCCGGTCCTGTATCCCCACCCTATCTGGCATATTTCTCCTCACTCCTTCCTCTCCCCTCCCGCCTGATCCAATTCCTCCCACCCTGACACTGGCCTTTCTAGAATACCCCTACTACTCCCCGGCTGACTTCCAGCCTGAGTGCCTGCCCGACCCCATTTCTCCCCACTCCGCCTCGCCCCTGCGCTCCTCCACCCCTTTCCTCCCTCCAACCTCAGCTCATGTCCTCCTTCCTCCCCTCCTGTGGATGTGGCCACCTCCCTACCCCCATCTCCACCCCCGGCTTGCTGGCCAAACTCTTGCTGCCTGCTTGCTCCCTCCTGTTCCACAACCTCTCCCCCCAACCCCCGGCTTGCTGACCAAATCCTTTCTGTCTGCCTGTTCCCCTTCCCACCAGCCTCTTCTAACATATTAACATACTAAAAAGCCAGCAGAATAAGCCTAATGGTCTTTCGTGTCTGCTCGTTTGGTCAGCCCCCACCCTGGGAGCCGACCTTGCTGCCCCCCTCGCCTTCTCTGGCTTCTCCCTTCCCAGTCTCAGATATTCTCGCTGCACTGGATTTTGCTTCCAGAACCCTTCCCCTGTACCTGTCCCACCCCCTCTTGAACCCCTCCACTGTCTCTGCCTCCACCAGCCCCCTGGGCAGCGCATTCCATGGCTCCACCACCCTCTTCCATCCACCTCCTCTCCTGGATACAGCATGGTGAATCTATTACCAAGTGTGATGCTTGCCCCCGACTTGCTTTCTCCTACTCCCCTCCCTCCTTTGCTCCCTCTGATTGGCCACCCTCCTAGAAAGTGTTTTCTGTCTGTTGCCTGTATCGAGCCTCACCTCTGGAGTACCCATAAGGCCCATGTCCACCTGTTCCTGGGGTATACCATAGTGGTCTCACCTACCTCGTGAGGCCCTTTCCCTCCTTTCCTCCCCACCCCCAAATGCCTTCCAGCATTTTTCTGATCCCCGACCTCCTCCCCAAGTCCTGTCAGCTGAAAACACACTGGATACCTCTCTAACCTCCATGCCCAATTTAAGATTATTGCTGCCCAGCACCAGCACACCCAATCACCCTACTGAAGATGCCCACTGGCCAGCCCCAAGTCCACCCTCATTTTGGTGCGAGCAGTACAACCTTTCTACAGTAGTACACAGGACCCTAACTGTTTTTCCCTCTCCCAGCAGCACTCAGATTACAACATTTCTCCCTCTTCCTACAACAGCCAATTCTCAAGCAGAAATTTTGCCCACCCTAGCAGTGATCAGTAGCAGTAAACTGTTCAAAAGTTTGCCTCCCCACAACTGTGAACAGCATACACACTTATACAATCTGCTATAATATGCCCCAATTATACAATCTGCTATAGTATGCCCCCTCTGATAGCCGTAGACAATGTTGGCCATGCAACCCAGCATACAGGACCCTTGTCAACCAATCATCTGTAACCAGTTCACCAGCCAAAGTGATAAATCAGTTCACAGTTGTCAAGTCCCACAGCTGTAAGTGGCAGGTAGTCAATGGTGCCCAAGCAGGCACAGCCTACAGTTCCACAGCTGTAGGTAGCAGGTACTCAATGGTGCCCAAACAGGCAACAGCGACAGCTCTCCCCCATCAGCAACAATTCAGATCACCCACTGCAGCTTACCCATCTTCCAAGGCTCCACCCCAACCAACCATTTAACAGAGGTCAGGGCCGGGGTGGGTGGTGTGTGGCAAGAAACAACTCTCCTGATTGCGACTGGGCTAATGGCCTTTATAGCCCAGTCACAAAATCCAAAACTCGCACCCTTAGCGGTGGCAGCCCTCCAATCCACTCCCCGCTTGCTCACCTGCCGCCGATGCTGCTCCTGTCCGCCTGGCCCTGCTCCTGCCAACAGTCCCCTTCTCCGACCACCGATGAGGTTGCATCCTCTCCCGCCACCGATGCGGCCCCGGAATTGCTTGCCCCGGCTCCCCCAGCAAAAAGAAACAACTCTCCTGATTGTGACTGGGCTAATGGGTCTTTATAGCCCAGTCGCACAATCCAAAATTTGCACCCTAGCGCTGATTGGCCCCCACCTCCTTGCTTTCAGCGCGGCGAACCTCCAATTCTACTCTCCGCTTTGCACTCAGCACCAGGTATTTTATTCTTACTATGGGTCTTGCAATTTGGGGGACCATTAGCTCCAGATATAATTATTTATACATCAGGGCTGGCAATCAGAGGAGAGGACCACTAGCACCAGGTATTTCTAGTCTTACTACAGGGCTTGCAATTGGGAGGGGGCCACTAGCACCAGGGCTAATTATTTATATGTCAGGGTAGTGACTGGAGTGGGGGTGGGAACTAATATCACCAATTTTTTATTCTTATTACGGGCTAGCGATCAGGGGTGGGAAAGTAGCACAAGGGATAATTATTTCTATGGCGATCGGGGGAGACCACTAGCACCAGGGATTTTTATTTATAACATGGGGCTAGCGGGGGGAGGCCACTAGTACCAGAGACAGCGACAGCTATCATGGATGGTGGGGGGAGGGGAAGTGTCATGCTACTTGCCTCTGCTACCCATGCAAATGAGCCCATAATGGGCATGCAAATGGCCCCTTAGCACCTTGTGTGCCCAATAGTCTCATTTGCATGGATACCTCTGAAAACTGGTAATAGTGTTCTGGCACTATCAACTCTTGAGGCAGACTTTGGAAACCATGTCAGGGCAGCGTGACCTGACTTAGTGCTGTGCCTACATGGTCCCTATATTTCAGTCTGGTAGCACCCGACTGAATATAACATCCTGGGACCTCTGGGCAATTGCAAAGTGCAGCACAAACATTTGTGCTATGCTTTGCGCCTTTCTGAATATCGGGCCCCAGCAGTCTATCCATGTTACTAGCACTGATAATGTGAACAACATGAAAGCAGTCCTCACATTAAGAAGCAACATGGGCAAAATGTCTCCTCTGGTTCCGAAAGACCGCCACTAATGTGATTCCAAGCAACTACCCTGGCTACATAAAGCAGCCTTAAAATGGCAAGGCAGTGCAGTCGGATCACAGGAGCAAAGGAATGTTAGCTGAGAAATTCTAGTTTAAATCCAAGCTCAGCAAAAAGTTTGCTTAATCTAACTTTGAGGAAATCTTTTGTCCTCCCTGTGCTTTGGTTCTGCCAGATATAAAGAAGATGGTCTACAAAACTTCTGCAATTGATACGATGGGGGTGTACTTGGAGGAGGTGGGAAGTCTGGATAGTCGGCAACATGGGTTTGTGCCAGGTAGATCATGTCAAACCAACCTTGTGGAGTTCTATGAATGGGTAACATCAGAACTGGACAGGGGTAAGCCTGTGGATGTATTATTCTTGGACTTCAGCAAGGCGTTTGACTCTGTCCCCCACAATGGTCTGGTGGAGAAACTGATGGGGTTAGGAATAGGCCCTTTGATGGTCAGATGGATTGAAAACTGGCTAGCTGGATGCACTCAGAGAGTAGTGGTCTGTGGGGAACTCTCGAACCCTAGAGAGGTTGGTAGTGGGATACCGCAGGGCTCGGTCCTGGGTCCGATCCTGTTTAATGGCTACATATCGGACATCAGGGAGGGTATAGGTGTGAAATGAGTCTCTTATGATGACTCCAAGATGGGAGCAGTAGTTGAGGGAGAAGAGAGGAGGTTGGCCCTGCAAGGGGACCTGGACACCCTGGAAAGCTGGGCTCACACATGGAAATTAAATTTCAATATCACCAAGTGCAAGGTGTTGCATCTTGGTCGGGGAAACCCTAAACACAGGTACACCCTGGGAGGGGAGCGCTGGAGGCCTCAATAGGGGAAAAAGACCTAGAGGTCATGGTGGATGCATGTATGAATAACTCTGAGCAGTGCAGGAGAGCGGCTAGCAAGGCAAACAGGATGTTGGGATGCATCGTAAGGGGGATCACCTCTAGGAGCAAGGAAGTGATTCTGCCGCTGTACAATGGACTGGTTAGACCACACCTTGAGTACTGTGTACAGTACTGGAGACCACACTTGAAGTGGGACATACAGCTCCTGGAGAGGGTACAGAGGAGGGCAACAAAGATGATACGAGGGCTAGGGGATTTGACGTATGAGGACAGACTTGAGGAGCTCTGCCTGTTTTCACTGGAGGAGAGGAGAGACAGGGGGGACATGATTGAGGTCTTCAAGTACCTCAAGGGAATAAATAGGGTAAACATGGAGGGGATCTTTAGACTAAAGCAGGGAGGTATCACCAGAGGGCATGGTTTGAAGTTGGAAGGTGGAAGGGTGAGGGGAAAGAGGAGGAGGTTTTCCCTGAGGTGTGGTGGTGGACCCTTGGAATGCACTGCCTGGTGAGCTGGTTCAGAGATCCACAGTGGAGGGCTTCAAGAGAGGGTGGGACACACACAGAAAGTGGATGTATCAGATGGGGGATGGATGATATGGGTTTCTGGAGCACAAGGGATGGGAGGGTCTTGGCACCCAACTAAGGAACTAAGGTTCGAGCAGACTCGATAGACCGTAAGGCCTAATCTGCTGGCAAATAGTATGATATGTTGCTTCTCTGCTTGGCTATTTGGAGTACTCTGCATAAAAAATAATCATTTAAAGTATTGGCAGCCCAAAATATTTATAAATAGTGTTCAACATTGTGCTTAGAACACTACTTCAAGAAATCTTATTCCAGTAAAGGAGCAGCTGCTGATTATTTTTTATATAAGTGCAAATTACTATGAACACCATTTTAAAGAGACAAAATCATGACTACTTTTGTTTAGCTCTTGGTCATGTTGCCCTCAAAATCCTTTAATATTTGTCATCATGTATCCAAAACTGAAAGGATAATTTCAAAAACATTAGACCCAGTTTCTGGGGAGAGAGGAGGATAATCAGTACACTATGAAACGATTTTCCTGAAGCCATCTTGTTTATTCAACAAAGTCTTTATCAGGTCACAAAATGGATTCTCTTTCCAGCTCATGAAAATCCCCTCAAGCCAGCCAGTGCTCAGAGGTGAAGCAGGTAAAACAAGTAATTATGGAGGCGTGCCAGGGAGAGTAATCTGATATAAAGCACACAGCTGCACACAAACATTTCACTGTTGGCCAAACAAGGCAGGAACAATGGAAGGAGAGGTGCGCTTGAAACCAACTCCTTCCTCTCTTGTTGCTATGCACAGTTCCTTGATAGCGGAGGCAATAGATTATAGTTATAAACCTTTAGTGTTCTCAAAGCCCTTTTTGTTTTAGCAGGCTACTCGTGAAACACTGTCGCAGCATTACCTTGCTTTATTTGGTTTCACTTTACTCATGTTTTACTGAACTGTAACTGTTAGAAGGCAGTGTTAAATCAGGAGTAGAGTAAAACCACAAGAGAACAAATAAAAAAAATTGTCAAAATGGTTAATAAACTGCAGGGTAGACTAAAACTCCTAATGCAGTGTAAATCTGCTTCATGAGTACAGGCTGCCAATGATTAGTGCTACCTGTAATGAAATCCTGACTCTGGGTGAGAATTCCCCCAATATCTAATAACTTTAACCCTTTGAATGGCAAAAAAAGGCAACCTCCCCCTTCATGGAGTGAGGAGCATGCGGTTGATGATATTCCAGTTCCATCACAAAATAGAGTCTGTATAGTCTATAGCCACTTTTACACAGCGCTTACATTTATACATCTTGTTCTGACATGCAGTCATTCCACTGCAAGAGTAGTGTTCCTCATTCCAATTTACACACAGTTCATCTTTCATTGCCATCTCCCTCCCACTGCATACCTGCACAGAAACAAATGAGATGTCTGTGGTGGGAAAGAAAAAAAGCAGTGTGCCGAAATGACAGATACAGCATGATTACACGCCAGGTTACAAGCACAGAAGCCACGAACCAAGCAGAAAACAGGGAACCCGTTAAGCCAGCACTTACTATGTTGTGGCATGGATTGACTGTACACGCAGACAAAAGTAACATTACAGTGTGTCTGCACCAGTCATTCCGATACAGACCAGTGTATGTAAAAGGGCCTTATAAGTAGAGGAACAGGGAGGGTAACCAAGCACATCTGATCCCAAGGTGGACAAGCTGGGAAACTAGTTTGGTGGTAGAAGACATGGCACAAACAGTGGTAACATGCTGTCTGGCATTGTGCATCTTTATTTAAAATGCTGGTTACCAGGATCACCTCATGAGATTGTAGGTCCTGGGAGACAACAAGTATACATCAAACACAAGAACATAACGGTAAGTTAAAGTAATAGTGATACGCTGTAACTACAAGAAGTACACATTAAACACAAATGAAAATTTGCTTTGTTAAGTTTTATCAGTATCAGTGGCTCGTAGGTAGCACACCTCCCCTCCGAGGCCGAGATCAGAGGGCTGTGGGTTCAGTTCCCACATCTGGCACTTGGGTTAATATCCCAGTACTGACACTGTAGTGCAGCATGAGAGGGTGCTGTACTTTGAGGTGCCTTTTCAGATGAGACGTTAAACCGAGGTCCCATCTGCCTGGATTGGTGGTAGTTCAGGTGGATGTTAAAGATCCCATGGCACTTATCGAAAAGAGTAGGGGACTTTCCCCGGTGTCCTGGCCAAATTTCCCTCATTCACTAAAAATACCACCAACAGCTTAATCTGGTTCAAGGTCAGTTGACATTCATCTGTATTCCCCTCTCTCGGGTCGTGCCTGAAAATAGGCAGGATTTGTCTAGTGCTCTTACCCGGTCAACAAAAACTAAATAAATAAAAGGGTTAATATGGCAAGGTAGTCCCTGAAGGATGGGAGGAGTTGGAGGATGCCGCACAGGCAGGTTGGGTAATACCCGCTGACACAAGAAGAATAAACAGAGTTATGTTAAAAGCAAGGAGGTTCACGTTAAAGGCTAAATCTCAGCAACTTGTTCTTGTTCAATTCAAATTAAATCTTTTTCATCCATTCTGCTCATAACCGTAAGCTAGTTAATGCACATAGCCTTTACAAACAGTGACAGGGATATAAAAAAACATTGTAGAATTTGGACATTTAAAGTGTGCTGAGATGGTGTAACAAGACTCCCTCAATTGGGGTTATAAGCAAGTTGGACAAGTGGTGACATGAGGCTTTGCATGACACTCCTAAAATTTCCAAAGAACTCCCAACAAGTTAGAACATCACCCAGCAGCAGTTACAAAACCTGAAGCAGACACCAATACAAGGACCCCTTTATTACTTCTGGCCTCTTGCAAAGTTTCCACCTAGACCTTAGACCGCAAAAACAAAAAACAGCAACAGTCCACTCAAATACAAAGCAATAAAGGCAGTGCTGCCATTTACAGTCTCTGTTTGGAGACTGAAGTGATTCTGTTTTGGAAAGAACGGACTCAAATCTGAGGTTCTCAAGAGGTGGAGACTGGGGGAACTCAAAAAAAAATAACCTCAGCTGATAACAGACAATGGGCACAAACTTTCTATAAACAGGGAAGTATCTGCAGAAACCTCAACTACCATGCGATTTAAAAAGAGAAATTAATTTGTCACTGTTGCCCCCAATTCTACTGAATGTGGCATGGTTATACACAGCAAAAACATCTATTATGTAAGCAATAAGACACGATGGGGTGGGGGACGTAGTGAGGCATGAGGCCACAGGCCGAGTGCATCCAGTCCCCTATCCGTGCATTAGAACTGTCCAATGCACATCCCCGGAGTGGCTTATTGCACTTATAAAATGGGCATGTGCATTCTAAATGGGGGTTCTAGTTTTAGCTGTGCATTAGACATCTAGTGCACGGCTAACAACCAATCAGATTGCTTGAAATCCTTTGCCCATTTTATAAGATTCTTTGTAACACGGCAATTATTGCTACCTAGAATACACACCAAATATACCTATATGCTAAATAACTAAAATAAACTAAGACAGAAAAAAAAAAAAACT
The DNA here is from genome assembly GCA_016271365.2 of Neoceratodus forsteri. NCBI lineage: Eukaryota > Metazoa > Chordata > Ceratodontiformes > Ceratodontidae > Neoceratodus > Neoceratodus forsteri. The sequence continues at coordinate 1,565,255,279 of CM028130.1, read as the reverse complement.
GATGACTGTATGGATGTCAATGATTAACAACCCCATTAGGAAATCAACTTTGCAAAGCACAGGTTACCCACAAGCTCTCAGTCCCTGAAATTCCAATTGCTGCTGGTCTCAGTACCACAGTAAAACTGGGAAAAAGTTACAATTTCAGATCTGGATAAAATATAGCAGATGCCTCCCTAAAACTGATAGAGAAATCTGAAGGTGCCCTATACAGAAGTAGGGCAGTGCAGGTGCTGACTATTGCTTCCTGAATACCATGAATAGTAGGGCTCCCAAATATTTGGGAGCCCTTTCTGAATAGGGGACTATTAATATTCAGGGAAAAATAATTTAGCCAGCTACAAATTAAAAAAGGCGCTCGCTCCTCCTTCCCCGCACCAAACCTGGTAAAATGTAACCTCCATTCTCCCACCATGATCAGCAGCCTAATCCCCACTCCCTAGCACCCACAGTTTATATTTTATTAGAATTACAAACAGACCACTTCTCAGGTGCAGCTCAGCCCCTGACAGGCATTTTTTTTTTTAAATCATGGATAGAAATGAGAGAAAGGAAAAGTGTGGCCCACTGGGAACTGAACCCAGACCCTGTAATACTGTTCCAGTGCTCTAACCACTAAGCTATGGGCTCTTTTGGTTTGCAAGCCTTAGCCTTTTTCCTTAAATCCACACAAATTCCTTTCTTAAGCCCATAGCTTAATGGTTAGAACACAGGAACAGTATTACCAGAGGTCTGGGTTCAATTCCCAGTGGGTCACACTTTTCCTTTCTTATTTCAATCCATGATATAAAAAAAAAGTGCCTGGCAGAGGCTGAGCTGCACTGAGAAGTGGTCTGTTTGTAACTCTGATATGTTCCTACGTTGCAGGATTGCGCAACACTTAAGAAAGTTGTGTGGATTTAAGGAAAAAGCTTAAGGCCTGCTACCCAGGAGAGCCCATAGCTTAATGGTTAGAGCACGGTAACGGTATTACCAGGGTTTGGGTTCAATTCCCAGTGGGCCACACTTTTCCTTTCTCATTTTCATTTATATTTTTGTAACCTAAGTGGCACTATCCCAAGGACTACTACCCCTGCCTGCTTGGCTAGTAGCAGGTTAAGGGCCTGAGTTCTGAAGCGGTGCCTCCACCCGGAGATCAGGGTTGGTAGTGGTCAAGCTAACCAGGGCACAGCCCTCCGGGACACTGTAACACCCCTCTTTCCCCTCCAGTGGCCTGAACACTATACAATAATCACTTTCACAATACTCCTGGTACACCACACAAGTGCCCACACTGTTTGCACTAACCACTAGGGCTGGTTCCTCTGGCTCGACCCTGGGGACCCCCTGCAAAACAAGGTTATGCACAGTAAATAGCAACAGTACAGTACTTTGAGCACAAACTGGAACTACAGTCAGATTACATACAAAAAAAGTTAGATCCGATTTATTCAGGGGACTTGAACAAGGGAGTGGCAAAATCAGGTTAATTAGCTTAAAGGTTATATCAATCTAGCAGTTATGCATGCACTTTGAGTCCCCCCACACAGTCCACCTCTGGGTACCCAGGTGGAGAAGAGATGGGCTAGCCAGGACCGATGACCGGGGTTGTAGCTGGTTGGGGCCCTGTGATGGAAAACACAACATGCACATTACACAATATTTGTAATCCGGAGCCAGAAGGCTCAGTTCATAAAGTAAACGAAGCAAGACAATCAGATGACACACTCAGATTAAGCTGTTGTTGCAGGGAGCTACCCTGGTATTTACTCAAGATACCCAAGACTGGACACAGGCTAGACGAAAATCAAGATTGCTGGCGACAGATCTGGAATGCCAGGAGAAGCAGGTCCTACATGAGTCGCAGAGGTGTCATTCCTGTTCAAGCGTGGAGCAGGGGGCTGATCCCCAGGCAGGTCTCTCGTCAATGGCTTCTCTGTGCAGTGGGTAGTCTGGCTGGGCCAATCTGGCAAGGCCCAGACCGCATGGAGACACATTTGGATATAGTCCGTTTTGGGCTGGATACAGCTTCCAGCAAGCAGAACACAGTTCACACAGTGGGGCACTAACTCACGACGCACTAGCAGCTCATAGCACATTTACATGTAAGGAATTCTACTGTACCAGGCAAAGCGCTCCCCGGACACAATCGCAAAGTCTCTGCACACACCAGGAGCTTAGGGGTAGCTGGAACTCCTGACAAGTCGATCGCATTCAGCAAAATCTTCAGTCTTCTTCAGGTTGAGCCTGGCCCACTTCAGTAGCTTACTTTAGTCACACAAACTTGGATTTAGTCCAAAATAACTCTCTTCTCTCCGTCTCAGGAGCAGCACACCGACATGCAGGCCAAAAACTTAGCCTTCTTAGAGTTCTCCCATGCGAAGCCACTCAGGACTGCTGCTCAGAATCACTTCAGCTCCCAGCTTAGATTTAACTGAAAACTGCAAGCAGCCCGGGACTTCCCCAAGATCCGAAATATTTGGTTGGCTGATTTGGCTATCAGTCAAAGCAAGAGCTCCCCCTTCAGTTGGAAAAAAGGTGCAAGAAAGCTCCAAACTACAGTTCCTACAGATTTTGAATTCAGACAGCTCCTGTCGTCCGTCTACATTTTAGGTCCCACCAGTACTGTTTGGTCCATTTTGCAGTCCAGGACCAAGATAGTGGAGACAAACAAAACAGTCCTTGCTACAAAGAAAGCAGGTTAGACAAACTACGTTATCATTATCATTCTAAATGATTTTCAGTAAATAGTTACATCTTTCAACAGACCTCCCTCTCAGATTACTTAAGCTGCAATCAGGCAGCTCTTAAAGAGACAGTACACAGAGGCTACACAGGCTCTGGTAATCACATTTAAACTGCTAAAACGCAGGACACCAGCCTGGCAGTGAGCATTTACGTAAGCTCAAAGAAGACTTTTTGGGAACCCCCATTTGTAAGGGGGTTACATTTTACTAGCAAATGGTAAATAAATCAGATTGACAACTGGCACAACCACCCCTCCATGGCTGATCACCGTCATTCTTATTGTATAGCACTCATATGCACATAAAATATTAGTTATGTCCCCCACCCCACATCATCCTACTCCCACCCTCCACTCTCCCCCAGCAGCCAATTCTTAATACGAGAAGGCAACTGGCATAAACTACGCCCTCCTTCATGGCCAGTCGCTTTCTCATGAATGAAAGTGCTCACATGTTTGCCATCTCTGTATAGTAAAAGCAGCTGATCACATGATCACTTGGTTTTTACTATACAAAGAAAGCAAGTGTGCAAGTGCTTTCATTCATGAGAAGGTGGCCAACCACGGAGGAGGCAGGTTGTGCAAGTTGTTTTCTCGTATTAAGAACTGGCTGAGGGGAGGAGGGTGGAAGTAGTGTGCTGCCAGGGTTGAGGGACAGAACCGATTTTTTTTTTTTTTTTATGTGCAAACAAACTCCATGCAGTAACAAAGATGGCAGCCAGACATGGAGGTGGGTGGATTGTGCAGGTCATCCATCGGAGGATTTAATTTACAATTTGCTAATAAAATATACCAAACTGTGGGTGCTTGGAGGCAGGATGGTGAGACAGAGCTGCCAACAGAGGGTGGAGGACAGTGCAACAATTTACTGGGTTTTGGGTTGGGGAGAGGCGGCTACTTTTTTTCTCTCTTAAAATGGGCCCTGAACAACGAATGTTCAAATATTTGGAAAAAGGTATTCGAACAGCTCTAATACAGATGCACACAAACTTCTCTCTCCACACCGCCACCAAAACCACAAAAAATTATTTGTCCAGGCCTATGAAACTAAAGACTCTAAAAGCAGTTTCTAATAATATAGATTTAGGGAGCACTCCAAAGCAATTGGATTGCTCCTTTCCAGAGAGGTTAGGCATTGCAGTGCCACTGGGGGCTGCTGCATGGCACGCGAGTGTGGCATTCAGCGCTCAACCTTCAGCGCCACCGGGTCGGACAACTGGTGGCTATTTATGTTACCATTTACAGAAATAATATCCATAAGCCTAAATGATCCATATGTAACAGCACATGAATAAAAAGTGACGTGAAAACCAATTTTCATTGCATTGTTTTTATGGGCAGCATTCTGTTGTGGAGTTTTAACTATGTCACGGTTTATGCACAGTATCATTATCAAGCATGGCCTGTGTTTTCGTCTCCCCAATAGTCTCCTGCACCTCCCCGTCTCTGAGAAGGGATAAGTTTAGCCTCCAAAAAATTATCTTCCAGTCTATTTGTTTATTAAGTCTACAAAAAATTGGAGCATGGTCCGAGAGACAAGAGTCTCCCTGCCAGATATGCTGTATAGTATTTAACTGTTCCCTTAAGGTCACAAAGAAATTGAGACACGAATAAGTTTCATGGGCCTGGGAGAAAAAGTATGTCTTTGGAAGGGTCCATGTATGAACTGCCATAGATCCTCGTATCCCAATTCCTGGACCTTTCTGGCAGTTTTACTTATTCGACCTTGAGGAGCAGAGTTAGTCCCTCCCCCAGAAATATCCAGATTAAAATCCCCTCCACAGATTACTTGCCCCTCTGCCCATTCTGTTAGTATGGAAAAAAAGGTTTTGTAAACTATAAAGTCTGCTGCTGGAGGGATATAAACTGATGCAAACATGACCAGCTGGCCTTCCAACGTACCCTTCAAGAGGACGCATCTCCCTTCTTTATCAATAATTTTGTCTTTAGGCTCAAAAATTACCCCTTGCTTAATCATTATTGCAGTCCCTCTTCTACCCTTCCCCGATAAGGAGGCTACCACCTGTGAGAAACCCAGGCATTCAGACTTATGTTCAGCCTGCAAAAGGTGGGTTTCTTGCAGCAGTAAAATGTTACCCCCCTCCCTTTTCATGTATTGTAGAATTTTGCTTCTCTTAACAGGGTTAGTGATTCCATGCACATTATATGTGCAAACAGCCTGGGCTTGTACCATATTAAACAAGCTTTATTTCCCCCCGGTTGAAAATGTATATATAGGTTCAGATTCCTTATTAGGTACAGTGGCTTCCCCTTTCCCCTAACATATACACATTTGTCTTTAGATTTGTTACTAGTAGATTCCTTCTGCTCTGACAAACCAAAATCAAATTTAAGATTATTAGCCAACATGGCTTCAACTTTATAGTACCACTAAAATTATTAACTTAGAACTATGAACTATGTGCTTCCAAGGTTGAGGGCTAATGTACCGTATTAGCCCCTGTGTTCCCCTTTATGGGGAAAATGAGGAGGAATGCATGTGCCTCTGTTACCAGAGGACCTCCTCTACAGCCTTGATTACACTGGGCTCCTACTTCAAATTAGTACCTTTAGGTACTGACGACACTGACTGACCAAGCATCATTATGCTCCCTATCCCCAACCAACACCTTATGTAACAGTATGATTCTAATATAGAGAAGGAGGCATATTCACATCCTATAACAGCCATATTGCTTAAACATTCTTCAGTCCCTTCAGATTTAAAAGTGTGTTAACAGTTAATATGGCCTGTGTAATTATCCGTATATAGCCCTGAATGTTTCCCTTAGGCTGATAAGACTTACCCAAATGTACAGATCTGTTGTCCTCGATCTAACCCCCCCCCCCCCCATGCAGCTTTCGTCTTTGTAAATAGAAAAACGATCAGACTGCTCGGTATAGTTAATGTACTTATCTGGCTGCTGCACTGGAAGCTTCCTGCGGGTCTAGTAGAAATGAGTAATCCCAATAGAGTAGAAATGTTAGTTTTCAGGTATTCACTCAGTTTGCCCTTGTTTCTTGCCAAGCAGCATTTGATCCTGATGCGCCTCGTTGTGCTGTATTATTTTGGTTCCCCACACTTCCTGCTTGTAGTACGCTACAAACTGGTCCCCTTCTCCTTCACTTTGGTTCCAGTTGTCTGCAATGGGGATTTTCCTTTCCTTCAAGGCCTCAGTCGCCTCCTCCACTATGGAATAGATCTTCACCCCATCCTCCCAAAAGATTCACAGCCTGGAGGGGTATGGAGTATGGAATCAGATGGACTTCTCACGCAAGGATTTCAGGATTGGCAAGTATCTAAGCCTCTGCTGCTGTACTTCTTGGGGGTAATCATGATCAAGGAACAGTCGGTGTGTTAAATATTTAAGCTCTTTTACCCCAAGCTCATCTTAGGATCTCTTCCTTTGCACCGTATGAGTCGAGCTTAAAAACAATAGAGCGGGGTCGTGCTGTTGGATCCAATGGCTTTCTCTGCAAGGATCTGTGCACCCTTTCTACCCGTAAGGTTAGAGTAGCTGGAAGATCCAATATCTCTTTCAAAAGATTTTCTATAAACAGGGCCACCGGAGCGGTTTCCATGTCCTCTGGGAGTCCATGTAGACGCAGATTATCGTGTCGGGAATGACCTTCCAAATCTAGACACTTTGCTTGTAACTCCTCTGTTTGACAAAGTAAGGTCTGACTATCTCCGTGATTTGCAGCGTTGTTTCTTCGGTTTCAGATATTCTCTCTTCCATCGCACCAATGCGAGTTTCTAGGGTGGTTAACTGCTTTTGAACCGCTCGAAACTCTTGCTTATTTTCTTTTCTAGATTCTTGTATTTCGTTCAGGAGTGTCTCGAATCTCGTGCGAGAGAGCTGTTTATTTCCCCCGACCTGTATCATATTCAGCCGCGTGTGAGCTGGCCGTCGAGATCAATCTGCTGGGAGGGCCTCCTTTCAATCTAATGGCATCTTTAGTTTTTCCTTTGCCATTAGGATGATTTCTGCCTCTGCTGTTCATTACAGATGTCCCTTCTGAGCTTCTAGACATTTTGACTGGAAAAAATTAGATTTTTGGAAGGTTTGTAGATTGATTGGGTAGGGAGCTCTCGGTTAAGGCTTGCTTCAGCTCCGTGATGTCACCGGAAGTCAGCAGAGTGTAATTTCAACAAATTTGGGAAGTCATAACAAGGGTCTCTGGAAATACAACAGCCTATTGGCATTGTTAAGTTGGCACTGTGTGCTGGCAAATACAATACTAGTAGAAAGATAAACATGTACAGGAACCCAACAATTAGGCTTATAGTGCAGAACAAGCAGTCAAAGCGTAGTTCCTACAATTTTGGGAGATAATTACATTGCTTTTTAGGAAATACAGCAGCCTGTTTGGCATTGTCAGTTCAGCATCGTGTGCCAGAAGATTCATAGGAGAAGATGGAGCGAACACTTTGGAAGGTGATGCCACCTAGATGAGGGGGTGGGTGGTTGAGAACGAGGGCTAGATCAGGTATAACAGTTACAGGTATTAATCTGGGTCAGACAACGATGGAGTTCCTTCTTAAATGGACCTAATTTTACAGAGGTCGGCGAGGAGTCAACGAGTTCAATTAACTCTGTAGACTAAGAACCTCTGTGCTAGGGAGGCATCTAAAGGGATAAGGAGAGAGTTTTGTCTGTACTTCTACTGTGCTGTGTGGACAGGATAGATTGGAAGTGTGTGTTAATTGCAGCAGGTGTTGTATTCTAGCAGGGCTTTTTCCCATCACACAACGTGGTATTTTATCCTTACTCTGTAAGGGAGCCACGCTGAGAGTAGAGATTGCATGTGTGAACTGTTCTGTCGACTCCTAATGCTAATCTGCAGGCCTTGTTTAGGGCCATTTGAATTATGTGTAGTGCTATGTCGGGTTGCACTGTAGATTAGCAGCCCACAGTCTATTACTTAACAGGACTGAGCTGCTTATGGCCAGCTTCAGTGCATTAGGACTCATGGTGCTCCTATGTCTGTACAGTATCCCTAGCTTGATATTAGTGGCTCCAATGACATGACCAATATGTGGGGTGAAGGAGAGGGTGTCATCCAGGTACACTCCAGATACTTGAATGAGCTGACTTGTTCCAGCTGCACCTCTTCCTTGTTAGGATAGCCACAGGGCCTACCTTCTTTTTAGTGTGCAGAGGTAAACAGCATGCCCTGTGTTTTTTGTAATTCAGTAGTGGTTTGTTTTGTTGGAACTACTGTTCCAGTTTTTGAAGTTGTTTTGGAGCTCTTCAGTGAGTTGGGTTAGTTGCTGATTGCTGGAGAAAATAACAGCGCCATCTGCGTAGAGCAACATTTTTGGTGGGCAAACTTGGGGCAGTGTATTAATAAACAAACTAAAGAGAAGTGGTCCAAGGATGGAACCTTGGGGAACTCAGAGAGAGACTGCTCTTAGGTCACAGTGGATCCCATTTATTTTTTACACCGAGTTCTATGGGAGAGGTAGCTCCAGAACCAGTTTACTCTTTCAGTGGACAGGTCCAGCGTCACTAATTTGGCCAGAAGGATTTTGTGGTTTACTGTATCTAAAGTTTTAGTGAGGTCAATGGAGACTGACCCCACTAGCTTTTTCTTAAGTTCCTCATAAAAGTAACTCGTAAACTCTGTGAGGGCTGTTGTAGTATTAAGGGCTTTTGGAACCCATGCTGCTCCTGGCATTATCATATTTGTGGAGGTGGTCCGTTAACTGGTCAGCCACTATATGCTCAAGGGCCTTCGATTGGGGGTAATATTGAGATAGGGCGATAGTTCATGTGATTCATGCGGTCACCATTCTTGTGAACTGCGTTGACATGTGTGACTTTCCATCTGGAGGGGAATGTCGATCTCCTGAGTGACCGACTGAATACTTTGGTGATGGGCCAGGTAATCTCATCTAATGTGAGTGCAACAATCCTTCATATCCAGTGTGTCCCCTCCAACTCTGGTTTTGCCCAGTACCCATCTTACGAACTTTTTTGCTTCTTCGGCTGAGACCTGCTTGAAATAAGAGTGGTTGGCTAGTATTTGATTGTGAGGGGTCGGCTGAGAGAGTGTTGAGTTTCAGAATTCTGTGTTCCTAGGTAGTCTGGGGGCAGAACAGAGCAATCTTTTTGGGATTCTGTGTGGTGGTGTTACTAGTGGTAATTGGGTCAGGTGCTGTTTGGACTTCCTTCCCCAGAAAGTTCTTTAGGGTACCCAAAAAGTGTTTCCCCATTTCCCCATGACTTTTCAAGATGCTCTTTAAAGAAGCTGGCCTTCGCTTCTCTTATTGCTTTGGTGCAGCTATTTCTGGCCGCTTTGTAGCTGATGGTATACTGTGGAAGGTCTGTAGCTTTTACTCTGTACCAGAGGTTATCTCTGGCTTTCATGAGCTCAAGAAATGGGCCTGTAAGCCAGGGATTGTTTGTCCCCTTCTGCTTCTGATAAGTGCGTAAATGTTGCACATGTTTGTGAATGTGGAGATGAAATACTCCAGGGCCTCATTAACATCTACGTATTGTCAAGGGGGACCAGCTGATCATGTGGAGATACTGCTTGAGGGAATTTAGAACTCAATTGAAAGCTCTGCCCTTTGGGCGGTGCTGTGTCATACAGCTTAACGTCAGATTCTTCATAGCCTGACTACAGTAGCCCACCCCCCAGTCTACTAATCTCTTTAAGCTATACTGAAAAAAACACAAAGAGCCCAAATGGTGCGAAAAGAATGGTCCACACCAAACAGCCAGCATGACAGACCAATAGTCAGCAGAAATTTTTTTTTTTTTTAATCTGTGAATGAACAACAAGTAATGTTCGTGCAATTAACATAGAATAGTACTAAGAAGTGATTATTGTAGAACCCTTTCCTGGTTGTGGAAGAGGAGGCAGGGTAGGAGATTTAAGCATAATGAGGGATCTTGGAAAGAAACAATATTACTATGGTAAGTAATTTTTTCTTCAAATCCCAGGAATCCCTCATTATGCTTAACATATGCAAACTATAAAGCAGTACCTTGGGAGGCTCGCTATAGAACCTATTTAGGAATAAGGTTCTGCAAGACAAGTGCCAAACCTGGCATCTCTTCTGGAGTGTACATCCAGGTAATAGTGCTTTGTAACGGTGCATACAGTTTTCCAGGTAGCTGCTTTACAAATCTGTCAGGGGAACATCCCTTGTGGCTGCCACAGAAGCAGCAGTGGAGTATGCCCTGAGGCCTTGGGGTGGCATCTTGCCAGCTTTTGAGTAGCAGAATTGGATGCAGGAGACTATCCAGTGGGCAGTGGTTCTCTTAGCTGCTGTCCTACCTTTTCCCACTTCACCATATGTGAGAAAGAGTTCAGTATGGAAAGGCCCTATGGTCTTGGTACGCTCTATGTAGTAGCAGAGACTCCTCTGGACATCCAGGCTATGTAGCCTCTACTCACCAGCACTGGACTTTTCCATGAAGAACACTGGGAGGGTGATGGACTAGTTCAGGTGAAAGTCAGACACCATTTTGGGAAGGAATTTTCTGTTAGTCCCAGGGACTACCTTATCCCTGTGGAAGATTATGTAGTTAGGGTCTGTGCAGAGGGCTTGCATCTCGCACACCTTTCTGGTTGAAGTAATGGATGTGGCGATTTGGCTACTACTATCATATATTTCTGTGACTTTATTTTTAAATTCCCAAAAAGGCCAGGTTATCAGGTTTACCAGAAGGATGCCCATGTTTGTTTGTTTTTTAAAGTGTGTTTGAGAAGAAAGAATGTATATTGCAAATGTCTGAAATTCCTCTTTGCCAGAGACCAGGCTTGCTAGAGATACAGAGTTGAATTTCAATGGGGAATCGAAACTTTCCTAGGAGCCATCACCTTTACATTTCAAAGGGGGGAAATGGTATTTCCTGGTAAACTGATCAAAGGAGACAAGCCCAAAAGGCCAGGAGATAGGCGAAACTATCCTGCTGTCATAAACATTTACATTTCAAGGAAAAACAAATACTTTAAGAACAGAATCTGGAAGTCTATTGTGAATATACTTCAAATGTCATAATTCATCTCCGTTTAAAAGAGATCAGGGGATACTGTATCATGCCAGCCAGGAAGTTGGTGTGGTGAGGAAATCTAAATAAAATTTTGGGAAAGAGCAAGAGAAACCCCTGCTGGCCGGCCTAAAGTTAAGGCCACTAGCTAATTTAAAGGACAGTTTTACAGACTGCATGATCAGGGTATTTAAGGCCCCTCAGAACAAAACTCAGTGCACTTTGCAGAAGACACTTTTCCTGACACACACAGCAGACTGCCAAGCATACACTGAGGACCAGTGGCTGCAGGAATAACTGGACTTTGCAGACTTCATTTATTTTCTGGACTTTTGATTCTCCACAGACGAGGTAGAAACTAGGCAGTTAAATTCTACAGTGTGTTATGTATGTATTTTATCCAACTTTTTTTTTTTTGTTATTCTGTAACCACATTTCTGAATCTTTTGTTTGCAAGTCTTGCATGGTAATTATTTAATAGCAAAAGCACCTGCTTTGAAAAAATAAATAAATAAATAACTGCCTGGAAGTAATTCTGTTGTATGTGAAGGTGGGAAGATTTAATCAATCTGTGACATCCTGTTTAATAAGGTGCCACTATCATTACCAAAGACTAGGATCCTGGAAGGAAATCTGGGTGCCTAAATAGGGGAAATACATAGGTTCTCAGGAGGGGTCTGTGGAGTTTGAACTAGTTTCCTGCACCACCTGGGGAAGAAGACACAATCAGGGTTATAAGGACAACCCCAAAGAGCTTGTAATGCCTGGGTCCTCTCCCCAGTGCAGCAACCAAGGCGGGTTCTTACCTGGGTACAGACTTGAGACTGTATATTTCACCCTTACCCAGATTAGAGAGGAAGCCCTGTGTCCTCATAGTGAGTGTTCAGTTCTGAACTCAGCGAGCACTCTAGAAGGACATGGGGAGGGTATTCTGGTTCCCCTTATCACGGATTGCACTTAGGGGTGGGCACTGTGAGCTCAATGGACCACGGCCCCCAGGAGTGGGTCTCAAGACAATGGCTACAGGGAAGACCGTCTTCCAAGTGACATATTTCAGATCTGCAGTGGCCATAGGCACAAGGGGGGTGGGGTTCCAAGAGCATGGCTATACAGATATTCAGATCCAGGGGTGGGGGGCAGATTCCCTAACAGGGGGATACAGATGGAGAGACCCTGAACCTCTTGAAAATTACATAAGAAGCCACTGTTTTCGCTTGCCTGCTGATGCATAGGCAGAAACAGCTGCCAAGTGAACCTTTAGGGTAGCAGGCCTGAGGCCTAGGGCTTGCAGGGGAACTAGGTAGTCCAAGAGAGTGGGCAGTTTTGCCTGGAGGAGATTAAGTTATTTAGGGGCACACCATAAGGAAAAGCTTATCCACTTTGAAGCATATGTTTTCCTAGTGGCAGGTTTCTCGGACACTTGAAGGTCCGGGAGAACCTGGTCCGAGAAGTGAAAAATCAGAAAACTCTAGCTCCGCAAGAACAAGGCTTTGAGGTGCAGAGACTTGTGGTTCAGAAAGGTTAGTCTGCCCTGGGACATGGTTAGCAGGTTGTGTTACGGGGGAGATGAATGGTCTGTTTGGTAGACAGGGCCAGGAGCAGGGAGTACCAAGGCTGCCTGGCCCAGTCTAGGGCAATCAGGATCATGGTTGCAGACCGACTCCTCAGCTTTAGAAGAACTGAAAACAACAGGGGAAAGGAGGGAAGGCATACAGAAACCTTCCTGATGAATCCAGGAACAGGGCCCCCATGAGGACTGTCCCCACTGCTGGAGGTCTGCAACAGAAAAGGGAAGCTGAAAATTGTCCTTTGATGCAAACAGGTCTCTCTCTGGTGTGCCCCATCTCCTGAAGCTTGTGGCAATACCAGTTTGTTTACAGACCATTCATGATGGGTCTGGCAGATCCTGCTGAGGGAATCCACCAGAAGGTGGTCTTCCCCTGGGAGGTGGATTGCTGATAGATGCACATCCAGTGAGTAAGCCATGCTCCAAACTTCAGTGCTTCTGTGTGCAGCTTCGAGGACCTTGTCCCTCCTTGTTTGTTGATGTAATACATGGTGGTGGTGTTGTCTGTCCCGTCTGTCCTGACCTGGACAGACTGACCTTTGACCAGTGGCGCAAATGACTGAAGAGCTAGGGACACTGCCCTTCCCTACAGCAGGTTTACATGCTTCCTGGACTCCCAAGGGGACCACACCCAGTTTATTTTTAGATCTCCCAGGTGGGCACCCCAGCCCAGCATGGAAGCATCAGTTGTCAGTACGAGCGTAGGGGCTGTACCTGAAAAAGGTACCCCGAGGTTGCCTGCTTCTTTCTACCAATGCAGGGCCTGTAGCAGGGTATTGTTACAGGCACCAGCTTTTACAGAGGGTGTCGTTTTTGGGACCAGTGGACCCTCTAATGTGCTCCAAGTCTGGTGAAGTGAGTCTCTGACCTATTGGTGTGATTTTCCTACCATGTGTCAGTCATCTAGGTAAGGAAAGATCATCACTCCTTGTTACCCGAGGTGTGCTGCCACCACAGCCAAACAAACACTTTGTGAACACCCTGGGGGCAGATGATGGTCCGAAGGGAAGGGCTGCAAACTGGTAGTACCCAAAAGGCAGCCTGAATTGCAAGTATTTTCTGTGACTGGGCAGGATCAAGATGTGAAAATATGCATCTTTTAGGTCCAGACATGAAAGCCAGTCTCCCTGTTGCAAGGATGGGATAACTGTGGACAGAGTAATCATTTTTGAATTTGTCATTTGTCAGATGCTTGTTCAAGGATCCGAGGTTCAAGCTGGCCCATTGGCGCACTGCGACGAGTACCACCACTTGCAATGCCAGTGACCCGGATCAGGAGCAAGTTTGTGTTCTAGGCTGGCCTGGAAGAGGAGGATTAAGCACCCGAGGGGCTGCTTTCCTCTTCCGAGGAGGGTGGGCTGTGGGTCCCACTGCTTTACTGCCACCTGGGTGACCATGGGTGGTGGTGCAGTAGGACTGCAGAAGAATGGGAGGAGAGGACATTGGCTGGGATCAGGAGCAGTGGCATGTCTCTACATGCCCTGCCTCCTAGGATCCCCTTGCGTGCCAGTGTTCTCAAGGGCAGGGACCAAGAAAAGCAGGAAAATAATGCATCAGCCACCAGCAGATGGGACCTGGCTGCTCCAGACTTCATAACCAGGCTCCACACGGGTGCGAGTAAGACTACCTAATGCATACTCATGGACTCTGTGTGTGTGTGTGTGTGTGTGGGGGGAAAGACTGGGTCCCTCTCACCTGGGGGTATACTGAGGCAGAATGGGGGCAGTCTGTTACGCCCCGGGAGTTACCTGGGAGAAGCTAGAGGAAACTCTGCCTAGGGATCCCTGAAGAGTGTGGACCGATGTGAAGAGAAAGAGAGAGGGCATAAACAGAAACAAAATAAAAAGAATCTGAGGTCCAGAATGGATCGCCAATCTCCATTTTTCTTGTGCGTGAGGAAGTACCATGAGTAAAGGCCCTTTCCCCACTGGGTAGGGGCACTCTTTCTGCTGCATTTGCCTGCTGCAGTTTTCACACCTCCAGTTCCAGCAGGTTACTTTTCTAAAATGTTAATTTACTTACATTGTTTTGCACTGAAGCACAGCTGTCAGATCTTGGACGTTCCCCAACCTGCCCAGATCATCCCAGAGTTCCCTTATCCCTTCCTTCACGTCGGCCATTGAGCAGATCTTTGTGTTGTCCATGAAAAGAAAGACATTCTTGATCCCTTTCCCTATGGGATCCAGCACTGATCCCTGCAGTACTCCACTTGTAACCTCCTTACCGCTGAGAACTCCCAGTTGTACTACTCTTTCTGTGAATCTTTTGCTCAGTCAGCTTCTTCCCAAATGTCACCAATTTTTTCTCCACCCTCCAAGTCCCTCAGCTTCCTAACTGGTCTCCTATGGGGATGGAGTCAAAGGCTTTACAAAAATCTAAATATATCAGCCACTTGTGCCTTTTGAGCAGCTCTGGTCCTTGTCAAAGAAGCTAATTCGATCCAACTTGCAATGACCTCCCACTCACAAATCCTGCTGCCTAGGGTCCAGTAGTCCATTCCCTTCTAAGATATCCACTATCTCATTCCTCGGTATGGACTCTATTACCTTTACTACTGTAGACATCAGGTTGACTGTGCAATTGTTTCATGGCTAATCATTCCTCCCACTCTTGTGCAGAGGGGCCACTTCTGCTGTCCTCAAACACCCAAGGACTATCCCTGTGGCAGATGAACTGTTGAAAATATCTGCATGTGGAGCTGCTATTTACTTTTGCAGTCCCCTTGAGCACCCCAGAGTGTAAACCATCAGGTCACATAGATTAATCTAATTTCATCCCTTTAAAGGATTTTTTTTCTGATACAGATGTGGGCTTCATAACCCACTACCTTACATTAGCACCAGCCTTTCCAGCAAAAATAATTTTTTTATATAAGGTTCTTTCTCGGGAAGGAAGGGATCATAACTGAAACTGAACCCAGCCAAGCGATCCTTCCACTTCCCAGTCTGCTGGCACCACCCCTGAGCTGAATGTTTTTCTGATGTCTAAGCAGGAGAGCATGGCGGCATGCCCCACAGAAGTCTATGGGAAGGATATCAATACCTGTTTCTACATGATTAAGCAAACTTGAAGAAAAATGAAACCCATTGATCAACTAATAGGGGCCCACTAATTGATAGGTGGCTTCATTTTCTTCAAGTTTGCTAATCATTTAGAAACTGGTATTGAAATTCGTCCCCATAGACTTCTATGGTGGTGTCCCTGCACTCTCCCAGCTTAGACGTCAACAAAATGTTTCAGTGTGGGGTGATGCCGGTGGACCAGGAAGTGGAAGGGATCACCTGGCCATGGGTTCAATTTCAGTTACGATCCCTTCCCTCCTGAACAGAACCTCATGAAAAAAATTATTTTTTTGCTGAAAAAGGCTAGTGCTAACATAAGGTAGTGGGTTATGAAACCCAAAACGGGAAACACAAATCTAAACAATTCACTTTAAGCTTTTCCATCATCCTTTCCCCATCATACTGCCCATGTATCATGTGTACCCAGCCCCCACTGCCCATGCTTCATGTGTGCCCACCCCACCTTCCCACCTCTCTCCACATTCTAGCAACAGTTCCTCCTTTTCTTAGTATGTACTAAGCAAAATGGTTTGCTCAGTATCTCTGCTGTATCTTTGCCCCCTTCTCCCAACCTCCTTCACTATGCCTGCTTTGACCTTTGAATATATCAGATGAATGCTTTTCCAGTTTGCTTCACCCCTATACCAGCCTGAGTTCCGTCTCTGCTTTGGTCTCCCCGACTTTTCTACTAGCAGCCCTTGCTGCCTTTAGGTACTCTTCCCTATCCTATCCCCTTTGGCTCCACTTACATTAATGCACTCCTCTTGACTCTTATTGTGTTCTTTACCTCTGCTGTGAACCACACTGGGCTTCTTGACCTTTGCCCTTTGTTACCCTTCCAACAGAGCTTGCTGCTGCCTTTAGCATTCCTTTTTAAAATGCATCTAATTTTCCTCCACCTTTTATCTGCTCTATTTCCTCCATGATTTCTCTCAATAGGCCCCTCATCCTGTCAAAATCTGCCTTCCTGAAATCCCATACATTCCACTCCACTTATACCACCCTTGGGTATCCTGAGCAGCTGGTTATTTTGGGCATTTTCTGTTTGCCGTCTACCACTCCCATAGGTGATAATAGTAAAAATCACTGGTTATGGCATCTTAAGAGCCACCATCTGTTACAGGCGGATTTGACCAAAACAACATTATTAGTGGGTGTTAAATGACTCAGCCTTTAAGTATGAATAACACTAATTACAGTATCTATTTCCCACCTGGCTGCCCTCATTAGCGGTGTGGCTGTCTGTTAAATTAAAAAAAAAAAAAAAATCCATGTGGCCAGACAGCATTCACCTGAAGCAGCCCAACCTGTGCGTTCCCTCTCACCTCAGCGGCTCAGTCCTGTCTCAGTCTGGGGCTCCGTTGCTATATCATCTTCCCCCTTACAGCCCCATCCCTGGCTCTCTTGTTAAAAAAATGATCTGAGAAAAATCCTTATTATTCCAGGTATGTTTTGCTGTGTAATTTCCAGCAGTCCCCAGCCAGCCTCAGTCTGGGGCTCTGTTGCTGTACCTTTTCTCCCTTTACCCTGGTCCAGTTGCATGCCTCCCTGCCTCGTGGTTTCTGGTCCTCCCCCCCCCAGCTGTGTTAAGTAACAAAAATTATGTTACAATACCGTGCAGTACTAGGTTTCATGTTGCTTTTACGACATTTTGAATGTTATGGTTTAAGCGTCTGTACCCTATACCAGGCAAAACTACCTTACCCAACAAGCCCAGTATAAGCAGTGGGGACTGTACTTATATGCCCTTTTGTGGTTCCCACTTGGACCTTCAACCTCATTGTCTTGAGAATAGGAATGGCTCATGGACTACCACATTTTGGATCTGTTCACTATTACATAGACTTTGACGGCAGATAAGGACCGCTAGGCCCATCTAGTCTGCCCATTTCCCTACCTACAGGATAGGCCGCAGATCCTAGTTAACCAACAGCCTATATCTTCCTGCCCCCCACAAGAATTGCCTTATGTCTGTCCCATGCATTCTTGAATTCTCCCACAGTTTTAGACCCCACAACTTCCTCAGGAAGGCTGTTCCATGAATCCACTACCCTCTCTGTGAAATAATACTTCCTCACATTGTCCCTGAACCGCCCCCCTATCTTTAAATTGTGTCCCCTTGTTCTTGCACGTCTCTTTTTCTGAAAGATGCTACCCTCTTGGACTTTGTTGATTCCTTGAGGTACTTGAAAGTTTCTATCATGTCCCCCCCTCCTCTTTCCTCAAGCTATACATATTAAGCTCCTTTAGTCTCTCCTCATAGGCTTCTCTTGCAGACCCTGCACCATTTTAGTTGCCCTCCTCTGGACTGCCTCTATCCTGTCTATGTCCTTGCGAGATGGGGTCTCCAGAACTGAACACAGTATTCCAGATGGGGTCTCACCAACTGTCTGTACAGAGGGATAACAACTTCCTGTTTTCTGCTGCTGATGCGCCTCTCCCTATACATCCCAGTATACCCCCGGCCCTCCCTACTGCCTTCTCACATTGCTTGCTAACCTTAAGGTCATCTGATATGATTACCCCCAGGTCCCTTTCCTGTTTTGTTGTTACTACCTCCCCACTCATTGTGTATTCTTCCCCTGGGTTCTTGTTTCCCAGATGCATTATTTTGCACTTTTTTGCATTGAATCCTAGCTGCCATACGTCTGACCATTCCTCCAACCTTGCCAAGTCCCTTTTCATCCTTTCCATGCCTCCTTGTGTATCAACCCTGTTGCAGATCTTTGTGCCATCTGCAAAAGGCACACTTTTCCTTCCAGTCCCTCTGCAATGTCACTGATGAAGACATTAAAAAGGACTGGACCCAATACTGAACCCTGTGGTACCCCACTAGTAACCGCCCTTTCTTCAGAGTGGACTCCATTTACAATTACCTTCTGTGTCCTGTTGTCCAGCCAATGTTTTACCCAGTCTACCACCCTGGTACCCACTCCCAAGCTGGTTAATTTGACTAATAATCTTGTGTGTGGGACTGTGTCAAATGCCTTGCTAAAGTCTAGGTAGGCCATGTCCACAGCCCCTCCCTGGTCTACTACTTTGATCACCCAGTCAAAGAAATCTATTAGATTCGTCTGAAATGACCTTCCCGCTGTGAACCCATGCTGCCTTGGATCCTGTGCTCCACTGACCTCTAGGTACTCAACTATTCTTTCCTTCAGAAGTGGCTCCATCACTTTCCCTACCACAGAGGTCAGACTGACAGGTCTGTAGTTTCCTGCCTCTGTCTTGGTCCCACTTTTGTGAAGGGGAATCACATCCGCCTTCCTCCAGTCCTCGGGTACCACACCATCCTCCCATGATTTATTAAAAGAGTAGCCAGTGGTTTCACTAGTTCCTTCCTTAATTCTTTTAGAATTCTGGGGTGAATTCCATCAGGACCCATTGCTTTGTCCACCTTCAGTTTTAGGAGTTCTTGCAGAACCCTTTCTTCTGTGAAAGGACTGGGATCGACCCCCTATCAAGAGTGCTTCTGTTAATTGGATTAGGCACTTCCCCTCCTCTTTGTGAATACTGAGCAGAAATATTCGTTCAGTATTCCTGCCTTTCACTGTCCCCTCTGCCCACCCACCGTTCATTCTATTCAGCCTCACTATCCCTCCTTTGTCTTTCTACTGGCTGATGTACCTATAAAGGTTTTATCCTTCTTAACTGAGTTGGCTATCTTTTCCTCAGTTTGGGCCTTTGCTATTCGACTTCCCTCCCTGCTTCTTTCTGCCTTAACTGGTACAGCTCTCTGTCCTGCTCCTTCTGTGTTTCCTTATACTTCGGAATGCTATCTTTTTCTTCCTGACTTTCACAGCCACCCTCTTGAGAACCATAGTGGCTTTTTCTTTCGCTTTGATTTGTTTATTTGCTACACAGGCTTGTTGCCACTGTGATGGCAATTTTGATAATTCCCCATTGTTGCTCCACACCTCCTTCTAGCCTGTTTGCTAGTGCTTTCTGAGGCACTTCATTATCTTGCCAAAGTCAGCCCTCCAAAGTCCAGTACCCTCACTTTTGTATGGCTTGACTCTGTAGCTGAGTTTAACGTGAACCACACTGTTTGATGGTCACTTGTCCCCAGATGGCAACCCACTTCTAGATCTGAGATCCTCTCACTGCCCCCGAGTCCCAGATCCAGCAGGGTTCCTTCTCTCTGAGTCCTGGACCAGTAGTACTGAGAACGCCTCCTGGCATGCTTCTACCAGTAGCTAGTCCCTAGTAACTGCTGCAGTTGAAACATTCCAGTCCCTATCTGGCATGTTAAAGTCCCTAATACTACTTTCTCTAACTTGCCTGCTCTCTCAGCTTCTCCCCTAGTTTCTTATCTGCACCCTGGTCCTGACCTGGTGGGCTGTAGACCACTGTTTTTAATTTTTTCTCATTCCCTATTGATATTAGTATCTACAGGGCTTCCAGATTTTCTGAGTTCCTCAGGCTCTCCATTTCTGTTGCCTTTAATCTCTCCTTTATGTACACTGCTTTGCCCCATCACTCATCTCTTTCCTGTCTCAGATCTACCAAGCCAGTCCCCTACTTACAACAGCAGCAGTTCAGAGGTCGTTCCCATTGGTCCTCATCGTGGCCAATCTTTTCCCATAAATTTGTTAAGGAAAAAGGGGGTCTACAACTTCCTGACATCTATACTATTTAGCCTGTAGGACAGCTCAGTATAGTAAATGGTTCAGGGCAAGATCCAATGCAGCTTGCATTCTAGAATGACTAAATATAGAATAATACATCTTAAAGGACTACACTATAAATACAGATTTACTTTTATTTCTAAACTCCAAACTTAGTAGAAGTTCCACTCAAAACAAATAATTTCTGATTAAAACATATTAACCAAACAAATGCTCTGTTGGACTTGAAGCTTGGTAAGTCTCCACAGCAACCTATATGGGGCAAACCTAATATTATACTTGACAAAAGAACTGTCTTTAAACATTTAGAAGCACTAGGGACTAAACATATATTAGAACCAACAAAGGATAACTAGAAAGAAATGGACCAGTTGAAAGATTCAATCTAAACCAGGTAAAAACTGATATAACAAAATTGTAGTAATGTGGCTATACAATAAGAATGAGACCCTATCTCTCACAAATGAACACTATGAAGTTTATTTTTATATGCAAGATTAAACCTGGTATTTTAGTATTTTTTTTTATAAATATATTTGGGGTAATGCTACAGAGTCTATAAATTACTGGGATAGGGTCACAAATTCAGAGGTTGCAAAATTGGAATTGGGATGCTATTTGGGCTCTGCCTCATAAGACCTTCTGATGAATCAGAGGCTTCTACAACACAAACTTCAAAGTACTGGTAATCTATTTTTTACTCCTATGCATATGAAGAAAATGGGGCTGCAGACAACTGCATTAAATGTAATAACAGAAAAGCAGACTTAAACACCAAATGTGGGAGCATACTTGCATCAAAAATGTTTGGTAAAAAATTCAACATTTTCTAAGAGGGCTACCTCGTAAGATTCACTCAAACTTTAATTTCTCTCCTTGCATAATTGGGCAACTCTGCTCAATACAGTATATTTCTCGGACAGATAAGCTATTTCTCTGATCTCGGTTACTGCTAAAAATCTTATTCTCAGAAATTGGCTTGAAGAATCTGCCTTTCCGCTAGCAGAATGGAAAACAGAAATTACAGAGACACTATACTTGGAAAAATATTGCTCATGAATACATAGAAAATCAGAAGGGTTTGAGAATAAGAATAAGAATACATTTTATTTATAAGGTGCCTTATCCAAAACCAAGGCGCCTAACAATTTTAAAAACAACAAACATCAATACAATTAACATTAAAATAGCAGTACATCAAAAAAGGAAGATCAGTCACTGAATGCCTGGTGCCACAAATAAGTTTTTAAAGCTTGCTTGAATCCCTCCACAGTTGTGCACTCCCGTAACAGATGGGGTAGAGAATTCCAAAGGGTGGGGGCTGCATACATAAATGCTCTCACCCCAGATTATTTCAAGCACACCCTTGGAATCTCTAGCAACCCTTTGTCAGCCGAGCGGAGCGATTGTCCAGGGCAGTAAGGAACCAGGAGCTCTTTCAGGTAATCTGGGCCCAGTCCGCATAGGGCTTTAAAAGTCAGCAAACAGACGTTGAAGGTGATCTGCCACTGCATTGGCAGCCAGTAGCAGTTCTCGCGCAGCACCAGCGAAAGGTGACAGGACTGGAGCAGATCCTGGCTGAAAGCTGGGCTGTCGCTGTTTCTGCACCAGCTGCAGGCAGCAGATTTCACTCCAGGAAGCCCTAGATATAGGGAGTTGCAATAATCTAAGCGTGAGGACACAAAGGCGTGGATCAAAGTAGGAAGGTCACCAGATGCTTAATCCTGGCGATATTCCTGAGATGGTAAAAGGAAGATTTGTCGACAGCAGACACCTGCGAATACAGGGTCAGCCATTCATCAAAAATTACCCCCAGGTTACGCACCCGTTCAGAGGTCGGGAGTGAAACGCCACTGAGATAAGTCCCAAGGGTAACCAACCCTCAACCCGCGACCTGGGTCCACAACCAACACCTCATTCCCCCGAGTTCAGAAATGGGCACTTTGCTGACCTACTGTACAACAACTTTGAACTAGCTTTCCTTTTTAGATCGTGTCATTTTCAATCTTTTTACTCTTTGGCCTGATATTCAGGACTGCCAGGCAGTGGCGCAAGCCCGGCGCAGCACAACTGTGATGCACTGGGGCCACGGCCAGGTGATATTCAATGGGATGCGCCATGGCACAGCACTATTGAATATGGCAGGGTCAGCAGACATACTGCACATGGCACAGTGGTACTGCACCGCACAAGTCACAGATAGGGAGCACGAGGATGCACCAGCACAAGTGCAAAGCTGCTTGTATACATCACCACAATATTCAATAGGACATGCAAATGGGGCCATTTGCATGTCATTAAGGTCCCATTTGCATGCATTGCGCAGGGCAGCCCGGTGACTTGCACCTGGCACCCTGCACAGCATGACGTGTGCTGTGAGAATCCCGGGGCATCCCCCACCCCGTAGCTGCAATCGTGTGGTATATGTGTAAAAAGAAATCCCTGGTAGTCTAGTCTAGTGGCCCCCCCATCCCCGATTCCCCCATAAATATAATACATAATCATCCCTGGTGGTCTAGTGGTCCCCCACCAGAGTCCCCGAAACATGTCAATATGCCCATTCCTGGTGGTCTAGTGGCACCTCTCCCCGCCTGTTGCCATGATCTTGGTAAATGTAAATTAAAACATTCCCTGGTAGTCTAGTGATCCCTCCTCCCGAGTCCCCGATCGCAGTAAATCACCCACATGTAAATCCCTGGTAATCCAGTGGCACTCCCCCATGCCGCCCCAATAATCGGCAATCGGCTGCATCCCGCCCAAGATACTGCCTGGTCAGTCCGCTAATGACCAGGTACAGTGTAACCCCTAGATGGCGCTATCCCAGGGGCTACTACCCCTGCCTGATTTGCCACTAACAGGTTGAGGGGCCTCGATCCAATGGCGGGTGCCTCCACCCAGAGGTCAGGGTTTGCAATAGTTAAACTAACTTGGTCACAGCCCTCTGGGACACTGCAACCCCCCTTTCTTCCCACTAGTGGCCCACACAATATATCAGAATTACCTTCACAGTATACACTTACCCCCAGGACTGGTTCCGCACTGGGACCTCCTGTGAAATGAGATACAGTGCAACAATCACAGTACAGTACTTTAACATAGACAAATACCTCAGGCAGTACAACTTTGCTGAAACAAGCAGCTCTGATTTATTTAGGGGATATAACAAGGACAGGGGAAATCAGGTTAATTAGCTTATCACTCTAATAATTCTTATGGCTCTGTGCACAGGCCTATCCCTATCAGTTACTGTCCCTGGGTACCCAAGCCCTAGTGGCTAGTCCAAACCGGTGGCAGCTGGTAGGGGCCCTTTCACACAGAGAAAAGGAAAATTAAACAGTCAGCAGTACAGTAATTCCATTTGGATTTAATGTGGCAATTCAACAGGGAGCGACCCTAATTAGTACTCACGACCTCCAAAGAAGATATGGTCCTTCAATGTCAGCAGGGCTACTTTTGATCTCCAAGAGACTCCTCACACATTTATATGGTAAAAAAAGAAAGCACTATACCAGGCAGGCTGCATCTGTATCCCAATCGCAATTACTGCACAACAACCAGGAGAACACACAGCAGATTCAGTTCCTGACAGACCGAGTGTAATTCAACAATTTCTTCAGTCTTCTACAGGGTGAGCCTGGTTTCTACTCTTCAGAGATCCTTTGATTCTTTTCACAGGATGGATTCAGTCCTAACAAGCAGATTACACAAGTTGTAGACCGAACTTGGGCCTTGCACACGTTTTTTTGACTGAAACTGTGCACTGAAGGAGCACAGGGTTTCTTTCCTTCACTTTCAGATCTCAAACTGAAACTCCCAACAGACAAAAACTGGCACTTCCTTTGAGTTCCTCCCAGTTCTTGACTGGATTGGCTGTCACTCACAATAGACTGCTGCTGTTGGTCCAAAAGGCATCAAGTCTAAACTACATCTCCCAGAGTCACTGCCCATACAATCCTCTTGTGGCTGGCTCAGATTATGAGTCCCAAGTTCTGATTCGCTCCAAGGCATCATTTTAGAGCTAGTTTACCCCACACTGATTGGTCCAGTTCAGCAGTTCAAAACCAGAATGGGGAACTAGGCAGACAGTTCTGACTGCAAAGAAAGCAGGTTAGACAAACTGTAATTTTATTATTACTGTAAATGATTTCTGGCAATCAGTTACATCTTTCAGACAGGTTCCTTTGCACTCCTAGTGACTGCAAAATGGGTGAATTGGCAGCAGCTTGAGTGGTACTCAATCAAAGAAACACACAGTCCCCCATACAACTAATTATGTCTGCAAGCAGACAGCTCTTAAAGAGACAGTACCAGAGGTTCTAAAACACTCACTGATAAATGGCTTAAACGCCAAACACCATTCAGGCTTGGAGCATTCAAGCAAGCTCCTGGAAGTCTTTTTGGGAACCCCCATTTGCAGGAAGTTACAATAGTGGTGTAAGCCCATTGGTCCCCTGTGTGGACCAATGCGCTTGCAGGGCATACTGTACTAGACAGTCCCAAATATGTGGATGAGATATGTCAATAATTCATGGCCATTATTTGCCCGCTACCTCCTGGCTCAAGTTCTTGTGATTGCCATGTAGTTCATTGGCCAAAATTATATCCACTTCATTTTGTACCAAACTTTTAAATGTATTGATTGCTAGTGGTGAAGATGTCACAGAACAAAAGGTAGAACACAGACTGGATGGGCTTGGTGGTCCTTTTCTGTTGACAACTTCTATGTTTCTAAGGTGGTTTAAACAGCCACCATGGTGTCTTTTTGTTTTTAACCTTTTACCAGGAGAGACCCACTAAGTTGAAAGCTCATTTACAGGTGCAACTTGGGAGCATAGCATAAGGAAGTTGTGACTTGCTCAGGGTCACACAGTATGCAGGTGGGGGAGTGGGATTCAAACCCAGCTCAGAGCCTCAAACCACTGTGCTATAGTGCCTCCTAAAGGAAAACTACATACAAAAATTATAAAAAGGACATGTGCACTGTGTTTTTGTTTCTCTGATGCTTCCTAGTATTCTATTACCTGTGTTTGTAACAAGATGGGTTTTTTTTTTGTTTTTTCCCACTTTTCTTAGTTTTACAGCCCTGGGAGCAGCCATGCAAGCTCATTTATTGCCTTTGATTTGTTGAAATTTTCCCAGAATACCTCTGGGAAGGATGTGAATGAGATCTAGCATTCGAACAAAGAGCCCAGGATCCTAGTTATAATCTAGTCACAACATTTAACTGCAACTGCCTGTGAAAGTTAACCGCTTTGAAAAAGTGTTTGCTCTTCCCCCAGTCGAAGTCGGATTTTCTAAGTGCCAACTGTTATTATTCTGGATGTGTGGTAATTTTCTTTGTAAAGGGCTGTCACTGGGTGATAATAAAGCCAATACACATTTGAAAGACTAGGGTCTCATTTACATAATTCTCAGAGGCCTTCTAGGAAAATTCCAGCAGATCAAAGGCATTAAAAAAGCCTGCATGGCTACCTCCAGGGGCCATAAAACTTGCAGGGAAAAGTAAAATAAAACTGTCAGACACATGTAACAGAATACTGGGGACCATCAGAAAAACAAAAACATATTGTACAGCATGTGTTTTTGTAATTTTTGCATGTAGTTTTCCTTTAAAGTCCATCAGTTCTGGTTCAGTATGCTCTAGACCAAAGTTGTCCAAAGCCCATTCTGGGTCCCACCTGGAAGGTAACTTCAGTTGGGATGTTTGAGGTTGGTCTGTGACCTCTTTTCCTGCAGTAATAGCATTTTGTGCTCTGGTTTTACTAGCACAGACTCTGGTGAAGTATACCTCAAAAAGCCAATTGCTAAGGGAGTAGCACTGTTAGAGACTGAATTAATGCCAGTGACAGTAGTTTGATCCATGTCAGAACTTGTTTGAAAGATCAATGCAGTGTTTGATGAAGGCCAACCTAAATTTTTCTGTTAACATAGAATTTTCTTAACCTGATCCTTCTGAATGTTTTCTGGAGATCCCCTTTGCGTCAGAAATTTGTCAGTATGAGGGTGTCAGACACAAGAGAGTCTCCTCTGGACAATACAGAGATCCGTGCTGGTGTTAAGTACAATGTCTGAGACTTTGATTATCTGTCCTTGGTCCTCAAGTTACTAACATATAAACATATTAAAATGCCAACAGAATAGGCCCTAATGGTCTTCGCATCTGCTCGCTTGGTCAGTCTCCCCACCCTGGGAGCTGACCTTGCTGCCCCCCGCCTTCCTGGCTTCTCCCTTCCCAGTTCTGGATATTCTTGCTGCATTGGATTTTGCTTCCAGAACCCTTCCCTGTACCTGTCCCATCCCTCTTGAACCCTCCACTGTCTCTGCCTCCACCAGCCCCTAGGCAGCACATTCCATGGCTCCACCACCCTCTCAGTGAAGTAGCACCTCCTCCTTTCTCCCTGAATCTTCCCCTCCAGCTTCCACCCATGCCCTCTAGTGGCCCCCTCCTCCTTCCTTCAAGCACCCCTACTGTTCCTTCCTATTTACCCCTTCATGTACCTGAAGACCTCTATCATGTCCCCCCAGTCCCTCTCTCTTCCAATGTGTACATATTTAGCTCTTCGAGCCCCTCCTCATAGGTCCTGTCCCCAAGCCCCAAATCATTTTGGCTGCCTCCTCTGGACCCTCTCCAGGAGTTTAATGTCCCTCTAAGTGTGGCCTCTACAACTGCACACGCAGTACTCAAGGTGCGGCTCACTCACAAGAGTTATACAGGGAGTATCACTTCCCTCCTTCTGGAGGTGATCCCCTAGCGATGCATCCCAGCATCCTGTTGGCCTTGGCTGCTGCCCTCCTACAAGTCTCCAAGTTGTTCATCTTGACATCCACCACCACCCCCAGGTCCCTCTCAGCCATCGAGACTTGTAGCATTTGCCCCCAGGGTGTACACTTGGCCCAGGTTTCAGGCCCCCAGGTGCAGTACCTTGCATTTCCCTGCACTGAACCTCAGCTTCCACTTTCTAGACCATCTTTCCAGAGCCTCCAGGTCCCCCTGTAGGGCCACCCTCCCATCCACCACCGCCCCCAGTTTTGAGTCATCTGCAAAGAGACTCATCTCACGCCTGATACCTGTCCTTATGTCAGAGACGTAGGTGTTGAACAGGAGGGGCCCAAGGACTGATCCCTATGGGACCCCACTAAAGACCCTCCTTGGGGATGAGACTATCCCGCCAACTACAACCCTCTGGGTCCAGTCCTGGAGCCAATTGCCTATCCATCTGATCATCTGGTTCCCCACCCCCATTTCTCCCAGCTTACCCAACAGGCCCACATGAGGAACAGAGTCAAATGCCTTGCTGAAGTCTAGAAAGAGGACGTCCACTGGTCTACCCAGGTCAAAGGCACTCTTCACCCAGTCATAGAACTCCACAAGGTTTGTCTGACAGATTTCACCGACGAATCCATGCTGTCATCGTCCAGGAACCCTGACTTTTCCAGGTCCCCCCCAGCCTCTCCTTGACAATGCCCTCCATCACCTTGCCCACCACCGATGTCAGGCTGACAGACCTGTAGTTCCCTGCCACCTCCCTTGATCCCCCTTTGTGGATAGGCACTATATGCGTCACCTTCCAGTCCTGGGGCACCCACCCTGTCCTCAGAGAGATGGTGAAAAGTTTTGCCAGGACATCCGCAAGTTCCTTCAGCACTCTGGGATGTAATTTATCCGGCCCCGGTGCCTTCTCCGTCTTAAGGGACTTGAGGGCTTCCCTCACTCTCTCTGCTGTGATTTCCACTTCCCCTACCCCTTCTCCTTACTTTTCCTTCCCCCCACTTCTGCCAGTGATGCCTCCCCTCTACCCAGACCACTTCAATCGGTGGGGTCCCCTCCTCAGTATCCTGTCTCCTCCATGTATGATGCAGCACCCCATTTTCCTTAGGAAACTCTGAGGTGAAGTACTCATTTAGTACCTCAGCCTGCTCCCGGTCTTGTGCCCATCTCTCCCATTTTAATCCTACTAATCTGCTCCCTCACCCTTCATTTTTCCCCAATGTATCTAAAGAACCCTTGTTCCTCTCCTAATTTCCCTGGTCAGGTTCTGCTCCTTCCTTGCCTTAGCCGCCCTCACCACCCTAGTGGCCCTTCTAGCCATCAGCTCATACTCCCCTCGATTCCTTTCACTCCTTGAGCACTTGAATTGCCTACAGGCTGCCTTCTTTCCCTACACCACCTCCTGGACCTCCTTGGTCCACCAGCAGGGTTTTCAGGCCCTACAGCATTTTCGTCTTACTCTTGCACAGGTGCTGGTAACATCCTGCACCCCTCTCCTGATGATTTCCACCTACTATCAGCGTCCATGTCTGACCCAGTCCCATCCAAATGCTCCCTTGGGATCCTTCCCATTTCCTTAAAATCCGCCCCTGAAGTCAGTTACCTCCGTCTTTGTGCAGCCTTCTACCCCTCTAGGTCTATGTTCCCATGGGGATTCTGTTTCCCCTGGTCTGCACTTTTCCAGTCAACCTTTTCCCGCATTCCTCCAGCTCCCCAGAGTGGAGACAGAGTCCCTCCTTCGTCGGCACCCTCGACAGCCTTTTCTCCCATCCTCCCCCTTCACAAGTTTAAACCCCACTTTTCATCAATGAACCCCTCTATTTTCACTTAAGGATTCCCTCCCTCCAAATTGAGATGGAGCCTATCTCTAGATACAACTCCTTATCCTCCCATGTCTCCCCAATCCCCATCAACCCATACCCTCTGGCCTCACGCCACTCCCTGAGCCACTGGTTTATCTCCCTAACCTTCCTTTTGTGTTCCCCACTAGCCCTTGGCACCGGGCAGGATTTCTGAGGAAATCCCATCCTATGTCATGACAGACCCTGGCAAGCTCCCCTGAATCTTGCCTGTATCTCTAGCTCGCTATTTCCCTCATCGTCATTTGTACCCAGGTGGACCAGTATGTCTGGGGAACCCCACAATCCTTTGCCAGCTGATATACCTCTGCTTGGCCCTGTGCAACGTTAATCCAGGAGGCCATTTGTTCCAACTGGCCAGGCTTCTCCTCCTATCCCATTTGATACCCCTGATCATAGAATCCCCAACAGGAGCACCTGACCGCCTCCTTTCCTCTGTTCCCCTGCTTCCATGTCCCTCATGCTTTCTACTGGCCCCTCCACCCAGCCGGCTCCTTGTTCCTCCCCTATCTGGGTGTCACATGCCACCCTCCTTATTTACCCTGGCCACCCTCCGATCCTATGCCTTCCTCCTCCCGAGTATTCTTCTGTACCTCGCTAACTCCCTCACTGCTCATGACTGGTCCTTCTCCCCCATCCGCTAAACCTAGCCTGGCCTCGTCCTCCTTCCTTCCTTCCCATCTCCGCTAGTCCCTCCTTGCTTGTTGTGCTCCCTGGCCTAAACCCTCAGCTCCTCTTTACTGTATCCTCCTTGTACTTCAGGTCCTTCTCCTTGCACTTCCTCCTCTCTTCCCCTGCCCCCACTCTGATTCACTGCTCCCCATTTTCCATCATTCCAGGTTCCCCTTTTCCTCCTGCTATCCAGCCCCCGCCTCCTGCCCCCACTCCCTTTCCATCTCTAACCACCCCTATCGTGGCTACATCACCCCCCTCATCCTCAAGCAGAAGAAGAGAATTGAAGTGGTTACTGAGCGTAAGGTCTGATCTACCTCCCTGCCTTGCTTCCTTCTGTCCAGACACAAGTTGTGTCGTCTTGATGGGGGCTGATGTCTTGTACATTTTTTGCCATTCCTGCAGCTTAATTTCATTTTGTACCCTTTTGTTTGCTTGTTTTGGGATTGCCCTGTACTAGAGAATTATCTGGAGGCTGAGTGAGTTTCCCCCTTCTAAAAAGTAACCTTATTCTGATTACTGGTAGAACTAGGCTGGTTATTGGTGTTGCTGCCTTTACTAGAAGACCAAGCGTTATGGTACATAACTTTCATAGCACTTTGTTTTTCTTTATTCTTTGGTAGTGGATAAGGCCCACTAGGCTCAAGGCATGTTTTATCGGGTAACCATGGAGCACTGGAGAGGTTACATTACTTGCTCCGAGTCCCACAGTATGAAAGCAGATGTTGAGGGAAACAAACCATAGTCAGCTGGATGTCCCAGGCTCATTCACAGCTTGTTGTTCTAACATCTAGGCTGCACTGCCAACTTGGAGCTAGCAGTATAGAGGTTTTTGAAAATAAAGATGACCCTGGAGCCCTTAAGTTTCCCTTACTGTCAGTAAACCCCATCCTAATGTTGTGTGAGACATACTAAGGCCAAAAAGGTCACTTCACTTGTCGACATACTAACAGTATCAAACATGTTGCTTTTGAAACTGCTTTGAAATACTCTGTGCATGATTAGTTTTTATATTAAAAGATGCTGTTGGAGCTCCCCCCTTTTTTTTTTCTTTTCAACTTTCTAGGTTTGCAAAATAAAAATCTGCAGTTTACGTACCTTTTCTGGCAGTTTTGCAAGTCATTAAGTTTTTTTTTTTTTTTTTTTTTTTTAGTTTGTATGATCTTAATCCTAAATAATTTTGACAGTGGCAAAAAACTTATTTTACATTATATGTGATAGTATTTGTTTGTCCAATTTCTGTTGCCTGTTGGTTAGTAGGATTTGAATGTCTTTAAAAAAATGAGACGAAACTTCATCAAAAATCATAAACTGCTTAGGGAGGAGTGTAAGATTTGTAAGAACTTCAGATTGTTAGTTTCCCTTCTGCTGCTGGATTTGAAATAGTCCAACTAGTCCTGTCAAAAATAGGCATGCAATTTAATTCTGTCATATTGTCAAATGAGATCAGCTGTGCACTCACCCGTGGTCTTCCTTTTAAGAAATATCGGCCTTCATGCTCAGCCCCAATCAAGCAACCATCTAGTTCAACATCACTCACCTCCATGGCATGCTTCCATGGAACAGCCTTTGAGGTATGGCATCCCCCACCCCTTTAGAGTTCACATCATATGTAGGAGGAGGGCTCCCGATGCAGGAACAGAGTGTGCCAGCCAATCTGCTAATGATGTTCAGTGATTCTCAGCTGTTACCTTATCCTGGCCTCCCTTCTGTGCTGTGCATCAGGTGTAACCACCTTGACCTCCCAGGCAGTGCTGCCAG
This sequence comes from Neoceratodus forsteri, assembly GCA_016271365.2. Taxonomy (NCBI): domain Eukaryota; kingdom Metazoa; phylum Chordata; order Ceratodontiformes; family Ceratodontidae; genus Neoceratodus; species Neoceratodus forsteri. The sequence goes on along the minus strand of CM028130.1, from coordinate 1,565,224,230 downwards.
TCGTTTGTGGATCTCTTGTGCATGTAGTCATGACAGGATACCCACTCATGGAGGTGGTTACCCCCAACCTGCCACAAGGAGCCTATGCTGCTGGGAATGCATAGTGGAAAACGGAGACTGTACAAATATGTTAACTTCAGCAGTTGGTCAGCATTCCTGTATGAATGCTAAGAAAATTATCTAAATTGAGGAGGATGGATCTTTAACTATGCAAAAAAAAAAATTTGTCAGGAATAGACTACTATTCATCATGCCAAAAGAAATATGGGCGGGGAATCATTTGGACACCTGAACTACACTTATTAGAGTACATGGGACCAACAAATTGTATACCATTGCTCATGGTAGCGAGCATTGGCAGAACGCATACTGGGAGAAGGTACTATGGTATGCCTTCATATAGTGACATCCCTCCCTCCACTGTACAGTGCTGCAGTACTATATATCCTAGGTTTTCTATGATAGTTTAATGCAAAGGTGGGGAGCAGGGTATTTTGCCTACTCTGTGGATTTGGACTCATTGGTCTAGATAAAATACCAATCACAGTGGTGTCAACAGTAGCACATTACACTTACTCAGGGACATGGATTTATGCTGCAAGCCCAACCCCTTGCTCCTGGAACATAGTATTGGTGACCAGAAGGACAGGTACCTTATTTAGACTCTGGGAGAGAGCAAAGATGTATGTTTCAGCAGCATCTCCACTTGTACAGAGTCAGGCAGCACTACTGACCTTGGAGACCACATGCTGCTGGGTGTCATCTACAGGAGTGGCACTGGAGGCATCCTGCAATGCATGGAAGGTGGATGAAGTTTTCTGTGGAGAACAAGAGAAATCCAACCCAGTACCTTGGGTAGGCTCTAGCGCCCCTCTCAAGAACCGCCAGTCACAGTTGTGCCAAATGAAGCTACCTTCCACAGCTGACAGAAGGGCCTCACCCTTATCCCTGAGCTGAGATAAACTGGATGACTGTGATGGTGGAAGTACTGGTGGTATCAAAAGTAGGATCTAGGGACCTGAGGACATGGGTGTCAGCAGGCATACTCTGTGTACTTTGCTAAGTAAAGTAAAATCAGGAAAATCCAGGGCAACACCAACCTCAGGCCAGTGCAACAAACAGAAACCGAGCCCGATATACATGAACTGTTTTTTTGCTTCCTTGGATGCTTTACTGTGAGTCTGTGAATGATCTTTGCAAGATGTGTGGGTGGTAAACTTAAGGCAGTGATTGTGTGAGTGACCCAAGTATGTATGCATTAGTGCTGGTGTGACTGAACTTCTATAAGGCTAGATACCTTGGTACAGTACAGAGGCTTATTGCAATGTATCCTAAACGTTGCAACTAAAAGCAGACAACTTCTGTGAGTGTGAGTTACATAAAATTCCTGGCTACACACCCCTGCCTGAGGAATGTCCAGATGGGCACTGGTGGTCCAGAAAGTGGGAGGCACCTGGATCTCTTACTGTGCAAATTCAAGTCTGCTAGGTTTTCTGTAAATGCATTTTAATGGTAAGAGTTTTTTTAAATGTTTACATCTTGTGCAGTTTTGTGGACTGTGGATAGTCTGCTCAGTCCATTAGCTGTGCTACTAAGTGCTTCTTACGATCTAAATTACCAGCATGTAAATGACTAAGAAAGCTTTCTGTAAGCTGTGATAATGAAGATATAGTGCTTAGTAGGCAAAGAAATGAACTGAAAGGAATTCTGAGAGCACTTGCCATGTACATTACTGGCATGTAAACAATTTCTAAGACTTTTGTAAAAGCTTGTAACAAACATATGCTCATTGGGTAGAAAATGGAGAACTGGAAGGAATTCCTAAATTTGCTCCTCCTCTTTCTTTTACTTACTTGAGTACCCTGAGTGGCAGAAGAACTCGTAAGAAAGTCTCCTCTCTCCCCACCCACCCCATCCCCACAGTTCCTTTCCTGTTGTAGTCTTGACTTTGCTCAATGATGGGCAGTAAACCTTTTTCTGAGCAAGATGTTTTCAGGTTTGGGCATTTGAGTTTAAACATATAGGAGAGCTCCCAGTTTTTGTTCTTGGGAGGGGTGGTACTGTGGTGGCACCAACATAAAGTTCTTTTTAATGTCCTAAGGATCCCAGGACCCCAGAAGTTTGCTTAAGATTGATTAGAACAGCAGGGTGACACAAGGTGTCCAAAGATGTGCCATTATTTTTCGTGCCAGCTTTTTAAAATCCATTTTCCTTTCCATCATTCCCAAACAAAAAATGTATTTGACTTGAATTGCTTGGATTGTCTCCTCCCCTAGGAAGGTAGTCAGTGGGATGTCCCAGGGTTCAGTACTGGGGCCACTCCTGTTCAAAGCCTATGTCTCTGATATAGGGACAGAAGTTAGGAGTAGGACGAGCCTCTTCACGGATGACTCTAAGCTGGGAGTATTGGACAACGGGGAGGAAGCAAAGGTGGCAGTCCAGAAGGATCTGGATACCCTGGAGGGTTGGTCAAGGAGGTGGGGGCTGAGGTTTAATCTGGAGAAGTGTAGGGTGTTGCATCTGGGGGTCAGAAACCCAGGGCATGTTTATACCTCGGGAGGGGTCCCACTGCAAGCCACTTCCAGTGAAAGGGACCTCGGGGTGGTGGCAGACACCGAAATGAACAGTGAGAACTGCAGAAGAACGCCGGCAAAGGTAAACAAGATACTGGGATGCATAGCACAGGGAATAACGTCCAGGAGGAGTGAGGTGATCCTACCTCTGTACAATGCCTTGGTTAGGCCGGCATCTTGAGTATTGTGTGCAGTTCTGGAGGCTGCACCTTAAGAAAGACATAGTACTGTTGGAGAGGGTCCAGAGGAGGACAACCAGGGTGACCCAGGGCATGGGTGATAGGACCTATGAGGAGAGGCTGGAAGCCCTTGGGATATGTTCACTGGAGGACAGGAGAGATAGGGGGGACATGATGGAGGTTTTCAAATATGTGAAAGGGATTAACAGGGGTAGAGCCAAAGAAATGTTCAGGCTAAAGCAAAGGGGCACAACTAGAGGGCATGAATGGAAACTGGAGGGAGGAACCTATAGGGATGAACGCATAAGGCATTACTTCACAGAGAGGTTGGTGGAGCCATGGAATGCATTGCCCGGGAGTCTAGTCTAGCAAATCACTGTGGAGGACTTCAAGAGGGGTGGGACAGATGCATGGGGTACTGAAGCCAAGATTGACCTCACAGGGACGGGGCGATCGCCCGATAGGGGCTGGCTACCGAGCAGACACGAGAGACTGTCAGCCCTATTCTGCTAGCTTTTAGTATGTTAGTATGACTAGATCTCATTAAATTTGAGACATATTCTTGAAAATTCATAAAAGGAACGCAGGTCAGGCAGTCTTTTAACAAAAAAAAAAAAAAAAAAGAATCTACCAGAAGCTCTGAGGTAATTACATTAATCCAGTTAAATGTTGCCACAAGCAAAAGAGTTCCCTTACTGTGTCCTTTCCACACCCACCTCTGCATGATATACTGTAAAACCAACTAGGTTGGGCTTTACTATATGTGAGGCATAACTTCATGCTTCCCTCTTAGTAGCTACTGTAAACAGAGAGCAAATTCTCTGGCTGATAATTTATGTGGTTTATTGATTTATGTATTCGTCTCTATTTTAATGACGACCGGTAAGTGCACCAGGCTGACACAGCCTGTTTTTAGTCAAGACTCCGGTGCTTGAGCAAGTACAAAAATAATTAAATGTAATTGATACGAGCAGCAAAAATGGCAAAATGATGCAAGAAGGGAAGGATAAACACCAATACACGATACAGTGCAATTGCAAACTAAGCCTGCAGTCCATGCTTTTTTAGCTGCTACCCCCACAAATCTGCAGTGGCTAACAGATTTTAAATCCCACAATGTATTCAGAATGCTGGGCAAACCTCCATCCAGTACAGACCACCTCACCTGTGGAGTGGCTTACTTAGTAAATATCTTACCTAGCTTTACATCTACCAAGGTTATATTCAAGTAACACTTCAGGACTCCATACTCCCATAATAGTTGTCCTCTGCCCACCCAGATTGATGCTTCCATGTCACTGTATTATTGTCCATTTACTGCCACTGACTAACTTGTTCTGGGAATTACTTCCTATTTTAACTTCTGTTTTGCACTATGCCTACTTCTGTTTTATAACAGCAACAGTTTTTGCTGCTTTTGTTCACCGATGAATGATTACATTCACTGCTGTACTGTCTGCTATCTTGTACCCCACCCCCAGTTGCAAATGGAGACTGAAAACTCCTTCCTCCTTTCCTTTGCTAAGCTTCAGGAGAAGCTCGCTCACACTAGACTATGATTTCCTATATTCCACCGATTTCCTCTCCCCGTTCTAGTCCGACTTCTGGAAGCATCATTCCATCGCTTCTTCTGCTGTGTGTAACTGATTCAGTCTTCTCAGAGATGGATCAGGGGCACAGCACAGCTGCCATTTTCATTGATCTGGCCAAGGCATTTGACTCCGTGTCCAACCTACTCCTCCAAGATATGCTGTGTTCTGCTGGCCTATCAGCTACTGCAGTTGACTGGCTCTGTTCTTACCTCTGGCCATCTGCAGTCGGTACAGGTTGATAGCACCCTATACCCTCCACTTCCCTTCCAGGCAGGGGTCCCACAGGACTTCAGTCTGGGGCCCATCCTGTTCTCAGTCTTCCTTAATCTTCCCATGGTTTGTACCAAATAACACATTCTCATGTATGTAGATGACAGTCATCCACACCTCCACTACAACCCTAGAAGATGTGCTCCAGCAAGACTTCCACTATGTCCTGCACTGGTTCCAATCAAACCAGCTCTAGGCCAACACAAACAAACTGCATCCATGACCTTCTGGCACCAGTCGAAAATTGGTCAGACTCCCAACTCTGCCTATTTTCTCCATCTTGATGGCACTCAAGTGGTTCATTCCTTCAAATACCCTGGTGTGTGGCTGGACAGAAAACTTGACTTCTTTGCTCACACTGATGGCATCCAGGTCAAGCTCCTGCATAAATTTGGTGCCTTATATCACAATAAAGACAGTCTCTGCAGGAATGCCTTGAGCTTGTCACCAAAATGGCGCTCCCATTCTTTGACTGCGCAGACAAGGTCTGTGGTACCAACCCCTCCGCCTCCCTGGCCAGACTGGACATACCATCTGCAACTTCTTCTGCTGCTTTGTTACAAACTCTCCCTCTTGTACTTCTCATTGCTCACTCTGTTCCTTTTTGTCCATTCTTCCTCTGCCCTTTCGTTGCCAGAACCACTGTGCCTGACTGATATCTAAATAGTGGTTTGGGTCCCTTCCCTCTTACCTATCCAGGGGTGTAGCCAGGCATTTCAGATTTGTACACCAACCTGCCACACTGCTTCCCCCTCCCCACTGTTGTTTATGCCTGCCCCCCCAATGACTGAAGTCCAAGGTTCCAGGCTCCAATCAGATGACTCCCACACTAGACCTGTTGTCTGTCTGCTGCTACAATGGTGCTCGCTGCCCACTGGTAAACATCACTGACTGCACCATGAGTCCAGAGCCATGGCAGACATTTCTTCTCTCCCCACAGGTAGGCAGAGTCACTCCACTTGCCACTCCACATGAAGTCTTCATTCTTTTAGCCAGCTCTTGAGTCTGTTCTTCTGTCTGCTGCTCTTCACTTCTTCTACTGCTTATCCTCACTTCCAGTATGACTGAACTAATAGTATGGCTTCTAACTTTGCTGGGGCATTTAATCGCGCCACCCCAGACTTGCCACACCTCCTACCAGATGGCATAGCCAATCACTATGCAGGTGGACCATGTGGACCCAATTGAGACCTTCAGCTTCAAAGTCCACGGTCGACTGTCACCTCCCCCAAACAAAGCTGAATGAGAAAAGAAAAGCCTGCTAAGCCAAACAAAAGAATTTAAATGCAATGGACTAGAGACGGCAGAGCAATGTTGACAGATTGTTTGCTACCCCTGATACTTAACTTAGTATGTTATGGCTTACTTGGAGTATCAGTAGTTGAAGCAATTCTTTGTACTTCATTTTCATCTGTCATTCTGGAACCAACTCCCTCCCTTTGCTTCACACCGCCTCCTTGGCTCCTCAGATTCCAGCTAAAACTTCTTCCTCCTTGCTCCTGTTTTTCCTGCACCTGACTGTTTCCTTGTGTTTGCCTCCTACCCAGGCGTAGGCATCTCAAATGCCAGATTTTAATTACTCATTTTCCACTTATTACCTTTTAAATTTTGTTCTCCGATTGCTCTTTTTGTTAACTGTGAACTGTTCTGTGTTGTGTATTGTACATCCCCATTCCCTTTCCCCAGGTTGCACCTGGAAACCAGCCTTGACTCAGTGTGTTATGGGGGCTAAAGCTGATTTACTACCCCCACCCCACTGTAACTAGTTGTAAACAGTCTTCCGGTATAAGAACCACCATCTCAAAGGTTCTTTCTTTACTCCAATTTCTTCAAGGCAATCTAACAGGTTATGATTTACTAAACTGAAAGCTTTGGACAAGTCCATGAAGATCGTGTCCATGTCCCAACAGTTGCTTAAAGGGGAGGCGAGCTGGTTGAGAAAGTTCGTGAGAGTGGTCTCCGTGGACTGCCCCTTCCTGAAGCCAAACTGTACAGGTACCTTCCATACTTTTCCAAATATTCAATCAGCTGAGAGCGGACAAGGTGTTCTAGGATCTTTGATACTATAGACAGCAAGGCAATAGGAGGTCTATAGTGGATTGCATCGGAGGCATCACTCCCTTTAAAAATAGGAATGATCTTGGTCCGTTTCCACTTGCTAGGAAAGATCCCCCGGGTTACGCTCAGATTAAGCAAATCTGCTAGGGGCCGAGCAATCTCAGTTGCCGCATCTTTCAAAAAAGCGGACCTCAATATTATCAAGGTCACATGCTTTGTTTTGTTTTTAAGTCTGTTTACTGCTACTAAGACATCTCCCTTTTATTGATTTTTTTTAACCTAGAACCTGGGATACTGTTTCTTTTATTTACAGACCTCAAAGATTCAGTAGTTGAAATAACTATTTAGAATTTCCGCAGCCCTTTCTTGTGGAACACTTTTCCCATTTTCTGCATAATTTATGGAGGCAGTATAGCGCAGTGGTCTAAGGCTCTGAGCTGCAAATTTGGTGACATCCAGCAGACCAGATAAGGGTTTGAATCCCACAGCTTCCACTTGCATACTGTGTTACCCTGAGCAAGTCACAACCTCCTTGTGCTCCCAGGTCACTCCTGTGAAAAAGCTTTCAGCTTAGTGTGCTATACCTGGTTAAAACAACTAAAACAACTAAATAAAACAACTAAATGTGCCTTGAACCTTTGCCAGGGCTTTTTATTAAATTCCAATAATGCTTTGGGTCTTTTTTTTTTTCTCTGTCTATAAATCTGCCCCTTCAGTATATTTCTCATTCTTTTTAAAACTTTTCCCAAACCTCCTTATCTAATGTTTTGTTTACAGATCTTCCTTTGTCAAGTTTCACCATTCATTACTGTTGGGTACAAGCCAGAAATGCGCACCCGCTATGGGAGTTTTTTTTTTTTTTGGAGGGAGGAGTTGAGCCCAATGAGTCAGCATACCAACACTGTGTGGTGAGGGGCGGCAGTCAGCGCCGCAGACCCTCCTCCATCCCAGTTCTGTTTCTCCTGCTGTCGAGGCTGCACCTGCTGTGTAAGTTCCAGAGTTTACGTGCCATTAGGCCTTTTTGATGCAGAGTTTCTTGGCGCCGCTCCTTCATCCCAGGGCCGAGGACTAGGAGCAGTGCACTGGCAACGCCGCTGCCCTGTCTGTGCCGTTGCTGGTGCCGCTGCTGGAGAGTTTTCTGTGGTTGCCACTTTGGAGGTCACTCTGCTCGACTCCTCTTCGGGGGGAGCATGACTCAGAGGTGGACCCGGACTGGCAGCCTGAATCTTCAGATTCGGAACTCTCTGTAGGCCATGGTGTCAGGCGTCCCAGTGTTCCTCTTCCCGAGTCCCCAGAGTGGGTTTGTCATGGGGGTCCCATGGCTAGGGGTGGCCTGGGATCCCCTAGGGGCGACAGCTCTGGGATTTGGGAGAGGATACCTCTTCCGAGAGGGCCCATGCAGCTGCCATTCCTGGTGCTGCTGAGGCTCTCAGAAAGGGATAGACAGCCTACTACTGTGACCTCCTCTGAGGCCCACAGAGCAGGAAGCTCCTATGCTGGTGTTGAGGAAGAGGGCTGCTTCAGAGCAGAGGGGTTGAGAGGTCGGGGGTAGGAGTGACGACGATGCCCCCACTGGCCCTACGTGGTGTGGGGAGGAGTCGCAGTGCTGAGCCCCATCTTTCCCTCAAGGTCACTAGAGCGCCTTCTAGTGGCAGTACTGAGATTCTCCTTCTGAGCTCTTCTGGAGTTTGCCTTCCCAAGTTACCTCCTCACAACCCGGTCTGGTATCAGGGTCCCCATTCTTGGTGGTGTCACTCCCTGGATCTCAGAGCCCTGGCAGAGGCTGGGCATGTGCTCCTAGGTGCCCTTCACCCATCCCTCTGCAGCCACCCCCCCCCCCAAGGCCATGTGGGTCCCACGGAGCCCTTAACTTGGGAGACTTTCAGAGCTACTGCGGCAGCCTTCCCTTCATATGTCAGGGCCATGGACGAACATGTCTTCCGCCTGTCCCCCGCAGGAGTCCTCTTACCAAATCGAGCTCCACTTCCTCCTCTTCTTCCTCTTCTGAGGAAGAGGAACCTTCTGTCCGCCTATCCTCAGATACCGATTTCACTGAATATCAGCAGTTCCTTTAGAGGCTGGTCCCAGAGCTTTGCATCTCCTTCATTTGCGGGGACAATAGTGAGTGGCAGATGCATGCATTCCTCAGTGAATTCAGTGCTCGCCACCTTGTGGTGCCTTCCTGACCAATCCCCTTCCAGGAGGCATCTATCTGCACCTGGCAGTCTCCAGCTGCCCCTTCTCCAGCCCCGGCAGACTGCAGGAGATGGTATTGTGCCCCCCATGAGTCTCTAGGTTCCCACCTCACCAGCCTTCGAGCTTGACGTCCCTAGATACTCCTTCTGGGCCTCAGTGCCTGGCACACGATAGACCCTGGATCTGGATTCTGCTGAGTTTGACCGATGGGAATGCAGTCTCTTCAACTCATGGGTTGATGTGTATAGGTTCACAACCACGCACACCACACTGCCTACAACAGGCATCTGTGGTAGATGCTGTCGCAGGTTCTGGCATCTATGTCAGATACGCGGCAGTCCAGGCAAGCCACTGCCCTCTCTGCACAGCGTCTGGAGTTTGCAAGGCACCAGGCAAGGGTGTCTTATGACGTCAATGAGGTGGCTTCCAGACTGGCAGGGACAGCGATCTGCATAAGGTGGGCAGCATGGCTTAGTCTGTCCAGACTGTCACCCATTGCCCGGTGTAGGGTGACTTCCTCTGCTTTCCGGGGGACCCATCTGTTTTCCCGCAGAGCAAGGACTCTGCAGGGGCATCCTCCATCCTTCCGGCCACGGGGGACACCCCCTCACCCTCAGCAACCTTAGACTTCCCCAGTCTATTGGCCAGGGTCTCCCCCTCCTGCTTTCCACCAGCAGGATGCTGAGGGATCTGTTCCTTCAGGGCTAAATTTCAGGCCCCCTCGGGGGGGGGGGGGCTTGGTACTCACCCAGCAGTAATGAATGGTGAAGACTGACAAGTGAAGATATGGAAATTACGTACCTACCATAATTCTTAATCTTCTCTTGTATCTTCACCATTCATTTCGGAATCCCACCCACCTTCCCCTCATGGGCCTCATTCTTGGGCATCTCTCCCTCCTCCTCCCCCCCCGGGGGGGGGGACTCAATCCTCTGGTTCTTCGGAACCTTCTGTTCTTTAGAAACATGAAGGATTTGAGCAGGAGAGCAGCGGGTGAAGCTTTGTCCTTTTCATCTAAAGGAGCTCTTTCTGATTTCCTGGAGGGTATTGCCTTCGGGGACTTTACCTTCGGGCCAGATTAGCTCAATCTCTGGACAACAGGGTTAGTCTCTGGGACAGTCCTCTAACCCTCGGTCTTCGGACTTGGCTGGTGTCCCTGGATTTACCTGGAATGCCATACCGGGGCTAGTTAATGCCTGTTCTAGCCCAATTCGAAAATTACCATCTAGAACTGGTGGTCTGGTCCAATTGGCCCCTGCCTTATCCAGAGAGTCAGAGGAGCTCCTTTCTGTCCATCTTGGCAAAGAGGTTGCCTCAAAGTACTAACACATCTGTGTGCTAGTGGGGTCTTTTTCCCCCTTTACCTAGTTGGGGGCTCTCCCTCTCCAAAACAGAGTTTGCCTTGGCATTCTGTGAGCTCTTAGCTTGGGTGATGGGTAATAGGATAGTGGGAGGTATAGGAAATCTGCCTCTGTTTCAAGCTGTGTAGAAGGTTCATTGAACCATCCAAACCAGTTTTGTCTGAAGGGATCCTTGCTTAAGATCCGAGCTAATAAGCTTCAAGCCAATTTCACTCAGGATTTCTGGCAGTATTTTTCCCTCCTCCCAATATCCTCTCTTCTCCTTCTCCTCCTTCTTCTTCTTCTTCTTCTTCCCTCTTTTCTTCCTTTGCCTCATCTGTTCCTCCTTCAGAGCTGCCCAAGGAAGGAGACCCTGTGGTCCCTTAGGGTAGGGTTCTTCTCTTTCCTGTCCTCTTTTCGGCTTTTTCCTTTTTCAGTTTGTTTCCTTTCCTTCATCTATCCCTTGGCTCTCTTGCCTCGCTCTTATTCTTCTAATTATTTTTACTTCACCTTACAGAACTGGGATGGAGGAGGAGGAGGAGTCTGTGGCGCCCAACGGCGCGCACACACCACACGGTGCGTCGCTCTCGTGGGCAGCGCCATCGGGCCGGCTCCTCCCTCAAAAAATAAATAAAACTCCTGTAGTGGGCGCGTGCTTCCAGCTTACACCAGCAGTAAAATGGTGAAGATAAAGAATTACGCTAGGTACGTACTTCCATTTCTCCACAGCCTATCCTTCTCCTTAAGTAGTTTTTTTTTTTTATGGAATTTGTCAACCAAAGACGCATTTGTTGAGGTGGTATAATTTTTGTTTCCCTGAGTGGAGCACATTTGTCACATGCTTTCAAAAGGGTCACAGTAAATTCTTCTGCTACTATATCTATGTTTGGGCGACTAGACCATATAAACAACAGTTTTGTATTTTAGAAGTTGACAGAGCTTGTGAGCTATAATGTCTATAATTTTGCTTCATTATCCCACGGAGAGGGGATTTAATTGGCTTTTTTCCTTCTGTTAGTATTACTTTACAGGTTATGACACTATGATCCCCTAAGTTTGATGGACATATCTCCTTTTTGAAAACCCCCATATCAGAGTTTACAAAAATCAAATCTAAGATATTTCCTGGACCCATAAGTCTTCCTTTTCATGGCTGTGGGCAAATAATGACAGTTAAAAATGTTTGTGCAAAGTATTATACAGCTCCAGTAGAAAATGATACTGCTGTAGCATTTAAATGTGGAAAATATGCCCATTGTGCTAGAGAGGAAAAAGGGGGGGAACATAAGATTTATTTATTTTTTTCTTCTTTTGGTTTGTTGAGAGCTAGTGACATACGATTGAAATGCTGCTCCCAGTATTTGTTGCATTGAGCCAGAAAGGCTTAATTTGCTCAGCAACAGAAGCACAGTTTAAAAACAGGGTGGCATGTCTTTGTAACTTTCAGTTTGCCACCCCATGCTTAAGGCCCTGTCCACACTATGCCTCTGTAACGTTACAGAGGGCTCAAACCGTTACTGCAACGGTTTGCGTTTACATCTGTAACGTTACAGAAGGCATTTTCGTAACCGTTGTTGAAACCACTTATGAGGTGGTTTGAACAACAGTTCCGAAAATGGTTGTGCCCCTGTAACGTTACCAGCCATAGTGTGGACGCGTAAGAGTGTAGCTCCAGTATTCCCCCAGTGCAGCACGAACTGCATTGTGGGATAGGGTGCAGCTGTAACCTTACAGGGCACCCACAAATGTGGATGGGCTGTAACGGTTCCAAACCATTATCGAGACTGTTCTGCAGGTGTGGACACACTATCTGTTTCGGTCCGTAACGGTTTGGAACCGTTACAGACTGTAAGTGGTGTAGTGTGTGGACAGGGCCTTACCGTGCAGCTGCTTCTAAAAAAAAAAAAAAAAAAAGGGGCTGTTCTTCCCTCAGACTCTAAAATTAAACATAAAAAGTAATTAGGCACTGTTGGGAAGCAGTAAAAGACTGCAAAGAAAAGAAAACATAAGGAGTTGCAGTCTGTGTAGAAGCAAATGGCTGTCACTGAACTTAAATAGTGCCCAGGTCCTCTCCTCCAAGTTAATGTTGCTCCTTCCAGGGCACCTCCTTCATCTCCTCTATCTACATCCTGCCCAGAAATTAAAAAAAAAAAAAAAATTGCATTCAGTCAGTTCCTCGCCACCTCCAGCAACATCCGGATAAGGCAGACATTATTGCCCTGGGTGATTTTTTTTTTTTTTTTTATTCTTTATCCTCCTGGACGCCCCCTGCACTCCCCTCCTTCGGGCTGTCTCAATGCCCTCCAGACTCCCCCACTGAGTCTGCCCCTAGAGTGTCTCAGGTGTTCCTACCTGCCTCCTTAGCACCTTACACAGCGGGGTCTGCCCGTGTTGTGTCGTCTGGGTGGCCGGAGCTGCCGTCATCCAGAGTGCCGAGGGTTGTTTTCCGGTTTTCTGTCCCTCCCCTCTCATCCCCGGGCGCCGGCTCAGGCAGAACTTGCACGCACACCTGCCAAGTGCCCGATGGCGTCCTCCCCTCCCGGCTTCCTGCCCTAGGAAGCCGCTGTTGCATGAGTTGGTGCTTCCACTGGCTCTCTCGCGTCAGGTGTATTAAACACCCTGGTCCCTCCCGAAGGAGGAGAGCATCCATTGGGACGCTCGATCCTCCTTCCCCCCCTGCCGACCCCCGATGGCCCGAGTCCATTCCCGAACCCGGGTCGCCGGCGTGACGCAAGGTGTGGTGTCCAGCGCCTCAACCCTCAGCGCCACCGGGCCGGCTCCCTGGGTGATTTTTACATACATTGGTTAGTGGACACTGCCGCACTGTATAGGGATGCTGCAGCTACCCTCAGTCTATCTCAAGTTGTGCTCACTACCACCCGACAACCCGAAAACGGGTACCTTGACCCTCATCGACCTAATTCTTACTAAATCGCCCTCACAAATTCACCCAGGTCTCCGTGCTACCTGACGTACTGAGTGACCACTCACCAGTACTCGGGCGCTGGTCTTACTTGGCTACAAAGGCCCCTCCTAAAGTTAGCTTTCAGTGAAAACTCAGGCCAGGCAAGCTACAGTCCTTGAAATACCACCTCATCAGCTGGGACTAGTCTCCCGTTACTGCCTCACCTGATATTGATTCAGCCCTGGAGTACTTTGTTAATTCCTTCAATTCCGCCTGTGACCTTTCTGCACCCTTCTGCAAATAAATCATTAAAGGTGCTGACACCCTTGGATGTCCCAGTCCTTCTGGACCTCATGGGCCACGAGGGCGATCTGTGACACATAGCCTTGGAGACTGGGAGGCCCATGATGAAACAGCGCTTCTGTAGGGTAGAAACCGCTGCACCAGGCAGGTCCGACAGGCAAAGGCAGAATACTACAGAGCAGTCCTCACTGCCCTGGGAAGGGGCCCAATTTCTAGGACTCCTCAAAGATCTTAGTGGCAAAATCTCTAATGCCCCCCCGAGATACTGGTAAATGGTGGTATCTCCACTGACCCAGACACAATAGCAATGCTCTGAACTCCTCGCTCGGACCTCAGAGGTGTGCTCCTGCCAACTTTTTGCACCCACCCCACCATAACACCGACACCCACCCAAGTACCCCTTTCCACTTCAAGGTCATCTCCCAGTGTGATGCTGCCCCGTTAGAGGCACTCAGCAAATGCTGGTTCAGCAGTGACAATCTTGATCTTAAAATACTAAGGCTCACTCTTCCCAAGTACTCTACCCCTCAATGCCCTTCTAAACCGCTCCCTTGCCCTGGGTCAATTCCCCTCCATGTGGAAACTGCCCTCATCACTCCTCTCCTGAAGAGTGGTGACTGAACCCTGCCTAGTAATTATTGGCCCATCTCAATTCTACTGTCTCTCTCTCCCCAAGGTTCTTGAAAAGATAGTTGCCACCCAAGTCATAGATTACTTTATGCAACACTATCTCCTCTGCTCTCAACAGCATGGTTTCCAAAACCATAGCACCACAACCAAGCTTTTGGAATATACCAACACTATCAATGCAACCCTGGATGCAGGCCAGATTGCTGGTGCTGTCTTCATAGATCTTTCCAAAGCATTTGACACCATCCACCACTTACTTCTCTTAACTCCACTAACCCAAATAGGTTTCTCACAGGATACCACCTCTTGATTCTCAAACTACCTGTCTGACAGAACCCAGAGTCTCAGACTAGGGCATGCCTTATCTTCCCCTCTCAGAGTTACATCTGGGGGTCCCCCAAGGGTCAATCCTTGGCCCCCTACTTTTCACTCTATTCCTTAACTCCCTGCCCAAGGCCTGTTCTTGGAGTCTCCTTCTATACGCAGATCATGCGGTTTTATTCAGCACCCACACCAACCCTGCCACCCTCCAAGCAGCCCTCCAGGGGTCGTTTAATGAGGCTGAATCCTGGTTTGCTGACCATAGGCTTGTTCTAAACTATAAAAAAAAAAAAAAGTCCATGCTGTTTGCCCATGCCCAAAACAAGTTCAGTAACCACCCCCTGCTCATCCATAACTCCCATAATGAGACCATGGAACAAGTTTCCACCTTTAAATATTTAGGGGTTACCCTACACTCACGTAGAATGCTAACCTACCGTGAACATATCCGCCGACTTAATATGGCTGTAAATGTGCGCATTGGTCTGCTCCACCACTACAAGCACAGTCTCCCCCACTGAAGCCCTACAGCTAGTCATCTCCTCCTCCATCCTGTCACTCACCAATTACAGGATTACCTTCTATGGTGCTGCCAACACCTCCCTCAACAAAATCAGGGTTTCCCTGAATAAAGCCTGCAGACAGGCCACAGGATGTGACCAGCTTACGCACACCTGTACGCTGTATACCAGTACAAACTGGCTTAATTGCAATGATCGTCTGAAGTACCAGACCCGTCTCCTTGCCAAGAAAATCGCAACTGGCTCACGCCCCCTACTCTTGTGATGCTGCCCCCCCCCCCAAACAGCAACAGATACACACACACACGTCACACTGAGAAATCGCCCTACCAGGTTCCCCACTGTAAAACCTCCATGGGGCCAATAAGTTTGATAACGCACCCCCAATTGGCTGAACTCACTGCCCATACCAGTCCTCCTGGCTTCTACCCTGGGACTGTTCAAATCCCTTCTCCGTAGCAATATCTTGCGTGACTCCACCTGTGACTGTACCTGACCTACCCATGACCAAAAAATGCCAAGACAATGGACCCACTTCATCATGCTTCTAAAGTGCCTGTCCCTGGTTTTGGTCTTACCCAAGCCTCAAACTAGCTGACACTACTTCTCTATAACAACTACTGTACTGTATGATTGCCCCCTGTAGTTACTGTATTTATTGTATTCTGCCACTGTATTGCATTGTCTAGGACTGTTGTAATTACCAGTACCACATCCACCTGTTGTACTATACCATGCATCATTTGTAAGGTGTGATAGTTCCCACACCGCTATTTATACTGTGATGTCTGTACACTGTGTGCTCTGTATTGTTTTCTATGACGTGGAGCCTTTGTAAAGGAGTCTCTGACTCAAAAGTATTAATTCTGATTGTATTCAATAAATAAACATTTCAGCTACCTTATGTTCAGCAACTCCTCAGAACTATAAACACAAAATAAGAGGGACTAACAAGGAGCCAGTACTGAAGTGCAAGAAATATAAAGTGCAGTTCCTGCAGATTCATGCTGTTGTTTTGTCTTTAATGCTTTATCAAATAATTATAAAACTACATTCAACTGCTTAAGACCATTAAAACAATTACTTATTCACCTGCATTGTACTTTTTAAATGTCAGTTAAAACCCCTTTGTTTGGTAATTCTTGTACACATTTTTTCCTTTGTACAAATTAAAAAGGGTATGTATTACCTCTGTGTAGGTGAATCAGTTGTTACATGTTCCTCAAAATACCCTGTGCCAGGCCTTCCTCAAATCCAGGAGTCTGGAGAATGCACAGCTATAGGGGAAACGGCGCCCTTTAATTCCTATTTTTATAAGAAGAGGGGCTGTCCCTCTCAGATTGTAGGAGGGGCTTAAAGGCTCATTAAAGCTCTTTGTCTATTCTCAGAGTATTTTAAAGCCCACAAAGTCTTTTAATGATGTTAAATGAATGTAACCCCCCTGCAAATGGGGGTTCCCAAAAGTCTCCTAGGAGCTGCTAAGTGCTCCTGCCTGAATGGTATTCGCATTTAAGCTGTTTATCTGCGTAGTGCTTTTACAGCCTCTGGTACTGTCTCTAAGAGCTGCCTGCTCGCAGGCTAAATTTGCTTGAATGGGGGAGGGGGGACGGACTGTGTAGTTACTGCTCGAACTCGCCCTGAACTGCCGCTCGATCGCTTCCATTTCTGCAGTCGCTAAGAGCACAGAGGAGCCCATCTGAAAGATGCAACTGTTTTCCTGAAATCATTTAGAGCATTTGTAAAATTGCAGTTTGTCTAACCTACCTGTATTGCAGCTGGGACTCTGTGTGTGTTGCTCCTCCATTCTGGACCTGAACTGCTAATCTGGGCCAATTGGACAAGGGGAGTCCTAAAATGGAGACTGCCTGAGCCAACCAGAACTTCGACTCTCACCTGGAGCCTGTTAAAGAGGGAATGTATGGCAGGTGCTTCTGGGAGCTGTAGTTTGGACCTTGGCGCCTTTTTTGCACCAACAGAGGGAGCCCTGCAGTGATTGACAGTTTAATCCACCAACCAAACCTGGGTGGAGCCTCTAAGGGAAATGCCCTGAACTGTCCTTGGAGGGCCAGATGCGAGTTGACTGAGGGGAGTAGGAGCTCTCTGTTCTGCTGCGGCGTGCAGTTCACGCGGGAAGCATTCGTAAGGTCCTGAAGTCGGCCTGTAGCCGTTAGCGAGTGCTCATTGGACTGAATCAGAGTTTGAGGAGAAAAAGGAATAAGTGTGCAGATCCAGGCTTGCCCATAGAAGACTGAAGATTTGCAGAAGTGCGATCGGCCCATCAGAGATTCTGTTGCTCCGTGTGTTCTCGGGTTTTGCAGTATTTGCGAACGCGATAGAGAAGCAGCTGCCTGGTATAGTAATTTCTTTTACATATAAATGTGCCTAGTATTTGTAGGGGATTGCGATACCTCTTCCCCTGGTTCTGCGAGTCGTGAGCTGAAGCTGGAAGCTGGTTTGTGCATGTATTTTTTTCACACAGAGCCCCATCCAGCTGCAACAGGCGGCCAACCTCGGGCAATGGACCTGGCTAGCCCCCCAATCCTGGTACCCAGAGTGGCATTTGGGACCCTAAATATATGTGCACAGTACTGTGATTTGAACTTATCTAAACCAATCAACCTAATTACCCCCAACTCGTGTTACTGTCCCCTGAATGAACCAGACTTCTTGTTATACTATATACTGACTGTGGTGTTACTGCATCTAGAACAGTATTGCAAGTTGCTGTGTATGTTGCCTAACCTTGTTTTACAGGGAGTCCTCAGAGACAGGATGCAGAATCAGTCTCAAGGGTAAGTGGTATCTCTATGTGTAAAAAGTGTGCATATACTGTATGGGGTATTGGGAAAGTAACTCCCATGTATTGTGCGGGCCACAAATGGGAACAACGGGGGGTCACAGTGTCCCAGAGGGCTGTACCCAAGCTAGTTTAACCACTACTAACCCTGACCTCTGGGTGGATGCACCTGTCATAGAACCTAGGCCCCTCAACCTGTCAGTAGCCAAACAGGCAGAGGTAATAGCTCTTGGGATAGCACCACCTGGGGGTTCCATTTTGGAGACTACCGCTGGGATTAGCATCCCCTTGTAGCCACATTTACGAATCACTGTTAAAAATAAATGGATACCCAGACAGAAGTGGCTGTACACTAGTTGGTGGGGTGGTGTACTGGGCAGGAGACTGACCCCAAAATGCTATGCTTATCCTGGACATCCCCTGGGTACCAATAAGGACACTGTAGAGGAGCACTTCCAAGGTGGAAGGTTTACAAAACCCGGTGGTGGTGGGTCGACATGCTAATCTGCTTGCCCACACTTTCATGGCCCTTGTAGAGTATAAGGACCCCATAGATAGCTCCAAAGTGCCACAGACCCCAGAGGGAGCCTTCACTGCCTGGAGAGTGATAACTAAGGACAGTAAGAAAAAATTACTCATCTTAGTAATGTTGTTTCTTCTAATGGAGTCTTGCTGTATTCGGACATATGCAGTTAGGTCCTGCCTTTCAACTGCCCCGGAGAACAAAGAGCCAAACTTTCCATGGCCAGCATGGAATGTCCACTACGAGCTCGGTTGAAGCCCCTGTCTGCTGTTTAAACTGCAGCAGTCAGATCTTTACAAGCAAAGACTCACTAGATGTTCTGTGTGGAAACTGTAAAAATTCTTACTAGCCAACTGGCAAATATATCTATATAAAAAGTTTTTGGTTTCAAAAGGAAGACTCTAGTCAGGAAACCCAAAAACAAAACGCATCCAAAACACAATCTCTCACCCAAACCAAAAGAGGGTGAAAAAAAGACACCCTAGAGCGTCAACACTGCTCCTGCCCACCCACATCCCAAAATCTAGGTTCTGAGAGGTAGGCGGGGTGGGAGGTCAGAATATAGCAAGACTCCATTAGAAGAAACAACATTACTAAGGTGAGTAATTTTTTCTTCAAACAACATGAAGTCTTGCTGTATTCTGACATGTCGACTACAAGCAGTACCTCCATGGAGGAGGGACAGAACCTACTTTGGAAACAGGCTCTGAAGTACTGCTGTGCCAAACCAAGCATCACTCCTAGCCTGGATATCCAGAGAGTAATGCTTGGTGAAAGTATGGACTGTTTTCCAAGTGGCTGCTTGACAAATTTCTAAGAGAGGAAGATCCCTGGCAGTAGCCAGGGAAGCAGCTGTACCTCTAGTGGAATGAGCCCTCAGGCATGAGGGTGGAGTTCTACCCAGTTTTTCATAGCAGAATTGTATACAAGAAACAATCCACCTGGCAATAGATCTCTTAGTGGCAGGTTTGCCCTTACCAACTTCTCCATACATAAGGAACAACTGGAGCGATTCAAACCTGTGACCCTTGGTACGCTCTATGTAGTAGCTAAGGGCTCTTTTAATGTCCAAGCTGTGTAGCCTCCTCTCCAGAGGAGGAATGGTCAGTGAAGAAAACAGGGAGAGATACAGACTGGTTGAGGTGGAAATCCAAAACCACTTTAGGTAAGAACTTTGTTAGTTCTAAGGACCACTTTATCTCTATGGAAAGAGATGAAATCAGATTCCACTGACAGGGCCTGCAATTCACTGATACGCCTGGCAGAAGTAATAGCTACCAAAAACACAGTTTTCCAAGTCAAGTACTTAAGCTCTGCTGAGGATAAAGGCTCAAAGGGAGGTTGCATAAGCTGAGCAATGCAAACATTAAGGTCCCAAGCAGGAGCAGGATCCCTAAAGGGGGGATTGGTGTGAAGCAATCCCTTGAAAATCTTACAAAATACAGGATGGGATGATAGAGAGGAAGGCTTGCCTACTGACAAGAAAGCAGAAATAGCTGCCAAGTGTACTTTAAGGGTAGCTGGTCTGAGGCCTAGGCCACTAAGATGGACCATATAGTCCAGAACCGAGGCAATTCAGCAGAGTCTGGAGAAATATTCTTCTAGAACACCAAATGCTGAATCTTTTCCATTTGGAGTTGTAAATCTTCCTGGTGGAAGGCTTCGAGAAGCCTTAAGGATATCCAGAACCCCTTGGGAAAGATGCAGATCTGCAAACTCTAACTCTTCAAGAGCCATGCCTTGAGAGACTGAAGATTTGGATACCAAATCCTCCCCCGAGAGGATGTCAACAGGTTGTAATTCCTGGGAAAAGGCAGGGGAAGGTGGACTGCTAGGGACAGCCACAAGGGATACCATGGCGGCCTGGCCCAGTCTGGAGCAATCAGAATCACTTTGCATGGTTGTGACCTTATCTTGACTAACACTTTGAACAGGAGAGGGAAGGGGGGGGGAAGCGTACAAAAATTTCCCTTCCCAGTTCAGAATCAGAGCATCCAGGGGGACTGAGCCCAAGACTGGGGGTCTGCAACAAAAGAGAGGAAGTTGGTGATTGGGGCTGCAAAAAGATCTCTCTCTGGTGTGCCCCATCTCAAGAAAATCACTTTCAAAACTAGAGAATCTAGGGCCCATTCGTGATGGCCCTGGGATATTCTGCTCATTGCATCTGCAAGGACATTGTCCTTCCCTGGGAGGCGAACTGCTATCAGAGAAGTTTGCAGGGAATAGGCCAGGGACCACAACTTCATTACTTCTGTGCACAAGACCGCAGACTGAGTGCCTCCTTGCTCGTTGATGTACCATATGGTGGTGGTGGTGTCTGTCCTGGACCACCTTGTTCTGTACAGATTTGGAAAAAGCTTGCAGTGCCAGAAACACTGCTCTGAGTTCCAAGAGACTGATGTGAAGCAGAGATTCCCAAGGTGACCACAGTCCTTGGGTGGCAAGATCCCCCAAATGGGCTCCCAAGCCCAGCAGGGAAGCATCTGTGGTATCACTGAATGAGACTGTGTGACAAATGGAACCCCTTGTCTCAAATTGTCCTGATCCTGCCACCACTGCAAGGCTTGGATCAGGGTTTGAGTCACTGGGATTAGTTTGGTAAGGGAATCCTTTCTTTGGGACCAGAAGGCTCTTAAGCGGAACTGAATGTCCTCATCTGGAATCTTGCCCCTTGGACTACTGCTGTGGAAGCTGCCATGTGGCCCAGAAGCTGAAGGAAATGCCTTGTTGGTCGAGACACCTGAAGGGTGAATGAAGAGGTCAGTTCCATAAGGTTCCTTGCCTTTCCAGGGAAGGAAGGCTCTTTGCCTTTACTGTATCCAGTTCTGCACCTATGAAGGTGAAGAGTTGTACTGGTTCGAGAACTGACTTCGGAAGGTTGAGAAGGAATCCCAAGGAAGTGAGCACTTGTTGGGTCACTTGCAGATGTGACTTGACTTAGTCTGGAGACTGACCTATTATGAGCCAGATGTCCAAGTATGGGAAGATGGAGATCTTTTTTCTTCTTAGGAAAGCAACAACTACTGCCAGGCACTTTGTGAAAACCCTTGGGGCTGATGTTAGGCCAATGGGCATTGCTCTGAACCGATAGTGGCCTGAGGGCAACTCGAACCTGAGGTACTTTCTGTGGGAGCACCTAATGGGAATGTGAAAGTAGGCACCTTTAAGGTCCAGGGAGGCTAGCCAGTCCCCTGGCCTTAGAGAGGGAGGATAATTCCCAGAGTTACCATTTTGAACTTTGGCTTCAAAAGGTGTTTGTTCAGATATCTTAGGTCCAGGATGGGCTGCCATTCTCCTGTCTTTTCGGGGTTAGGAAGTACTTGGAGTATAATCCTTTGCCCTTGTGTAAGTTGGGAACTCTCTATAGCTCTGAGAGCTAGGAGGGAAGAAACCTCTGCCTCTAGGGCAAGGGTCTTAGAGATTTGCAGGTGGAAAGGATCTGGTTCTCATCTTGGGAAATTTTTTGAAGCAGAGAACCAGTCCCTGGCTTACTACTTCCAGGACCCACTTGTCTGATGTAAGAGACTTCCAGTCCTGGACAAAGTAAGCCAGCCTGCCCCCTACTGGTATGGGAGAATCGGCCCGGGCAGACCCATCAGGGTGTCTGCTTGGCAGGGGCTTTAGGCTGAGGGGTGGATGCAGGCCTGCTCATTCCCCTTCTGCCTCTCCCTCTAAAGAACCCCCTCTGTGAAAAGGAAGAAGAGGAGGCCTGAGCTTGGTAAAAAGGCCTTTGGAAAGGCCTGCCCCTGGACTACTGCCTTTGAGGAGTTGCTTGCCTTTCTTTGGCCTGAGCACTCCTGTAAGTGGTCCTGTACTCATCCATCTTTTCAAGTAGTTCTCTGTCTGCTCCCCAACAAACAGAGAATTGCCAATTACAGGAAAATCCATGGCGTTAGCCTGGGTATCCTGTGAGAGCTAGTACATCCAAGCCAAGCCATCCTCCGAAGAGCCACAGATGTAACCATGACTCTTGATGATACATCATTACAGTCTACAGCAGCATGAAACTGTACTTTCGATGCCTCAATCCCATCTGCAGCCACCTGCTCCAACTCCTTGGCAAGCTGGTCAGGGCCTGCTTAGCCAGAGCCAGCACAGTGTTTCACCTGGACTTCTGGTATCTGGCTGTATAGGCCATATAGTTAGCCTGCCTGAGTCCCAAAGATGCTGCCATGTATTGTTTCTTTTCCATGGCATCAATCTTCCTGGAGTCCTTATCTGGGGGTGATGCCAAGGAATATTGCCTTATCACAGGCAGCAGCCTGCACGACCCCAACATGGCTGCATTGCCGAAAAAGGAACTCTGTGTCTAAGCCTGAGAGAGTGTACCTCTTGTCCATTCGTCTGTCCACAGGAGGTATAGAATTAGGAGACTTAAGAATTTTATGTGTCTGTTTCCTAAAGGATTTGTGGAGGGGAACAGTCTGTCTCCTGGACTCTGGGATGTCCATCATCTCAACATAATCACGCTCTTCCTGATCCTCTACAGCCTCCTCCACAGGAAGCTGGAGGTCTCAGCCACTTTTGTAAAACATAGTGTGAAGGGGACTCAGAAAGCCTAGGAGGGCAAACACCTGAAGGTCTGTCTGGGGAGATGTCCGGGTCAATAGGCAGATCCAGACTTTCATAATCACCATAATCATCCTCATACTCTTCCCCCCTCCTCCTCCGGTTCATAAAATTCTTCCAAAGTATAATCTGGAACTGGGGAAACTGACCAAACAGAGCCCCTGCCAGATGGTGCCGGTTCAGTCGGAACCAAACTAAGCGATTACACAATCCTTATCGCCTTGGCTATCTCATCGGCGGTTGGAGTATGAATTTCTGGGTCCAAACCGATTTATCTTTTCTCTTTCTTATTACCGGAACCGACTCCTCAGAATTGGCTCTCCTTTTGCCCAAAGAAGTACCGCCCTGGTCAGAGGGCACTCCTTCTGGTTCGGTCGGAACCGAACTGGGCTGGCCATCCAGGTCAGCGGACTTCTCTGCCTCCCTTTCCCTCAGTCTACCTAATCTCTTTTCCAGGGTAGAGTTGGGAAAATTCTTGCAAATTTGGCAGTCTGAATCGAGGTGGTCAAACCCCAGACAATAAACACAGGTGGTGTGGGGATCAGCCTTGGCAAAGACTTCTCCACACACACTGCAGTGTTGAAACCCAGTAGGCCTGTTTTTTTTTTCTTGGGTTTCTCAGACATGGCCAATCCTATCTAAAAACTTACCCTTTTTCGGCAATGTGCCAGGCAAGACTCCCCTATTGGTTCCTGACTGTGTCACGGGTCTTGGAAAAAAACGTAATTACATTTTTTTTTTCTTTTTAGAACCGATACGGACCGGTTACCACACTCTAAAGTAAGCACAAACTTTTTTCCCCTCAAACTGATCGGTTCAGCCGAACCGATCCACAATTTACAAGTTCCACACAGAAACAGAACAAAAAAACTTATCTAGTACTCACAGTACCACAGACAGAGACTTGAACTGACTAAGCGGTAACAGCAATTCAGTAGAAACCGACAGAAAACCGACACTTCAACCGACTTTGAACCAAGCAGTAGGAGAAATCTCCGGAGCGACTGTTCAGTGAGGGGCTTCAGCCAAGCTCGTGGTGGACATTCCATGCTGGCCATGGAAAGTTTGGCTCTGTTCTCGGGGCAGTTGAAAGGCAGGACGTAACTGCATATGCCAGAATACAGCAAGACTTCATGTTGTTTGAAAGACCGCGGGGAGATGAGCTCCCCGCTATCTGAAACTTTTGAGGAGAAATTTGCTAAGTTGTTGCTGGAGGATGGGAAAACTGTGCAGTACTTAAAGAAATTATTTCTGCCACCTGGGGGTGTTCCTCCCTCAACACCCCCTCCCGCTCCAGCACCAGTCATTGCCCCTCTCTCTGTGGCTGAACCAATCCAGGCTCTTATTTCTGCGCCTGCCATTAGTCACAACTCTTACTGAAGGTTAAGGATCTTCTCTGGCACCCCCCCCCCCCACGGGAGGATGACTGGGACACCTGGATAGACTGTGTTGCCCCCGATACCTGAATGGCAGTGTGCGGAGGCTGAGAAACGAAAAAGAATTATAGAAAGTTTGAGGGGTCCTGCCCTAGAGGCCATTAAATTTTTGAGATCCACAAATCCTGTTGCATCTGCCCAGAAGTACCTACCTGCACTTGAAGGCAATTTTGGGAGCACTGAGTCAGGAGGCGCTTGAAGTGGAAATTTCAAGGTACAAAATCAGTGGCCAGGGAAAGTTTGTCTGCATATGTTACTCGTCTGAAAGAGCTCTGCAGAAGGCTTATCACGAAAAAGTGGGTCGCCACCAGTGACTTAAACACTGTAAGATTGGAGCATCTACAACAACATGCAAAGCATTATAAATTGCAGCTCCTTCAATTAAGGCTCCCAGACCGAAGCAGTAACCCACTGGACTACTGTGACTTGATAACAGATCTTCGGGAGGATGAAGATGAGGAGGGGGATTTTAATTCTGGGGTGAGCGCAGCCCAAGTGATCACAGCATCGGAAGGTCCTTCTGAAGTGGGGACCAATGAGGGTGTGCCACCATGGGGTGAACTGCTGAGGGAGTTCAGAAAAATACAAAACACAGTCTCTTTATGAAGGCCAGTCCTGCAAGTACAGGACCTGACCCTCATCCGACTGCATCTGCTATGGGGGTGGGGATACCCACCCAGGCATCTCCTGCTGACAGCTCAAAGTTCGATGTCTTGACCATGGAAGTGGGGAAATTGATGAGATGTCTCCAAATGCTTATCACACCGCAGACAGAGATGGCACCAAGGTTTCCAGTTAATAGTACTCCCACCCTGGCTCCCAGTGGGATGCCTCTGCCAGCTCACACTCCAGAAAGAATGTTTTGCTATAATTGTGGGAAGGATGGGCACATGAAGAGAAATGCCTGTCCCCAAGAGACAGAACAATATAGGCTACAAGAAGAGCTTGGAGAACAAATCAGTGGTTAAGAGGTGCTCAAAATGATCCCAGTGAGGGTCCCAAAAATGCTAATTGACATCCCTTTGTGGCAAGGTCAGTTGCCCAGGCCCCCACTACCACCTCTCCAGACTGGTCCAGAATAGTGGGTCCCTCCATGAAGACCACTGTAAAGATGAATGGAGTGTCTACAAGGGCTGTATTAAACAGTGGCTCCCAAGTCACAATTATGTTCCAAGACTGGTATCAGAAGCATTTGTCTGATGTACCCTTACAACCGTTGGAGGGGCTGCATGTCTGGGGGCTAAGTGAGAAGG
The DNA here is from genome assembly GCA_016271365.2 of Neoceratodus forsteri. NCBI lineage: Eukaryota > Metazoa > Chordata > Ceratodontiformes > Ceratodontidae > Neoceratodus > Neoceratodus forsteri. The sequence goes on along the minus strand of CM028130.1, from coordinate 1,565,198,764 downwards.
CCTACCCATACTCTGGATATATCAAAATTTGGCTGTCTTTTCCCACCTCCGTGGCTGGAGTGGCCAAGCAAGTAGAGACTCTGGCTAGTGTGTCCCCTACCAGACTGTATGATGGGGTTCCTCTACTAATTGGAACGAATGCACATTTGTTTGGATGGTTTGGCGCAGTTGTGTTATGAGAAACAGGGGTCACAGACTGGTAGAGCTTTAAGAATTCCGGCCTTGATCAAGAAGGCCCACGAGGCACACAATGATGCTGAAAAAGTGGAACCAGAGGAACCAGTTGGAATTGTCTGGAAGAAGGATCCTGAGTCCCTGATCCTGGCGCCAAATGCTCAGTGTACCTTACAGGGGAGGTCCGTATCAGGAAGGATGTCAAGAATAAAAATACTTATGCTGGATGCCAGGTGATGGAAAACTGCCGGAAGGACTACTGGTCAAGCTCTAGTATTTTGCCTGCCAGAGCCCATGCTTATGCCAGAAGCGTAATGATTCAAGTTCATAATGTGTCTGATAGAGAGATTCGGGTAAATAGAGCTTGCACTCTGGCTAATGTTCATTGTGCAGATACTGCAGTGCTACCCAGTAACAAGAGTTCGGGGAAGAGTGAAAGAGTGACGCCAGACTTATTCAGTTTTGGTGACTCCCCTTTGGCAGCTGACTGGAAAGCGAGGATCAGTGAGAAGCTTGCCCAGAGAGACCAAGTGTTTTCCTTAAAGGAATGGGACATGGGATGCATGCAAGGAACTGAGCACCATATCCGGCTACATGATGAAAGGCCATTTCGTGAGAGGTCTCGACGCCTGGCACCTGCTGACAGATGACGCGAGACAGCATCTGTAAGAGATGCTTGCTGCTGGTGTAATACAAGAATCCAGAAGTCCATATGCTTCCCCTATCGTGGTAGTGAGGAAAAAGAATGGGACGGTGAGGATGTGCGTGGATTACCATACTTTGAATCGGCGGACTATCCCTGATCAGTATACGATGCCCCGCATCCAGGATGCTCTGGACTGCCTGAATGGTAGCAAGTGGTTCTCTGTGCTGGATCTTCACAGCGGGTACTACCAGATCCCGATGGCCCTTGAAGACTGTGAGAAGACGGCCTTCATCTGCCCACTTGGTTTTTGTGAGTTCATGAGGATGCCTCAAGGGATTTCAGGGGCCCCAGCCACTTTTCAATGACTGATGGAGCGGACCACTTGGCCCACCAGTCTGCCCATTTCCCTACCTATTGGATAGGCTGCAGATTCTAGTTAACCAACAGCCTACTTCCTGCAACCCCCCACTATAATTGCCTTATGTCTGTTCCATGCATGTTTGAATTCCTCCACTGTTTTAGACCCCCACAACCTCTCCAGGAAGGCGGTTCCATGCATCCACCACTCTCTCCGTGAAAAAGAATTTCCTCACATAACCCCTGAGCCGTCCCCCCTCTAACTTTAAATTGTGCCCCCTTGTTCTTACTAGGGCTGTCAGAACTAGTTCGGTAAAGATTCGAACCCTCCTCGAACCCTGGTGTTCGAGTTCTAACTTAGAACTCGAACACTAAACGGTTCGCAAAAGGGTTCGAATCACCGCGAGACGCAAGACGTCTGTTTGCACTTGCGTACCTACGTACGGGTCAGGTGGGGTTGAGTAAGCTGCGCGAGCCGCGGGATCTGTGGGGGTATTTAGGGAGATGTGCCGCGAGGAGGAGTGCCATTTGCAGAGGATCGGAGCGGAGGTAGCAGCAGCCTAGCTAAACTGTAGCGTTAGCGGTTAGCGTACCGCTACTCTTGTCCAGTGGCTACTTCCATCATCCATTTTCCTGTGAGACCGAGAACAAGAGAAAGGCTGAAAAAAGCTCAAAATCGGGTGGGAGTGGGACTAGGGGGAGGTTCAGGACAGGTGGAGGGATTAATCAAGAATTGGGAAGGGACTGGGGAATAGGGAGGGATCGAGACCGAGATCAACCAATATCAGGACTGGAGGAGGACTCAGGAGGACTCGAGAGAGAATAAAAAAAAAGAAGAAGAAGTGAAGAACCTTTGTGAAATGTGATTATTTGAAACTGCAGCACTGCTCAGGCAGTGGTGCACACTTCACTCAGCAGCTGCCAGCAACAAGCATACAAGGGGGCAAAAGGCAATAAATCTGAACCCTTCCCAGTGTAGTGTGTGTGTCACAGAGAGAAGCCCAGTGTGTGCCCCTTGACTGCACTGTACCCTACCCAGTGTGTGTTACAGAGAGAAGCCAGTGGCCAGTTGTGTGGTGGCATTAACCTTACATGTGACAGAACGTAGAAATATAATTCTCATTCCCTGGGTTGCTATGTGACTCCATCTCCTGTGGTCAGGCCATCACCCTGCTGCTGTGTGCCCTTGACTGCACTGTACCCTACCCAGTGTGTGTTACAGAGAGAAGCCCAGTGGCCAGTTGTGTGGTGGCATTAACCTTACATGACAGAAACGATGAAATATAATTCTCATTCCCTGGGTTGCATTGATGCACTCGTCTCCTGTGGTCAGCCCATCACCCTGCTGCTGTGCCCCTTGACTGCACTGTACCCTACCCAGTGTGTGTTACAGAGAGAAGCCCAGTGGCCAGTTGTGTGGTGGCATTAACCTTACATGACAAGTAGAAATATAATTCTCATTCCCTGGGTTGTGTGTGTGACTCCGCCTCCTGTGGTCAGCCCATCACCCTGCTGCTGTGCACCCTTGATTGCTATGGGTATGCCTATGCCCAGCAGCCCAATCATTCTGTAAGCCTTGAACCTGGGATCCTTTAGTTGCAAACTGTCATATTCTTCAATTACTTTCAGTCCACGGTATCACAGTGTCACATAACCAAAATAAAATTTTGAGTTGTAGCCAGCCATCACAGATCACATTGCTTTGTTACACAGGAATTGTTTGGGTGTGGGTGTGTTCACCGCAGTATACTGGTAGTACTGGTACTTACTGTCTGTTATGGCTGACAGCAACATAGATGAAGCATCTAGTGCTGGTGTTGGAGCAGGTGTTGGTGGTAGTGGTAATCCTGTGCTAAAAGAAATAACCAAAATGTTTCACGTGATAAAAATTCAAACAAACAGCAAAAGAGCAACAGTGAAGTGTGGTAAAGGGGGACCTTTTAAGAAAACCTGTACAGCTGCTGGGGTCACATGGAGAGGCACCATAAGGTATGCCATTCATGCTGTTAAGATCCCTGTGACTAGCAGCAATAATGCAAGTGACAGTGAGTCCTCTCTGACTCAGACAGTAGCTCTTTGTCTCAGTCCGACACTGTTGTGTCTCGCGACAAATCATTACTTCCTCAACAAAGTGAAATGAGCAAGTCTGCTGACAATGAATCAGGTAGTGCACTTGCAAATACATCCAGCACTGTTGGCAATGAAAAGGACATATCCATTGAATCCACCACTTCTGTGTTGGCCAGCAATGAAAATCCATCAGAGTCTTCTGCCCACTCTTCTAGCACCAAGGAGCATGTCCCAGGTTCTGTTAGGACAGGTGAAAAGACACAAACAGTCTTTAGCTATCTTCCTAGCACTCGAACAAAATCTGTCACATCTGAGGTGTGGAATTATTTCTCTGTCAGTAAAACTGATCCATGCAGAGCAATTTGTTCCTGTGTAAACAGAGTGTAAGCCGTGGTAAAGTTGTGTCATGCCTGGCACTACAGCTCTTAAACGCCATCTGAAAAAGCATTCGGTTTTGCTTGATCATCCAAACCCATGTCCTCCATCTTCCAGACCACACGCGAGAAGGGTCAGGAATCTGAAATGGATACTGAATTGTCTGAACTTGATGCGGCAGAACCACTGCCAGCCCTAGATCACTGTTACCACCAATGCCAGCACCATTAGTACCAGTTGCACATCCAGTGATGGCACTGAATGTATAAGTCCTAGTCCACCATCTCTGCGCCCATCTGCCCATCAAGCACGGTGTATAATAAACCAGCAGGGACATGTTGCAAACAGCTAACACTGTCTCAGGCATTTGAAAGGAAGAATACCTTTACTAGAAATCATCCAAAGACCCTTCATCTTAATCACCGAATTGATGAACTGTTAGCCGGAGCCCTTCTCCCATACTCTTTGGTAGATCATGAGGATTTTAGGAGCTCATGACATTAGCAGAGCCTCGTTACAATGTTCCTCATCGAAGGTACTTTTCCTATGTTGAAATACCAAACATTTATCAGGCTTTAAAAGCAACAGTGATGCTTGCACTTAAAACTGCAGAGGGTGGGGTTATTCATGTCACAACAGATATGTGGACCAGCACTCAAAACATAGATTACATGTCCCTTACCGCTCATTGGGTCACGTTTTCTTGTGCTTCTTCAAAAACAAAGACACCCCAAAAGATGGCACTGCTGCATATAAAGAAGTTTGGGCAAAGTCATACTGCTGCAAACATCTTGCAGGAACTAAATGACCTCCTTGACGAATGGGTTTATTCTCACGGTCTAAAATGTGGCTTCATAGTAAGTGACAATGGAGCCAACATCTTAAAAGCAGTACAGGATGGAGGATTTCTGCATGCTTCTTGCTTTGCACATTGCTTACACTTAATTGTCACAGGATTTCTCAGCAACGAAACACAAGTGGATGGTATGATTGCTGTTTGCAAAAAAATTGTGACTCACTTTTCACATTCAACCAAGGCTATGTGGACATTGTCCCAACTGCAAAAACACAAGCTGCCCCAGCAAAGCTGATTCAAAATGTTTCCACTCGTTGGAACTCAACGCTTTATATGCTGCAGTGCCTCTTGGAGCAAAAAGCAAGCTGTACATGAGTACTGCTCCAGTTACATTATTGGAGATGGCATTATGCTGTCTGTGCTGCAGTGGAAATTAATGGAGACAGTGTGCTGTATCCTAGCTCCTTTGAGACAGCTACAAGGGACATGTCTTCTGAAGGTGCATCTGTGAGTCAGGTTATCCCACTCATAATGCTCATTTCACATCATCTTAGTGTTCTAAATCTACAAATAGAAAAGACAGATCTGAAGCGCAGACAACATGTCGCCTGTATCATGGGAATCTCAGAAGAGAATGAGCGAAGCTTCAAAACCAATGACAAATTAGTTGCAATGACAAAATCAAGACACTATATCCTTGCAACTCTCTTAGATCCCAGGTTCAAGGCTATACATCTTCCAAAAACAGATGATATAGAGCAGTACAAATGTATATTGCTAGATGAGCTGCAGCACTCACAGGAATCAAACACAGACACGCACAGTACCCTCAGGTTGTCATCACCACAACATGCAGATTCATCTTCACAAAGGATACAGAACTGGAAAAGTCACCAAACATTAACAGTAGTTGTTCCACAACTGCCACTTCCTTCAACCCTTAGTAGCAAGCTAAATCTGTGGCAAAACTTTCCCAAATTGCTGCCATACCAGCTGCTTCTGCTGATTCCTCTTCTGGCGGTCTCTGTCCATCATGGTAGACAGTTACCTGCAAGAACTGCCTATTCCTATTGATGCATGCCCTTTGAATACTGGAGATCAAAAAAGTCAATTTGGACAGAGCTGTATGATGAAGCCTGTAAATATCTTGGTTGTCCTGCAACAAGTCTCTCTTCAGAACGCATGTTTAGTACAGCTGGCAATATTGTGACAGACACCAGAAATAGGTTGCTGCCAGAAAATGTACACACGCTAACTTTATTAAAGTTAATAAGTCAAGATTTTCGTATCCCTACAAGAGTATACAAACTGATCCTGAAGTGATTGATGATGTGGATGTTGATGGTGATGACAACTCAGCTGGTGGTGGCTGGTAATACTGTGTAGGACGGAGTCTCTCTGCACCAAAAAGGAAACTTTTACAGACTGTGATGACTTTGGTTGTCGTCTCTCTCCTTTCTCGATCTACTACCTTGGACTATATACCCCCCAAAACTTTCACCATTTCATGGCAAACTGCTTTGTAGCTAGGGTCTAAACTAAAGTCAACAAGTTTTATATACAGGGCAATTTTAACATCAGTGAGAACAGGCCCAAATTTGGCATAAAAGGGACACAGTCACATCAATCCTTTCTGTATCATATTATTTATAGTTAAAGTGAACACATATATTTTTGGATTTACCTTCTGTGACTTTGTGGTGCATCAGTATGGGCTGGGACAGGAGACTGTCTATTTTCAGTTTTAAAGAGGACAAAACAATGAGTTCTAATTGGTAGCTGTTTATTATTTTTCAATTACAGAAATGTTAGCCATAAACGAAAAATGGATGCTAGTACATGGGTGAGGGTTGTGGGTTGGTTTTAACATGGGTGTAAGAGGTGGCATGGGTGCTACTGCACAGAGATGGGGTGGTGGAAGAAAAGTGGAATGGGTGATGGGGTGAAAGGTGGGTGTTTTAGTTCTTTCATTTACAGATTCGTGATCAGCTGGGAATGGTGAGGAAAAAGATGACGACAGACCGAACCTACTGTACACATAATATATATTCTTATTAAATACATTGCAAACTGCTGCCACCTAGCACAATTGTCCTGTCCCTTTAAAAAATAAAGGAATCAGAAATAAAAGAAAATCTGCATCAGCAGTTTTCACAGAATGACGTATCATAAAGTGTTTTGCTTTACAAGTAGTGATAATTTGATACATAATGGGGTTGACAGACTGTCCTTTAACATCACATGCCACCTGCTGCAGCTACATTAAATGTTCCTTAGTATGTGGCGAGGAAACCACTTTTTTTATTTATGTGACTGAAATACAGATTTTATTGAAGTATCAGCTGCAAAAATGCATCATCTTAGACAGTTGTAAGTATTACTTCAATTTGCCAACAAAAATGTTGGTATATGTACGCATTACCTTAGAAAATTGCATGCATTTTTGCCAGCAACAATGACTGGCATATTTTTTTTATTCAAATGTCTTGACTGACTACGTTATGACATAATATGTTTTGCAACAGTTCCACATGCTGCTGCTGTAGTACTTACTCATTTAAAACAGAAAGCAGCAAATAGCTGAAATTAGGTAATATCAGTTATTTTTTCTCATAATTCATGACTATGAGTATATATAGCTGAGTACATAAATGGCTAATGTGCCTCTTTCTTTCACTAAGGAACTATGATGCAGCTGCAGCAGGAAAACTTTTAACATATGGGTGGGTGGGCCTGTTACGTATTAAGTTGCTGGCTTTAGCAAACAGAAGAAGCCATAGATAAACCTAGTTGTACTCCTATCAATGTCACACAAGATAATTTCTCTCCCCCTTATATTGAACAGTTTTTCCTTTACATGTATTTTATTACTATCTTCGTTACTGGCAGCACAATAAACAAATAGGGTTCGAGTTCTAAAAAGTTCTAAAAAGATTAGAACCCTAGAACTTTTTCAAAAGTTCTAGACTAGAACTAGAACCCAGAACTTCAGAGGGTTCTGACAACCCTAGTTCTTACACATCTCTTTTTCTGAAAGATGCTGTACCCTCCTGGACTTTGTTGATTCCCTTGAGGTACTTAAAAGTTTCTATCATGTCCCTCCTGTCCCCCCCTTTCATCAAGGGTATACATATTAAGCTCTCAGTCTCTCTTCATATGGTTTCTGATGTAGACCCTGCACCATTTTAGTTGCCCTCCTCTGGACTGCTTCCATCCTGCCTATGTCCTTGCATAGATGAGGTATCCAAAACTGCATGCAGTACTCCAGATGGGGTCTCACCAACTGTCTGTACAGAGGGATAACCACTTCCCTTTTTCTACTTGTGATGCCCCTCCCTACGCAACCCAGTATCCCTCTGGCTCTCCTTACTTCTCACATTGCTTACCCACCTTTAGGTCATCTGATATGACTACACCCAGATCCCTTTCCATTATTGTTGTTGTTAGTACCTCCCCTGCTATTGTGTACTCTTCTCCTGGATTTTTATTTCCCAGGTGCATTACTTTGCACTTCTTTGCATTGAATCTAAGTTGCCATATGTCTGACCATTCCTCCAACCTTGCCAAGTCCCTTCTCCTCCTTTCTACCCCCCTTGTGTATCAACTCTGTTACAGATCTTTGTGTCATCTGCAAAGAGGCATACCTTTCCTTCCAGTCCCTCTGCAATGTCACCTATAAAGACGTTAAAGAGGACTGGACCCAGTACTGAGCCCTGAGGTACTCCACTAGTAACCCCCCTTTCTTCAGAATGTGTTCCATTCACTATTACCTTCTATGTCCTGTGGTGCGACTTGCCCCTTATTTAACAGGGAGGGCACAGCTCACATACAGTAATATGGAAACAAGAAATGCTGACAATGATGAATTATTAAAAAAGGAGATCTTGAAACGCTTCGATATAAATGCTGAAACATACAGGCAAAGGTTCAGATCTCTGAACACACCCAACGATGCCCATAGAGACATTTACCAGACTTAAAGAACTTTGTTTAAAATGGTTACAGCCAGAGAGCAAGACTGTGATGGCTATTATAGACTCCTAGTGGTTAAGCAATACCTACACATTTTACCCAATGATGTCCAAATTTGGGTCCGAGAACATAACCCTGAATCACCAGAGCAGGCCATTACTCTAGCAGACGATTTTCTGTCAGCACGTCAGCCTATACGTAAGGATTATAGGACCACTGACCCTACCACACCAAATATAAAGGGTAATGTAAATAGTAAATTGTCTGGACAGTATCAGAAAAGACCTCAAGGAAGGCTGGGCAGGGTGAAAGATATTACAAGCCCAACATCATCTGTCAAAATTGTCGAGAGGTTGGGCATATTGCCAGGTACTATTACAACGAAAGCAGTGAACCTGCCCATCTATCCTTATTAAATGCTGGGTATTTTTGACAGATGTGACTGTTCAGCAACAAACCGTCCTGGGTCTTGTTGATTCTGGCAGTAAGCAGACTTTGATCCGCCCTGAACTGGTGGAGGGAACACACACAAAGTGTCCAGCAATGAACACTGTATGCATTCATGGTGACACCCATAAGTATCCAACAATTGATACTGCATTGGACATCAAAGGGCAAAGCACACAAGTAACTGCCGGACTTGTTCCTAATTTGCCAGTGCTTGTAGTCATTGGCCACGATTTTCCCCATTTTTCATCACTGTTAGCGGATTTAGACATAATATCGGCTGTTCCCACCAGAGCCCAGGCACACTAGGCACAAATATTAGGGGATGCCTTCCCTTTTGAGGGGGATGTTATTGCAACACCTGGCAAGAATAAGAAATCAATGAACAGTTTAAAAAAAAAAAAAAGTCTCGGAAACAGACTGGAGACAAATTAAGAGTGGACTACCAGAAACAGTCAGTTTTTTCCACATGTAACATAGCTGAAGAACAAATAGCTGATGATACGTTGATGCCTTTCTTTTCACAGGTTGGCAAGAAGCAGAGTACTGATACCCCGACATACGTCGGGAAATGTAATATATTGTACAGTGTGTGTACCCATTCTGAAACAAGGCAGAGAGCATATCAAACAATGGCACCTGTCAAACATAGGGAAGCTTTATTGTTTTTAGGACACAACCTACCATCTGTCGTTAATGTGAATGATAGGTAAAAACCCGGGGTAAGATTTATTAAGTTTGGCACACTCTGGGTCTTCTAGGGAATATATATGACAAATCTGTGCATGGAGGAACACTGCTGAGATTTTGGAAAAAATGAGGGGCAAAGCTGACAGTGCCCCTTTAAGGCTAATAGTCAGGTGGGGAAAAGTTCAGCCACCCAAGCATTGCAAGTTTAAAAGTCTGCATGCTGTACAGGGGGGAAATCGCCTAGGTATAGGTACTGGTAGCACGAGAAACTGTAGAGCCACCGAGTTGGTAATTTGGCCGAGAAAAGACTGCTGTGATGATAGGGAAGGGACCGCATATCACTAGAGTAGGTATCATTGGGCAGGTGGTTGGGTGTACAGGGTGTGGTGCGGCTAGGATACTGGACTGGGCTTGGAAGTTTGGGGGATGCCCAGTGTGCTACCAGCTGGCACAGTTTAAGGAGGAGATGAGGGATCCAAAGGCTGCTGGGGGAGATTGGAGAGGTAGGAGGAAGCGGTCACCTACATGGAAGCAGTGGGTACTAGGGCCTCCCAAGCTGGGGAGGTGAAGAGAGGTGCTGACACTAGAAGAGAGGAGGAAGGGTACACAGGGGCTCTAGGGTACCCTGGCAGATCTGACCCAAAAGGCAGAAATTTCCACAGCAGTAGGCAAGAGTCCGGGGAGTCCAAAGGAAACAGAGAGAGGCAGTAGGGACAAGGGGGCACTGGGGGATGGGCTAAGGCTCGCAATCTGTTTTAACCCTCTACGCCCATTGGCAGAAGAGGGGTGTGTGGGGAGGAAGAGGAGGAGGATGATGCTGCTGCTGCTGCTGGTGGTGAAGCTGGGGCAGGGACGGACAGAATGGGTGAAGGGGGCAAGTGGCAAGGGAACAATACAGGGGGTCCTGGACAGGATGGAGGAAGAGGGGTAGGAGGGGAGAAGAAAAAGGAGGATCAGAGGAACAAGGCGGAGGCTGATGGTATGGAACCGGGGAGCATGACAGACAGGAAGCTGCAGGACACAATTGGGATGATAGCGAGCAGAAAGCCAAGTAGGCAGATGGATAGGGATGGATTATTAAGGAGTGGGGAAAGAGATACAGAGAAAGATACTCTGGTGGGAGGGGGATAAAGAAGGCCAGGACATGGGTAGAGAAGGTGACCAGGGACAATAGTGAAGGGGCTACCTTCAACACCCAGATTGCCGGGTACGAGGAGCTGGTTGAAGGGAGAATCCGGATGAGGGGCATGGAAGGAGGGGGAACCCGAAGGGTGAACAGGAAGGAAAGGGGGAGGTTAGAATACTGCTATTGGGGGATTCCATGATCAGAGGCATCCAGTGGGAGGGGCAGGAGGAGGAGGATAAAACCGGTCTGATCAGAACCAAATGCCACCCAGGCCTAACTGTGCACAAGGCCAAGCAAGAGTTGTATTCACTGGCAAGGGAATGCAGGGGAACCCCCGGACATTCTAGTGCACCTGGGGACAAACGACATAAATGGTAATAGTGACCTAGAAATTCAGACAAGGTTCTGGGAGTTGGCTAGGGTATGCCTTTTCATAGGCTGTAAGATCTCCTTTTCAGAAATCCTGCCGGTGCCAAGGGCTAGTGGGGAAAACAAGATGAAGATTAGGGAGCTAAATCAGTGGCTTAGGGAGTGGTGTGGGGGATTGGGGCATGGCCTGGAGGGGGAACTGGGGGGAAACCTGGGAGGATAGGGGCTGTACACTAGGGACAGGTTCCATCATAATTTGGAGAAGAAATCCTAAAGCTCAAACTAGCTGGGTTCATCAGTGAAAGGTGGGGTTTAAACTTGTGAAGGGGAGGGATCAAAAGGGCAGTGCCAGCAGGTACGATAAATGAGGGACGTACTCCTCTCTGGGGGCTAGGGAAATATGGAAATGGATCACCAGGTAGGGTGCAGGAGCTGAGAAATGGGAGCTCAAGGAGGGAAGGAGAGGAGGAGGAAAGGGGTGGAAGTGATCCTGATAAATGCCAGGAGCTTAGAAATAAAATGCCTGCGCTCCAGGCAATGCTAATGAGGGGAGGTAGATGAAGCAGTAGTCACTGAGACCTGGGCCACTCAAGGGCAGAATGGGACCTAAATCTGAGGCTACACTATGTTCCAGAAAAGATGGGGAGGAAGAGGTGGTGGTGTAGCACTGTTAGTCAGAAAAGGCATGGGTATTGGAGAGAGAGAGAGAGAGAGAGAGCAGAGGGACGTGGAGGCTATTTGAGTCACCTTGCTGATGCAGGGGGGTAAGAGAGTAAAGGTCAGAGTGGTATACTGACCACCAGCACTGGCAGAGGTCCTGGAAGAAAGTTTGGTGGCAAATCTTGAGGGACACTGTAGACTGGGGAAGGGAAGTGGTAATGGGGGACCTCAACATGCCAGGAACAGACTGGGGGACTATGACATCACCAGCGGCCAGAAAGCAGAGGCTGCTGGATGTCTTCCAGGATATGTTTCTGACACAACAAGTGGGTGAGCCAACTAGGGAGGCCCAGACACAGGATGTGGTCCTGGTGGACAGTGATCAGATTAGGGGCCTAGAGGTGAGGGACCCGTTGGCTGGGAGTGATCACGCCATAGTCTGGTTCTTCCTGGACCTGGGAGGGGGGGAGGAAAGCTGAACAAGGACGGTAGTAACCAACTTTAGGGGTGTAGGCTTCAGGGAGATGGGAAGGATCCTTAAAGATCGTTTGGACAGGATAAGGCCGGATATGGATGCTGACAGCAGGTGGTGGATCATGGGAGGAATACAGGAGGTTACGGAACCTGCATGAGGAAGGTGTAAGTTCGGTAAGGCCAGAAAACCCTGCTGGTGGACCCGGGAGGTACAGGAGATGGTGAGGGAAAAGATGGCGGCCTATATGCACTTCAAGTGCTCAAGGAGTGAGGGATCAGGAGGAATATGAGCTGACAGCCAGAGAGTCACTAGAGTGGTGAGAGCAGCTAAGGCAAAAAGGAGCAGTCCTTGGTCAGTGGGATCGGAGGGGACAAGGGTTCTTTAGATACATGGGGAAAAAGGAAAGTAAGGGCAGATCACCAAGATAAGGATAGGTGATGGTTGGGCACAGGAGGCGGGGGACAGACAGAAATCCTAAATAGTACTGTGCCTCAGTTTTTACCGGGAGAGAAGAGATGGAGAGGCTATGTCTTGCGAGGAGAGTGGGGGCAAACTGGAGCAAGGGGTGGGACCGGTAGAGACCAAGGGCCCTGATGGGTATGGGGAAAGAGAGTGGCCACCACAGACCGGTGGGGGCCCAGCAGTGCAGGGTGAAAAACAGGAGGACGTGGAGGCTGAAATTCCAGTAGAGACAGAGAAGGAAGCCCTCAGGTCCCTTCAGATGGAGAAAGCACCTGGGCCAGATGAGACACAGCCCAGGGTGCTGAGGAACTGGTGGATGTCCTGGCGGTCCCTCTGGTGGAGCTTTTCAACATCTCTCAGAGGACTGGTGGATGCCCAGAGATGGAGGGTGGCCCATGTCATGCCAATCCACAAGGGAAGGATCAAGACAGCAGGCAGGAAATTACAGAACCGTTAGCCTGACATCGGTGGTCAGCAAGGTGATGGAGGGTTTTGTCAAGTAAAGGCTAAGGGGAACTTACTGGACAAACTGGCTACTTGGACGATAGCCAGCATGGCTTTGTCACGGAAAGATTGTGCCAGACAACTCTTTTTGAGTTCTATGACTGGGTGATAAGGGCCCTGGACCAGGGTAGGCCAGTGGACATCCTCTTTCTGGACTTTAGCAAGGGCGTCTGATTCGGTACCCCACGGTGGCCTGCTGGCTAAGCTGAAGGAAATGGGGGTAGGCAGACAGTTGTTAAGATGGATAGGAAATTGGATCTCTGAGCACACTCAGAAGGTGGTGGTTGGAAGGCTAGCCTCATCTCCAAGGTGGGTTACTAGTGGGGTTCCCCAGGGGTCAGTGCTGGGGCCACTCCTGTTCAACACCTATATCTCAGACATCAGGAGAGAGATGAGTCTCTTTACAGATGACACAAAGCTGGGTGCAGTGGTGGATGGGGAGGAGGAGGTGGCCTTGCAGGAGGACCTGGAGGCTCTGGGAAGGTGGTCATGAAAATGGAGGACACATGATTCAAGTCCGGAGGGTGAGGGGACTTGGGGTAGTGGCAGATGTCAAGATGAACAACTCTGTAGGAGGGCAGTGGAAAGGGCAAATAGAATGCTTGGATGCATCGCCAGGGTATTACCTCCAGAATGGTGGAAGTGATCTTTCCACTGTACAACTGCTTGGTTAGGCCTCACCTCGAGTGTTGTGTACAGTTTTGGAGACCACATTTAAAGAGGGACATTACACTCCTAGAGAGGGTCCAAAGGAGGGCAACCAAAATGATCTGGGGCCTGGGGGAGAGGATCTATGAGGAGAGGCTCAAGGGGCTCAAAATGTACACCCTGGAGGAGAGGAGGGACCGGGGTGGGACATGAAAGAGGTCTTTAAGTACACAAAAGGGATCAATAAAGGAGGATCAGTCAGGGTGCTCCAAAGGAAGGAGGGTGGGGCAACAAGATGTCATGGGTGTAAGCTGGAAGAGGGGCAGGCTCAGAGGGGAGAGGAGGAGAGGTTATTTCACTGAAAGGGTGGTGGAGCCATGGAATGCACTGCCCAGGGAGTTGGTAAAGGTGGAGTCTGTGGACAGGTTTAAGAGGGGATGGGACAAGTACAGGGGGAGGGTAAATCTGACCAGGCCCAATACAGGTGGAACATCTGGGACTGGGGACAGTATAACCCAAGGGGATTGGGGGGGGCCCACCAAAATCGACCCCCCAGTGCGGGTGCTGAAAATCAAGCAAACTCGAGAGACAGTTAGGCCTATTCTGCTGGCATGTTGGTATTATGTTAGTATATGTTGGTGCAACCCCTACATGCGCACACACACACACACACACACACACACACACACACACACACACACACACACACACACACACACACACTGGTGCTCAAAGCTGAGCCGAAAATAAAAGGCTCAAATGCTGGCCACCCCCCAGGCGGGCAGCTGTATTTTGCAAGGCGCAACACAACAGCTGCCAGCCGTGGGTGGCCACCTGCCCAGCAGGAACACCATCCACAAGCACTCAGACCCTCCCTGGTACTGTAGTCTAGTGGAACCCCCTCCCTCCCCGTATGCCCGATCACGGGCTGTTGTAATATTACAATTAACCTGGTGGTCTAGTGGTTACCTCCCTGTATGCCCGATCACAAGCTATTGTAATAATAAATATTAACCTGGTGGCCTAGTGGTACCCCCCCTCCCCACCGAGGACCCCAGCCATCCAACCCCGACAGCAGCGGGCAGCACCCATGCCTGCCGCCTGCTGAATGACAGCATACAGTATGATCTGTATGCCTGTTGGTCCACAGTGTGGACCAATGGGCTTGCAGACTATACTGTACTACTCAGGACCAGCTATGTGAATGAATGCGTTCATTCACATATCTGGTCATGTGTAGTGAAGTTTTTTTTTTTGTTTGTTTGTTTTAGTTGTTTAACCAGTAGTAGCACACTTGGCTGAAAGGTTTTTTTTTTTTTTTTACAGGAGTGACCTGGGAGCACAGGGAAGTTAAGTGACTTGCTCAGGGTCACATAGTATGCAAGTGGTAGCTGTGGGATTCTAACCCAGGGCTGGTCTGCTGGATGTTGCCAGATTTGCAGCTCAGAGCCTTAAATCACTGCACTATACTGCCTCCTATACTTTGCAAGCCCACTGGTCCACACTGTGGACCAATAGCACCTAGATCATACTGTATCACTGTCGGGCGGCAGGCGGGTGGGTGCTGCCGCCCAATGGCGGTGGGGGGGGGTGCTGGGAGGCATGGGGTCCTTTGTGGGTGGGTGAGTGGGGGTACCTCTGGGACTACCAGGTTAATATTACAACAGCCCGCAATCCGGCATACGGGAAGGGAACCACTAGACCACCAGGTTAATATTTACAACAGCCTGCGATCGGGCATACTGGGAGGGAACCACTACACCACCAGGTTACTTTTAATATTACAGAAGCCCACGATCACATACACCTGTCAACTGTATAACGATGCTAAAGTCCTGACACTAGATGAACGACTTCGCTATCACACCTGCCTACACACAAAAAAAAATCCTACTCTGGCTCTCTCCACCAGGGGTGACTGCATTCATCCACCGGATCCCGCCCACTGTTGCCACAAGGTCCTCCAACAAGACCACTCTACTGGTCCCCAGATCAAGAACCACTCATAGTCAGAGGTCCTTCTGGTACAGAGCCCCACTCTGGTTTAACTCTCTCCCTGCCACCACCTCCAATGCCACCACAATCTCCAAATTCAAAACCACCCTTCACAGCCAACTCCTCAACACTCGTAGCTGTTCCTGTCTCTGAATAAGGCCCTACCTCGACCACTCCACCCATGACAATGCCCACTGGGCAGCTCCCCACCTAGTCCAGCCCCATCCCTTACCCAGCATGCCATTCCTAAGTATAACCTGGCCAGAGCATGCTGTCTCATGCCAGTTGATTGCACAGCAAATGAAACCAGTTGTGTCAGACCTATTTCTATTACAAGTGCCCTGTAACTTAAATGTATGTTGTTTGACCACAGTGTGACGTGGCGCCTCTAACAGGCGCCTACTTGAAAAACCTGTACTATGTAATCGAAATGCTATGTATGTCTCAATGTGACGAAAGTACCTTCAAACGAGCCTCTGGCTCAAGGTTGTAAACTGATTCTCACAAATAAATAAATAAAATCAGGCATACAGGAGGAGAGGAATTACAGTAGTCCACCAGGGACCCATCCCGATGGCAACAGCTAGACAGGCGCCAGGCACACTTCCACTGGGATGCCTGGCTGCTATGTCTAAAATGGGGGGCCATAATGACATGCAAATGGCCTCATTTCCATGCCCCAGCTCAATAACACCAGAAAGATGCACCTAGTGCAACTGCACTTCACTGGCACATCCTCGCGTTCCCTCCGTGTGTTGCGCTGGTGCAGTGCCACTGTGCCAACCTTGCCATATTCAATGGTGCTGCGCCATGGCACATCACTGTTGAGTATCGCCTGGTCCTGGCCCCAGCAGCCCAGTTGCGCTTGCGCTCAGGTTTGCACCACTGCCTTGGTGCAGTTTGAATATCTGGGCCTCAGTGTACTACCAAACGCAGGTAAGGGAGTTGCATTTCCTATTGTATAGAGTTATGTCACAACCTTCAAAACAGGAGACTGGGTATTTAATCAAAGCAAGCAATTTACCTTCACAATTAATGTTCTTGGCTAAATTGCTTCTCATATAATTTACTATTCCAACTCCACACTGGCATGAACTGCCACTTAAATGAGTTTCCATCTTTAAAAAAAAAAAAAAAAAAAAAAAAAAAGTGTCGTTTGAGGTTCTGCCAGGATTTGAACCACTGATCCTTTGCCTGCTAAACACACATTATGTGTTCCACTGGACTATATGTATGTGACCTGTAGTTCCTATGGTACAGAGGTTGTATCCCAGGCCTATCCATTCACAAGACCAAATTCCAACTATACTCATTAGCACTGGAATGTGGGGATCCCAGATTTCCTAGTACATCTGGGCACAAACGATTTGGAGAGGAACAGCGATCTGGAAATCCAGGTGAGTTTTGGCAACTGTCCAGGGTCTGCCACTCTACAGGAAGTTCAATCTCCTTCTTGGAAATTCTACCAGTACCTAGGGCATACGGGAGACCAAGCACGAACTCAGAGGGGAACCAGTGGCTCAGGGACTGGTGCAGAGCAGAAGGGTATAGGCTGGTGGAGGACTGGGGACACATGGGAAGACAAGGGTTATATACCAGGATAGGATACATCTTAACCTAGAGGGGAGGAGATCTTAAAACTAAAACTGAGTGGATTCATTGGCGAGAGTGGGGTTTAAACTTGTAAGGGGGATAAGTGCAGAAATGGAATCAGGTGGGCTGCTCGAGGTTCCAGGTCTAGGGCGCAAAAAGGGCAGGTGACTGCAGTAAATAAAGTCAGAACTGTACAGGAGGAAAAAATTACTCACTTTAGTAATTGTGTTTCTTCTAATGGAGTCTTGCTGCATTCTGACAACTGCAGTTAGCTCCAGCCTTCAAACTGCCGGAGAACATACGGTTAAATTTCTATGCAGTGCATAGAGCCTGAACTCGATCTCTGTTGAGGTCTCTGTCTGCAGTCCTTTGAAACCCAACCGTCAGATTCTTACGAGCAAAAACTCACTAACTATACTATGTGTAAATTGTAAAATTTTAAACTAGCCAACTCAAGAGAGTTTTGGATTCCCAAGGAAGACAAGTCAGAAGCAAAACCAATTCAAAATAAGGATAACAATACAACAAAACACCCAAATAAAAGGAGGGTGTGCAGAAGCACCTCTGGGGTGCAGCACTGCACCTGCCCACACACTTTCCAAAAACCAGGTTCTGAGAGGGGAGGCAGGGAGGGAGGTCAGAATACAGCAAGACTCCATTAGAAGAAATACAATTACTAAGGTGAGTAATTTTTTCTTCAAACAACATGAAGTCTTGCTGTATTCTGAGAACTGCAAACTACCAAGCAGTACCTCCACGGAGGAGGGAGAGAACCTACTTTGGGAGCAGGCTCTGAAGTACTGCTGTGCCAAACAGAGCATCATTCCTAACCTGGATATCCAGAGAGTAATGCTTGGTAAAGGTATGGACTGTTTTCCAGGTAGCTGCTTGACAAATTTCTAACAAAGGGATATCCCTGGCTGCAGCTGTACCCCTTGTAGAGTAAGCCCTAAGGCCTGAGGGTGGAATCTTTCCCAGTTTCTCATAGCAGAATTGTATACAAGACACAATCCACCTGGCAATAGTTCTCTTGGTGGCAGGTTTGCCCTTTCCCACTTCCCCATAAGTGAGGAACAAATGGAGAGAATCAAACCTGTGACCCTTGGTACACTATGTAGTAGCAAAGGGCTCTTAACATCTAAACTGTGTAGCCTCCTCTCTCCTGAGGCAGAACGATCAGTGAAAAAGACAGGAAGAGACAGACTGATTCAAGTGGAAGTCCGAGACCACTTTGGGCAAGAACCTCCTATTGGTTCTAAGGACCACTTTATCCCTATGGAAGGAGATAAAAATCAGGTTCCACTGACAGGGCTTGCAGTTCACTGATACGTCTGACAGATGTAATGGCTACCAAAAACAGTTTTCCAAGTCAAGTACTTAAGCTCCGCTGAGGACATGGGCTCAAAAGGAGGTTGCATAAGTTGAGCAATGCAAACATTTAAGTCCCTGGCAGAGGCAGGATCCCTAAAGGGAGGATTGGTATGAAGCAATCCCTTGAAAAAAATTTACAGAACATAGGATGAGAAGATAGTGAGGAAGACTTCCCCACTAACAGAAAAGCAGAAACAGCTGACAAGCGTACCTTGAGGGTAGTTGGTCTGAGGCCTAGGCCATTAAGATGGACCATATAATCCAAAACTGTAGGCAATTCAGCAGTGTCTGGAGAAATATGCTTCTTGGAACACCAAATGCTGAATCTTTTCCATTTGGAGTTATGCTGGTGGAGGGCTTTCGAGAAGCTTTGAGAATATCCAGAACCCCGAGACAGATGCCAATCTGCAACTCTTCAAGACCATGCCTTGAGATTGAGAGACGAATATTGGTACCAAATCCTCCCTGAGAGGGTTAACAGGTTGTTATTCCTGGGAAAAGACAGGGGAAGATGGACTGCTAGAGACAGCAACAGAGGGTACCAAGGCTGTCTGGCCCAGTCTGGAACAATCAGAATCATTTTGCAAGGTTGTGACCTTATCTTGACTAGGACTTTGAACAGTAGAGGAAAGGGAGGGAAGGCATACAGAAATTTCCCTTCCCAGTTCAAAAATCAGACCATCCAGAGGGACTGAACCCAAGACTGGGGGTCTGCAACAAAACAGAGGAAGTTGATTGTCTGGGGCTGCAAAGAGATCCATCTCTGGAGTGCCCCACCTTGAAAAATTACTTTCAACACTAAGGGTCCAGGGACCATTCGTGATAGCCCTGGAGATCTTCACTCAGAGCAGCTGCTAGCACATTGTCCTTCCCCAGAAGGTGGACTGCTATCAGAGAGGTCTGCAGAGAATAAGCCAGGGACCACAACTTCATGTCCTCTGTACACAAGGCCATAGACTGAGTGCCTCCCTGCTTGTTGATATACCACATGGTGGTGGTGTTGTCTGTTCTGACCTGAACTACCTTGTTCTGCACAAAGAGAGAAGCTTGCAGGGCCAGAAAAACTGCCCTGAGTTCCAAGAGACTGATATGAAGAAGGGACTCCTGAGGACCACAGACCCTGGGCTGTGAGCTCCCAGATGAGTTCCCCACCCCAAGGGAAGCATCCATGGTAAGGACCACCGAATGAGACTGAGTGACAAATGGGACCCCTTGCCTTAAATTGTCCTGATCCTGCCACCATTGAAGGGCTTGGATCAGTGTCAGAGTCACTGGAATCAGTTTGGTAAGAGGGTCCTTCTTTTAGGACCAAAAGGCCCTCAGATGGAACTGAATGTCCCTCATCTGAAATCTTGCCCCTTGGACCACTGCTGTAGAAGCTGCCATGTGGCCCAAGAGCTGAAGGAAGTGCCTTGCTGGTTGGGACACCTGAAGGATGAAGGAAGAAGCCAGCTCCACAAGAACTCTTGTCCTTTCCAGGGGAAGAAAGGCTCTTGCTTTGACAGTATCTAGCTCTGCCCCTATAAAGGTAAGAAGCTGCACTGGTTCGAGGACCGACTTGGGGAAGTTGAGAAGGAACCCCAGGGAAGATAGCACTTGCTGGGTCACTTGCAGGTCTGACTTGACTTGGTTTGGAGACTGACCCACTATGAGCCAGTCGTCCAGATATGGAAAGATGGAAATCTTCTGCCTTCTTAAAAAGGCCATTACTACTGCCAGGCACTTTGTGAAAACCCTTGGGACTGATGTTCGGCCAAAGGGCATTGCTTTGAACTGATAATGGCCTGAGGTACTTTATGTGGGAGCACCTGATGGGAATGTGAAAGTAGGCATCTTTGAGGTCCAGGGAGGCTAGCCAGTCCCCTGGCCTTAGAGAGGGAAGAATTATTCCCAGAGTCACCATCTTGAACCTTGGTTTTAAAAGAGATTTGTTCAGGTATCTTAGGTCTAGGATGGGTCACCACTCCCCAGTCTTTTTGGGGGGTAAGGAAGTACCTGGAGTACAGACCTTTGCCCCAGTGTAGGGTAGGAACTCTCTCTATGGCTCCTAGGGCCAGAAGAGATGAAACCTCTGCATCTAGGGCAAGGGTTTTGGAGAGACTTGCAGGTGGAAAAGATCTGGCTCTCAACTTCGGAAATTTTTTGAAGCTGAGAACCAGTCCCTGGCTTACTACTTCCAGGACCCACTTGTCTGAAGTAACAGACACCCAGTCCTGGACAAAGTAAGCCAGCCTGCCCCCTACAGGGATAGAAGAGTCAACGGGTCTGCTTGGCAGGGGCCTTAGGCTGAGGAGTGGATGCAGCCCTGCTCATCCCCCTTCTGCCTCTCCCTCTGAAGAACCCCCTCTGTGAAAAGGGAGGAGAGGTCTGTGCTTGGTAGAAAGGTCTATGAAAAGGCCTACCCCTGCCCCTAGAATGCTGCCTTGGAGGAGTTGCCTGCCTCTACTTGGCCTGTGCACTCCTATAAGTGGTCCTATACTCCTCCATCTTCTTCATGTAATTCTCGTCTGCTCCCCAAACAGAGAATTACCTTCCAAGGAAATCCATGGCCTTAGCCTGGGTGTCCTGTGAGAGGCTAGTACATCTAGCCAAGCCATTCTCCTAAGAGCCACAGATGTAGCCATGACTCTTGATGACACATCACTGGAGTCCACAGCAGCATGGAACTGTACCTTAGATGCCTCAATCCCATCTGCAGCCACCTCCTCCAGCTCCTTGGCCAGCTGGGGAGAGGCCCGTTTAGCCAGTGCCAGTACAGTGTCCCACCTGGACTTCTAGTACCTGACTGTATAAGCCATATAATTAGCCTGCCTGAATCCCAAACAGGATGCCATGTATTTCTTCTTTGCCAAGGCATCCATCCTTCTGGAGTCTACCTGGGGGTATGAGGCCAAGGGGACATTAGCCCTGTCACAGGCTGCAGCCCGCATGACCCCCCAACATGGCTGCATTGTTGGTAGAAAAAAACTCTGAGCCTGATAAGGTGCACCTCTTATCCATTCTTCTATCAACAGGAGGTACAGAATTAGGAGACTTTAAAATTTTTTGAGTCTGTTTCCCTAAAGATTTGTGCAAGGGAATAGACAGCCTCCTGGACTCTGGGATGTCCATCATCTCTACAAAATCAGGCTCTTCTTGATCCTCTGTAGCTTCCTTCATAGGAAGCTGAAGAGTTTCAGCCACTTTCCTGTAAAACATATAGTGGGGAGGGAACTCAGAGCCTAGGAGGGGAACACCAGAAGGTCTGTCTGGGGAGATGTCCGGTTCAATGGGCACATCCTAACTTTCTGCTCCATCATAGTCAGCATCCTGTTCAAAATCCCCCTCCTCCTCAAATTCCGTTTCATAAAAATCTTCAGGGGCATATTCCTGAACCGGTGGAACAGACCAAACCGAGCCCCTAGCCAACAGAGCAGATCGGAAGGAACCGGGCGAAACGATTCAACAATCCGAATCGCTCGGGCAATCTCATCAGTGGTCAGAACATGAACCTCTGGATCCGAACCGGCTGATCTGTCTTTCCTTTTTGTAGGAACCAATCCCTCAGGATCGGCTCTCCTCTTGCCCTAAGTAGTATCGCCCTGGTCAGAGGGCACTTCTGGTTTGGTCGGAACCGAACCGTGCTGGCCATCCGGGTCAGCGAACTTCTCGCCCTCCTTTTCTCCCAAGTCTACCTAACTCTTTCTAGGGTAGACTTAGGAAAATTTTGTGAAGTTGGCAGTCTGTATCGAGGTGTTCAAACTCCTGACAATAAACACAGGTGGTGTGGGGTTGGCCTTAGCAAAGACTTCCCCACACTCACTGCTGAAACCCAGTGGGCCTGGTTTTTTTCTTGGGTTTCTCAGACATGTCCAACCTATCCAAACTTACCATTTTTTCAGCACCCGCCAGGCAAGACTCCCTTATCGGTTCCTAACAGTGTCACGGGTATTGGAAAAAAAAAAAAAAATGTTTAAAATGCATTTTTTTTTTTTTTTTTTTTAAACCGATAAGGACTGGTAACCACACACTAAAGTACAAAAAAAAATCAATATAAAGGATCGGTTCAGCCGAACCGATCGAACAAACTTACAACTTCCACACAATAATCAGAAATAACTATCTAGTACTCACAGTACCACAGACAGAGCCTGAACAGACCATGCGGAATAAATTTGGAATAATTTCGGTTTAAAACCAACATTTTAACTGACGTTTGAACCGACGTTTGAACCGAGCTGAAGGAGGAATCTCCGGAGCGACTGTTTAATGAGGCAGAGTAAAGAATTTGATGGTTGGGCTGCAGAGAGAGACCTCAACCGAGCTCAAGCTCAAAGTTCTATGCACTGCATAGAAATTTAACCCTATGTTCTCTGGGGCAGTTGAAAGGCTGGAGCTAACTGCAGTTGTCAGAATACAGCAAGACTTCATGTTGTTTGAAAGGGCGAATAGGGATTGCATAGGGCCAAGACAATTGGATAGGGGAGGGGGGGATGGGGTGGAGGATGGTCCTGATCAATGCCAGAAGCATGGGCAACAAAATGCCCGAGCTCCAAGTGATGCCGGCTGAGGAATCAGCGGATGTGGCAGCGATTATGGAGACATGGGCCACCCAGAAGAATGATTGGGACCTAAACTTGGAGGGCTACACAATATTCAGGAGGGATAGAGAAGAGGGTAGAGGAGGGGGTGTAGCGTTGATAGTCAAAAATGGCATAGTGGTTAGTGGAGTGGAGGAGGCAGAGTGGAAGCAATTTGGATAACCCTGCAAATGAGGCGAGGCAAAAGATTGAAAATATGGGTTGTGTACAGACCCCCCCACAATTGATAAGGCCCAGGAGGAAAAATTAGTTGAGAACATCAAAGGGCACTGTGAATGTGAAAAGGGTAGGGTGGTGGTCATGGGGGACCTACATATGCTGGGGGCAGACTGTGACACTATGACATCAGGGGTGACCAGGGAGCAGAGACTGATGGATGTGTTTCAGTATGCCTTCCTGTTTGAACAGGAGGGGGAACCTACCAGGGAGAGGAGAATACTGGATGTTGTCCTTGCAGACAGTGACCAGATAAGGGGTCTGGAGGTGTGTAGCCCAGTGGCAGGTGGAGACCATGCCACGGTCTGATTTCTGCTGTGTCTGTGGGGGAGAGAGAGGATAACTACTCAAATACAGTAGTAGTGGACTTCAGGGGGGCAGACTTCGTGGGCATGGGCAGGATTCTAAGGGGGGGCTCAAACAAGATTAGGTCAGACATGGATGTTGGCAGCTTGTGGGAGACCATTAAGAAAGGGGTGCAGGAGGCTACTAGCTCATGTACAAGGGTAAGGCATAAAAATGGTAGCGCCAACAAGCCATGCTGGTGGACCAGGGAGGTGCAAGAGGTGGTGAGGGGTAAAAAGGCTGCCTATGCATGTTTTAAGCACTCCAGGGGGACAAGGGAGAGAGGAGACTGAGTTGACAGCAAGAAGAGTCACCAGAGTGGTGAGGGGAGCCAAGACAAGGATGGAGCAAAACCTGGCTAGGGCTATCCAGAGGGGTGGAAAGGAATTTTATAGATACATGGGGAGAAGAGAAAAGGGAGAGCACAGATCTCCAGGATTAGGACAGGGGAGGGATGGGCTCAGGAGGTGGGGGAGCAGGCAGAAGTACTAAATGAGTACTTTGCCTTGATATTTATGGAAGGAGGGAGGGAGGGGGAGACAGGGCAGGGAGGGAGGGGGAGACAGCTGAGTTGAGAGGTCAGATGGCATCGAGAGGACCGGAAGAGGCTGGGGCACCGGGGGCAGGCCTTAAGGGGATGGGAGTTTAGTTGAGGGGTGGGGGTTTGGGGTGAGAAAATCACAGAGGACAGGGTAGGGAGGCCTTGGTGCTGAAAACTGATAAGGCACCAGGACCGGATGGGCTGCATCAGAGGGTTCTGAAGGAACTGGCGGACGAACTAGCAGCTCCACTAGCTGCACTTTGACGCCTCTCTGCAGACAGGATGGGTGCCTAAAGACTGGAGGTGGCTCATGTGGTGCCTATCCACAAAGGGTGGTCTAGGGAGGAGATTGGAAATTACAGGCCTGTCAGCTCTACGTCTGTGGAAGCGAATGGAGGCTTCATCAAGGAGAAGCTCGGGAGGCAACTGGAAAGGTTGGGGCACATGGATGACAAACAGTATGGTTTTGTCCCAGGAGATCGTGGTCAGACCAACCTCAGATTTTTATGACTAGGTGACGGGGACCCTGGACCGACAAAGACCGTGGACATCCTATATCTGGATTTCAGTAAGGAGTTTGACTTGGTATCCCACAGTGAGTTGCTGACAAAGTGGGGGAGAAACAGGGGTAGGAGGACAGTTGCTTAGATGGATAGAAAACTGGCTGATGAAAGAACTCAGAGGGTAGTGGTTGGTGGGATAGTCTCCTCCTAGGAAGGTCTTCAGTGGGGTTCCCCAGGGTTCAGTATTGGGCCACTTCTGTTCAATGCCCTTGTCTCCGATATAGGGAGGGGGGTTAGGAGTAGGATGAGCCTCTTTGCGGTCGACTCAAAACTGGGAGCACTGGCAGACAGGGAGAAAGAGACAGAGAGAGATAGTCCAGAGGGATCTGGATACCCTGGAGGGTTGGTCAAGAAGGTGGGGACTGAGGTTTAATCCAGGGATATGTAGGGTGCTGCATCTTGGGGGTCAGAAATCCTGGTCATGCATACACCCTGGGAGGGGTCTCACTGCAAGCAACAAGTGAAAGGGACATGGGTGTGGTGGCAGACACCAAGAACACTGAAAACTGCAGGAGATCTGCGGCAAAAACAGACAGGATTCTGGGCTGCATAGCCCGGGGAATTACATCCAGAAGGAGGGAGGTGATCTTCCCTCTGTATAATGCCTTGGTCAGGCCGCATCTTGAGTACTGCGTGCAGTTCTGGAGACCTCATCTTAGAAAAGATATATCATTGCTGGAGAGGGTTCAGAGGAGGGCAACCAGGACGATTCGGGGCATAAGTGAAAGGACCTATGAGGAAAGGTTGGAAGTTCTTGGGTTGCACGCACTGGAGGAGAGGAGAAACACGGGGGAACATGATAGAGGTCTTCAAATATGTGAAAGGGATTAACAGGAGTGGAGCCAAAGAAATGTTCAGGCTAAAGAAAGGGGCACAACCAGGGGCAAGGAGGGGCTGGAGGGGAAATTACAGGGAGAATGTAGATGGCATTACTTCACTGAGAGGGTCATGGGGCCATGGAATGCACTGCATGGGAGTTTAGTGGAGGGCTTTAAGAGGGGGTGGGACAGGTGCATGGGTATACTGAAGCCAAAGATGACCCTCTCTGGGGCTGGGGAGTTGAAGAAGAGCACCCAATAGGGGCTGGCTACAGAGCAGACATAAAAGACCATTAGGCCTAATCTGCTGGCTTTTAGTATGTTAGAGGTTATGTCACAACCACAAAACAGGTGACTCAAATTGTATTCAAACGTAGACAAGCCTCAACTGGGACTAATTTAATGGACAACAGTGTACTGTGCAACTAAATTCAATTATCTGAAAGCCGGCTATTTAGCTCTGCTGAAACCCTCCTCTACATCAGCAATGACATGCAACAATTTCTCTCATACAACAAAAGTTGTAGTGAGAAAGAAACAAATGTGCAGTACAGGAGATTAAACCCAGCCGTATGTAGGTCTGAAACCCTATGCGTAGGTCTAAAAGCCATATCACTGACATCATCAAGGACATCATGCAGTTGAATCTCTCACATTGAATGCAATCTTAAACTTGAATAAATGCACAAGAGACTACAAATGACCACAATAGGTGCTAACAGCTACGCTGTTGGCATCTAAAAATCATTCATGTGGCTTTTTTTTGTTTCGTTTTGTTACTTCAAACTTCCCACCTGCCACACTTGTCTCAAGTACCACATGATCTAGAATGGCAGTGGTGTTGCTCAGATTACTCTCCAAAACAGCTAGATACCACTGGATATTAGTTTTTTCCACAAAAATCGGGAGAAACAATAATGGATTCTATTGAGAACCGAATATTTAGATTGGATTGGAAATTCCCTATCTGATGAAACTATCTGGCACTGCCCCACAACAACTGAGGGGAAATTCAAGTTAAAAAAGTTAACATTTATGTAACCCCCTTGTTACCCGGGGTTACTAGAATCCCAGTAAGACCTAGTAGTAGCCGGGGAAGGCAGCTTGTGAAACTCCAGTTAAATGGGTTTACACTGTCTCAGTCACAGCTGAGACTGAGAGATGACATCACCATAGAACTGTCGAGCTGCATAAGCCTACATTGGAATCTGCAGCACAGGGAGTGAGTTAGAACTTTGGGAGTTTTCAAAGTCAGTCTTCTGTTTGTCTTAAAGCAAGAAGGAAATCTCCTGTTTACTGTCAAGCAGGAAGGAAGTGTTTTCTGTTTACCTCCTTGGGAGAAAGTTAGAGTCCAGTTTAAAGTGGTGGAGACCGCTGTCCAGGTCTCAGTGCTTCCCTCTCTCTGGAGAAGAAAAGAGCTGCCTGTTTACAGTTTCTGTTCTGGTATAACAGTGAAAGAAGTGGTACTTCCCTGTGGGCACCTGCACGAAAGGGTGAGTGTTTTGCTCTATTTGAAGGGGCAAACAAATTGTTTCATCAGTTTGGAAATATAAAGAAAGCTGGGATGTGGACTGCTATTTGGGAGGACTATTTTACTAGGATAAACAAATGGAGCAGTCAAAAATCTAAAGTTTTAATGGATTTCAAGTAATGTTGTAGAGGGGGTGCTTCAGGTCATCCACCGTTTAATCTATATTTTCAAAGTTTAAGTTTCTGTTGTCCAGAGAAATGGCCGGGTATGGGCTGTGGAGCTGGAGGTGGGAACACCCCCATCTTTAGTAACCAGGTCCACCTCTACAGATTTCTTCTGTGATTTGCTACTTGCCTCATGTGCCTGCCAGTGATGAGGTAGGTACCCAGGCGTGGTCGCAACTTGAAAATCTCTAGGAGTCGCAGACTCTAAGTGGTGTGGGGAGCCACAGTTTGGGAAATATACTCCTTGTTTGATGGGAGTCACTCCAAGTAAAGTTGGGTTCATTCTTCAAATGGACCGTCAGTCAAGTGGCCGGCAGGGGAGCTGGGCCAGTCAGGCTGTGTATCCAAAGTGCATGCAAGTCCAGGCTGAGTGCCTGGTGGGTCCAGAGCCAGACCACAGTAGAAATGGGTTAATTCTTCAAGTGGACCACCTTGTAGTCTCTATCTGCATATACAGTGAACGTAGCCCCTTGGGGGACCATCTATGCTTTGTTATGTTCAGCTAGTTTTGAATAAAGCCACACTGAAAAATCCCAATCCTGGTTCTGGACATTACAGTTATTGCTTCATGTAGTTGGATTTACTTGGGTGCCCCTGTGCAGAGTAGCCAAACCTAGGTCCCTTGTGCCAGGTAACCTCATCCTCCCCGAACCCAGGTCCCCACCAGGTATTGCTGCCAACGCCAACAGCATGCCACCTGTCATTTTAGTAAAAGGCAGGGGTGAGGGGTTCATTTATTTTCCCTTGTTGCTGAAAAGGCCCTGGCCTTACCTCCCCTTACACTCCAGATGGTATTCTTCTAAATGTAGGGTATTCACTTGGGAACCCACCAAACAGTTTATCTGCCCACTCCACTCTCCCCCCACCAAAGACCTTCCATCCCAGAAGAACACAAAAGAATAAGATGAGAGTATGACTGTCCAGACTCCAGAACATCCTGGTAGATTCCCTGCATTCATGGCCCATTTCTGTAACAGTGGATTGTTTGCTGGCTTTGATGAAAGTACAAAATAAAAAAAGAAAGAAAAGAAATCTGCTACTGCCAGTGCCTGCTAGTACTACAACTAGTTATACGCTAATGGGCCTCAGTAAACATGAGGGTACTCAGTCCCCAGGCTGCCCAGACATGACCAGCGTGAAGTAAGTGATGAGCACTTTGTGTACCCCCGTCATGGTAGTACAACATAAAGGAGTTTATCTTAGCTCACGTTATCACCCTCACTTATTCACCTCAGTCAGTACTTACCACTCATTACACCAGCGTAGAATCACCAATATTCATTCGCCTTTCCAAAAACAGCCTAGGGGACCGGGTGCTGGAGGCTGAGAACCACCAAAGTATAGTGCAGCTGCAGCTGTTGCATTATGGTCACAGTTAGCACCCATGAGACAGGACTAGCAGCAGCAATGGCTGTAGCACCCTCCCAGATCCTCCAGCTAACAACTTAGAGAAATGAATTTTATTCCGATTCTTTGCAGACAACATTCAGAAAGTAGGATTTATGCAGAACAGATGCCAGAAATTGGTCAACCGAGGCAGGGCTCACATAAATGTTGGCATGGTGGCAGTTTCTGGCTCTCTCTGGGACTGGGAATGCAGGCAGAGAGGTCTTAACAGCACATGGTAGTGGAGAACTAACCTAACCCCCCCCCCACCGGACATGTGCAGGTCATATTAGCAACTCATTTCATCAGGTACAGAATTTTGGATATGATGAAATTATTTGATATACGATCAGAAAAGAGCTGGATTAACTGAACTATCTGGCACGCTTGTGATTCTGCACAGGTAGGATATTGAGCTATCCAAGCGTCACTAAAAGGCCACAATAAGTGGCTTAAGAGAGCAGAGTAGCATGGTAACATATACAGTGTAAAAACTTGCAGTAGAAAACTGGAATCTTATTAACTGGCTGAGCATTGAATCAGCTGTCAACTTTCACATCCTTTGTGCCTTTCACTATCTTCCCTACCATGAGCCATTCTTACAACTAATTTTATTGACTAGGAGGCCAAAACTGAACTTGCCTCAACAGGGTAGCAGACACAAATATTTACACCCTGAATTGTTTGTAAAAGTTGCTGCTGCAAAGTCAAGTGTACAGCATCATAATCTGGTGACATAAAATGCAGCAGCTGATGTAAGCAATAAGCTGCAACAGGGTGTGGGATATAGGGGAATATACCCATGTCTCGTGTGGTGCATAGAGGTGCAACTGAGTGACTTAAGTTCATGAGAAGTGGGTAATCCCCAAATACCCACGTCCTGCAGTACCCTATTGTGATTATTTTAGTTTTTGTTAACCGGGTTAGCTGCGCTAGCCAAAGTTGACTATTTTCAGGCACGACACAGGAGAATACAAACATAAAATGAGATGAGATTGTACAATACATAGCATATAATACAGGTACATAGTATATAGTACAGGTAGGTTAGAATACAGATCAAGTTAGACAGTACTCGATATAGCTATGCAGAGATGACAAAAGCAACATTAGTACATGCAAATAACTGAAACTGGGCTAAGTGGCAGCTATAAAGACATTTTATAGCAAAGCTTGTTCAGAAGTGCAGCAGTGTCTTGGGCGAAATAGGGTGGTTAGCTGTGAGGCATTAAGTGGGATCAAAGCATGTGCAGGAGTCCCGGGATAGGTGGCGATATAGTTCTTTTCTGAAGATTGGATGGGAGTTAGCCTGCCTCAGGGCAGGAGGGAGGGAGTTCCAGGTGGTTGAGGTGGTGCAGTAATTATACAATGGACTCACTGTAAAATAAATTTAAAATGTATTTTTTTTTTTTTTTTTTTTTTGAATATCCGTCCTCAGCTGCGGATTACTGATGGATTTATCCATAGGTAAAGACCTTAGCTGACCAATCAGATTAAAGGATTTTTATGTCCAATGTATAATTAGTAGGTAACCAAGTTGGCATATGAATCTAGAAAGTAAATGCAATCACAGCGGTAGAAAAATTCCCTAGCACTTTTAGATCAGACTGCAACTTCATTTATTTATTTATTAAATTGTTTCACCAGGAAGGCACACTGAGCAAAACTATGCTAGTCTCCCGGTGCGACCAGGGGTTGGGGGGTACATAGGCGAGGATAACATGCAGGTTATCAGAGAGTAAACATTTGACATTACAGTTCGTGCACAGACGAGGAAACTCACTGGTTTTCTAGTATAAAACAATAGCAAACATTTTTACATTACATACATTAAGGTGTACACTTAATAGGAATTACAGCTTAGTGAAAGCTAGTGATAGTCCAGTCTATAAGCAGGGAACAGTTAGGCACAGGACATGACGAACCAATCATGGTGCAAGAAACATGAACTGGAAGTGCAGTAAGACAGCAAGAGAGCAGAAGTGCAGTAAGTGCAATAGTTTAATAGCCCAGCTTAGTAGCATAGGAAGGGTGTCGTTGGCGAGCAGGAGGGGATACAGGCTACAGAGGTGTGCACAGGAGGAATTTATGTGCAGGTATAGTTTACCATTAGGTAGTTGGCCATGGTGGTAGCAAGGGAGTGAGTGGAGGAAGAGAGGCAAATTTGATGAGGAAGTTCGTTCCAGAGTTTAGAGAGCCTGTGTGAGAATGCAGCTTGTCCCATGGTGGACTTCCTCCTTGGGATTAGTAATTGGCGGGAGTCGTAGGATCTAAGCGCATGGGTCAGGGGGGGTGGTTGGCAATAGCAAGGAGGAGAGGTACGACGGAAGGAAACCTAGCCAGAATTTTGAGACAAACTTTGTACAGTGCAGCAGTAGAGTTCACAGTGGTGGTCTGGGGTGCGCTGATGGGCAGCAGAAAGCATTAAAGAGGGAGTCCAGTCTAGAGAGGGACTTGGAAGCGGAACTGTAGACTGTATCACAGTAGTCAAGTGATGGCAGGATCATCTTTGGCACTAGTTCACTCGCGGTGAGGGGAGGCTGCCACGGTTCCTCTAAAGGGAACCGAGCTTGGGGTACAGTTTTTCGGATTGCATCGATATGGACTCAGAAAGATAGGTGTTGATCGAGCCAGACCCCAAGGTAGCAGAAGGAGGAGGTGTTTTCCAGTATAGTCCCATCCACGTGTGGAAAGCAGGAGGGTTGAGAGCCCTGGACAATGGTTGCCTTGTACCAAAGGTCATGGTGACTTTTCTTTTTAGCATTTAGGAGAGCTGATGAGAGCTAAACCAGTTCTGAACTTTGTTGAAGTCTGTCTGAAGGTTGGTAGTTACTTCTACCTAGTAGGAGCCAGAGGCAAAAAGGACAGTGTCATTCGCATACATCTGGATTGATGATGTTGAGCAGCACAGAGGCAGGTCATTAAGGAAAATGGAAAACAAAATCGGTCCAAGTACTGAACCCTGAGGGACCCCAGTGGTCACAAGGAGGGGGATTGATGTGGCGTCTGCAATTCTGACAGACTGGGTCCTACCTGTGAGGTAGGCACTGAACCAGTTGGTGGCTGATTCAGTAAGACCAGCTTCCATTAGGCATGTTAGCAAGAGGGGTTGGAACAGTCTAACGCTGGTGAGGTCGATTAATATAACTGCAGTGATCTGCCCTCTGTCCATACCGGAGAGGATGTTGTCGGTGAGCCACATAAGGGAGGAGGCAGTGGAATGGTTCTTCCTGAAACCTGACTGGAACAGCGTGAAAAAGTTGGAGTCAGATAGGAAGGATGACAGTTGGGTGAGCACGAGGTGTTCTTATATTTTAGTGAGCGCAGGAAGGAGAGAGATATGGCGGTAATTTGAGGTGGAGGTGGGGTGCCCCTTGGGGAGGATAGACGACAGCATGTTTTCTGTTTGGGGATGGTTGCAGTGGCAAAGGAGAGATTTAGTAGGTTGGCAAGCAGGTCTGCAATGGCGGGGTAGAGAAGTTTGGTGTCAAGTCCATCTGGGGATTTACCTTTTGAGGGGTTTAGAGATTGTAGGGCATTTAGGACATCAGATGGCGAGATATCTTTTAAGGAGAAGGTGTGAGGCCTGGGTGTATTCATAGGTACTACTGGAGGTACATGTGAGGTGGGCAGGGAGGAGAGCAGCGTTGAAGTGCACGTGGAGAAGTACATGTTGAACCCGGTGGCGATAGCGTTAGGATCTGAGAGGAGGGTGTTGTTTACACTTAAGAGCAAAGTGGAACTGGTAGCAGGTGGAGAGAAAAGGGAGTGAATGACCTTCCAAAATTTGGATGGACTATTTAAGTTAGCTTTGAGGGTGGAGCTAAAGTATTCTGCTTTAGCTAGTCGGGTTGCTCTGGTGCATTCATTACATAACATGCGGTACTTGGTGAGATCTTGAGGGAGGTGGGATGATTTGTATACTCTCCATGATTTGTCACGGGAATTTTGACATGCTATGAGTTCTTGAGTAATCCATGGCAGATTGTTCACACGTACCCTATTGTGACACAAAGGGGCATGGGTATCCCAGATGTTGAGGAACGTGGTTTGGAAGTGCAGAAGGGCATCATCTGACGAGTGTAAAGTGGAGGTTGAGTACCAGTTTGCTAGGGTTAGATCTTCTAGCAAGGGGGACAGGTTGAGGGATTTGAAGGAGCACTGGACTAGGAATTTTGGGGGAGCTTTGGGGCGGTGAATTTTTCGAACTAGATAAATAATGTGGTGGTCACTCAGGGAGTCGGGAAGTAGGCCAGCTTTGATGACCCGGTGAGGGTGGGTGGAGAAAGCCCAGTCAATTAGTGAGTGGTTACTAGATTTGTAATTAAGGCGGGTGGGTTCAGTGATGGGTTGTGAAAGGTTTAGACCAGATCTCTCTGTTCTATATTTATTGAGTGCTGGGGCCAACCAGTTGAGGTTAAAAATCACCCATGATATGTAATTCGCCTGAGGTGGTTTGTGAGGAGATGAGTGCGAGGCTGGTGTGCCTGGCCGGCAGTATATACCGGCAATGTAAATGGGAAGTGAGAATGGGAGTGCCAGCTGTATCATTAGGAGCTCATAGGCTTGTGGCTCAGCTTCGGTTAATACTACCGAGAAGTGCTGGTCTGAGTTTACATAAATGGCTACTCCCCCGCCTCTGGTAGTCCTGTCGAGTCGGGTCGGATCATGACGTAGCCAGGGATGGCAACCTCGGAGTCTGTGATATTAGAATTTAGCCATGTTTCGGTGATGGTGAGAATATCAGGAGCATAGTGGGCAGCCAGCGCTTGGACTTAATCAAGCTTGAGGACTAGACTTCTGGTATTTAGGTGTAGGAGTCATAGGCCCCGGGGGAGGAGGCCACCAGAGAGATTTGATGTATATGCTGTGGAAGGGGCTTGGCCCGCTGAGAGTGACTGGCTAAGGGTGAGTGACAAGCTGGGGTTGGGGTGCATGTCCCCTGTTGCAAGAAAGAGGAGGGCAATAGTTAAGTAGTGGGCTAGCAATTGTAGGCAACTGAACACTATCCACCGATATGAAGAGCAGATGTACTACATACTGTAATGTAGCACTTTTTGTTGAAATGTTTTTAAAAGTAAAATGCCATACAGCTATATTTTCTTTTGTAGTTTATTCATAGTGCACCTGTGCAAACTGTAAGAATAGAAAGGTGTGTTCTAGTACACACCAAAACAAAAAGCACTTCAAGATGCCTTTATAAGTAAAAGGCCTAATTATTTTGTCACTGTTATTCCGTTTCCTCTTTAATAAAAAAATGGATTCAAAGAATAAATTACAAGATAGTTTTTAGGTATTCATTTGAATGTAGCTACCTATTTACGTTTCCTGACAAACTGATAAAATGTGATAACATTACCAAATTCACCTGTGTCACGGTAACATAGTAATTTAAGTTCAGAAGGGACTATAAATGGAAATTACATACTTACTGTAATTATTGATCTTGGACAGTCTCCATCACTCATTCACACTAGTGGGATAGCGCCAGGCTGGGACCAGCGAGAACCAAGAATTTTCTTAGGGTCAGCAGAGTGGGACCCGGCGATGCGCGCAATCACAGACTGACTCGTGCCTGCAGGCTATCTCGCATCGACCCTCCAACTGCCTCAGTACCTTTCACCAAGAAGGTACAGCGAATTCAATGAGAATAACTCATTCTGAGTTTCCGGGCCTGAGAAGGCCCAGATGGCATTTGTAAGAAAGGTCAAAGAACAATGTCTTCACAGTCCGAACCATAGGCCATGAAGACCAGGAAAGAAAACAGTGAACCCAGGGATGGTGGGTGGGCGTGTGAATGAGTGATGGAGACTGTCCAAGAAGATCAATAATTACAGTAAGTACATAATTTCCATATCTTCCTGGACAGTCTCCATCACTCATTCACACTAGTGTGTGTGAGAGTACCAAGATAAAACCCACAACCCTGAGTAGGGTGGTAGGAGACAGGGTTCACCCAGAAAGGATGGCCAAGGACTGTCCTGCTAATAAAAAGAGCTATCTTGCAAAGAGCATCCAGAACATGATGCTTACAAGACGAGCGCTCGAGTTGTAACGCACCACTTCGCAGACGACTGCAATGGGCACAAAAGAAAAAATTACTCACCTTAGTAATGTTGTTTCTTCTAATGGAGTCTTGCTGTATTCCGACAGTAGCAGTGAGTCCCAACCTTCGAACTGCCCCGGAGATGAAAGAGTTAACTTTCCATGCCAGGCATGGAACGCTGAGCTCGAGCTCGGTTGAAACTCTGTCTGTTGCTGTTTAAACTCAAACAGTCAGATCTTTATGAGCTAAACTCACTAAGGTCCTGTGTGGAAGCTGTAAACCTACACTAGCCAACTGGCTACTAAACATAAAACACATTTTTTGGTCCCAAAACAAAGACTCAAGTCAGGAGACCCAAAAAATGAAAAACACAACACCAACTCACCCCAAGAAAAGAAGGGGTGAAAACAAGAAGGTGGGCACCTACTAAGTGCCAACACTGCACTGCCCACCCACATCCCAAAAACAGAGGTTCTGAGAGGGGCAGAGCGGGGGGGTCAGAATATAGCAAGACTCCATTAGAAGAAACAACATTACTAAGGTGAGTAATTTTTTCTTCAAACAACATGAAGTCTTGCTATATTCTGACAGTAGCAGACTACAAAGCAGTACCTCCATGGAGGAGGGACAGAACCTACTTAGGAAATAGGCTCTGAAGCACAGCTGTGCCAAACTGAGCATCACCCTAGCCTGGATGTCCAGGAATAATGCTTGGTAAAAGTGTGAACTGTTTTCCAGGTAGCTGCTTGACATATCTCTAGAATAGGGATGTCCATGGCAGCAGCCAGGAAGCAAGCTGTACCTCTGGTAGAGTGAGCCCTCAGGCCTGAGGGAGAAACCTACCCAGTTTTCTGTAGCAAAATGGATACAAGAGACAATCCACCTGGCAATGGATCTTTTAGTGGCAGGTTTCCCTTTACCAACCTCACCATAAGTGAGGAACAGTTGAAGGGAGTCAAACCTGTGACCCTTGGTACGCTCTATGTAGTAACTAAGGGCTCTTTTCACATCTAAACTGTGCAGCCTCCTCTCGCCAGAGGAGAAATGGTCAGTGAAGTACACTGGAAGAGACACAGATTGATTAAGGTGGAAATCTGAAACCACCTTAGGCAAGAACTTCCTGTTAGTCCTGAGGACCACCTTATCTCTATGAAAGGAGATAAAATCAGGCTCCACTGACAAAGCTTGTAATTCACTTATGCGCCTGGCAGAAGTGATGGCTACCAGAAACACAGTGTTCCAAGTCAAGTACTTAATCTCTGCTGAAGACAAAGGCTCAAAAGGGGGTTGCAGAAACTGAGCAATGCAAACATTAAGGTCCCAGGCAGGGGCAGTGGCCCTGAATGGAGGGTTGGTGTGAAGCAATCCCTTGAAAAACTTGGAGAACACAGGGTGAGCTGAAAGAGAAGAGGGCTTACCTGCTGAAATAAAAGCAGACACAGCTGCCAGATGCACTTCCAGTGTAGCTGGTCTCAGCCCCAGGCTATTTAAGTGGACCATACAATCAAGGACTGTGGGCAGATCAGCAGATTCTGGGGAAACATGCTTCCCAGAGCACCATATGGAAAATCTTTTCCATTTGGAATTATAAGTAGCCCTGGTGGAAGGTTTTCTAGAAGTCTTCAGGATATCCATTACACCTTGGGAGAGAGTGTAAATCAGCAAACTAACTCTTCAAGAGCCAGGCCTTGAGATTGAGAGATTTGAGGTTGGTGCACAACCCTCCCTGAGCACAGGTTAACAGGTTGTAATTCCGGGAAGACACAGGGGAAGATGGACTGCTAAGGACAGTAGGAGTGGATACCAGGGCTGTCTGGCCAGTCTGAGCAATCAGGATCATCTTGCAGGGTTGAGATCTGATTTGACTAGCACTTTGAACAGGAGAGGAAAGGGGGGAAAAGCATAGAGAAACTTCCCTTCCCAATTGAGAACTAAGGCATCCAGGGGGACTGAGCCCAACACTGGGGGCCTGCAGCAAAAAAGGGGAAGTTGGTGATTGTCTGGGGCTGCAAAAAGATCTATCTGCAGGGTGCCCCATCTGGAAAATATCACCTTCAAGACCAGGGGGTCCATTGACCAATTGTGATGGCCCTGGGAAATCCTGCTGAGAGCATCTGCCAGGACATTGTCCTTGCCTGGGAGGTGAACTGCCGTGAGGGAGGTGTTCATGGAGTAAGCCAGAGACAACTTCATTGCTTCAGTGCACAAGGCCATAGACAGAGTGCCTCCTTGCTTGTTGATGTACCACATTGTGGTGGTGTTGTCTGTTCTAATCTGTACAACTTTGTTCTGAACAGATTTGGAAAAAGCTTGAAGTGCTAGAAATACTGCTCTGAGTTCCAACAGATTGATGTGGAGCAGAGATTCCGGAGGGGACCACAACCCCTGGGTGGTGAGGTCGCCCCGTGTGAGCCCCCCACCCCAAGAGGGAGGCATCTGTAGTAAGGATTAAGAGTGAGACTGAGTGACAAAGGAACCCCTTGTCTCAGATTGTTCTGATCCTGCCACCACTGTAGGGCCTGGATCAGGGTTCGAGTTACTGGGATCAATTTGGTCAGAGGGTCCTTCCTTTGAGATCAAAAGGCTCTCAAATGGAACTGAATGTCTCATCTGAAATCTTGCTCCCTGCACTACTGCTGTAGAAGCCATATGCCCCAAGAGCTGTAGAAAATGCCTTGCTGGTCGAGATACCTGCAGGGTGAATAAGGAGGCCAGAAAGACCAGGGTCCTTGCCCTGTCCAGGGGAAGGAAGGCTCTGACCTTCTCTGTGTCTAGCTCTGCACCTATGAAGGTGAGGAGCTGGACAGGCTCTAGAACTGACTTTGGAAGATTTAGAAGGAAACCCAAAGAAGTGAGCAGTTGCGAAGTTATCTAAGTGTAACTTGACTTGGTCTGGGGACTGGCCTACTATGAGCTAGTCGTCCAGGTAAGGAAAGATGGCAATCTTCTGCCTTCTTAGAGAAGCAACTACCACTGCCAGGCATTTTGTGAATACCCTTGGAGCAGAGGTGAGGCCAAAGGGCATTGCTCTGAACTGGTAATGGCCTGAGGGCAGCTCGAACCTGAGGTACTTTCGATGGGAGCTTCTGACGAGAATATAGAAGTAGGCATCCTTGAGGTCCAGGGACACTAGCCAGTCCCCTGGCCTTAGAGAGGGTAGAATAATTCCCAGAGTCACCATTTTGAATTTTGGTTTTAAAAAGGTGCTTGTGTAAGTATCTGAGATCCAGGATGGGCCGCCATTCTCCTGTCTTTTTTGGGGTAAGGAAGTACCTGGACTACAACCCTTTGCCCTGGTGTAGGGGTGGAACCCTTTCCACAGCTCTGAGAGCTAGGAGGGAAGAGAACTCTGCCTCTAAGGCAAGTGCCTCTGATGGATTTGCAGGTGGAAAGGATCTGGTTCTCATCTTTGGAAACTTTTTGAAGCTGAGAACCAGTCCCTGGCTTACTACTTCCAGGACCCATTTGTCTGATGTCAGAGACTCCCAGTCCTGGACAAAGTAAGCCAGCCTGCCCCTACAGATAGCTGAGAACCGGCCCTGGCAACCCCATCAGGGTGCCTGTTTGGCAGGGCTTTGGGCTGAGGAGTGGAAGCAGGCCTGCTAGTACCCAGTCTGCCTCTCCTCTTAAGAACCCCTCTGGGCATAACAGAAGAGGAGGCCTGGGCTTGGTAAAAGGCCTATGAAAAGGCCTGCCTTGCCCCTGGAAGCTGCCTTTGAGGAGTGGCCTGCCTTTCCTTGGCCTGTGCATTCCTATAGGTGGTCCTATACTCATCCATTTTCTTCATGTAATTCTCTGTCTGCTCCCCAAACAGAGAATTACCCACAACAGGAAAATCCATGGCCTTAGTCTGGGTATCCTCTGACAGGCTAGTACATCTGAGCTAAGCCATTCTTCGAAGTGCCACAGATGTAGCCATGACTCTAGATGACACATAATTGGAGTCTACTGCAGCATGGAATTGCACCTTGGATGCCTCAATACCATCAGCAGCCACCTGATCCAGCTCCTTGGCAAGCTGGCCAGGGACCTGTTTTGGTAGGGCCATAACAGTGTCCCATCTGGATTTTTGATACCTAGCAGTATAGGCCATATAATTGGCCTGTCTAAGTCCCAAGGATGCTGCCATGTACTGTTTCTTTGCCATGGCATCAATCCTCCTGGAGTCCTTGTCCGGGGTGTGAAGCCAAGGAATGTTTGCCTATCACAGGCTGCAGCCTGCACTACCCAACATGGCTGCACTGTTGTGTAAGGAACTCCGTGTCTGAGCCTGACAATGTATACCTCTTGTCCATTCTTTTATCCACAGGAGGTATAGTGTTAGGAGTCTTTAAAATCTTAAATATCTGTTTCCAAAAGATTTGTGCAAGGAATAGACAGCCTTCTAGACTCTGGGATATCCATCATTTCTACATAGTCAGGCTCCTCCTGATCATCCACAGCTTCTTCCATAGGAAGCTGGAGGGTTTCAGCCACTTTTTTATAAAACATGAAATGAGAAGCGGACTCAGAAAGCCTAGGAGTAGACACTCCTGAAGGTCTGTCTGGGGAGATGTCCGGGTCAATGGGCACATCCAGACTTTCAAATCCACATTCACTTTCCTCATACTCCTCTTCCTCCGGTTCATAAAATTCCTCTAAATCATACTCTTGAACCAGTAGAACCAGCCGAACCGAGCGCCTGCCTGATGGTGCTGGTTCGGTCAGAACCGGGGAAAGCGACTGGACAATTTTGATCGCTTTGGCTATTTCTTCAGCGGTTGGAGAGGAAAGTTTTGGCTCCACACCAGCCGATTTTTCTTTTCTAGTTCTTTTGGCCGGAACCGACTCCTCAGAATCAGCTCTCCTTTTGCCCGAAGAAGTCTCGCCCTGGTCAGAGGGCATTCCTTATGGTTCGGTTTGAGCTGAACCGGCTGGCCATCCGTTCAGCTGACTTTTGGCCTCCCTTTCCTGAGCCTACCAGCTCTTTTTCTAGGGTAGCTGCAGGAAATTTTTGCAAATCTGGCAGTCTGCATTGAGGTGGTCAAACCTCAGACAATAAACACAGGTGGTGTGGGGGTCAGCCTTGGCAAAGACTTCCCACACACTGCAGTGTTGAAACCCAGTGGGTCCGTTTTCTTTGGGTTCTCAGACATAGTGCCAGTCCTAACCAAACTTACCCTTTTATGGCAATCCGCCAGGCAAGACCCTCTTATCGGTTCCCAACCGTGTCACGGGTCTTGGAAAAAAACATAAAATCCGTTTTTTTAGAACCGATAAGAACCGGTAACCACACTCTAAAAGCACAATTTAAGATTTTTTAAGCAACTTGATCGGTTCAAACCGAACTGATAAACCGTTTACAAGTTCCACACAGAATAGAATAAAATGAAACCTATCTAGTACTCACAAATACCACAGACAGAGACCGAACCGACAGGTTACGGTTTAAATTTGGTCGAAAACCGAGAAAAGCGGTACTTTAACCGACAAATTGAACCGAGCAGAAGGAGAAATCTCCAGAGCAACTGTTCAGTGAGGCAGAGTAAAGAATCTGACGGTTTGAGTTTGAAGAACAACAGACAGAGTCTCAACCAAGCTAGAGCTCAGCATTCCATGCCTGGCATGGAAAGTTAACTCTTCCATCTCCGGGGCAGTTCAAAGGTTGGGACTCACTGCTACTGTCAGAATATAGCAAGACTTCATGTTGTTTGAATGAAACTCTGCCAGGAAGCCGCAACCACTCAGAGAAAGGTGAAAACCCAGACTCACAATTTGGTATGCGACCAAAACTAATAGTGTCAGACACATGTACTAATCTAATGTAAAGGACCTCAGGAACTGCAAGAGCCGGAGGTAAAGTCTACAGGTTCAAGGTAGACCGAAAAGTGGAGATGGAACCCCTACTACCAAGTATGGCTGACCTGCAAACAACAGGTCCAGTAGCACTTGAACCCCTTACTTGGTGAGCAAGAGAAGGTCCAGGTGGGGTTAGCTCATCAAGGAAAATGGTTTTCACTAAGTCACTGAAAACTCTCCTGATGGAAGGCGAAGCACAACTTAGAAGCCTCTTGTGGTGGTCTAGTAGAATCAAATCCTAGTCACTGCATATTCCAAGGGAATCATCCTGCCCTGTGTGTATAACTTTAGCAGCAGTCTCTGAACTCAGGGAAGAAAGGAAAAGTGTATAGGAGGACGTGTCCACTGTGGAAAAAAACATTGACAGAAAAAAAACAGGGGCTGGATTTGTAAGGCAAATAGAGGCAGATGTGCATCGAGCAGGGACACAGCAGGACCAAGTTAGGGTTAACCCATTCGTTGAAGTGACTGAATAGTGGCAGAAGTGGTTCAATGTGGTGAGACACTACTTACTCCGGCCTCCCTGAAGGGAGTAGGAAGGACTGTAGTTTTTTTTTTTTCCTTCAACAAAGCAAACACACATCACCGCTCCTTCACGCAGTCAGAGAGGATAGCTTCGAGTGCTACTGGCACGGAACCAGTGCACAGGAACTGAAGGTGTGAATATTTGAGAAGCTACCTCAGAAAAAGACCTACTTGACCTATGGTCAAGAAAGGAGCATGTCGTCTGTTAAGTTGAAGCAAGCATGGAAGTAGGAATCTAAGTTCCGACTTGCTGAAGAGTCACTTCTGTTGCTGCGAGGATCTGATCAAGAGAAGAAAGCCCAATTAAAAAAAACAAAAAGGGACTAACAGACTGGTTAGACACCTAAGTTTTGGAAATATTTCGCAATAAGAGAAAATTCTCTAGAGAAAAGAGGCGAGCTGTACCACCGCTGGATCGGACTGCCCCTAGGGGTAGAAGAAATCAGGTACTCTTTACTGAAGTTTAGAGACAACTGCCTCAGGGTTGAGGCGGAACCTGACCAGATCCAAAGTGCGGTATCGGGAAATTCCAACTAGGCCCTGTGCTGTGATAATACAACAAAAAAGGTGGGGGGTCAGAATTAATTATCATTAGTCTGAGCCTGACAAGGTTGCTGGCTGCTATTTGGCAAGGATTGCCTGATACAGAAATGATATGGATGTCATCCCTCTGAGGAGCAGGAGGAGCATGAGGATCCATAACTGAACTCTTGACTAGACAGATGTTAACCACCTGTGCCAAAGCAGCCACCAGAGGGCCAGCATCAAAAGAGGGCTGTATACCCCTATCAAAGGAGTGGAACAGTCTGTGCGGCTCCTGACCACTGAATTAGAATGTTTCACAGAGTGTAATTGTCTTGACGACTGAAAGAGTCTAGACGCAGAGGTATATGGTTCACAGATCCGGTCTGAACACTATTGTGGACCCCATAAATGAGGAACTACTGAAAAAAGCTTCTATCACAGACTGATAGAGAGGGCGTGTTCTTTCAGTATATAAAATGAGTCATCCGCTGTATCACTGACCAGAACAGGGAGAGACTCATCTAGATGCCCTTCTACCGCAGAAGGACCCCAAAAAGAGGTCTAGGTCAGAGCCACTAGAGACTCCGCCACCAGGAAGGGTGTCAAGGAGCTTGGCACCACGTAGGGAGCTGAGAAAGTGCTGAGCGGAATGAGAGATTCCGCTGACAGAACAGAACAGAAGAGTCCCATCAGCGGAAAACTGCTGGATGATGAGACCCGATGCAGACCACCACCCACTAAGATGTGTGGGAAAATAATCCGCAGAATAGGACTTCATTCCACAGAAACATCCCGCCACAAGTCCTGCAGAAGATAGGTCTGCAAACGGAGATCTTTTCCTAGTTCTGTCAGACAGCACCAACTGGCACCCCTGCAGCACCAGCATCACTCGTGGCACAGGAGGGCACCAAGCAGTACCTATGCCAACCTGGGAGACACCCGAGGGCACCCATGGCAGAACCCGCAGGTATCCTTGGCAACAATGGCAGCAAAGACACGCAAGGGCACCCCGGACACACATGGCACCCATGGTACCATGGCACCCAAGAAACTCATGGCACCCATGGGCACACATGGCACCCATGCCACCCACAGGTGCCCGGCACCACCCGCAACACCCACGGCACCGTGAGACGTGCACAGCACCGCTAGCAGCCCCGGCAACGAAGGCAACAATGACAGCACCCACGGCACCATATAGAGCCCACGGCACCGAGTGCAGTGCCAAACCATGGCACTGATCCATGGTGCCGAGTCCCGCCGCCGACCCAAACACCAGCGGCACCACCTATGACACCAATGCCAAACCAGTGGCATGTGCCGGATCTGCGGTGCCTCCAAGGTGTCTGGCACAGCGCCAGGAAAAACACAGTGGAAAAGCCAATGGAAAAGATGGGGAGAAGGAGAAAGGTGGTGCCCGTGCCGGCCCCAGCATGGAAAAAGGAAGGGAGGGTAGGCACGAGGGGTTGACACAATGGCGAAGGCACCAAGAGGGCACCGCGCTCATTCTGATCCAATTGACCCGGCTCCGGTCCAACGGCTCCGAGGCCCGGAGGCCCCGAAAACAGGAACACAACCAGGAAAAAAGGAAAGTCAAACCTCCTGCTCCACAGGAGCGGCCCAGAGGTGAAACTGCTCACCGGAACTCCAACAAGGACAGAGATGGAGTCTGGAGTCGAGTATGCGGCCGTTAGGAGCAGGGCCAAGGGGAACCCATGAAAGTCAGTTCAGGCCTATTGCCCCTACCAAGGAACAATCCTCATGCAGACATACCAGTGGGCAACCTCGAGCGGCACCGATTCTTCTTCCCCAAACGAAGAAGAAGAGCTAGAGGCTAAGCGGAGCTTGTGATCCTGGCACCACCAGATCTATGCTTCGTGGACTGTCCTCCCCCCAGCACAGGACTGTCCAAAGTCAGACCCTCCCTCGTTACTTAAGGGTGACGGACCGGGCACAGCCCCTCTGCCATAACAACTTTCAAACAAAGTCTTCCTACCGTCTAAGGATGACTCAGTTGATGGCAGGAAAGAATTTCTATTTCTTCATAATCTTTTCTTGTTCGTAAAATAAAAAAATGACTACTAAATAGTTAAACAGTTAAATTAAACACTAAAAGCTGTTGTCGTATGGACGAAAATTTTGACTCCGGCAGACGAGCGATGTCGACATCCAAGCGCACTCGACGGCGGGAGAAAAGGAACTGAGGCAGTTGGAGGGTCAACGCCGAGATAGCCTACACAGGCACAAGTCAGTCTCGCAGTGCCGCGCATGTGCGGTCCTACCTTGGCGCCGACCCTTCATTAAATTTTTGGCTCCCGCTTGGTCCTAGCGCCTCTGGCACTATCCCACTAGTGTGAATAAGTGATGGAGATTTAGTCCAGGAAGATCTGCATCATGCCCACCCCTGCTTCACAGACAGGAA
The DNA here is from genome assembly GCA_016271365.2 of Neoceratodus forsteri. Lineage (NCBI taxonomy): Eukaryota > Metazoa > Chordata > Ceratodontiformes > Ceratodontidae > Neoceratodus > Neoceratodus forsteri. The sequence goes on along the minus strand of CM028130.1, from coordinate 1,565,154,534 downwards.
TATAATAAGTATGATGCATAATCATATACCATTGTGTAGGGATTCCCCACACACACTACTATACCAAGGGTATCCTGTGATTCCCTTGGTAAGTAGAAATTTCTCCAGACTTATCTTAAAGTCCTGTATATACCTACAAACATATGAAGAAGCCAGCAGAAGGCCATTTGGTCTATCAAGTCTGCTCATATAGCAGGGTCCACAGGTTGAGCTAATGTCCCTGCCCTCCGTTCCCACTCCTCCCATCCTCCCTACCCATGATCCTTACCTTCCCCCATGCCTATCCCAGCCTCTCAAAGCTGCCCACTGTCTTCAATGAGAACCTCTTCCAGCAGTGCATTCCAAGTGTCCACCACCCTCTCTGTGAAGAAGTGCCTCCTGAACTCCCTCCTAAACCTCCCACCCTCCAGCTTAAGACTGTGCCCCCCTAGTGTTATGGTTGCCACTAACTTAGAGAGACTCTTCTTATCAACCTTATTTATCCCTTTCAAGTACTTACAGGTCCTAATCATGCCCCCCCCTTTCCCTCTTCTGTCTTCCAGGAAGTACATGTTCAGTGCCCTCAGCCTCTCCTCATATGCCTTACCCTGCTGACCCACTATGATATTTGTAGCCTTTTCTGGACCATCTCCAGCAGGTTAATGTCCTTTTTAAGGCGTGGGCACTAGTGCTGAACTCCATACTCTAGATGTGGCCTTACCAGTGACCTGTACAAGGGCAGTATAACCTCCTCTCTCCTATTACTGATCCCCCTAGATATGCATCACAGCATCTTGTTTGCCTTTGCTACTGCTTTCTTGTATAGTGTGGCATGCTTCAGGTCCAATAGTGATGATCACTCCCAGGTCCTTCTACTCCTCCTCTGATGCAGATATCTTGACTTCACCCAGGTAGTACTCTGTCCTGGGATTCTTAGCTCCAATATGCGTAACTTTGCATTTCTTGGCATTGAAGTCAAGCTGCCAGATTCTGGAACACCTCCCCAGCTTTTCCAGATCTTCCTGTAGGTCCTGTATCCCTTCAGCTGGGTCCACTCTCCCACAGAGCTTGGTGTCATCCACAAATAGGCACAATTTGCCCTTAATGCATCCCCAATGTCACTGATGAAGACATAGAACAGCATTGGCCCCAGCACAGAGCCCTGTGGGACACAACTGCTTACCTCTGGTACCAGATAACTCTCCCCCCACAACCACCCTCTGGGTTCTGTCCCTCAGCCAGTTTTCCACCCATCTGGCCGTCTTTTCCCCCAACCCCATGATCCACCAACTTCCTGATCAACCTTTTGTGGGCAAAGAGTCAAAGGCCTTGCTGAAATCAAGATAGGGGATGTCTACCGCTTGGCCCCCATCTACTGTCTTAGTGACAGTCAAAGAAGTCAATCAGATTCATTTGACAGCATCTCCCCCCCCATGAACCCATGCTGCTTCGCATCCTGGAGACAATACTCCTCTAGATATTCCACCAACCTTTCCTTCAGTATGGTCTCCATGAGCTTGCCCATGATGGAGGTCAGACTGACTGGTCAGTAATTCCCTATACGGTCGTCAAATCTTCTTGTAGAATGTTCCATAGGTTAACCACCCTCTGGGAGAAACAGTGGCTTCTAAATCTACTCCTGAATTTACCACCATGAGCATCAGAGCACCCCACATGCCCTTCTATGGAATATCAGATTGAACATCTTCAACTGTTCCATTTTGTTGATACACTTAAGTATATGGAGGGCTGAGATCACATCTATCAGCCTCCTTTTGCCCAGGGTGAAAATGTTAAGGGCCTCAAGCCTCACCTCTGGTTCTCAGGTACTATTAAAACAGCTTTATAGCTAATTTTGCAATTAATGATCCACGTCATTAAAAGTGCCCGACACTAGAATTAAAAATAAACAACTCTTCCGTTGACATTACCAGTAGAATGTACATGTGCTGCATTAGGATGATGTTATAACAGGTTTCTGATGGTAAACAGCACTATACTAAGATATGTACATTTTTCATGGCTAGCATGGCATGGGAGCTGGGAACTTTTAAAAACTTCACAATCCTGTATCTTGGCTCAGCAATAAAGCAGAACAAAATGAAATATTGTTATTGATATTTTTGCCAGACAAACATTTTTGCTGAAAAATCTATATTGTGACTAACAAATGCTGTTGCTGTAGCCCCTTCGCTGCCAAGAAAATTTTGCTAGATTTTCTTTACATATTGGTGAATAAAGTTTCAACAGTTGTCACTTTCTTCCTATACATTGTATTTATGGATTATAAATGTATTTATGCTTTAATTATCTAATCTGTTTCTGTTCCACAGGGTTTCTGATATTTTATTATATTCATTTTATATGATGTCCCATGTATGCACAGTAACTGATATTCCATTAAAAGGTGCCAAAATGAGTCAAAAACATCAAAACAGTTCAGGGCATACCATGTATGCCCAGAGGCACTAAAACAGGTTAAAGGTGTGTACAAAGAACAAAAGCACACACACACACACACACACACACACACACACACACACACACACACACACACACACCAGTGCCTGTGCTCTGGGGGACATCTTTTATAGAGCTCTTACAACCAGCATGAACTCAATGAATAAATAAAAAATATCTTCCTGGAGTGCTTCTGCATTTTAAATCTGAAATGTCTGTATAAAGTGAAAACATGACTTCCTGGTCATCGGGTTGTTCCTTTCCAAATATTTATGCATTCCATTTCTGTGTTAGTTCAATAAAAGGGACTCATTTACTAGGTTATCAGTATAGCAAGGAACACAAATTTTTTGCAAAGTGCCATTAAAAGGAAAATCAGTCAGATCATGAACACTAAATGAACACATTTTGTTACTAACAATATTAATATCCTGGAGGAAGTGGGACATGGTAATGCAAAAAACTGTAGTAATGCAAGTCATAGCCAACTCAGGAGCTGGCACAAGAAAATTCAAATAGAGAGCTGCCAAGAAAACTAAGAATTTAATTTTAATAAAATAGGCAATATAGCCTAAAAGTTAGAGCGCCAAGTTGTGAACCTGGAGAGCAAAGAAGGAACCACACATTTCAAGGCGCCTTGAGTGGTGCCTCCAGCCACACAGTAGGGAAAAAATTAACTGACTGAAGAACACTACCAGAATGCATTACGTAGGGATACCAGTTTCATCCACAGGGCAGGAGGATGTTTTAAACTATATTTGCATGTCACCATTTAAGCAATAAAGGCATAATTTCCTCAAATTCCTGTCTTTTTGTGCTTTTTAACCCAGAGATCCAGCAGACCTGGTTTTAAAACCCACAACTGCCACTTGCATACTGAGTGATACTGAACACGTCTCTTAGATAAATAAACAGATACACAGAAGTTGTTGGCAGATGAGGACCTTTTGGCCCACATAGTCTGCCCCATCTCTCCATACCTACTATGATACCTGATGCCCAACTAGAATTCCGGGACTCTCCCCTCTGGCCTCCAGGATACCCTTGTGTTTATCCCATGTATTTTTAAATCCCGTGACAGTTGTAGCCCTCACCACCCCCTTTGGTAGGCCATTCTAAGTATCCACCACCCTCTCCATGAAAAAGTACTTCCTCACATTACCCATGAGCTTTCCCCCTCTTACTTCATAACATGCTCCCTTGTCCTGGAGCATCTCTTACTCTGGAAGATGCTCCCTTCCTGTACTCTGTTTCTACCAGCGAGGTATTTGTCTCAATCATACCCCTTCCCTCCTTACCTCTAGGGAATCCATATTAAAGTCCCTTAGTCCAACAGTTCTCAGACTTTGTCATAGTGAGCCTCCCCTCAGCCATGGAAACAGATCTTGAGCCTCCCCCAAAATACTGAAATATTTTTGGGCCTCCCCATAGAAAAATAACCAACTTTTTACAGGTACATCAGGAATAAATTGAAACCTCCTTGCATAGCTGGCTCTCATGTTAAGCTTATAACCCCTCCCAACAGGATAATCTACTTGCTCCAAATATTTTGACTCGGACCATTGTTACCCCTTACTGCCATACCTTCATGGATCAGATTGCTTCCGCTTGCCCTCTAACTGGAATAACCTTCCTGATGACCTCTGCCTCTCTCTCTGCTCTTAAGCAACTTCTCAGGATCATTTGCTCCCTCCTGCTCTTATTCCTAGTACCTGTATGGTTAACTCTTGTATTGGGACAGTTCTGCTGCCAGTCTAATTGATCAATTTTTCCTTACATTGTTAGTTTATTGTTCGTTTGCACTTTTATTCATTTTGTATTGCTTGAGTGTTTTGCAGTTACATTCTGAACTGTGTTCTCTCACTACCCTTCCCTGGGTACACCTGATATAAGACATGGCTCAGTGTACAGTACCTTCCCCTGGTCACAGACTTGTGAATAAATACATAAATTCACCTACTGTTATCCTCTTTCAGTTTACCTTATCCCTTCACACAAAATCTATAAAGTTCAAAAGTGATATATAATACTTTTTCAAGACTTGCTTGAGCCTCCCCTGGAACAGGTTGGGGCCTCCCCAGGGAGGCTGGCCTCACCATTTGAGAACCCCTGAGCTAGAGCAATAGTTCTCAGACTTTGCCACAGTGAGCCTCCCCAAATCCATGGAAAAGATTTTGAGCCTCCTCCAAAAATTGAAATAATGTTGGGCCTCCCCAAAGAAAAATAACACACTCTACTTTGCACAGTACACCATGAACAAATTGAAACCCCCTTTGAGTACTTGGCTCACATTCAGTTCTTTGTCTTATACTGACTTGGAACTTTTGAAAATGAGCTCCTGTGCTCAAAGGTGTTATCTGAATAACAAATAAATAAAATAAACAATTATTACTATTCAGCTTATTGTAACCCCCTCCCGGCCAAACTATTAACTTCTTTATTTTCATTCTTGAACCATTGTTACCCCTTTTTGCAGTACCTTCATGGGTCAGCTACTTTCTGTTTCCTCTCTCTATGAAATAACCTTCCTACATGCTTTGCCTCTCCCCTCCTTCCCTGCTCCTAAGCAACTTCGGGATTACTCTGCTCCTTCCTCTGTTGCTCTTAGCACTTCTATGCTCAACCCTTGTATTTGGGCTGTTCTGCCATCAGTTTACAAATTGATCAATTACCACGACTCATTATTAATTTATTGTTCATATTTGTTTGCACTGTTGCTTATTGTATATTTCTTGATTGTTTTGCAGTTACTTTTTGAAATGTATTCACCCCTACCCTTCCTGAGTACACCTGAAATGAGCCTTGGCTCATTCACCTTCCCTTGTCACCTATTAGTAAACAAATACATAAAATTCTCCTACTGTTATTATCCTCTTTCAGTTTGCTTCATCTCTTCACACAAAATATATAAACCCAAAATTTAAATACAGTACTTTTTCAGACTTGCTTGAGCCTCCTGGAACAGGTTGGGGCCTCCCCAGGAGGCTGGCCTCACCATTTGAGAACCCCTGCCTTAGTCTATCCACCACAGGCTCTTCCTATGTAAGCCCTGCACCATTCTAGTTACCCTCCTCTGCACCACCTCCACTCTATGTCCTTAATGAGACAGGGCTCCAGAACTGCACGCAGTACTTGAGGTGGATCTTACCAGCATCTTATATGGGGTAATATCACATCCCTATTTCTATGGGCGATACCCTCCAATGCATCCATGCATTCGGCTAGCCTTTCCTACCGCCAGTCACACTGTCTAGCCACCTTTAGGTCATCCAAGATGATCCTCCCAGGTCTTTTTCCTGTTTCCTGATTTCCACTTCATAACCTCCTTGTGCTCCTCAAGCCCTGGGAACACACATTGTCTCAGTGTGCCTTTCCTCATCAAAAATAAGAAATTGAAAGAGACTTACTACCTTACCTGTCCCTCTCATAAGTGACTGTGATGCTTCTATAACTGAAGGGCAAAGAGCAGTAAAATGCCACAATTCTGTACACTAACCAGTACTACAGACATGCAAGAAAATGTACTAGCCTGCAACAACTAACCTTTAGGCCACCAGAAGCGCAAACTGATGCTAAAAACTGACTCCGGGGAAAAAGGCAAATAGCCATGCACCATGTTAAACATTTTGCTGGTTTTGGCTCAGGAGGTCTGGTATGCTCTTTAATGTTAGTAAACAACCTTTATAGGGATATTCCTTAACTGCAAAAATGTTGAAGTTATAAAAACTTCAAGCAGGGCTCCTGTTTATTTTGGGGACCTGAAAAAACCTTTCAGGTGACCAAATTGGGAAAGGTTAATTGTTTTGGTAAAAATATTCCCCAGGTCCCAAATTCTGGCAGTCTGTATTCTAAGAAAGACCAGTTCTGGAAAGTTATAGCAAGTATACTGCCTAAAGCTAATATTAGTTTTTAAAAGTAGGCAACCATTAACTTTTATATCTGAGGTACTTTTCCCTTTGTTTGATTAAGAAGACTGTTTACCCGATGTTAGTAGGTGTGATATGTGTAGAACAAACTCTTAGCTGGGCAGCTAACATATCTTTTCCTACCCCATATGATATCAACATTTGACCTCACTGACTGACATCACTGCTACTTAGGAACGGCAAGTGAGTTACTGCCAGGTCATTCACCTGTGATGTCAGTCAGTGAGATCATAATGCTGATGATGGGAAATACAGTAGCATTAGAATTGTCGGCTGCCAGGCTAAGAGCTGTCCACACATCCAACACAAAATTATCTCAGAAGACTTTCTGATGAACAAAAAGAAAATACTTCAGAAATAAAAATTACAACCGACTACTGCTTAAAATTTGCATTATTTTCCTGTCTGCCTGTTTTGGCTCTGCTAGCTCTTTACTATAAATATTACTGATAAAATACTCTTTCAGATAAAAATCAATAATCTTTTAATTCCTAAATTGGATGACATCCATCCATGAAGACAACCAGTTTGTCAAGTTTTTGCTTCCACTACTGTAGCTCAGTAGAACTGCCCTGCCACTCCTTTTTTCTTCAAAGTACTTGTCAAGTCTCAGTTTGAAGTTTGTTATTAACTCATAACATCTTCTCTGGAAGATTTTTCTATGCAAGT